>OW026305.1:25923735-26567311 GCA_932273695.1 Apotomis betuletana | reverse complement strand
GTTTCAATTTATTGCTCCTATTGCAGGTTACACCCGGTATACATAATTGTTATTATGTTCTAGAACATAATAAAAAAACCTTACTAATAAGTTGTAACGTCCTCGAACACTTTCCCAGTTTTTAAAAATAACCTAAATAACAATTTAGTAGTTTTCATCTGGCGGGCGTTCGGATTAATTGAGTAGAAATTTCCAAGCTTTTAGGTCTATATAGTCTGTTGTGACTCAGTGGGCTGAATACTTGAGTAGCCTTGTTAATAAACTATTATTGATTTTATCTGCCTACATTACAACTACATGTTAGAAAAAAAAAGAATTAAATCAGGCACATAGGCACCACCAAACACATAGGCAGGACATTATTAGCATAACACTTTTCTTTTATGTATTGTATATGGAGTAAAAATACAGGAAAAAATTAAATACAATGCCAAAAAATTACAATTATAGGGTAAAAAACAGGCAGTCTTATCGCTAAAGAGCGGTCTCTTCCAGTCTACCTTTGGGTAGTGTGAAGGTTGTGCTTCACGGATGGTGCTTGGCCATCAACTTAAGAATAAAGTAGTTTTAGATTTAGAATAAGACGTATGACATGAGTCATAAAAATAAAATGTATAGTTAGTTATCGTCTGGCCTCTGGGCAATAAACAGTTTTAACGAAGTACCTCTGCTCTTATTATTCATCATCTGAAGCTCTCCCCCAGCAGGCGTCACACTTGGTGGAGTCTGCGAAATTTTTAACTAGAGTCACGCGAGTATTGAAAGTTTCCCCGCTCCCAATTAATTTTGTCCACAGATTCTTGGGCATATGTTACAATTACGTACTGGAAACATACGGTTTGCATAGAAGCCGTACAGGAGCGGAACGCACTGTCTATATGCGCACGAAGCGCAACGAAGAATAAGTGCACATTTCTGTGTGGTATTGTATGTCGTGACGGCACTGCCGTAACGGAGCGAGTTCGACAGACGGGTGAAGTTGTCGAATTATTGAATCACCCATTATCATTTTTCATACTATGCGATTATAATTTGTTTGTGCATCGTTTCGGACTCCACATTAAAATGGAGACGAGTACTTTTAATGGCTTATCAGACGTGGATGATTTTATTTTCCAATTCAAAATATTGGCGCAAATCAAAAAATATGAACCTGAACAGTCGCAAGCAGCGATCGCAGCGTATTTATCAGGACCAGCGTTACAATTTTATAAGGCGAATCACGCAACTTTCACATCATTCGAAGATGTTTTGACGAAATTAAAAAACGAATTCCCGTCGAGCCAAAATTATGTACAAAGTTTTTATTATCGTCGGCAGGAGACTCATGAATCACCAATAATATTCTATTATGCTCTGGAAGCATTGGCATCTAAGGCCGGGAACATTGTAGAAACAGACTTTATAACTCATTTCATTAAAAATTTACATGACAACGTCAAATTATTCTTTACAACTTCAGCGATCAACACGAAGGCAGAGCTCAAAGCGGCTATCCAGCGGTACAATGAGTATCATTCGCAAGAGCAAAAACCCTCAATTGTGATCCCTATAAAAGAAAATCAGTATACAATGATTCAAAGCCAACAAGGTGGAAATCCACCATCACCTATGTACATTTCTTCCCCAAACGTGTCTTCGGCACCCCAATCTGCATTTTCAACACCGATACCAGTACATACACCGGTACCAGTATGTGCAACGATGACCAACGACCAGGCAGTGAACACACCAGTGAACCGAAATTATCCAGCCTATAATTTCAGACAAAGAACACAGCAAAACTATCGTGGCAGCTACCAAGGAAATGCACATTCAAGATCAACGTACCGGAATGAAGAGAATCACCCAAACGCAGATGGACGACGCGGGACCGGAGCGGCGCGGCGTTAAACACACTACGCTCCGATACTATTACAGGCAATAATACACCAATACATAATAGGTCATATATAAATGTAGAAATATCTAATGACAATTATCTAGCTCTGATAGATAGTGGAGCAAGCGTATCTTGCATTAGTTTATCTATTGTCAAAAGTTTGAATATTAAATTTAATGACGATGATAGGATGTCGTTGAAGATAATCGGTGGCAAATTTGTTTGTACTGAGGGTTCAGTACAATTAAATATAATTGTAGATAATGTAGTATATAGTCACAAATTTAATATAATTGACATCAATTCTGACCAAATCATCATCGGTTATGACTTTTTGGTACAGAATGGTGCCAACATTGATTTTCAGGAGAATGTAATATGTTTACGTGGAAGATTTACCACGACATTGGTAAATAATATAAGGAAGGAACCAAGAAAACCAATGCCACTGGAAGAATCAAATAAAAAAGGCATCCGATGTGAAACGATATATTTTGCAGAAGAGAATAAGGATAGTATACAAATTGGCGAGGAATTAAACAATTCTCAGAAGCAGCAGCTAATGACACTATTGATTAAGTATGAAGATAGATTTGCATACAGTCCATCAAATCTAGGAGCATACAATGCATATAAAATAGACATCGAAACGACTGATGAGGTACCAGTACATAAACCGCCATATCGAATGTCGGAGAAACAGAAGCAAATTATTGAAGAACAAGTTCAGGAAATGCTCAAGAATGACGTTATAGAACGATCTCAAAGCCCATACGCATCACCAGTCGTGATTGTAGAGAAAGCAGATGGGAAACCGAGATTTTGTATAGATTTTAGAAGCTTAAACAAGAAAATTAAACCAGATGCATATCCTATACCGCGCATTGAAGAATTATTAACGTGTCTAGAAGGAGCACGTTTCTTTGCCGAACTGGATCTAAATTCAGGATATTGGCAATTATGCCTCGGAAAAGGCAAAGAAAAAACAGCTTTTATTTGTCAATCAGGTTTATATGCATTCAAGAAATTACCTATGGGATTGATAACAAGTATGGCCCATTTTCAGAGAGCAATGGATACAGTTTTAGCGGAAATGAAATACAAAAATGTTTTGGTATATGTTGATAACATCATAGTATATGCTAAGACTTATAAAGAATTTTTAACGGCACTGGAAAATGTATTACGAAAATTTCAGAAGGCAAATTTAACCTTGAAACCAACGAAGTGTAAGATCGGGTTTACAAGTTTAACAGTATTAGGACATACTGTATCAAAGGATGGCATTGGACCCGACATGGAGAAGGTAAAAGCAATGCGAAATGCAAAGCCGCCATCTAACTTAAAGGAACTAAGATCAGTACTAGGTCTATTTTCGTATTACAGAAAATTTATTGACGGTTTCGCTCAGATAACATTGCCTCTGACAGAATTGACGAAGAAAGGCCGTAAATTTGAATGGTCAACAGAAGCGCAAAAGGCCTTCAATATAATGAAAAACAAGATTTGTGAAGCTCCAATACTCAGATATTTCACGACAGATGAAGATGTGACAACAAGACTGTATGTAGATGCATCAGATCAATCTTTGGGAGCATGTATTATGCAAGGCAAATCAGATCTACGGCCAGTAGCTTTTGCTTCGAGGAAATTAAGCGATGCGGAAAAACGTTATACAATTACGGAAAAAGAATGTTTAGGCCTAATATGGGCACTATCATATTTTAAACAATATTTATGGGGCATGGAATTTGAAGTATTTACGGATCATAAGAGCCTCGTATGGTTACGATCACGTAGAGATATGAATGGACGTTTGGCGAGATGGGCCTTAGCCATACAACCGTGGAATTTTAAAATAATCCATTGTAGGGGAAAGGACAATATTCATGCAGATTTCCTAAGCAGAAATCCCCTCTACAATGATGAAAAACCAGAAGAAAATATCGCACCGAATCAGGACGATTTATGTTTGTATAGCTTTGAAAAAATAGATTTATTACAGAAACAACAGGCTGACGAGGAATATAAAAATATATTTGAAAAATTATCAAATATGAACCAATATAAAGGTTATCACACGAAACGGAATATTTTATGCAAGAAAGTATGGGTTGATAACCAGCTGAAAAGTGTCACAGTTTTACCACAATGTTTATTTACAGAATGTATGGCAGAATTACATGATAACACATGGAGTGGAGGACATTTTGGTTTATTTAAAACCCTAAGAAAATTCAAGAATCGCTATTATATTCCGAATGCAGAAAAGAAAGTAGAAAATTATATAAAGTCTTGTACAAAGTGCCAGGAAAAGAATATTGTACACCAGAGGGCGCCACTGCAAAATGTGAAGATTCAAAACTTTGGTCATCGTATAGCAATGGATGTGCTTGGCCCATTCTGCAAATCAAGGGACGGACATAGATATGTCATTGGGGCTATGGAATGCATGAGCAAATTTGCCATTTGTAAAGCGGTACCTAGAGTTACAGCAGAGGTTGTCGCACAGTTTCTTGTTGAGAACATATTCTGCACCTTCGGGAGCATCGAATCAATCATCACAGATCGAGGTACAGTCTTCACCTCAAAACTGGTGCAAAATACAGTAGAAGAATTTGGAGGTCGACTTCTTCATACGACGGCATACCATCCACAGGCGAATGGCTTAATAGAGGGATTCTTCAAGACATTGACGGCAGCTATGTCAAAATGTATACAAGAAGATCAGAAGGATTGGTCGTCAGCATTGCCAAGAATTGTCTTCTCGTACAATACCTCAATTCAAGCATCTACAGGCGTCGCACCATATCATATAGTTTTTGGACGGGAACCGCATTTTAATCAAGATTTGAAGCTAAGACTACATGAGGAAGAACACACTACGTTAAAGGAGAAGGTGGATTACATACAAGAATTATCAGAGAAAGCAATGAAGAATATAGAGAAGGCACAGCGCTCTCAAAAACTACAATATGACAAGAAGACAAAATCAGTTCAATATGAGCCTGATGATTTGGTCATGATTATAAAACCAAGACGGTTGACTGGAAGAAGTTTAAAACTTTGTAGATTATTTATAGGACCCTATAAAATAATCCACCGATTATCTCCATGGAATTATGTGGTGCAAAGACTCACTCCTAATGGTCGTGCCAAGAATGTAATAATTCATGTTAACAGATTGAAGAAATTCTTCAATCGTTAATTAAAAATAAATTTAAACAGTTCTATATTTCTAGGGTGTAAATAATAAAACTATTATTTTTCAGCAATTTTTAATTCAGGCTGACTGTACAAGGATGCAGTTATGTTTGTTGCATTTGCAAGTGTCACTGTTGTAACTATAATTTAATTTCTTTCCACTATATATTAGCTGCATTTCTAAGATATTACTATAGGAAGTTCAATTTTTAATTTCTTGCACTATAAATTTATTGCACTTTAAGTTTATTGCATTTACAATACCTTTCCTTGTAATAATAATAACTTATAACTTTCACAGAATTCCAATAATTAATTATAACACTGATTTTCTTTTCAGAACTTTAATGTTTACACATGTTATAATAATCTTTTATTTTCATGTATCACACTGCGGAGGCCATACATAGCTGTCCCAGCTTTCTGGGATTTCAGCTTCTGGTGTGACTGAATGCGGCTCGCATTCTTCATCCAGGCGGCGGCAGGATCGTGGGGTCTTGGCCTGTCGGGCCAAGGACTCTGCACCCTGCATCAGGCCAATGCAGACTGAAGATTTTATTTTATGTTCATGTCTGTAATATAATAAATTTTATTAATTTTAATTAAATGTTAGGTAGGATTTCTTTAATAAAAATAACTTTAGTTTCGCGTTTTAATAATAATTGACTTTTCGACAGTGACATAGCATTTTGACATGTCATTATGACGTGTACCGCTATCGTCGATGGTCGTAAAATCAATTATGAGGTTGTAATTTCTTTTTGTTTAGGAGTGGTACAGATAGCTGGACTAAAGATAATACTTTAGTCCAGGTATTTATTTAGAATAAGTGGTAATTAAGGTACAGATTTCTGGGGCATATTTAATATATATGCGCCAGGATTCTAATATAAAGCTAGTGGTAGACGATTGTCACTGTTTGTTTGGATGACTGAGACAAGTGTCATAGACAATGTGTCAGCCATCTAATATAAGGGCAGTGACATATCGTGGTACAATTGTTTGGAGCATGCGACGTGTGTCATACTCCAGGCAGTTAAGGTGGGAACATTCGAGGCGATTTAATCGGGTAATTTATTTAAGCCGGTTTTACACCAGGCGATTAAATTGTGGAAGCCTATCTTTTTAATATCGTATCGAATGGTCTATGCTTTAGAATAAGTCGAATGACACTTGGGGTAGTCAGTTTGGTGCCTTGCCTTTTTAGCAGGGTTTTTGTCAAGGCGAAGCCAGTGTCAGACAACATGTCAGATTACGTAACATGCCATAGGCTAGTGTCTGCTCATGTCCTGACCCTGGTTATCTCTTAGCAAGAGACCATCTGGGTATGAATGTATGGGTATCCCTGCATAGGTAGGGACTTATTATATGTTAGGCAGGAGTAGTCTGTCTAGTGTTTCTGTATTAAGATGAATTTCCCTCGTCCACCCCGAGACGGCGGGAAATGTGAAGGTTGTGCTTCACGGATGGTGCTTGGCCATCAACTTAAGAATAAAGTAGTTTTAGATTTAGAATAAGACGTATGACATGAGTCATAAAAATAAAATGTATAGTTAGTTATCGTCTGGCCTCTGGGCAATAAACAGTTTTAACGAAGTACCTCTGCTCTTATTATTCATCATCTGAAGCTCTCCCCCAGCAGGCGTCACAGTAGTGAAGAACTTGAAATTTTTTTTTGTTATGAGGCGGTGCACAAAGCAGGAAAAGAGTACACGAAAAACAAATAAATGCAATAAACAATACATGTCGCGAAAATCGGTTGAGAATGCTACTTGTAGGCGAGAATAGCCGCACATCCGATCACCCGGAACTAGGACTTCGGACCAACGAAAGTATTTTTGTTGTGGATAAGCTGAAATGGATATCTATTATCTTCGCTCACTAGGTTAGGCAAAACACCTTATCGCAATGCTTCTGTCACATTCTCATAAATTAATCTCAAATATTTTTTAGTACAATGACGTTAAACGTTTAGGTTCACTTCGTCCATATTCCCATTTTGTCAACATTCCTATTTCGTGCACATTCCCACCTCGTCCACATTCAATTCTCAAATCGTCCACTTCCTATCTCGCCTACATTCCCAACTCGTCCACATTTCCAACTCGTCCATATTCCCATGTTGTCCGCATTCCCATGTCATCCACATTGCCAACTCGTCCACATTTCCATGAAGGTAAAAACATAAAATTAAAATCAAGTACCGTCTAAGTTTTAACATTTGCAACTAGTTTCCACAGAATTAAGAGAAAAATATTCTTAGGATTTTATATTATACTGAAAACTATTGCAACTCGAGTTGAAATTTTTAGCAAATTGTAAAAATTATTGTAATCATTGAAAAACTAAGATAAGTCACGTTACTTTCAGGATAAAGCGATTGAATATTTTTATTATACATAATTAAAACAAGTTTTAATGAACATAGCCTCTTAAAGAGCCGTTCGGGACTTCTGGCTAAGTACATAAGTACCTTTATGATCATGAAATGTTATATTCAAGTAATAAGCGCGAATTCTAATTGAGTACTTTAATCCCGGTGGTCATCGCTACTATACTAAAACGGTAAAAAATGAAGTGTTTGTACATTCAAGATATTTTCTTTTAAATAGGTCATTGAATCGAAAATATATAGCCTGTATGCTCATGTGTCGCACTGATAAACATGCCGTTATTTAAAGTCAGAGATTTCACTATTAGTCATCGTCAATACTTTACAATGCGTTTGATAGTTACTGTCATATTGCGGAAAATGGTTAAACAGATCTGAAATTAGCATTATTCATTTCAAATAAACAAAAAAACACATTTACGGTATTAAATTAAATAATACTAACTATAAGAAAAATAAAAGGATTATAAAAATAATCTGAAACGTTTTCCTGAACTGAACATTGTTAAACAAACGAAACACTTTCGAATTCGCGAAAAATTTTAACCATTAAGTTTTTTTTTTTGAGATTTTATTGCACTACTTTTCCGGCGTAATGAAGTTGAATACTTATAATACGTATAATAATTAAAACTTCTTGAAACGGGTCTATCGCGATATTGTTTACCTTCATTTCATGAGTACTTCTGAGACCACGGCACGTAAAACCGTGTCGAAATATCAGGCAATGAAGGTAAATCAAAAATATAAAACCAGTTCCATAAGTTTTAATTATGTGTACAACCCGCGATTATAGTATAAAGTGTTATACATATGATAAATTACACATGTATTTTTAATCTAAACCATAGATAGATAGATATTTAAGCAGACAGACAGACTGACAAACAAGATGATCCTCTTAGTCTGACTTCGGAGCCCCACATTACTGAAATAGAAGTTAGAAAACTCGACAAATCTCCGCAACGTCGTTACAAAGTCTTCGTATCGGGAGCGCCAAGAAATAACCGGATAATACCAGTTCCCGACAGTTCACAGTACACCCCACTGAACCTAAGTATCGGCTAGTTTATACTTTACACCCAGTTATGGCACAGTCAACATATTGACAGTATCCTGTCTTTTGGACCATGTACACAGCGAAGCTAGCGAGCAACAATTTCAACATTCTGCGTCCTAATTTCATATCAATCTCACTGATAGATCTCGGAGGGATCTCTAAAGTGGCGATATATCTAAGTAAGCGTTAAGTTTGCGCCTCAATAATTTACGACTCCATAGACTTCAGGTGCAAACTTAACTCGACCGGGCAGTTTCGTGGAATGTCATTTTATGCAGTTTAAATAAATAAATGAGAAGTTTCAAAGCCATGCACCTGAGACATACATGAGACGTCATTTATTTTGGCGATATCCAAAAGTACACTGCAAAGCTGTCTAATATTAAAATTGGAATGACGTTGTTAGTGGGACGTTTCTTCTTTTTGGAAACTATGGAGAATTTTCTCTAGGAGTCATATTTTCGAAGACTTGTTTAAAAAAACTTGATAAAATATAATCTGTGGTTAAGTTAAGATACTGGCTATATTATTATATCTTCGCAAACCGTAAGCAAGTCGACAGCAGATGTGGCTTAACGGGGCTGTTACGGTACTGTGTAGCTTACAGGACACAGTCTGGAGAAAGTTTACTGACGATTAGAACTTTGTCGTGGTGATCGAGCAATAATTTGTGAACTTCAATATTATTGACTAGTTTCTAGCGTCTTAGACTACTTACATTTACTTACCTGTAAAAAAAATATCGTCACTTTTTTCTGGGATAAAATTTACTCTATGGTCCTCCTCAGGACTTTACCTATCTCCAGAACAAATGTAATCTAAATTAGTTTCGCATTTATATTAGTAGGGATTTTTGGTGTTTTGATTGCTCCTGGTCTGAGCGTTGCCACATCAATGCGGTCAGGACATCAGAACTGGCTGATGAGGTCAACAAATTCGAGTATTAAAGTTTTCTAGTGCGTCCAACATCTCACTTCTATGTCTACTTTAGCTGTATGTTTTATGTGCTCCATCTGAAGTAACCTTTTGGTAGAAAATCAAGATTACTATAATTTAGCTGAATTGTTTGACCTGTTCTGGAGTTTAGCGCTCATCAACATAACATAGATGAATTGTCGATGAAATAAAACATTCAAATGACATATTCTGATAGTAACTTAATTGAACTGACTTCAGCGAGAAGAAATCGCATGATTGGTCCAGACGTTTCAGCGTGAAGAAGTAACAAACATACACGTAAATACACTCACAAACTTTTGCCTTTATAATAGTGTGATTAGGTATATATAAAAAAAACATATTATACCATAGATGTCCTCATAATATTTGAGGAGTTCCTTCCATTCCTCGTGAATCTCGTCATCAGATGTTCATCAGAATTATATAAAATTAACTTTGAGATGCTTTTTGCAAAACAAAAATCGTTATCAAAAACCGGTCTATAAATTACGGAGTTCTGAAGTAATAAACTTACGAAAATACAATCGAATATAGGAGGCTTCCTCGTTTTGAAAGTAGGTTGAAAAAATAAGAATGCCTACTTAGATTAGAACGTTCCAGCTCCCTGTCAACAACCGAAGGTCATGGTCGTAAACGCGAAATGTCCTATAACGCCGATCCACTACATTAGATTATTTTTGATATTTATTAGCGCACTTAAGCGAGATAGAACGACTTTGTCAAAGTTTCATGGCCATGAGAATTGATTCGTAGGCGTATGAATTTCCACCATTGTTCAACACGTGTTGAGAGCGATAAGCAATTTAACAGGTTTCGCACATTGTCAGCACACATCGGCAATTTGAGAGAAGAAATTTGAAAAATAGAAATCTAATTGATTACATGTAAGCTTTTTCAAATTTTGCTAAACAAATCTCGGAACAGCTAGTAACCGAGACGAGTGGACATCCATCGGAGAGGGCTTTGCCCAGTGGGACACTAGACCAACCTAACAAAAAATACTCGGTTCAATAGTGTTTTCAGCGTACACCTCTAACTACTATCCTCTCGCTCGCGACGGTTCTGATGATGTAAGTACTGATATCAAAATGATTGCAAATACACAGGGACACAAAACATGAGATATATGTATACAGTAAAATAAAACTGAGGTAAACATGAAGTGGTTTGATCTCAGATCACAAATATGATCAGAGATCTGTCAGGTGCCTTGGTAGCTTTATTAAATACTAGCTTTTGCCCGCGACTACGTCCTCGTGGAACTTGGAAGTATGGAAGCAACCTCGTACAACACGATAGATATCCACCTAATCACCTTAATTAATGAAAGAGCGCCTAAGCAAATGTAAGAGCAATTGTGCTTCTGGTTTAATCATTACATTTTCTACAAGGTCATCAATGTCATCATGAATTATTTACTCACTTTTCAATCTTTTTAGGGATAATTTCCAGGATGAAAACTATCCTATGTCCTTCCTCGGATCTTAAACTATCTCCATGCCAAATTTCATCAAAATCGATTCAGCGGTTTTAAGCGTGAAGAGGTAACAGACAGACACACTTTCGCATTTATAATATTATAGTATGTGTTATATTCCGGGATAGTTCAGGGTAACGGGAAGCACTACGGAAGGGCACACAGAAACACGGCGTATATGTTCGGCTGTTTATTCCAGACTGTCAAAGCACCCACCCAATGACAAGTATAAACTTAGGTCTACCTACATTAACATACATTACACTTCTCCTCACTTAGTTAATACCAGCTTATTCTACTCATAACTATTTATTCTAACATTACATCTCTACGGATGGCACCTACCTAATTCCTAATCTAAGTTGTTTTATCCTATATAATACACAATTCATCGTAACACCTATTATTGTACATTAACATCTATAAACGGGTTTATTCTGGGTTCTACATTTACGTAGTGGACGAGACCGTTTGGGTACACGGGCGGTTGGCGACGACTGCGCAGAATCCGTCACCTCGGGTACTTCTTTTGCTGGTGTCGAAAAGAGTTCCTCATCCACCTCTTCCTCCCCCACACCGCGCACCGGCGGCGTCACCCCCCGCAGAGGCGGGGAGGCCGCCATCGACTGCTCTGAAGCACCATTCCCTCGGTCCAAACTAGGTGGGCGAGAGACCGTCTCCGTATCGCTCGCGGACGCTGGCTTAGCGCCCATTAAACAACCGATGGAATTCCTAGTCCTACGTCTTAATTGGTCGATATGTCTATGAATTTCGTTACCCGCCCCGTCTGTTACCTTATAGTCTGTATTTCCTAACGATTTAATGATCTGTCCTGGAAGCCATTTTTCACCCCTTAAAAATTGCCGGTACCAAACGTCTTCTCCTACCCCTAACCTTCTAACAGCCCCCCCGGCTACCTTAGCTTGACGTTGTTGACTTTTTAACACTTTAGACCCTCTGTCTGGTTTTACTAGATCTAACCGCGTTCGCAACCGACGGCCCATAAGCAACATTGCCGGACTTTCTCCTGTTGAACAGTGCTCGGTATTTCTGTAGTATAATAAAAAAGTATTTATTGCACCTAGAATATCTTTCTTTTCAAAAACTGCTTTTTTTATGACGTTTTTGATAATTTTGACCGAATTTTCAGCCGCGCCATTCGACGAGGGGTGGTATGGAGCCGAAAACAAGTGTTCAACCCCATCGGTTGCTAGGAAACGCTCGAATTCCTGGCTCGTAAATGGCGGGCCGTTGTCACTGACAACCTGTTTAGGTACTCCCCACCTAGCCCATAACTCGCGTAATTTATCAATAGTGGAACTGGCGGCTGTGCTCGGTACCTGGAACGTTTCTACCCATTTAGACATAGCATCAACAACTACTAAATATATTTTCCCGTAGATTGGGCCCAGGAAATCTACATGTACGCGGGTCCATGGACGCCCAGGCCAGGGCCACGCGCGCGGCGTGTGCTGCGCGGGCGCCTCGGCCAGCGCGTTGCACACCCCACACGCGCGGCACTCCCCCTCCACCGCTTCATCGATCCCGGGCCACCACACATAACTCCGCGCCAAACTTTTCGTTTTTACGATTCCCATGTGTGGTTCGTGTAAAATCTTTAAAATTTTATAACGACAACTCTCCGGTACCACTACCCTATGCCCCCACATCACACAACCCAGTTCCTCATATAATTCTGATTTCCTGTTGAAATAGGGTTTTAAATTGTCAATATCACATTTGCCCGGCCAACCGTCACGAATATAATTCAATACCCTAGCTAACATGGGGTCTGCCATAGTTTGTCTTTTTATCTGATTATAATCTAATAGTAGGGCATCTTGTGCAAAATGCAAATATGTTTGCTCAGGTATAACTTCATATGACTCGTTTGCTGCCTCAATACTATTCGGTAACCTAGATAGACTATCCGCGCAGTTATTGTTTGTACTCACATATTCAATGTCATAGTCATACGCCGCCAAAATAACGGCCCATCGTTGCATACGACTAGCTGTCATGGTAGGTATGCCTGTGCTGGGTCCGAAAATAGAAACCAAGGGCTTGTGGTCAGTGCGTATCGTAAATTTACGGCCATATAAATATTGGTGAAACTTCTTTACGCAAAAAATTATTGCCAACGCCTCGCGATGAATTTGCGAGTAATTAGCTTCCGCGCTATTTAAGGTACGAGATGCGTACGCGACCGGCCGCTCTCCCCCCGGTCCCACCTGCGTCAGCACCACCCCCACCCCCCGCGGACTAGCATCGCATGTCGCTATGAGTCGCTTAGCCGGGTCGTAGTGTGCTAACACCTGCGCACTCGAGAGTAATCGCTTGACTTCATCAAATGCTCGGTCCGACTCTGAGTTCCAAAACCATTCGACCCCTTTTCGTAACAAGCTATGCAAAGGAGATAATACTGTACTTAAATTTTTAATGAATCTACCAAAAAAATTTACAGTACCCAAAAACGATCTTAATTCGGATATGTTTTGAGGCTGATCCATTTTTAATATTGCATTTATTTTCGACATATCCGGTTTAATTCCATCCCTAGATACCACATAGCCAAGATAAGTGACCTCCTGTGCTAAGAACACACACTTACTCTTCTTTAATTTGAGTCCGTTGGCCACTGAGCGTTGAAACACCATTTCTAGGGCTTGCAGATGTTCCTGTTTTGTTTTCCCGCCAATTATAACATCGTCTAAAAACACCTCAACATTCGGTATGTTTCCTAATAGATTAATCATTATCCGCTGGAATATACCTACGCTAGAGGATAAACCATATACCAGCCTGTTGTACATAAATAATCCCCGATGTGTGTTTACCACTGTATACTTTTTAGATTCGTCCAGTTCTATCTGATTATAAGCCTGTGAAAGGTCTATTTTGCTAAAATACCTACTGCCGTTCAGATTTACTAAAACATCTTCTATCTTAGGAAGTGGGTAACGATCGACCAATAAAGACGGGTTTAAAGTACCTTTATAATCCGCACAGATTCGAAGTGAGCCATCGGGTTTGTTAATGGGTACCAACGGAGACGCCCAGTCAGAGCAGTCGACGGGCTCGATGACGCCGGCGCGCAGCATGGCATCCAGCTCGGCGTCGACGCGCTCGCGCAGCGCATACGGCAGCGGCCGCGCGCGGTGGAACACGGGCACGGCGCCCTCGCGCACGCGCAGCGTCGCCTTACCGCCCGTGAACCGACCCAGTCCGCCGCCAAACAACTCCTTATGCCTGTCGATTAGAACACCCAGTTCATCATTTAATTGTTTGTTTTCCTCGTTTAACACGAAATTACAATTAAATTTGGGCACCTCTATTTTTAATTCCGTAAGCCACTGTCTTCCCAGTAGGTAAGTCGTACCTCCGTCAATTATAAACAATTCCAGTTGTCTACTACGACCGTTATAAGTGACCATCGGTTTTATTATGTCTAAGGGTTTGACCTTTGACCCGTCGTAGAATTTTAATACAGTGTTATGTTTTTCAATAGGTAATTGTTCAAAGTACTTATCGTAAGTAGCCTTACTAATACATGAAATGGCAGTACCCGTATCGATTTCCATTTTAATGCTACTATTTTCTACTTGTACACATAAACTTACAGGTTGGTAATCATTTAAACATAGATGATGCAGCTCCTCCTCGATGTCCCCGCCGTACTCCTCGCTTTGTCCGCGATCGGCCTCACCGAAGTAAAGGGCGGCACGCGCCGGACCCGCCGCCGCCGGTCGCGCGCGCCCGCGCCGCGCTGGTGCCGGCGCCCGGCAACCGCTGCCCCCTGCCCCCCAGTCTGGACAAACGCGCCGCAAGTGGCCCGTCTGCTGGCACCGACTACACACATAGTCTCGGAAACGACAGGTTGCACTATTATGGTTTCGCGCTCCACAAGCGTCGCACGACATGTCGTTTCCCCCGTTCGCCGCGCGGAACTGCCCCCGTGGTTGACCTTCGAGCGATCGCCCGCGCCCGTTTATTCCCGGTCGCCCGCGACTCGCTGGCCTGATGGCGTGTACCGCTCCTGAACTGGTTCCACTCGAACTCGACTCCGATTTCTGTTCTACCGTTGCGGCATCCCTTTCTGCCGCCTCTAAGGATGTTGCGAGCCTAATGGCCTGCGTGAAGGTCACGGTTTCCTCTTCCGCAAACAAACGTTGCCGTATGACATCACTGTATATACCACAATAAATTGATCTCGGAGATCTTCACTAAGGTGGTCACCGAACTTGCAATTTTTAGAAAGTCGTTTTAACTCCGCTACGTACGTTGCTATGTTCTCGCCGACGTTCTGCCGCCTTTGTCTAAAACGATATCTTTCCGCCAATGCGGACGGCGCCGGTTGGAGATGTTGACGCATTAATTCGTCCACCCGCGTTATTGTGAGCTCCGCCGGTTTAGTTGGGCTTGCTAAGTTCTCCAATAACTCGTATGCCTCATCTCCCATTGTAGCTATCAGTATAGGTAGCTCCATTTCTAGTTCAACCTCGTTAACTTTGAAATACATATTTAAACGGTCATAATACGACGACCACACCCCGTTCTTTACATTAAATTCTTGCAGCGTTCCAATCGGCATTGTTACGAATTCCTTAAACCGCCGACGTACACACGTAGGAACACTATCTCGTCGCCACTGTTATATTCCGGGATAGTTCAGGATAACGGGAAGCACTACGGAAGGGCACACAGAAACACGGCGTATATGTTCGGCTGTTTATTCCAGACTGTCAAAGCACCCACCCAATGACAAGTATAAACTTAGGTCTACCTACATTAACATACATTACAGTATGCATTTTTGTTTGACCCGTGATTTAAAAGGAACGAAGTTTTCTTATATGTGTGCATAATTAGATAAATAAATAAATAAATATTAAGGGACAATCTTACACAATTCGACCTAGTCTCAAACTAAGCAAAGCTTAATGTACTATGGATAATAGACGACGATACATAATATATAGGTAAATATGTATAATCACATATATAGATAACATCCATGACTCGGGAATAAATAGTGGAGTTCATCACACAAATATTTGCCCTGGCCGGGACTCGAACCCAGGACCGCCGGCTCAGTAGGCAGGTGAACTCCAAACTGAGCCAACCGTGTCGTCATTATGTCTGGATACAGTAGGAATTACCTACAAGGCAATATACATTACAACAAAATGTGAATAAAAGTAATATAATGATAATGGTTATTTAATTTAGCATTTGAATATAACTCACTCTCATGTGTCTGAACACACAAGTTTATGTGAATGTTTTTGTTGTACCAAATTACAAACCTTTAGCAATTAACAATATGATCACAAGTGAAACCGAAAAAGCTTAGCGTGTTTGCCTCCCGAGGCAAAATTAACAAAGTACGTAAAGATTTAGAAGAACACATCAAAGATAACCAACATTTCGTCGAAAACACTCTTCAAAGCAGCAAATAAACCGAAACAAAGCTTTTGGGATTATAAGTCAAGTTATTGTATGATAAATGTTTAGTAAAATTAGGTTCAGTTTCCCTTGGCAGATGGTTGCCGGTTGGCTGCTCGCAGTGAAAGGACGTGTAATGATTACACTTGACGTGCCCTGAACACACCCCATTCATTTCGAAAATCATTCCTTTCGTAATTCGGCATCCTTCTCATAAATCCGTAACTATGTCATATTATAATATAACTGTTATGTACTGTTGTTATTACATCGTTTATTTTAGTTTGCTTCCAGCTACCAGGCTCCAATGTTGGCAGACGTGTTCTCCGATCTCGTAAACTGCTGAGAGAATCTCATCTATGATGATCGAATGAAAACTGTTTATTTAAAGTGTAAGTACATGTGTGATGCTAAGTGTATCAAAATTAAATAATACTAGAGGCCCGTTGCGGCGTCGAACCGCCGCTAGAATATGGAAATCCGGTAGTGTTACAGAAAATAACTACTTTATCGATAAGAAGTTTTTGGCGAACGAAGAATAAATACTGTAAAAAACACGTTAAAATGATGTTTTAAAAACGTTAAAACCATGTTAGAGCCAGGCCTGATAGCCAACTGCCAGCTTCATCGTGACAACTTTTTCAACTCTTTTGTAAAAATAACTTGTGCATTAATGACATGTGATCTGCTGATCTGTTTCACAAATAAAATGCATATTATTCGATTTATGGAAAAATTTAATTAATAAAAATAATCCCATATCTTAAAAAAATAATTGACATATTTTTATAGGACCGAAGATAAGATTGGTAGAATTTTAATTTGTTGTTCTTTCTCCAGGACAAAATCGATTTGATCGATTTCTATCAATTTCCAGAAATAGCACATGAATTGACAGATTTGGGCACTCAATACGCAGGTTTTAAAAAGGAAATCATGTAGTGCGTAACTGTTTATGTATTCATTTATAATCGTAAATACTTAAAAATAGTGATAATATTTTTTTTTACATAAACTCAATTGTATGAAATAGAGAGTATAAAACGTTTATAGATACACGAAAAACCACTATTATCAATGCTTGTTTTTTTTATAAAATTCAATAGATCGTACAAATTTTCTTAATATGGGTGCTGCCATGTCATCATCATCAATCATTTATTCAATAACAATTACACATTGAATTTGAAATTCTTACGCTAGGTATACTTAATCAAACCCTATTTACTAATCTAAATAAATAACTGACCAACAATACTCCACCGTAAAAAAAAAAGAATGTGTCAAATATGTGTAATAAATAAAATCCAATATATGAAACAGTTAAAAATGTTTGAAAAAAGAATATTAAGATATATTTTTTTCAATAAATTTAGAGCTGAAGGCCTAATACCCGAATTCCAAATTCAAACTTTCGTCTTTCCTCTCATTGAAATAGTGTCTGACAGAAGAGTGAGGGAGATGCTATCTATACTCTCAAGTCTATGATATAAACCTAATTTTAGGGTTCCTTACCATAGTCGGTAAAAACGGAAGCCTTATAAAATCAATTTGTTTTGTTGACAGCAGAATTTGTCAAATTTTATTTTGAATGAGAATAAGAATGATCAGCCAGACGTCATTAATTCAAATATGATTTATTCTTGAGCGTCGATTTTTTGAAATTTGCATCATATGTAGGTTATTTCTGCCATCAAGTTTCGCATGTTAGGGTAACATGTTAATTATTCCACATTGCCAACTCGTCCACAATGTCAGCTCGTCTATATTCCCATCTGGGTCACAATGCCAACTTGTCCAAACACCCAACACGTCCACATTGCCAACTCGTTCATACGCCCAACTCATCTGCATCGCCAACTCGTCTATATTACCAATTCGCCTCGTGTCCACAATACCAACTCGACCATATTGCTAACTCGTCCATATACCCAACTCGTCCACAATTCCAACGCGTCCATATTGCTTACTCGTCCACAATGCCAACACGTTCACAAATACAACTCGTCTACATTTCCAACTCGTCCATATTTCTAACTCGTCCATATTTCCAACTCGTCCAAATTCCCAACTCGTACACAATGCCAAATCGTCCACATTGTCCACTCGTCCATAAACCCAACTCATCTACAATGCCGACTCGTCCATATTACCAACTGGTCTTTATTGCCAACTCGTCCATATTCCCAACTCGTCCACAATGCCAACTAATCCATATTGCTAACTCGTCCACGTTTCCTACTCGTCCATACACCCAACTCGTCTACAATACCAACTCGTCTTTATTGCCAATCTCGTCCATATTATCAACTCGGCCGTATTACCAACTCGTCTTCATTGCCAACTCGTTTATATTCCCAACTCATCCACAATGCCAACGCGTCCATATTTCTTGCTCGTCCACAATGCCAACTCGCCCACATTTCCAACTCATCCATATTCCCACCTCGTCCATATTCCCACCTCGTCCACAATGCCAAGTCGTCCACATTACCAACTCGTCTTCATTTCCAACTCATCAAAAATACCAACTCGTCCATATTGCTAACTGGTCCACAAATACAACTCGTCCACATTTCCAACTTGTCCATAGGCCCAACTTGTCCACAATTCCAAGTCGTCCACATTTCCAACTCGACGATACACCCAACTCGTCTATACAAACTCGTCCTTATTATCAGCCCGTCTTTATTGCCAAGTCGTCCATATTCCCAACTTGTTCATTTTGCCAACTCATCCACATTCCCAACTCGTCCATATTCTCAACTCGTCCACGTTGACAACTCGTCCGTATTACCAAATCATCTTCATTGCCCACTCGTCCATATTCCCAACTTGTTCATTTTGCCAACTCATCCACATTCCCAACTCGTCCATATTCTCAACTCGTCCACGTTGACAACTCGTCCGTATTACCAAATCATCTTCATTGCCCACTCGTCCGTGTTCCCAACTTGTTCATTTTGCCAACTCATCCACATTCCCAACTCGTCCATATTCCCAACTCGTCCACATTGACAACTCGTCCATATTACCAACTTGTCCGTATTACCAACTCGTCTTCATTGCTAACTCGTCCATAATACGAACACGTCCACATTGCCCCCTTGTCCATGTTTCCAACTTGTCAATTTTCACCAATTCATTCACATTGCCAACTCATCGACATTTCCTACTCGTCCATATTCCCAACTCGACGACAGGAGGACAAGTTGGGTGTATAACTTGTCTACAATACCAACTTGTCCTTATTATCAGCTCGTCTTTATTGCCAAATCTTCCATATCACCAACTCGTCCGTATTACCAACTCGTCTTCACTGCCAACTCGTCCATAATGCGAACATGTCCATATTGCCCACTTGTCCATGTTCCCAACTTGCCAATTTTACAAACTCATCCAGATTGTCAACTCATCCACATTTCCAACTCGTCCATATTCCCAACTCGAAGATACACCCAACTCGTCTACAATACCAACTTGTCCTTATTATCAGCTCGTCCTTATTGCCAAATCTTCCATATCACCAACTCGTCCGTATTCTCAACTCGTCCACATTGCCCACTCGTCTGTGTTCCCAACTTGTTCATTTTGCCAACTCATCCACATTCCCAACTCGTCCATATTCTCAACTCGTCCACATTGCCCACTCGTCCGTGTTCCCAACTTGTTCATTTTGCCAACTCATCCACATTCCCAACTCGCCCATATTCCCAACTCGTCTACACTGACAACTCGTCGAATTAACAACTCGTCCATATTCCCAACTCGTCTATATTACCAACTTGTCAATTTTACTAACTCATCCACATTCCCAACTCGTCCATATTCCCAAACTCGTCCACATTTCCAACTCGTCCATTTTACCAACTCATCCATATTACCAATGTAGATACATTCCCAACTTAGCTACATTGTCAAGTCGTCCATATTCTCAACTCGACCACATTTCTAAGATTAAGTTTTTTCTTGTAAAATACCATTTAATTTACCATGACTCGTGCCATTTTCCTTGAAATTATTTTTTTTATGGACTTATGTAAGTAATCATATTTATAATAATCTATCATAAATTTGCTTATTTGAATGACGTTTAAATTAGTTTTACTATTTTTTTTCTGCTTTGATTTATTGTAAAACTCGCCTATAAAAATAATCTATTCTTGAATGACGGTCAGTTTTTCTAGTCTTTCGAGCACCAATCCAACTCGCGCACTTAACCGGCTTTTTTCTCCACATTTTTAACAGGTATGCGTAAAAAGTTTCCATATCAACATTTTAAAAAGAAAAACAACCTGGCAATTTAGAGCATTGACATAATAGCCCCCAATAAAAAAAACATTAAAAGTTGTCAGAATATGCTTACTGTCATTCATTGTCAACAAACTGTAAAATTATTTTTGCATATTCGTACATGTTTTGAGTGTTGCGGATATTATGTTGCAGACTCAAAAATAATATTTCATCATGCTGAACAACTTACTACAGGTTTGTGAGCAAATCATGCTTATTATTATTTGGTCATCTTATGTCAAAATAGGGATCACAGGTCACGTGGTCAAAGTCACGTGGTTAGCGCACAGTGGTTTTTTCAAATCCATTTTTCAGTACCTTTTCAGGAAAAAATGAAAATTTCAAGAAAGTTATGCACCTCTCCAGCATGAGACGAATCTAATGACATATCATTTATCAAAATCGGACCATAACTGTAGATCTGATGCGATGTACAAAAATCGGCCTTGCGTAATATATATCCCACCAAAAACATTCTGTAAAAAACTAGCCAAGTCTCGATGGAGCTGCTTGTTTATCTCTAAAAAGTAATGAAATCTAGACAAAGTCGTACCAAGTCTAAGGTTCCTTACTGCGATTTCTTTATTATTATAGTTAATGTTGTGTGACTTGGCCGTTGAAGGGTACACAAGGGTACAAAACCAGGTGCTCCAAGACACCATTGCACCAATCTGTCCCCAGAACCGCAACAAGTCAATTTTGTTTACACGTACGTAGGTAATGTTATATCTGTTGTAACTACCTATGTTTGTTAAGCGAGATAATAGCCCATACTAGTATTGGTAATTTGACGCTAGTGTCTCATTTTAGGCTGTTGTTGATTGTGCAACACATGCATTCAGCATTGACAATGCTGACTTCTGCTCTCTTCTTTTTGGAGCGTCAAATCAACCACCGATCTAACATAAAATAGACGTACAGACGGACATCTATCAATGATTAGAGGTCCGTCTGTACTAGAAATATTTTTTATACTGTTTGTTTCAGGCTCACCTATACATAAGTATTATTGAAATACGCAGCTTTATCAAGCCTACAATTGACTGGTTATTGAATCAACGTTTTCCAAGTGGCAATTTTCCAACGTCAATGGGTAGCGGTTCTGGCGACAGATTGGTGCAATAGTGTCTTGGAGCACCTGGTTTTGTACCCTTGTGTACCCTTCAACGGCCAAGTCACACAACATTAACTATAATAATAAAGAAATCGCAGTAAGGAACCTTAGACTTGGTACGACTTTGTCTAGATTTCATTACTTTTTAGAGATAAACAAGCAGCTCCATCGAGACTTGGCTAGTTTTTTACAGAATGTTTTTGGTGGGATTTCACTTCTTTTTGTAGAATTTGAGCATATTGTTTTATAACAACCTGCTAATTCACTTTAGCAAACCTCACGAAATAAAAAGCGAAATCAACGAAATGCAAATCATCCCTCCTAATCCCTAGCAAACGTTTCCAAGCGCAGTAGAAGAATGCCGTAAACGACTGTAACGCGGCCGGTTGCCACATCGCCATATAAGATTATCGGAACAACAAACGTAGGCGCGTTTTAAAATACAGTCAGCGCCATCTAGCAACGTGTGCGGGTATCACCGCCACTCTTAGTCCAATGCATTATATTTTGACCAAATTTTGAGCGAAATTAATATTTTGGTGTAGTTTGTTTTTTAATTTGTGTAATGTTCGAGTAGAATAAAGTTAATCGTTCGACTATTTCTTCTTGTAAATTTGTAAGTATAAGTATAAAAGCCAGTCTATCCAGAGTTTTCCTTTAATTTTATTTATATGCGTATTAAAAGCAGAAGGGGAGGCATTCGCCCAGCGGGTACGTATTACAATGCCGAAGTTCAAAATACCGAATTTCATAAGACCTATGGACGGAAGGCCTAAAATTAAAATGTCGAATGTTTTTTTGACCGAAAGTTTAAAATCCCGAAAGAGCGTTTGATCGAAAGGATGAAATACCGAATATTATAATACCGAAGACTGTAATCCCCAAGAATGTAATCTTGAAGACTGTAATCCCGAAGATTATAATCCCGAAGACTATGATCCTGCCTGAAGGTTGTAATCCGGAATATTATTTAAACTCTCGAGAATTATATTTCTGTAGTCTTATAGATTCTAATGTTTATTTTATACAAAGAATATTAACCTAAATTACGTAACCTACTTGCCTACTACTATACTTACTATTTATAAGTGAACTCTTCTGTGGAACCGATCTGCTCCGGCGCTGCGGGATGTGCAGCCCCTCCGCCCTAGCGTAAGAAAGTGCGGGCATCAAGCGAGTCACAGCGGCTGAGGCTGGTCGCCGAAGGTGACCAAAAAGCCGAAGCTGCGGAGGCGAGCGTTGACAGCTTCGGTTCCAGACAAGTTCGGTTCGGTTGGCAGTCCATGACAGAATATTTTATCATAATATCGAATATTTAGTATCATAATTTCCCACTTTCCCGGACTCTTTCCTTTTCTTAATCGACTTGCCACAGAACCGAAGCTGTCAACCCCGATTCCACGTGGTCTTGTCTGCCCTACCCCTAGAGTGTATATAAAAGCCCGGAGGCGCGGAGGGAGGGCAGCCCCCGGCCGCCGTAAGAAAGTGCGGGCATCAAGCGAGCCGCAGCGGCTGAGGCTGGTCGCCGAAGGTGATCAAAAAGCCGAAGCTGCAGAGGCGAGCGTAGGTGCCGCACTTTCTTACGCTAGGGCGGAGGGGCTGAACATCCCGCAGCGCCGGAGCAGATCGGTTCCACGGAAAAGTCAGATTAGTTTAGTGTCCTGACACTTTTAAAGTGCTCATTGACTTTCGGGATTATAAAATTTCGAGATTTGAAAAATTTCGGGATTATGAAAATTCGAGATTTTAAACTTTCGATTTTCTGAAAATAGGTAATTTGAGCTTCGGTTTATCGAATATCGGCTTTTTGAACTTTCGGTATTTTGATTTTCGGTATTTTGACCATCGGTATTTCAACTGTAGGTATTATGAACTTTCGGGATTGTAATACGTAGGTAACCCGCCCAGCTGTGGGACGCTATAGGCTAGATTAAATTAGAAGATTTGTCCCACTACGCTGGATTTTTGCAATGACAGTCGATTTTTTTATGTACCAATAGTAGAAGGGGTATTACGATATCTCTTATACAGCTGAGACCAGCTGAGGGTTCTTCATCAAATAAATAATAAATAAATAAATATCGGACAACCTCACACAAATCGATCTAGTCCCAAATTAAGCTCTAGAAGGCTTACTAGACGACGATATACATATACTTATATAGATAAATATATACTTAAATACATAGAACAACCATGACCCAAGCACAAATATTCGAGTTCATCACACAAATATTTGCCCTAGCCGGGACTCGAACCCGGGACCGCCGGCTCAGTAGGCAGGTGTCTACAAACCGAGCCAAACGCGTCGTCAAAATACTTCAGACCTTGGATTTTTGACATCAAATGAAGCGGCCCACCGAGTTGAATATTGAAATACTTAAACGTCGTAGAAGTCGAATAACGCTCGACATGTTTCGAATCGGTACGCGATCCATCATCAGGAGAGACGATCAGTCGCGACGGCAGCCAACCGAACACAACAACAAGTTGAATATTTTTTGTAAAGGCGTCGATTTCTAATAGTTTGGTTGGGCTCTTGTGTTTTCTAATCAGAGTACTCTAGATCTTCGATTATCCTAGTTTTTAGGGTTCCGTACCCAAAGGGTAAAAACGAGACCCTATTACTGAGACTTCGCTGTCCGTCCGTCCGTCCGTCCGTCCGTCTGTCACCAGGCTGTATATCAAGAACGGTGATAGCTAGACAGTTGAAATTTTCACAGATGATCTATTTCTATTGCCGCTATAACAACAAATACTAAAAATAAAATAAAATAAATAATTAAGGGCTCCCATACAACAAACTTGTTTTATGGTACGGAACCCTTCATGCGCGAGTCGGACTCGCACTTGGCCAATTTTTATAGTTTTCGCTTTATGTGGCTTATTTATTGAAATTTTGGATTTTAAGTATGTGATTATAGCTTACTGGATGACAAAAAATTCCGCGTTCTGGTCTTATCTAGAGGTGCTCAAATAGGGGCCTGAAAATGCGGCGAAATGGTTCCAGTAAAGGATGGTACGGCAGTGTTTGCTTCGCGCTCGACTTGGCGGGGGCACTGCCGTGCCCCCCGATATAGATACTAGTTGTTGCGGACAGCTAGTTTAAAACATAGCTTAATATAAACTAGGTCGATGCAGAGTCAGCCACCGGCTAAGCTTGCATCATAGATTGGAGCGGAGGTTTTTTTTTTTTAGAAATTTTCTCTTCGTCACGACCTAGCGAAATTTAATTTGTGCATTTTAAAACAAAATTTTCCAATGTCGGTTGAGAACTCGCTGAGATCTGCGCATTGTTACAAAGTCCATTTGAGTCGATCCATGGGAGCTTCGCTCGCTCCGCTCCAATAAATAACTGATTTAGGGAATCATAGCCGCTTTTTCGGGCACTTATTGTTCCTTAAGTTAAGAATATAAAATATATTCTATTTTATAATATTATATTATGTATTAAGAGAGCTCCCAATCTTAAGAGTAAATAAACTCTACATAAAAATTGTTTGAGGCCATAACGCGCCCGACTGGTAAACAAAGGAGACTCGTCACCGAAACATTCCATTGCAGATGAGAAGTCGAAAACAAATGAGTCATCTTTGTTTACAATTTAGTTGCAAAAATTGAGGAAAAAAATAGATTTACTTTCAAATCATTCCTTACATAATAGACGAATAAAATCTCTTTACGTTGTGCCATCCGCAACCTGCTGCAAGCGCGGCACAACAGAAACTGAAATTTTGTATGAGAGACCAGGCGAGTGTATATGTCGGTCGGTGCGAGCGAGACGGCCTCTGGATCAACACAAAGGAATAATACCTATCATTTTAATACCGTCACGTTTAAATGGGAGCTGTTACAATATTAACACATCTATTTTTGTGTTCCGGGAATAGATGTTGATGTAGATTGTAGAATATAATAATATTTAAATAAAACTGATACAGACTGATTTGGTTCAGTCTATTCACGACGCAGTCCATGCGCCCAGTGCGCCCGCGTCACCCCAACCCAAATTACCCCCGTGGCGCGGAGATAATCCCATTAGCGGGTTATACTCCCACACAAAGTCCGACTTCAAGTGAGAGCTAACCAGCCCTGATACAGTTCGACATGTCTTTAAAAAAAAACGAGTAATTCCAGTCATCCTTCAGATTCCAATCATCACTCAGTTTTCGTGATAGTAGTTAAATTCAGTGCTTTGTGTCATCGATCCGCCATCCCAGTGTTAGAAAAAGATAAATTAGTAAGGGATTTCTTTAGTTAAAATCACGTGTTATCTTATGGGTTCTCTGCCTTTTCGCCGAATTACGTTTCGTCAAACGTTTCATTTCGCAAAAGTTTCATTTCGCCAAAACAATTTTCACTGAAACTGTAAACTATTTCGAATTGTTATAAAACAAACCTAATCTAACCTAACGTAATCTAAAGGATGATATTCACAAAAATCTGAAATAGTTTACAGTTTCAGTGAAAAATGCTTTTGGCGAAATGAAACTTTTGCGAAATGATTCGTTTGCGAAACATAATTCGGCGAAAAGGAAGTACACCTATCTTATGTTAATTTAGTTTACGCTCCGATCCTTTATTTGTGTTAACTCTTGTACTTTTATTTTCCGTTTTATGTATATATATATACATAATTCTTTTCGTTTACCTTTGTGTTTCGTTTTCCTCTTTCTCACAATCTGATTAGTCATACAGTAGTAAAATAGATTCATCTTCTACACCACTGCTTTAGAAATCATCCCTGAGCTACGTACATGTCAGTGTAAGGATGAGGACCCGGCCCACTCGGCATTCCCCACACTAATCAAGGGCACAGGAAACGGTTGACCGATAATAACTGTCGAAACTCAGCAGACATAATGTCACTGACAAATGTCAATTTGGTGAAAATAGGACTCGACAGTGTTGACATAATTGGGAGAACGCCACATCATTTTCACTAAAGCTACAACCTCACTTTTTGAAACTACTCACGAGCTTACGTTATAACTAACGATAATGTGATCGTTTACGATATCAGAGGATATTCAAACGATTTACCCAAAAAGCAATTAGCAGACATTGAATGCTAAAGCGCTGTTAACTCGCCTCATTCTAATCTATAGCTGTTATTTCCATAATG
Organism: Apotomis betuletana; assembly: GCA_932273695.1. NCBI lineage: Eukaryota > Metazoa > Arthropoda > Insecta > Lepidoptera > Tortricidae > Apotomis > Apotomis betuletana. Next base: position 26,540,359 of record OW026305.1, on the reverse strand, counting down.
GCGTCCCAACTATCGACTTTGGGAATAAAACCTACTGTCTCTGTCAAACCACCACAAAATACAGCAGTGCAAAAGAGAGAAATAGAGTAGTCGAGTCGTGAGGTGGTCGAATGTCGAATATGGTCGGACTATTAACGTAAATTGGAAATTAGTTCAGATTTATTGAATTGCCTAGTTGGCTTTGGAAACTTGCCTCGTTGAATCGAATTGCTTCACAGGTGTTAACACAATGGTTAATGCGGACGAAATGCATGATTTCCGTCGATTCATCGAATGTTGGTAACCTCTATACTATTACAATAATTCTAAAATTGTATTGAAAATCAGCTTTCTGTGGAAATCATGACCCCGATTTTTTACCCTTTGGGTACGGAACCCTAAAAACCAACAGTAAATTTAGCACTGAACTATTCTTTTAGTATACGGGTAGCTACGTGCTGCGTATCCCTAGGTGGATTTTTACCCGACTACAGAGACTTTATGTGACTTATGACTTTTTCTTCCACGCCGGCGAACTTTGAGGGCACCTTCAAGTAAACATACTAAAACAACAAAATATTTTTCGTTTGTTGCTATGTAGGCCTCTTCTGTTCGCTGATTTCAATACATCTATTATATTCCAATCAAGTTTGTATAATCTATAATAAATAGTTGGCCTAATCTATTTCAATTTATGTCTGTGACAATGGCATACGTAGGAGGATACGTAACATTATAGATGGAACTTATTTTGCCAAAAATTATTTAAATGATGATCAATCATCGTGTTTTTGTTGTCAGTATCACGGAAGTACAAACATTGTAACGTTTTTTTTACAAAAAAGGGAGACTTACAACTAAAGGGAACAAATAATTGTTATGGCATGCATATACTCGTATTTGTATATTTTATCAACTCTGGCAGTGACCGTGAGTCTAGTAGCAGTTCTCATAGCTGGTAAAGAAAGGGTGAGAGTTTTTTTTACTATATGACAATTTTTGATTCACGAGAAATGAAACATTTACTCCATACATACGAGCATATTAGAGCACAGAGTGACTCCGTGCCCAAACGATACGAATGGAGCCCTTTTGTACCTTTTGCATTACTATTATTACTATTGATATCGTTTGGGAATTAAATACGGAAACGGAAAAGTAGAAGCAGAGATATGAGGAGGCCATCTTATTGCGATGTTTTTTTTTTTCAAGATTTGTTTCACTATATGTATTTATGATCCGTCCAAATCTACTTCCGTATTAGATATCTAATCGTCATCAGAAGGATTATAAATCAATAGACAAATATCCGTTACATAACCAAGATGGTCGACTTAGTTCGGAATGTCAGCTAGCTAAAGTAATACTGAGCTGACCACGTATGCAGGAGATACCTTAATGTAAAAAGTCCAGACTATAAGAGAGGTCGCTCACGCGTAGACGTAGTGATCACCAGCCAGTCTGCCGAGTAATGTAAAGGTTTGCCACCACACTGGTTTATTTAATCGTATGGCATTTTTGACCAAGTCGCGCATCTTCTAATTATGTTATAAACATATATCTAAGTTCTTCACCCATAGGGCGGCGTTTATACTAGGAGAGTGTAGATCCAGGATACCTCCATTATATTTCCGTTTTGGGCAGTCGTATATTATGTGGTGAATGGATTGTGCAGGCGCCCCACAATCGCACACTGGCGAGTCTCTCCAGCCACATTTAAACAGATAGTCAGCACAACGACCATGCTCCGTGCGGAGTCTGTTGAATTGGCACCATTCCCTTCTTGGAGCTGAGAAACCATAAGGTTTCTGAGTGGGATCATAAGTTGCGGGGCAACTACTTGGCGGGTTAGACTTCCATTCCTCTTGCCAGGTGTCTATCAGATTGAAACCGCCTTCCAACAATCTTTGGGCGGTCTGGTAGGGCGGGTGTCGAGACTTCAATCGGTGGTGAGGCGGATTTAGGAATTCTTGATGAACTGGCAGACTTGGATCGTTACATATTTTATTAGCTTCCCTTATCAGCGCTTGCTGTCTCCTAAGATGCGGCGGCGGAATGTGGCTTAACGCTGGGAGCCATTGCGTGGGGGTGGACTTAACAGTTCCTGAGATGCACCGCATTGTGTTTCGCAGTTGTACGTCGATCCTCTCTGTGTGAGCGCTGTTTAACCAGACTGGTGCGCAGTATTCACCTGCGGAGAAAACTAAGCTCAGTCCAGCTTTTGTTCCCCAGCTTGTACCAGTAAGTTTATGTAGGATATTGTTCCGAGTGCCAAGTTTTCTACTCAGCTTTTGGAGATGGGGGCCAAAAGTTAGCGAACGGTCTAGGGTCACGCCGAGGTACTTGGGGAAAGGATTGTATTTTAGTGTCACCCCGTCGAGTTTTACCGTCGGCGTGTATGAAGCTAGTTTATTGTTCAGGTGAAACGATGACACTTATGTTTTGGTGGCATTATTTCTTGAAGTACTCACTTAACGAAGCTAGATCTTCCGTCAGTTGCTCCTCAGACTTTTGAAAACTCACGTGTTGGTGTGCTAGGGTGATGTCATCAGCGTATATGAATTTCCTGGACACAGTGTTGGGCAAGTCGTGGATGTAGAGGTTGAAGAGTAGTGGCGCTAAGGTTGATCCTTGCGGCAGGCCGTTATTCAATTTCTTTACCCGACTTTGTTTGTCTCCTAGGTGCACGATAAATTCCCTGTTGCCAAGCATATTATTTATTAAATTGGTAACTCTGCGACAAGGCACCACCCTCATTACTTTGTAAAACAGCCCCTGCCTCCACACTGTATCATAGGCAGCACTTAAGTCTACAAAGGCAGCCACTGTCTTAAGTTGCTTTTGATAGCCAGCCTCTATATGCGTAGTGAGTGATAGCAATTGGTCCGCGCAATTACGGCCACTTCTGAAACCTGCTTGTTCGACGGGGACACTACGGTCGATAAGAGGAGTAATTCTGTGCGCTATGAGTTTTTCTAGAAGCTTATACAAGGCACTGAGTAAAGCAATAGGTCGATAGCTTTGCGGATCATCCGCTGGTTTTTCGGGCTTTAAAACGGCAATTATTTTGGCGCTATTAAACGTTGGAGGCAGTAGATTCCTTTCCAAAAAACGATAGTTGTTTAAGGGTTTGGTGTATTTCTTCCGGGGTGAAAGGTTTTGAGATGTTCTCGTCGACGGGCAGTGCCTTTGAAAGGTTTAATGTCCGGCCTTTAATGAGTTTGTTGTGTTTCCGATCACCTTTAACTCTGGATGTGTCCACAATCCTGTTGGCTATACTGCTGGTAAGGGTTTGAGAGGGACAGGGTGTTTGTGTACCCAGTTTCCCGGTCAGCCTGTTCAAAACACTCCAAGCTTTTCTACTCGACAGTTTAAAGTCCATTTTTTCAACTGTGGCTATCCATTTGTTCCTGCGTTGCCTATCAAGGGAGGTTAATAGGTTTTGTCCAATTTCCTGGTCGCCCGTCTCTTTGTACTGTTGGTAGAGCTTTTCACTGTCTTTATTCCAGCACGGGATGTAAGACTTTCTGAAGCCTCTTGGAACATGTTTCTTTGCGATGGCTATTAGAAGCCCCACAAATCTCGAGTAGCTCTCCGATTTCGGGGGGATCCATCTAGTGGAGGCGTCCATGTCCGCTGAGAATGAAGTCCAGTCTCCCTTTTGAAAGTTCCACCGGGGTAGGGGCATGGAGTTTGTAATTGGAATCTGATCTCCAATTTCCAGTAAAACCGGTCTATGTTGGCTGTTGGGAAAATTTGATAATATTTTTCTCTTGGCAGAAAGAGGGATATCGCCATTTCGTGAGACGAATGTTAGGTCTGGATTGTAGTCTTTTCTCCGTTGCTGACCGGAAGGAACCTCGGTCTTTGGCGTCAAAAACTAAGTGGTAGTTGTTGTTTTCAGCCCAGTCAGCGAGTTGGATTCCATTTGTGTCGTTGGAATTATATCGCCAAAGCGTGTGGTGACTGTTAAAATCACCCGCATAGAGGCAGGGGTGGGGAAAGACTGGCAAACTAGTGTCCCACGTGCAGGCAGGCGGCTTGTATATATTGACGATTGTTAAGTCCTGTACCCTAATAGCGGAGATAAAATAATTTGTGTTTTCGGCTTGAGGTATAACACAGATATTTGTTATATTTTCTCTGGCATAGGTAGCAATACCATATTTAGGATGGTTTACGGAATGGATAATGTTGTACCCTGGGATCTTACCTCTAGACACTAAATTGTGATTATCCTTTGTGTGCGTCTCTTGAACTAAAAGAATATCTACTTTATGTTTCGTCAGGATTTTGTGCAGGTATTCGCACTTTGCCAGGCTTATACCCTCAATGTTTAACTGGCAAACTCGCAGGTTTGGCCCGATATCTATTGCTGGAGGGCTAGTAGTCGGGTCTTGTGCCATTTTTCTATTTCAGTATACTTTTTTTCACTTGCGATGCGACTTGGTTTCCGTGCTGTGAGGTCCTTTTAAGACAAGTACAGCAGCCAAAAGGTTGTTACTCTTTAGCACCACCCAGGGGACACGTGCAGGGCTGTGGAAGGTTCTCCTGCGGACGCGAGTAACATTCGTCCCCCGACTGGTAAGACGGCTTGCTTGTGTAGTGGGAGGACCAGCTCTGCAGCTGGCATGTCACAGACTAATCAAATCTGCTATATTTGATAAATTTTTCAGACTTACTATGCGGACTTGGAACACGTCAATATAACGTACTGGAACTCCAAATTCTACCGGTTCGTGAAGTGCAGCGCGCTCCGCTACAGCCGCCGCGACCCCATGCACTACGTCAACTTCCATTATGAGTCCTTGGTGCCACTGGGTAACAACGTGACGGTAAGTAGATAGATACAATACAATACAATACAATACAATACAATACAATACAATACAATACAAGTACTCTTTATTGCACACTTCATAAAATATACAGGAGAAATACAATGCAAGAAATTACAATTAGAGGTAAACAACAGGTGGTCTTATCGCTAAAGAGCGATCTCTTCCAGACAACCTTTGGGTAGTGGAGAACTTTGTGGAGAGATTTGTATGTATTCAGGAAATAGACACAAGAAAGGAACTAACAACGAAGAATTTATACGTTTTTGAAATACCATTGGAAGAAAGTAACGTGAAACAGAAGAATAGTGTGTTCTTGTATCGGAAGCCAAGATTTTTGAATCACTTAGCCAGTGTAGTAATAGTAGTAGTCTTAATGATTTTGTTGTTTAAAAAAGCCTTAGTTGGCCTTGAAACACTCAAGTAGTATAGTGTATATATGAACCTGTAGCCTACACCTACTTTCTTTGTCTATTTATTAATTTAATTGCATTTCACCGTAGCGTAATACGAATCACAAAAACATATCTGAGTAATTCACTACTGGAGTGACCTGCCGAAGTTTTTCTTGGGGCAGTGATCACTTTACGTTTTCACAATTACGCAATTTATGGACTGCCCAGTAAAATACTGTCCAAATAAACAAACTTATAATTTATAACCCTGCAATATTGCAGGTGGACGTGCACATTTACGAGTTCCTCAGCAACGAGTACCGGCGCAGCTTCGTGGAGATGCACTACAATTTGTGCGACCTCTTTTTCAGTGACAAGATCTTCGGCTCCATCATATATGAGAAATTGCCTGCTATCTACAAACGTTGTCCTTTCCCAAAGGTCAGCTGTTTAGCTTTATTTAACTCTGGAGTTAAATTTCCGAATAGCCTCTTTCTCCAACTCAGTCTCTCCTAACTTTTAATTACATTCAAAAATGTTGACGATGTCCAATCAAATTGCCATGTATACCGCAAATTGACTGAAATTGTTTCACACAACGAAGTACTTGAGGTATTGAAAATGTTGTTTAAAAAAAAACCCTTTTTGTGTTCGTTTTCATTTTCTTTAGTGTTTTACCTACAGGCTGTGTTCTCTTTTGTTACAGGGTGTGTATAGCTTGGAGAACATATCCTTCCCGGATGTTCCAGTGTTCAGCACCTTTCCTTTCCAGAAAGGGCGTGTGTTCGTCAACTACTCGTGCCCGATAGCCAGAGAGCGATTGGTCGAGGGGTATATTGATCTCGTCATCAAGTCCAGATGGCGATAATTTTGGTATTTAACTGACTCATCAAGACTCTCGGTTTGGACACGTTATTAAAGTATGACACACTTTTTCCAAGTCGCACTATTGGGCAATCCACCCGTTCAGCAAGCGTACTCAGAATGCTGTTGCTGCTGCCCCGCATTCAGCGCATCAGTGAGGCCGGTCTGTTGCGCAAGATATTGTGGACGCCTGGCACGTACGCCGCCGCAAACATGCCGGATGCAGTAGCGGAGCAGACCCATCAGCAACCTGAATGCGTTATTATATTGCACTCTCAATACATTAACGGCCCGCCGCGTATAACTTAATGCACACGAGTAGAGAGAAAGTATAATCATTTATTCTTTTAACAATGTCATTCATCATCGGCCGACAGACGTCCACTTGGTCACAGGTTTAGGCTTTCCAAAGGATGCCACCGTGCCCGTGATTCTGCGCCGTCTACATCCAGCGTACTTTTGCGACCTTCACCAGGCCATCAGTCAACCTTGTGGGGATCTTCCAGTGTGCTGGTTAAACTTAAGACTCGTCGGCCGTAGCGTACAGTTTTCTAGTTTTAGATCTATCGAAATTCCACATAGCTTGTCAATATAGATAAACCAATAACATAAAAAATTTAAAACAATTTTCATTGATTTTATTTGAATAATTTATATTTACCAAAATATGGTAAAAACTGTTCACCAAGACTCGTGCCTATTATGTTTAGCTACACATGGCACCAAATCTTCATTGCTTAAAACATTGTCTACTACCTATTTGTAAGCAAATACTTACTTAGTAATAGGGCTTGCATCCCGGAATTTCGAAATTCCGGAATCTCGGATGATTTTTCCAATATTACAATTCCGGAATTGAGGACGCTCAATATCGAAAATTCCGGAGTTGAAACGACATTATTTAATAGAATAGAATAGAATAGAATAGATTTATTTTTTGCAGTAAATGTAGTTCCTAGACAGCTCGACAGTAATATGAGATGTTTTACGGATGGTAAGTTTGTTTAAGCTTAAATATTATATGTATTCACTTGTATCTTTAACGCTCTCAGAACGGTTAAAATTCTACTCTACAAGTGGGTACTTGAAGTATCTCTGTTTTGACTTTTGGCCCTATGGTGGATGGGTAGAGAATTTAATTTGGCATGAAGTTCACTATTTGTAAATATAGCATTAGCATTTGTTACAGTTAGCAGTGAGAACCATTTATAGTCGAAATGTTATACTGGTTATTTTGGTAAAACACTAAATTACAGATTATTCACCAGGAATGAGCCAAATTCAACGGTTTTAATTCACATCTGTCTAAGATCTTGCCACTATTTATCTACCCACTACATAGATATTTCAAAATCTCTCATAATTAAGGCTCCACTAAGCATTTTAGAGATATGTCTTTATTCATGATTGCGGCCTCGTGATGGAAATCCAAGGGCATTGTTGTTAATGATAGGAATGTACCTAAGGAATCGGGAGTCACAATATTTTCAAGATAGTTATGTGCTCGGTAAAAACTTACGATAGTGATCAGCGGGGTATGAAATATCAAGGTATAATAAAAAAGTCATACATGACACAATGTCATAGGGTATCTCAAGTAATTATACAATCAGGTCAATAAATCTTTCAACCAAAGACAGAATAAGAAAGCTGAAAAACAAAATCAAAACTACCTACTGAAGGAAAAACTTTGATCTAAGAATCCATTGAATGAGGAGTAGGGTGGGTCATTTTTTAATTTTCTAAGTTGAAAAAAGGTGCCATTTAGTTCCATTAATGGATACATATTTTTATTTATTTTTATATTTCCGTTTTATTGCCCCCGGATTACTCCAGAAAAAACTTCCTAATGTATTGAGCACTAAAAAAAAAGTGGCCTTGTATATTATTATTTTTTGTTGTATTTCGTTTGTGATGCCCTACTTATTATACTCAGAATTAAAAAAAAAATATATTGGGCCAAATTTAAAATAATAAAACCAGACTTCATAACGCTCATTTAATATGGGCATTTCTATACTAACTTCACACTTTCGCAACCAGATATAAAATTTAACCCTACCCCAGAAACCGAGAGCCCGCTAGGTGGGTAGCTCTTTAAGCAAAAATACGTGACCGGCATGTGATCAATGATTACGAGTGCCTACCAGGCGGGTTCCTGCAAGCGAAAGTGTTTTTTTTTTTTTTTTTTTTTATTTAAAACAAGGAACTTATGACCTATTACATAATATACGGTGGGCGAAAACCGCGCACGGTTTATCGTTTATCGGTTAAAAAGATCGGCAAAAGATCAACATCAATTACAATGCAATTTAGGTATTTAGTTTTATCATGAGTTACATTTTTTTTGCTATGCCTAAAGAACTAAAAGTACTTATTAATTTTTTTCTCATACATAAGTGACCCACCCTAATGAGGAGGTCCTTTTTAGATTCCCGTTGACTCCACGGAAGCTCAAAATACGTATTTTTGACAGTGGGATGACTGATAACAAGCGACTTGTGTGGTACTGTGCAGATCACCAAGAGATGGACTAAGACATTGCTAAGCAAGCTGTAGATTACGACACTTTTGATGTGTACACTAAGTAAGATACTGGAGCGTTTCTGCGAACATCACTGTAGGAATGAGAAAACAAAGAAACAGACATAAATATGAGGCATTTGTGTATTAAATGAATTGTACCTTAACCCCGACACCGATGGAGAATGACGCAATACAACCGTCTAAATATATTATTGGTCCTGCCGTCCTGCGAATACTTTGAAAAATGCTTATCATTTAGGGTGAAAATCTCTTGACATATAGAAAACCTCTAATCATCAATAGTACATCGATTTCCGCCTTCAATAGTAAAAAATACTAGTTTTTTGTATGTTTAGTCAATTCCGGAACCAGTTCCGGAATTCCGGAATTGAGTGCCATTCTCGAAGTCAATTCCGGAATTGGAAAACCATCCGATATTGCAAGCCCTACTTAGTAACCAAATAAAGTAAAAATACCTCATAACACAGCGATCTTGTCCAATGTCTGTAATATTCACAAAAACAATTTACGCCTTTTAAAATATAGTATATGTCTGATTCTTGACTTCTCTGGAAATTAAGTAGGTCCCTGTCGAAGCTTCGCCAGGTGGTGAAGTGTTCTTAAAGTAGCACATCATGCTTCTGGCTTTGCAATCGGAATTGTCACTATCAGCCGGTTCTTTGTTATCATAGTCGTTGTAAAAGAGAAGCAAAATAGAATAGAACAATTCTTTATTGCACACAAGAAACATAATACAATAGAAAACTTAAACAAAGGTAGGCCATAGGCGGTCTTATCGCTAAAGAGTGACCTCTTCCAGACAAAATTTGGGTAGCGGAGAAAACAAAAAGTATACAGAACAGGTGTCAGCTTACAATAAACTTCAGCTCACGTCGTGATTTCTGCAACACCTCGGTTGCATTGAGCAGATCACTCAAGTTAGGATTGTCCAATAGTAAAGCCAGTTCGTACGGCGTAAATTGGCTATTATTTCTGGCACTCAGATCAATTTCTGGCCTTAAACACAACCATTTAACTAATTTGTGTCTCTTCTTACAGATCGCGTCATGAAGCAAAGTGTTGCCTGTGAATCGACTTCTTGAATTAATATCGGCTCCCATTCTAAGTAAAATTTCTACGAGTTGTATAGCACGTTGCTGTTTTCTTAATCTTGACGCTAAAGTAACACACGTTTCTCCTTCCTGATTCCACTCTTTTAATCGTGAGTTATTAGGCTTGTCCACTTTAGCGCTAATTTGACGTAATAACATCAAAGAACCTTCACTTCCTTCAGTTACTATATCGTGAAATATATTATTTCCTTTAAGTCTATTCTTTTTGAATAGTTTTACATTCTTCCAAGACTCCATGGTTTCGATATTGAATGCTTCGAACGCGACACTGAACTGTAACAAGACACGAAAATATCGTAGTATTTCTTACTTGTTCAGTTCAAAAGGTCATTATGAAATGATAAGAGGAGGAAGTTATTACTATGTTATCCAGAAGCGGCCAAATGTCACGCTATATCGACGCTCTGTGTCGTGGTGGTTGCAACATAGCATGTTAGACGAGTATCTATTAGGCACAGATTCAACGTCATTGTGTTATTTTCTGTACCAATTAATGTACATCTAGGTAGCAAAATCATTTTAAGCGAAATTACTTATGCTAAGAACTTTCAATTGGCGACCACGAAGCGGAAGACTTTGTGGAAGTGATGATCCCTTGGAAAAGTTTTTATTTAGCAGAGGCCTTCATTCGCTAAGATGACGGTAAATCCTTTTTATCACAGTTGATATCTTCGTAATAAAATAACTATGTGTTTAATATGTAACAAAATCAACTTTCTCGGAAGCGATCTCGCAAAGTTGCAAAACCAGAGAAAGTATGCAACCCTTAAACTTTTTAGCCAATTATAACTTTTCCCATACACAATAACAACGTATTTATTTATGTATATTACAGCCAGTTAAAAGTTAACAAGTTACTGCAAGCGTGAATAATCTCAAGGTAGCAAAAACGAACAACCTGGCACAAGCAACTGAAACTTAAGCTGTGACTTAAGTATGCAAAAGGTTACAAGTTGTTCAACAGGCCTATGATGGTTGCGCTAATAACGCGATAAATATATAACGAGAGCGTCTATTGTCCTCACATTCACATGATCGTCAAATGCTTTGTCATTTATCTATCGCATGACAAACACTACCATCATAGACTCACAAAACACGAACCAATGATTCAAGAGTACTGCCGAGTGCCAATGCCTATACAAAGTTGCGTTCCGCTGACAGACAATGACCCCACCTTTGGCTTCTGTAGCATAATATGAATAATATGGCAGTAAAGTCGGTATCATTTGGTACGTTTGGTTGCAAGTGTCCTAAGCCATGCCTAGAAGACGCAAAGATATCGTACTCATCTACCACCAGTTTCCAATATTTATACCTTATACTTTGTGAACTTTTCTGTTAAAGAAACTGTCATAACCAGGTAACAATACCGTTCTGCTGTCAATAGGTCGCGTCCGCACAATGGCTGACCTTTAAGGAAGGGTCCGAGGGCAGCAAACCGTGGCCCGTAACCTAGTTGCAAATGCCGCTGGATATGTGTCAAGACATGGCAGAGCCGACGTTTAATATTTGTAGTATCATTGTAAGAACGTGCCAAACGTAGTCCGTGTCACATAAAATGTAAGTATGGTTGTGTTATTTACTGTTGCAGAGTAAAGACTATCCTATATAAGCTGTGAAGAATAATATATATAAGCGATATAAGCTGTCAAAAATAGTCATGATCCATTACTGTAAGTATTTTTAAAACTGTATCGCAAATGGGTTGTTCAAAGAGTTCCTGGCCAAGCTAATTGATAAAAAAATACTTTTTATGAACGATACACTCTATGAAGATTAGTTAAAGGAATAAATTTAATACCAACCGAAAGTTTTTCTTAATCCCCTTAACCCTTTTTTTATTATTAGCTTGGCCGGGAATATCTTAGTAACCAATTCGCGATATATTTTTCAACATACTTATCATTCCCGATCTGTTCTGTCAGGTTGCGCCTTTCAATTTTTCTTCGCGCTTTGATCTTTCTATCAATGGTTTCATACTTTTTATTCGTTAAACAGATGGATGAAGGTTGTTTCGAGTTCGTATCCCAGACAAAATGTGCACAGTGGCGTAACACATATTCCTGTAATTTTTCTTGAATTTTTGAATTATTTTCTTGACGGGATATAGTTTATAGAAACTTGCGAAGGGGTATCGACTAGAAGCCATATGTCACTGTCGATAGCAGTTCAAACAATAATCTTGGCTGTTGTGAAGTTTGCGTGGCACTCCATATTGTCTTGGCGAAGTTTCAAGCCCGGAACTATGGGTCATGTGATCATGTCACTCGGGTCCGTTTGTTTTAAAAGTTAAATGTTAAGAAAGTGTACTGGAAGAGAATGTCAAATTGTGATATTCCAACGTAAATTGTCTGAAAAATGGCTTTAAAGTTAATTTTAAAACGTGTAATTTAATTAAATTGTAACCGACCCATCGGTTACAATGGCTCACATTTAAAAATGATCGTGCACTTTACTATATAACGATGCGCGTTATTTAACAAATATTTAATTATCGCCATCGTGAAGAAACAAAAGGTACCACTTTGTGGCTTACCACAAGGACACGTTGATAGGTGCCTTATGCGACAAGTAAGCGACAAAGTGTACCCTTTCGGTTAAAAACGTCATGTAGATTATATGTCGATTTCATATGCGACTTGTTGCCAAGACAGGTCCCAAGGTGCGGAGACAATTTAAGGTTGCGTTTTGTCGGGAAGTGAAAATACACATCGCGTCGTGCTATATAAAAAATCACATCGCGTTTACGTGACATGGAACGTTCGTGACGGATGTTTTGTCATTTATCTATCTCGCGATAAACGTATCATGAGGCTGCGCTTCCACTGAACCTAAGCTACGTAATTAAACGGTATGCGAGGAAAAACTATAAAATGGTGGATGTTTTCTCTGCACTTAGCCCAGCTCTGTATTTTTCTTTCAGTATCCATCAATTACTCACCAAGACGATTCTATGAATCCCAAACTCGATAGGTTTTCGTTAATTTACAGAGTTCCTATGACCACCATCCGGCTCCATCATCAAATCAAATCAGCCCCATCGTGTAATATTATTGTATTCTTATCATAGTTTCATACTAAATAAATAAATTTCTGCTCAATTGGTGCCCAAGATGTGGTTCAAATCAAGCATTGCAAGATTTGACCAGTAAGTACATAAAAACATTGCAAGTTAAATAAAGGCTTTAAAAAAAGCAACCTAAGCCCACTGTTAATCGCAGGTTAAATGTGTCGTCGTTTAAAATTGCCTGGTTTGCTTCACATGTTAATGGGAACGAGCATATTCAGTTCCCGCAAGGGAAAGTAAACGCCAGTCACAAAATTAAACTAAGAGGTAGATACGGAAACTGTAGGACTTTGTAAAAGTGGGTGGTACAATCACAAAGCATTTTTAGATCTGACAATGACACAAAATGATGTGCTAGTTTGACATAAAAGTTCTAAAAAGTTGTACAGTTTGAGAAGCCGGGCGCACAAATGACGTTCATATTAACAAGATTTTCGTTTTTTGTTTAACAAGATTTAACTGTCTCGAAGTTGTTATGCCGTCACGACCAGTGAGTTGGATCTTGTGTGGAGTACAAACCCACAAACGGGAATATCCCCACGCCACAGGAGTGATTTGTCGTTCTAAATCACAAACTAGAGGCACTGATCTATACAAAAATGATCGCCACAATCTGCAAGAGACAGACACAACACAACATCTAAGGCGTGCATCTGTAAAGAATAGATAAAATCAGAACTGTCTCTAGATTATTTTGCAAATGAACTCTGCAACGAAGAGAAAGAGGAAGATCCAGACGTGGTTATGCGTAGCGGAGAATTTTAGGAGCAAATACGGGAAACAGGAAAACAGGCAGCCATAGAGCGGAATGCTCCCGAATGTTGTATGAAGAGTCTCCTCCAGCACCCAAACCGTATCTATTCTTATTTCGATCGCCAGCAAGGAACATATTTCAGCGCTCGGATGCAAATCCCGCGCGCGCATAATCCCGGCGTTTATCCCGCGTGTATGCCCCCGGTGTTTATCCCTGATCCCGACCCCAGAGCTGCAGTTTAATATTCAATTTTGCTTTTACTTTCTGCTGCATGGCAGCGTTAATTATGTTTCGCTGTCCGTCCGTCCGTCTGTCCGTCTGTCCGTCTGTCCGTCCGTCCGTCCGTCCGTCTGTCACCAGGCTGTATCTCAAGAACGGCTAGACATTTGAAATTTTCACAGATGATGTATTTCTATTGCCGCTATAACAACAAATACTAAAATAAAATAAAATAAATATTTATGGGGGGCTCCCATACAACAAACGGGATGGTTGCGTTAACTTTGCACCTCATTTGTATGGGGCGCTATACATACCAGGTGCAAACTTAACTTATCCACTTAAGGATGAAAGTATTTTTACGGAACCCTTGGTGCGCGAGTCCGACTCGCACTTGACTGGTTTTTTTTTTTGTTTATGTTTATTTAAAGATAGTTCAACATCCAAAAGTTAGTAGTGGTGGAAGTTTATTCGATTCCGCGTAGGTATCTTTTCACATCATTTATCTACATCCATATTATAAGTTCTCTACAATATGTTTGGCAGCGATAAGCAAATAGACTATATTAGGAAATCTGTATCTGTGGGTGCATCGTAATTTTTACTTTACGATATCGGCAACCGATAGTATAATTACATTTAAATTTGGAACATTCTGTTAAAAAGTAAAAATCGTACTTTAGTTGCAATTATCGAATTCATCGATTTGTAATTTCATTCACAGTAAAATTCATATTTCATACATTCTTTTAAATCTCGAATATTAAAAATCGATTTTAGAATCGATATCGACTCAAGACTATTATATTGTCTATGAATTAAAAGAAAAACAAACGTCAGTCACTTGTTTCATGTTTGTTTCGTTTCAAACATCGATTCTGTGCATTGAACTTTTTTAAACTAAGAGAAATAAAGTTAAATATATAGTTTGTCGTGAAATATATGATAAAAAAATGAGTAATGACGGCGACGATAGTGATGTTGAAATGTGTGAAACACCGCCAGAAATCCGGGACGCCGCAACGACCGTGACCAATAATTTGCTACCAGAAAAGTCACGAAAACAATATGAAAAAGCGTACAAGGATTTCATGGCTTGGATAGCAACGAAAAACACAAGATCGGTATCGGAAAACGTGTTATTAGTATACTTCGAACACTTATCTACCAAATTTAAGCCCGTGTCCTTGTGGACATACTATTCCATGCTGAAAAGCACAATAAATATAAGACATGAAGTGGATATATCCAAATACTACAAACTGATAGCGTTTTTAAAACGCAAAAGTGAAGGATATACGGGAAAAAAATCAAAGACATTTTTACCAGAAGAAATAGAAAAATTTCTTAATGAAGCACCAGACCAATTATATCTTATGCAAAAGGTGAGTTGCTTTGAAAAAAAAAACTGTTGTTCACTGTTTTTCTTCATATTTAATATATATATGACATATATGTGTCTGTTTGGACTTACTCCTTCTAATGGGACTACTTGTGTTATTGTTGCAGGTAGCCTTGATATTTGGAATAATGGGTGCGTGCCGAAGACAAGAATTTTACAATTTGCAGTATGATGATGTGAAATTGTTTGATTCCACTATATTAGTGACCGTTCGTAACACTAAAAACAAAACTGACCGCACCTTCACTATAACAGGAAGTTACTTAGAACTATGTAAGAAATACATAGAACTACGCCCAAATTCATGTAAAGTGCCTAATTTTTTTTTGCATTACATTGGAGGCAAATGTATTTCCCAAAAAGTTGGTATTAACAAGTTTGGATCACTCGGCAAAATTATAGCTACATATTTACATCTTCCCGATCCTGAACTGTACACGGGGCACTGCTTTAGGAGGACATCCGCAACATTGGTAATTGATGCAGGAGCAGATATTACAACTCTGAAACGCCACGGAGGGTGGAAATCCACATCT
The DNA here is from genome assembly GCA_932273695.1 of Apotomis betuletana. Lineage (NCBI taxonomy): Eukaryota > Metazoa > Arthropoda > Insecta > Lepidoptera > Tortricidae > Apotomis > Apotomis betuletana. Next base: position 26,524,643 of record OW026305.1, on the reverse strand, counting down.
GTAGCTGAAGGCTATATCGACAACTCAATTCAAAGTAAAGTGGAAATTTCAAATAAAATAATTAACTCCATTCAAAAAAAAGAAGTAATTAATATAACAGTGCCTGACAGCTGTGCCAATGTAAATGAAAATTCTGCTACTGTAGAAAAAATGCAGTTTTCACATTGCACTATACAAAGTGTAATTAATAATTATTATTATAAATAAAGTTTTTTATTCTTATTATTTTTGTTTGATTTAAACTACTAAATAGTTTATTAAGACTATGAATAGTGGTACTATTATAGTACCATTAACCTGATAATTTATGCCATAATTATCTCTACATATTGTAGAAAACTTATTATATGCATGTAGATAAAGTTATGTATGCGACTGTACATAATTAGGCATTAAAACACTCGTGTTATACTATTATGAAACTCGCCTTTGGCTCGTTTCATAAAACAACACTCGTGTATTAATGCCTCTCATTATGAACCAGTCACATAAACTACTATTTCATTATAGTCAAATAGGCACCGTATTATTCGAGCTGTCTGGGCGTCTACATTGTTTTGGAGCATAGCCTCGTTTATCGAACTATAAAAATGAAAACTTACCCATCACTTTTTCTCGGGTCTCCTTCGCAATCCATAATATCGTATGTCCTAAAGTCAAATGCCATACCACATTTACTCTAAACACTTTTGACATATCAATCATTTGTCATAATGATTATTTGCCATAATGATCTTACATCCTAATGATCATAAACCATAATATTACATTACCTAATGCTCTAAATACCTAATATGTTTTGTACTAATCTATTAACACATAAAACTTACGAGTCATAATATACAAAACCATAAATCACATGTCCTAAAGTCAAATGCCATGATGATTACTTGCCATAATGTTCATAAGCTATAATAACATTACCTAATATCCTACTTTAAGGCAGGTCAGACTCGGGTTAGGTTAGGTACGATGACGAGCGGAGCGAAATTTGATATTCGGGATAATGACATTCGTATTTTCAATAATCGGAAATTTATTCCTTAGGAATTATGAAGTTCGGAGTTTTAAAAATCGGAATGAGTAAATTCGGAATTAAATATTTCGGAGTATTTGGGTAAAGATTATTTTTTTACCAATTTTTTACGTTAAAACAAAAATAGAAAACCGGATTTGGACAAATACCGAATTGGCTAAACCCCGAAAACTGTAGGTTGGGTTATTGGCTGAACCCCGAAAACTGTAGGTTAGGTTAGGTTTGTATTGTGACCACGTATAGCGGAGCGAGCGAAGCGAGCGGAGCGTCAGACTTGCTGAACCCCGAAAACTATAGGTTAGGTTATTGGCTGAACCCCGAAAACTGTAGGTTAGGTTAGGTTTGTATTGTGACCACGTATAGCGGAGCGAGCGAAGCGAGCGGAGCGTTAGACTTGCTGAACCCCGAAAACTGTAGGTTGGGTTATTGGCTGAACCCCGAAAACCGTAGGTTAGGTTAGGTTTGTATTGTGACCACGTATAGCGGAGCGAGCGAAGCGAGCAGAGCGTCAGACTTGCTGAACCCCGAAAACTATAGGTTAGGTTATTAGCTGAACCCCGAAAACTGTAGGTTAGGTTAGGTTTGTATTGTGACCATGTATAGCGGAGCGAGCGAAGCGTGCGGAGCGTCAAAAGACTTGCTGAACCCCGAAAATTGTAGGTTGGATTATTGTCTGAACCCTGAAAACTGTAGGTTAGGTTAGGTTTGTATTGTGACCACGTACAGCGGAGCGTCAGACTTGCTGAACCCCGAAAACTATAGGTTAGGTTATTGGCTGAACCCCGAAAACTGTAGGTTAGGTTAGGTTTGTATTGTGACCACGTATAGCGGAGCGAGCGAAGCGAGCGGAGCGTCAGACTTGCTGAACCCCGAAAAGTAAAGTTTGAAAATCTGTGCGTACAAAACTATACAGCATTAAAATTGTGTAGCCTGGATATCATGATTTAGGATACGTACTATTAGGACACGTGATAATAATTAGGATAAGTAACTATTAAGACATATGATGATTATGGCAACTAGTATTAGGATATATAACTGATAGGATACTTGATCATTAGTACTTAAGATAATAGTGCAAATAATCATTAGGATATTCAATATTAGGATGATCAATATTATGGCATTTACATTAGGATAAACGTTATTATGGCAAAAGATCATTATGACCACAGTTATTATGGAATTTACAAATAGGACAAAGGAAATTATGGATTCCAATATAGACCCCTTTTTCTCGTATTAGACGCTTTAACGGCGCGGCCACGTCTTCGGTCTAAGTGTAAATACACACGAGTATCGACTAAACTTACAGTATAAATTCCAATATAAATTCCAAAATCAACAAAACAAACAGAAAAGTGCGAAGTGGCATAAGTTTCATTTTGCATTTTAAACACAGTCGGTAACCAGTCGCGACGTCGAGCACCTGAGTCAGGTTGCAGACGATAGGGTGCCCACAAGTTGAAACAACTTCCCAGGACAGTCTCTAAGAAGTGTTTTTATTAAGCACATGAAATTATGCCACGTTAGTTGAGTGGCCATGTAAGAGCATCATCATGCAAACATAATACCCTATTTTTACTTTGCCTTAAATAGTGAAATACACCAGAACTTAATCACAAGGCAAGATCTTTGACAGTAAAAAATATCTTTCAACGTTTATCATCGATGACCGCTGAGCATGGAAATATAAGTAAAACGAAATTGAGCGCCTTCACAACTTTAAACTTTATTTCCTGTAATTATCTAAGAAAACCGTTATAGACGCAGAAAAACGTCTTGTTAATATAAACAACCATACACCGTACTTCGCTTTAACATGAAATTGTTGTATAAAAAAGGTTTGCCATCATAACCGGGTAGGTATATAATTTGGCGCTTGGGATGCTGAACAATTTTTGGAATACTGTTACGTCTTTTCTGGTCTGGAAGACGTTAATTACAAACACAAGTTTATACGTAATTCAGTTCATTCTTACTGTAATAATATGCGTTGAGATTGGCTACTCTTTAATTATAAATAAGACACAAGCACTTTCATAGCAGAAATCGATATAATTTAATAATATATCCCCTGACAAAATTTGATATCGGTGTCCGTTATGCGAGCTGAATTAAGTGACGTCGGTAAGCGGTTATAATATATAGACCTGGCAATATCTCGGACTTAACTATGGTTTAAAGCTTCGTATTTAGCCCTTAGTCGATTGAATCCGAAAATGCTCTAAATCTACCGAAACAAACAAATGCAATTTCGCAGCCGCTCGCACTGACAGGATATCCGTCTTCGGGATTGGGAGCTGTCCGTTGGAATCGGAACGTGTGGCCAGCCCAGTCAGACACATAAATTGCACGCAGGATCGGTGGAATACGGCGCTTTGCGATTGGAACTGAACCGTATAAATGCATTTCACTTGTGTTTGAGGTGTCGGCTATTTTACTAGTCTGCAATGAAATTAAGAAAATACTGTTTATTTTTGAATTGTTGTCGTGTTATAATTATAATAATAAGGTTTTATGGGTCGTATTAATGTATCCAAAGTTAGAAACATACAAATACAACTATTAAAAGCTAAACTATAATTTTCAGAATGAAAACTGAAGCGTTAGAAACAAATTATTAAAACATTACATGTACTATGTACTCAACTACGAATAAAATATTTATATTAGAATTTTCTTTTTAACACCTATCATGTAATGATGTTCTTATATGGAAGCGAATCTAGTAATTAATAATTTATTAATCATAAATATAGTATCGTTTCTTTACTAATGACCTCCAGAAAGGAAGCATAACTCATTACGATTTCCTGTCTATGACGATCAGCTAACGACTCATTGGAAGAATTAAAAAATAATATCAATATTCAGGAATAGACACCAATAGATGATGGATATGTGTATTTCACCTTCTGAAAATAAAAGGTCAAAATTGTTTACCAATATCAGCTAAGGTCGGATTTTTGTGGAAAAACCCTGAACGATGAATTGACGTCATGAAATAATCCCATTATAGGTGCGGCGATAACGGAAAACAATAAACAGATGACAATGTTCGTGAGTCTCCAATGTCTTCGTAGACCGAGCGAGTGAAGCGCCCATAGAGTATATTGGAAGCACCTCCGTTGCAGCTTCGCCATAATTTATTTCGTATGTCCGAATGTTTGGAAGAGATCGCTCTTTAGCGATAAGACCGCCCGTTGTTTGCCTCTAATTGTAATTTCTTGCGTTGTATTTCTCCTGTATGTTTTATGAGGTGTGCAATAAAGAGTACTTGTATTGTATTGTATTGTATTGTGTTCTATTGTATTGTATTGTATTGTATTGTATTGTATTGTATTGTATTGTATTGTATTGTATTGTATTGTTCGGATGTCCGGATGTCCAGTTTTCCGGCTGTTCTCCCCTGCAGCCCACAATTCTCAACCGATTCTCGTGACATTTTGTGAGTAGGGTTGATATGGTGATGCAGTATACAGGGTGATCAATCCAAATGGGTCAGTAGGGAGAAAACTAAAACTAAGAGATAGGGAAATCTGTTCTTAGGAACCATGGCGTCGATTTTAGATTTAATAGAAACTGCATTCAATTTTTTTTATAAATCTCATACATAACCGGGAATTGAACATAGTTAAAATTCTGTAAGTAATCGGATGTCAGGTTGTAACTTTATTTACAGCGGTTTTGACCGGGCTATGTATGAAATGATGTATGAGATTTATAAAAAAATATTAATGCAGTTTTTATTAAATCTAAAATCGACGTCATGTTTCCTAAGAACAGATCTCCCTATCTCTTATAGTTTGTGACTTCTCCCTACTGGCCCATTTGGATTGATCACCCGGTATACATACTTTTTCGATTTAGTTATTAGATTTTTTTCAAAATGCCCGAAAAATGGGCGTGCAAAGAATATCAAATTTCAGCCTTTTCGAAATAAACTCGCGAAGTCTTCAGCCCACAAAGCCACAAGTCTTACTTTTCATAAAAATCGTTAACATGCTCACGGACAAATCGGTCCATTTTAAAATTACAGTTGTAGACAAAAATAGCACTAGGCATTTGACTTAATAAAAATATCGGCGAAGTGCGAGTGGGACTCGCGCACGAAGGGTTCCGTACCATTATCTGTAAGTTTGTTGTATGGGAGCCCCCCTTAAACATTTATTTCATTTTATTTTTAGTATTTGTTGTTATAGGTAGCGGCAATAGAAATACATCCTACGTGAAAACTTCAACTGTGTAACTATCACCGTTCTTAAGATACAGCCTGGTGACAGACGGACGGACGGAAGTAATAGTGGCAGTTTTGCGCAGACAAAGTCACCGTCCACAGACGTGGTGCATCACGAGGGTTCTATTACATCTCTCGACGTTATAAGTGAAAGTTTTAACTTATCCGATCTCGTAACGCAATCTCATAGGTTCTATTTACTTGATGATTTTCTCAAAAGTGCTGTGAATAAGGGGGTCCTTATTTTAACGAGATTTTCTTTTTTTCGAGGTCATTTTCTTCTAGGATACGTAAAAACGTCCCTGATGTTTTTCAGATTCTGTCCCTGATGTTTTTAGGTCGCGTTAAGTGTCGCTATCACAAAAAAAAGAGAAAATAAACCGCATGCATTTGTTTCCGGGCATAGGTTTTTAAGTCCAGTTAAGTTTATCATTTCAAAATAATGACTTACGATTTTATGACAAACATTACATTTTAGAATGGTCGACAACCAGTTTTCTAAGGTTGGTTGGGCGGTCAAGAAATCCATCGGTTATACAAATTGTTATTTAAAGCAACTACTTAAGCACTCACGAAGACATATATTACGTACAGCGATACTTCGGGAAATGTTACAAGAAATGACGAATGTGGCTTCAACCTTCATTTGGTTAGTTGAAGTGCTCGGATCCGTATTTCTCCAAATGCTGGAACTAGTCAAATTACGAGTCCAAATCGCTCCCAATCGGTTAACGAAGTTGTATGTTGAAAAGGCCTAATGTCATGTGCTTTGAGTTAAATGCGGGGTGCCCTGGGGATGCCAAATACGGGTTAGGCATTATTAAGGTCGTATTTGATGAATGCGGGAAATCTGTTGCCAATGTATTTGCTTACCGAACATTATACATCAAGTATATATTATATTTTATATACCTAATTCAGAATAGGGTTAAGTGCAAAAATTTGACAAAATTGAGGTGTAGCTGTTACCCTTTAGAAATCGAGAAAAAAGTGATTGGAAAAGTTCCGTTGTGCGATGAAAATGTACCATACAATAAGGAACCTTCAAATACCTACTCATACTCATACTCATACTCATTTATTTATAAAATGTTTTTCAATTTTACATGTCACATACCTATTAAATTATCAAATTATATTAGGTTACATTATTCCATTCAATTACACATTTCAAATAATCCATAATTTTTATAATTATTAATCATCAAAAATAATATAGTACTTTTGTATAGATATTAACCTAACTTCAAGATTTTTGAAAAATGTATTGACTTCCGAGGAAAAAAATGTATATGACATAAACCATTCGGTAGTGTTTTTCTATAAAAAATAGGAAATCTCCTCCCACGCAGAACATAAATAGCCAATCGTCACCCTTAGTTAGCTTCGATACAATTTGACTCCAATATGATTTATTTGAATACGGTAGCTAGCAACGTCGCTATAGTTTCCTTAATACCGATATGGACAACTTTAGGCAGTTATTAGTAGGTACCTTCACACGGTTGGGTAAATTGAAGGAAGACAAACAAATCAAAGTACAGTCCGTGAGCTTTTAGATTAGGATTCGGGCTTCAGTGAAATCGGAGAGGTTCTTATGTCGATCGCATTAAGAGCGAGCGAGACAGGTGTGAAACTCGAATCAAATTCTGTCACCGCACGTACCTATGTACAATTGTAGAGCAACCGAAATATTGAATTGATAATGCTAACTATCGACGTTAGTACTTTTGTTCAACTTGCATTAGGTGCTTTCTTCATCGTAATCTTTTTGTCAACACCAAACGCTCCAAAATCGTCCGAACGCCCCAACGCCGACACCGTTCGCCGACAATGCCGACTTGATGTCCGGCGTCGGCTAACGTTGCCCGTTCGCCGAAATTGAGACGCGACAAATTGAATCAATTAAAACTTCGCCGCCGATTACGAGAGTTGCTGCCTAATAACGTAGGGTTGCCAGATATGAAACAAATTAAATGACGACAAATAGACTTATCATAGTGGAATAGACAAGATATTCAATAGCTACACTCTTATGGTGTTGGGTTGACAATTAAATAATTTCTACTATAAAAAAACATACCCACAAAGTATCCCCCCACCCCCTAACCGAAAGAAGAAGAAAACAAATAAGGATAATAATAAATAACAAATAATAGCTGAGAAAAAGAATATAAAAATACAGGGTGTAACCGACGGTGTACCGAAAACTGAAACCATGGCTTCAGACCATTATTCTGGCCTGGAAAATCGTGGAGATTTCTTTGAGAAAATTCACAAATTTTCCTCACGAGTTTTCATTTTTTCTTGATTTTTCCGTTAGTCGAACTCTATCGGTAACAATTTTTCATGAAAAATCGCATGAAAATTGCATTTTCCGCAAAACACGCAATGTATCACAAACAGTATTAAGTAAGCTTTACGGTACAACACAGAGAGTAGAGTGGGCAGATAACGGTACTGGCCGGTCATTGATCCGCCAGGCCAGTCAGTGCGCTCGCGCAGCCCGGACGGCGCGGTCGGTTGCGGTCGGACGCATGAATAATGTTTACCTACCCGCACATTTTATTTGCTTTACTTGCTTGAATGAAAATCTTGTTAGACTGTTTTAATTTATCGGTCAGTTGTTATTGGTGTTAGGTAGTACACTAGTTGTGATCTGTGGTTGTGTTGTTTTTGTGGTTGCATTCATTCATGTCATTCGATGCGCATTGGCGTAACGGTATGTTTTGCGCTGACGCGTGAGTGGAATGGGGAGCGCCCGGACCGGTCGATGCTTGCCGCGTGCCTCCCTCCCCGCGCGTCTGCACCCGAGAGAATTGGACGCAATACATTGCGCGTCGAGTTTTATAATTTATTTTGGAAAATCTTGTCCTTGAGTTTTCTGAAAATGAACACTCGTTTCAGTTCGTGATTATGGTCTAAAACTACAGTTTTCGTTTTCGGTACGCTGTCGGTTACACCCTGTATACAACATAATTAATTTTAAAATCAAAAAGTATCCTTTCTGCTTCGATGACGTCCGATCCGATCAATACCTTTTTGTAATGTATATATGTTATATTTTATTTTTTTTGCATAAATTATTATGCCTGGTATGAATCCTGCTTGACTATGATACATTATTTTGTATCATAAAAATCTATTGGCCTGATAAATATACAAAACAGAAAAATTTACAATTAATTTGAAAAGATTCTCCTTTTCTAAAGCTAGTTCCAATAGATCGCTGTCAACCCCTGCTAACCTAGATCGGATTGCTCCAAACTTGGTTTCCGAATAGAAAGCCCGATAATTGGGCCGGAAATGAAGCCTAGGAAAGATTTAGAAAGGCTTAGTTTGAGTTTCTGGTCTTTTCGCCCTTGGGCGTTAATTGGGGACAAATTACTTTCATCATTCAATCCGTATTTTGGCATTCATACGAATTTAATCCAATTAATATTCAAACGACTGATCTTCAAGTTGTAAGCCTTTGTAGGTACCTTCGTGATTAATAAATAATGAATGACAACTAAAGTTTGCAATTGAATTAATATGTGCTAGCTTATTTTATGTTATGTTTCAAGAAGTTAATGTTTCTTACTTATTTAGGTCAATTCATTCATTCATAATTTAAGAGCTTCGCTCTTGTCGGTGGAGTAATCGCATAAGATGTCTGAAAAAGCTATTAAGATGTCTAAAAAAGCTAAAAAACAGTTAATCAAGGTGTACATTTGGAGTATAGCTTTATATGGTAGTGAGACATGGACACTGACACAAAGGGATAGAGAAAAGCTGGAAGCGCTTGAGATGTGGTGTTGGCGGCGAATGGAAAGTATTAGCTGAACGGAAAAGAAAACCAATGAAGAGGTTTTGAGTATGGTAAAGGAAGGCCGTTGCTTACGAAACCCATCCAAAATAGAAGAGGACGGATGATTGGACACCTGATGCGACATGATGCTTTCCTTGTGAACATCCTGGAAGGCAAAGTGGACGGGAAAAGAGGCAGAGGAAGACCAAGACTTACTTAGGTCAATAAATTAGAAAAAATATTCTAATAAACCATTTGAAGAGAGTATGTGTTATTTGGGTAACCTATCTCAAACACTAAAAACCATTGACCGAATTTCATTTGCCCGAAAACTATTCGAATTATTATCGTTTGTTCGATGACAGGATTCGTACATTTTTCTTTTCATCATTTTACATTTAGTAGAAGTATCGTTTGTCCGAAAAACTTTTCCCGTCACATTCACTTGCCCTATGAGTTGTTACGTATTTTTTTTCGTAGCCCATTTTTCATTTACCCAATGATACTTTTGGCACTGCATACATTTGAATAAATTTTCAGTTCACCTTTTAACTTTTCCCGCCCCATTCACTTGCCATCTGAATTGAGACGTCTTTTGTTTAATACCCATTTTTTCATTTACTCAATGATATTTTTCACATTACATAAGAACTGCGACCACAACAACAGCGCATGAGCCGAGCGAGCGAAGCTACCGTGTGCTGCGGCAGCAGCCGACAAACCGCCAAAACCGACCTGGTTGGGTTAGGTTAGGTTAGAACTGTGACCACAACAGCCCGCGAGCCGAGCGAGCGAAGCTATCGTGCTGTGGCAACAGCCGACAAACCGCCAAAACCGACCTGGTTGGGTTAGGTTAGGTTATTACTGTGACCACACCAGCGCGCGAGCCGAGCGAGCGAAGCTACCGTGCTGCGGCAGCAGCCGACAAACCGCCAAAACCGACCTGGTTGGGTTAGGTTAGGTTAGAACTGTGACCACAACAGCCCGCGAGCCAAGCGAGCGAAGCTATCGTGCTGCGGCAACAGCCGACAAACCGCCAAAACCGACCTGGTTGGGTTAGGTTAGGTTAGAACTGTGACCACAACAGCGCGCGATCCGAACGAGCGAAGCTACCGTGCTGCGGCAGCAGCCGACAAACCGCCAAAACCGACCTGGTTGGGTTAGGTTAGGTTAGAACTGTGACCACAACAGCCCGCGAGCCGAGCGAGCGAAGCTACCGTGCTGCGGCAACAGCCGACAAACCGCCAAAACCGACCTGGTTGGGTTAGGTTAGGTTAGAACTGTGACCACAACAGCTCGCGAGCCGAGCGAGCGCAGCTACCGTGCTGATCGCATGATGAAATCAAAGTCATAGGTACAAAAAAAGTCGAGTAGTTAATAAACCGAATCGTTACATCGGACAAATGAAATCAAAGTCATACAAAAAAAGTCGAGTAGATAATAAAACGAAACGTTACATGGGAAAACTGATATTACGGATAAATGAGATTTAGGGAAACGTGTCATTAGTCGAGTGAATAAAAATCCTACACAATTAATGCCCAATCGTAAATTATCGAATTGAATTTTCGGACAAATGAAAAAAAGTTAAAATGATATTTGTCGAATAGTTTTTGTCGAAATGAAATTCGGACTAACGTTTTTAGTGTTTCAGATAGGTAACCGTTATTTGTGTGTAATTTTACGTTCAATTTCCGAAGGGAGCCCTTTGTCACCTAGAACTTATTTCGTCGAATGTTTAATTTCGCCGAAAAATAATTACGTAGCATTTTTATTTCTTTGTAGTCACCAATTTTTCATAATTCTTCCTGTTGGTTTATTACAAAAAAACTCAAAAATTCTATTCAATCGTTCATCATGTACCAATCAATATTCTCTCGCTTGAATACAGACCGTTGAGCTGTTAATACTTATTTATGTACTGGCTACCCTGCCTATTCCTATACTTGCAAATATCATCCTATTGATTAGGTTACAGTCTGGCCAAATCCATACTAATATTATAAATGCGAAAGTGTGTCTGTCTGTCTGTCTGTCTGTCTGTCTTTCTGTCTGTCTGTCTGTCCGTTTGTTACCTCTTCACGCTTAAACCGGTGAACCGATTTAGATGAAATTTGGTATATAGATAGTTTCAGTCCCGGGGAAGGACATAGGATACTTTTCATCTCGAATAAATTTAGTGTTCCCGTGGGATGAGCGGGTAACACCGCGGGGCACAGCTAGTATGGTATAAATTAAAAAGTGGCAATACTGTAGTGTCGTCCGTTTCTAATCAATCTAAGTAAACGGGGACGACACTAAAGGATTGCTACTTTTTAATTTCTACTCTTTTTGGTCAGACTAGGTTAGGTTAGGTTTCTTTTATAACATTCTCAAATAGTTTACAGTTGCAAAGATTCTTTTTTTCTACGAAATAGTTTTTCAGCGAAAGGAAAGATTCAACGAGAAATAATTCTAGGAGTCAATAAAGACCTTTTTCAAAAATGGCGTGACTATGATGTATGTAGATATGTATAATAATATGTTCATCATACTCATGGTGCAGTCATTTTGTTACCAAATGCCTGAATCATTTCTAGCATAGCGGATCAACGTTGACTTATTTATTTGAGATATCGACGCTTAAGAATCAATACCGGCTAACTAACATTTTGACGTTTTTCACTTTTTAATACAGTTAGGTTCAGAAAAAAATAACGAATAGCATGCCAAAATCGTCTAAATTTTATTTTACGAAATGGATGAGCAATCCGCTATGGAAATATCATCTAACTATTAAACGCGTTTACTTTTCTGCCAATACCATCTATGTGCTCTGACGAACGTCTATACTCCGCTGTTGCTTGCCCGCGACTGCCACCGCGAGCGGTGCCGAAAGTGCTGAAACATTGGCGCTGCGGTCAGCAGGTACTGTGCGCGTGTGAAAGAGACCAATAGAGCGCGGCTCAGCTATCCCGTGACGACGCCAGTGTTATTAGTATTTCAAGTTTTTGCAAGTGCGTAACGTTAATTTTCTAGTGAAAAAACCGGCCAAGTGCGAGTCGGACTCGCGCACCGAGGGTTCCGTACAAACACTTTCCATCCCTAAGTGGTTAAGTTAAGTTTGCACCTGGTATGTATAGCGCCCCATATAAATTAGGTGCAAAGTTAGGTATTAAAAAAAAAAATTATGGTTTTCGTAATTATTCCTTTATCTATGCTATAAGACGTTGCTTCGTACCAAATTTCAAGATTCTGAGTTCACGGGAAGCACCCTGTAGGTTTTGATTCCCTTGCAAGTGTCGAAAATTTGCGGCATAAACGGCTGTATAGGTATTAAAAAAAAAAATTATGGTTTTCGTAATTATTCCTTTATCTATGCTATAAGACGTTGCTTCGTACCAAATTTCAAGATTCTGAGTTCACGGGAAGCACCCTGTAGGTTTTGATTCCCTTGCAAGTGTCGAAAATTTGCGGCATAAACGGCTGTATCTTTTGATTGCGTTGGCTTAGAAGTTTGATTTTTTCACAGCTTCAAGGGACAGTAGACCTGAGTAATTGATATAAATTTCAGCTTCATACCTCCACGCGTTCCTGAGAAAAAGGGTCTTGACAGACGGACAGACGGACAACAAAGTGATCCTATAAGGGTTCCGTTTTTTCCTTTTGAGGTACGGAACCCTAAAAATAGTAAAATGTGATAAATTCATAATTTTTTGTGACTACTTAAGCCGTATAAGGTATGTTTTGGTGTATTTTATAATTAACGCATGATTATATTTCTTAATTTCGTGTATTTCTACAAAAAAGTAGCCGTTAGGTATATTTGAAAATTGAGATAGACAATCTTTCCAGAAGAACCGTGATAAACACTTAGTGAAATTCTGTCAATATTACATACAATTTGTAATCAAACGGCTTAATTTAGTTATATTTTTGGTAATTTTATTGCAGTAGAAATGTTGAACTGTTTGTACCAAGGGTTGAGGTCTATATTTATATTTCATTCAATTGTTTGATTTAATCCAGGTTATCTTTACATTAAAATTAAAACACATACAAGTACAAATATTGAAGCCAATACTGTCTAACTTACAAAAACTTTGTTTAGGGCAATGCTACACCTATGTGCCATTAACGGTATTTCAAAATATTTTGCAAAGACTTGTTATTTGTATAAATACTTTTTTTATAAGTTAACTTAAGCCAAGAATTTATTATTTCGTTACAGCCACTTATCTTACCAACTAAATAAAAATAGTACTATATTTAAACCAACACCACCAAACTTACACAAACTTTTTGTACGGTTATATTACTACAGCAGTGATCCTTTCAATTTGGTATAAAAGTATGTTTATCAAGGTTTTCTTATATTCATATTGTGTAGCGTTAATAAAAACATGTTTTTGATTTTTTTTACTCTAACCACTCATCTTACAAATTATAAAAAAATATAAGTTTACTTTGAATCAATACCACCTAACTTACAATATCTTTGTTCAGGGCAATGTTACAGAGGTGCCTCGTATAACAATAGTTTTAGTACATTTTTATCATTTTTATCGTTTTTAAATATTTTCAATAATTTGAAATTCAAATTTTTTAATAGTTTTTTACGCTTCCTGTAAAATTGTATTTTTGTTGCTTAGACAATATTGATTCTTAAGCGTCGATATATTTATTTGTCATAAGTTTCGCTTTTTGATGGGGTTTTATTCTAAACTAAAAAAATCTAGTTATTTTACCGCTATGAGGTAATAGTAAAGTCACAGTTCATGACAACACTTAATAATTTTCCAACAGTGTTTTCTTAGAACAATTTATAAGCGTCACAAGCATGTATGGTATACATCTACTTGTATACCATGAATGCAATAAAGTACTTTGACTTTGACTTTGACTTTGTGTTACAAGTAAGTAAGTTTACTTCATAACCACGTCTATTTACGTCACAAAATTCAATATCTCACCAAAGAGAATATTTCAAAGTCAATCATTGCCAATCCATATCCATACTTAATCCATACTAATATTATAAATGCGAAAGTGTGTCTGTCTGTCTGTTACCTCTTCACGCTTAAACCGCTGAATTGATTTTGATGAAATTTGGCATGGAGATAGTTTAAGATCCGAGGAAGGACATAGGATAGTTTTCATCCTGGAAATTATCCCTAAAAAGATTGAAAAGTGAGTAAGTAATTCATGATGACATTGATGATCCTGTAGGAAATGTAATGATTAGACCAAAAGCACAATTGCTCTTACATTTGCTTAGGCGCTTTTCATAATCCCTTTTATTAATTAAGGTGATTAGGTGGATATCTATCGTGTTGTACGAGGTTGCTTCCATACTTCCAAGTTCCACGCGGACGTAGTCGCGGGCAAAAGCTAGTGATAACTAAAGTTAACATTACAACACGGTATGGGGAACTAATAAAATCCTGACAGGACGAGACGTCGAGCCGTCATGTCCTGGCGGAGTCAGTGGAGCAAAACACAGCAAATGGAACTTTCTTGTTACTTTTAGTGGGTAATACTTACTTTGTTTACTATCATAAAGCCGTAGGCACGCTAGGTCAAATAGTCAACTGACAAGCAAAACTCAGTATAAAATATTTATACTTAAAACAAAGCTCTTATAAAATTAATACTTTATTAAAACAAAGCTCGTATCTCAGTATTAATCTACATCGGGCAGAGCGGGCGCGGCTGCTGAAGCGGCCGAAAAATAAAGAGCACCAAATATGGGGTCTCGGCCCCGAATACAATTTTGTACCTTTTTTGGGTCGAGACCCTAGGTCCATGGGGTTCCAGCGCCCTACAACTTCACAAAGAGCTCTCCAAAAGGCTTAAAGAGACCACTGAGGACCGAAGAGCTGGCAGCTTCCTCGCACAGCGTATCAGCATAGCAGTTCAGCGAGGAAATGCTGCCAGCATTTTCAGTACCATGCCAAAAGGGGGGGGGCAATTTATTTAATTTGTTTTTGTTTATTTTAAATTTAGCTTTTATGTACATAGTAGTTAGTAGTGTTTAATTTTCTTTATTACTGTCACTTTGTTTTCCTTTAACTAGATGCGAGGTTTTGCAGAGTAGTGACAGAGGTTTTAGTGAGTTTTGGTTGTCATCAGGCGAAATGGCCTCATAGACGCAGCCCAATACGTTGGTCCGACCTGATCCGCACCGTTCTTGACTCTTGACTTGACAGTTCACAACCTTCACACCGCCGTAGACAGAAACAGATGAACGTCTTACGAGAGAAAGTGATGCAAAATGGTCACCACCCACAGCTCTGAGGAATACGACGCAAGGAGGAGGCACGCAAAGGAGGCTCAGAGATTTTTTGGCGAGAATTGTAATAGTTCATCATCATTATCATCGTCATATCAGCCATTAGACGTCCACTCCTAGACAAAGGCCTCTCCCTAAGTTATGGACCGTGCGCCGCCTCATGCAATTGCTTCTCGCGATCCTAAATCCCACGCTGCATATTCCAGTAAGCGGTCACTACTCAAGCTATAATAATAGAGTTACCACAGATATTAAGAAAAAGACACTTGAGATTTGTATTTTATTGGCTGTATATGTTAATAAATTGCGGTACTATGAGTGGGACATGACTGAGGCATGCGCACTGCTATGACTGGCTATGAATGGGTACCGCATTGAATTGGTGCGCGGGAGAATGAAGGTTGTTAGCGTGTCTTGCGGCGAGTAAATGAGCTCGTCTTGGCGGAATTGAAATGGCAGACGCGGTATAGATCATATATATGTAGTTATGTATGGATTAGTAATACAGACGTAATTCAGTGCATGTGTAATGCTGTATAGTAATGGAGCCAGTAGAGTCGGGCGATAGTTAAAGTCACGGCGAAACAGTCACAGCGATCGGTCGTCAAAAAGTATCGAAGGAACAGCCATATAACGTCACGTACGTGGTTACTCTGCTCTCTGTAAGTAGGACAAAGGCACTTTTACATGTTTTTGAGACTACCGACATTTCACAAGAAGAGACAACTGTTGAGAAGTAACGCCGAAATCAAATCAACATTTATGTTTATGAATTGGTATTTATTTTTAGTTTTCATTTGATTTTGTTTTTTAATTTTCTAAGTAAATTAATTTTCCTCTTAGTTACGTCACATTATCCGTTTATTAGTCACAGAGACTTTTTGGAATTGGAACGGCAATCGTGATGAAAATGATTTCTCCCATCTCTAGGCACCAATAATGACTTACATATCATGAATAATGATGTAACGACGTATCAGATCACTGTCTGATAAGCATGCGTTCTATCAGCGTATATTCTCGAGTAAATATTATCGCACTCAAGTGTAATAACGAGGGAGCACTCAATAAACACAACACTAGCTTAGAAATGGAATTCATATTACATATTATTATATCACGGCGTTAGATCGTCTCTGATAATTTTATTAAAACTTTTTATTTAGTTATCGTATTAAGCGGTTTACACTCACGTGAAATTGTCAACGGCGCGACATGTTTCGAACTCGTATGGAACTCTTCATCAGGGGCTGCTACTCGTACAGCGGCACGGTAACTTCGTCACTGTCGCCTCTGATATAATTATTCTGATATAAAAGATGTGAGTTCGTTTAGAAATACCTTTTCTTATACGAGTCATTTTCAAAATACATGTACGTAGTAAGCCCTTTAATTAAAACAAAACTTAATTGATTCCATTATGTTACGATAGTAACCCATACATTTTGTATGAGTAACTTTCGTCACACAAAAGAAGCGATCGTAATTTTGTTTTTATTAAGCCTTTAACTATGTACATGTTTTTTGAAAATGACTCATCTCTATAATGGCACGTCATGATAGCAGAGTCTGGCAAAGATAATACAAATACATTTATTGAAAAAAATAGTGCACAGAGAGGTACCTACGGTTAAATTTAAAAGATGGTTTGTATTGACTTGTAAAATATTGACATTTTATTAATAAATGAGTATGAGTATGAGTATGGGTTTTAAACATAGTAATCGTGTATATTTCTTGACAGCTTATGTGTTCCAGATCACATGTTAAAATATCAGGTTCGTCAAGCAAAAAGTATTTTTTCCGATATCACCGACCCGTTTACGTTAAGTATACGCCTTATTTATATGCGACGCAATAGGTATCAGGGGCAAACTTACTTAACCGGGTAGTGACTTTAAATGTCACTTTACGCAGATCTAATCGCCATCATTACGTTTTAATGATAATGACAGTTAAAGGTATATCTCAAAGGGATATCACAAAGTTTAATTAGCGCCTAGTTTCCAAACGGATTCAATCAGCACTGTTTGTATCAAATTTCAAGTTACTAATCGGTCAAGTTACGTTTGCGCCTGATAATATCTATGGCGTCGCATATAAATGAGGCGCAAACATAACTCAACCGCGGGTTTTCGAATAGGCGATATCATATCAAATCAAAATCATTTACTTATTCCTAATGGCAAGGCAACTATGGCCCATAGATAAAACTACATACCTTAAAACTACAAACAATTCAAATGTATAAAAAAGATACATTTGATATAGTAGTTGTACTGCTATCTCTGAGATCTCTTCGAAATATCAGAGAGATATATATGGAATTAGGGCTAGGATTTACACAAGATCATAGCAACGGCTACGCTTTGCGGGTCGATACCTCTTATAGCCTAGCAAGCGTCAGTCCGGCCCAGGGATAATGGCGCACTATGGGCCAAAAGCCCGATCTAGCTGGACAAAATTATTTTACACTCTTAATCAGTTCTAAGGGGTGCGTTTATTCATGGTGTGTCTAAAAAAACAAAATAAATAAAAAAAAACTTATATTTGCCATAATTAACGGGAAAGTACAAAATCCAGCATAAGTTGACCTTTGTATAAGAAGAATGACTATGGCTGAAGAGGTCAGTTAAAATTTGTGTGTACATTTTAACAGAAACGAAGCATTATGGCAAATGACACTTTAAAAAACTTAAAAAACACAAGATAATTATAATCGTACTGTTCTGCAATTTTATTTAAAATAGCTTGAACTTTTACTTCTACTCGAGTTTCGCTGATAGAAATATACTCTTCAGGGAGATAAGATGTAAGACGTAAGAAGGATTAACAATAAGGATAAAATAACAACTAAGAAGGATACACGTTGTGACACGCTTTTAATGCCCATTTTCGAGACTGTTGGTTGGTATCTGTGGCGGGTACATTGGTTTTAAAATGTACCCTTGGCAAGAAAATAGCTTTCGCTTAACTATAAATGTCGCGTGGTTCCGCAGCCGTCTGCAGTTTCAAATGTACTTAATCCAATACTCAACGAATTCAACTACCATATAAAAAAATTACAGCCATGGTACAAGATGGTACATGTAATTTCTGGTTTTCGACCGCAGGGCATTTGAAGCACAGGCCAATCTTAAGTTAAGTGATACTGGTGTTTGCACTGCTATACTATTCTGAACCGACTTCAAAATTAGCAATAAGATTGTACTATTTAATTATAAAATTACTTAATCGCAGATAACTATTAGAATAGCATGTGGTGTGTATGTGTCACTATGGGGCTGACATGGTCGCTAAGCGATCAAAGCCTTTTCTTTTCAATAAAGATAAAAAAAAAAAAAAACATAAAAGATGCACTAAAAATGTGATATCCATCACATTGGTCACATTTTTTTTCAGCAAAAACTAAAGTATTTACAACTAAAATAAACATAGAAAATAGTAATGAAAATAAGGATTTCCGCAAAGTAACGCCTGATTCAATTAATTACTATAGAAAATAGTGCTTACCATCAACTTCACGATCCATAAATATAAACTCTAAAATTAAATTTATAAGCACTGTGAAACACATAAAACCAAATACGGAAAATTAATGATTATATACAGACGACAACGCTCTTATTGACGCTTCAAGATTAATAATTAATTATTGGAGGTACTTACACAAAATTATCAACAGAATCGTGACCTTGGGAGTATCTGTTATCGTTTTTGTTAGTCATCATCATTCATCATTTCAGCCATAGGACGCCCACTGCTGGACACAGGCCTCCTCAATAGATTTCCACATGGGCCGGATAGCAGCGACCCGCATCCAGCGAGTCCCCGCAACTCTAACCAGGTCGTCCGACCACCTTGCGGGTGTCCGTCCTACACTGCGCTGGCCGGTACGTGGTCTCCACTCGAGAACTTTTCTGCCCCAACGGCCATCGGTCCTTCGAGCTATGTGCACCGCCCATTGCCACTTCAGCTTGCTTACCCGGTTTGCTATGTCGATGACCTTGGTTCGTCTACGAATCTCCTCATTTCTGATTCGATCTCGTAGACAAATCCCGAGCATAGCTCTTTCCATAGCTCGCTGAGTGACTCTGAGCTTCCTTAAAAGGCCCATTGTTAGAGACCACTTTTTGTTAGTACTATTATAGAATTGCAGTGACCCTTTTTGTCCAGCTAGATCGGGCATTTGGGCCATAGTGTGGCGCTAAAAACAGCTTTCATATGGCAATAATGTGCATACGTCATTTGCATTAGTAAAAGTCAGTCAAGGATTTGTCATTATAAAAATTCAAAACATTATTTACCGGAATGCTGTTCAATCCTTCGTTCTTCTTGCGAAATAAATACTGAATCCTATTGACAAAACTTGACTTTCATCACTGTGCTGTGCATAGTTTTGGCTTTATTATGCAAAAATTACTTGAAATTTGCGGAATATTTAGTCCTGTTTCCTCTTTGTTTACATCAGTGACATTCACCGACTTTCAACGTCAGTTACCGAAAATTTCCTCTAGTAGCAGTAGTCCGGTTGTTAGTCCGGTTGACCGAACTAGTGCAACTTTTCAGTAGCAGTAGTTCGGTTGAAATATAGCACCGAACTACCGATACTCTTCAGTAGCAACAGTTCGGTTTGTATAATATTAAGAATAAAATTGTACGATACACTTTCTTACTTTATTGTTATTTTAAAATCAACACGTAACCACGTTGTATAAACATCATCATTGGTTAAAAACATTGCAATTAAGCCATGCAAACTCTTTTAGTTTTAACTATGTCGACCTCTTTCTTTAAGCTTAATTCTATTAATCATAGTGACAATGTCTGTTTTCAGTTGTTTAATGACCAGGCCTCGGACTTTCGTTCGCACGGTAGGACTAAAGGAGAACTATGGAGCCGTTATCAACATTAAAATACAATTCATACTCATACTCATACTCATTCATTTATTTCATTCATAACTGCCTTTATGGTTATTATGGTTAACATTCCCAAGCATTAAATGACTAAAATTATAAATAAAATATTTTTTTACAATATTTCGAACTCCTAATTTAACTCAATTTACTGTCAATATCATGCACTTTCTAGTCATAAATGGATATTCGATCAATATATAACCCAATTTACTCCAGAAAACATGGATAAAAATTAAAATATTTACGTATTTTATGGTGGCGAAAAAAACAATGCCTACACAAATCAGGTCTTTGTATATTCTTCTGACTTTGTCCTTGACTATAAAATTAAAATTGCGAATGAAATACACTTATGAGTATAAGTATGTGTATGAATAGATTTTAATGTTAATATCGGCTCCATAGCTCTCCATTAGTCCTACCGTGCGAACGAAAGTCCGAGGCCTGTTAATGACTCAGTTTTTTTATCATTATTAATAAACATATTGAACGTGTTTTGCTCGTCTCATTTTCATAATTTATTTATGTATAGCACGTAATATTTGTGTCTTGAGTGCCGTCGAAAATGAATGATAAAAGACATTTAAAAATAATTAAAATTCTATGATTAATAGAATTAAGCTTAAAGAAAGAGGTCGACATAGTTAAAACTAAAAGAGTTTGCATGGCTTAATTGCAATGTTTTTAACCAATGATGATGTTTATACAACGTGGTTACGTGTTGATTTTAAAATAACAATAAAGTAAGAAAGTGTATCGTACAATTTTATTCTTAATATTAT
Source organism: Apotomis betuletana (assembly GCA_932273695.1). Classification (NCBI taxonomy): domain Eukaryota; kingdom Metazoa; phylum Arthropoda; class Insecta; order Lepidoptera; family Tortricidae; genus Apotomis; species Apotomis betuletana. The sequence goes on along the minus strand of OW026305.1, from coordinate 26,503,602 downwards.
ACAAACCGAACTGTTGCTACTGAAGAGTATCGGTAGTTCGGTGCTATATTTCAACCGAACTACTGCTACTGAAAAGTTGCACTAGTTCGGTCAACCGGACTAACAACCGGACTACTGCTACTAGAGGGAAAATTTAGTACCACTGAAAATCCGGAATATGGCGTGGGTTGTAATACCCTTTGCAGGGCTATAGCACCCCCACTTTGAATTTCTTTGAACCTCTTCACTAAAATAAAGGCATCAAAATAGCCATCCTCGCATTTGGCGGAAAAGCTTATAATTTAATAAAGAAAACCTTTCTACAGTCTCCTAACAAGATTCAGTTATTTATCGGCTCGCGATCCAGATCTAGAAGAGCGAAAGGAAAAAACATGAATGATTTATAGTAACATAATACCTTCTGACTTTAAGTCGGCATCTAATCAGGAAAAGTGTAACTCTCCGATAGCAAAGAGCGATAAACAATATTTCCATCACCTTCTACAGATACTTTCGTTATCCCCTTCTGTTCTAAAGGGATGGATGAGCATATTAAATTCTCAGCTTAAGTTGCTTTTTACTTCTGCAGGGCTTAGAAAGCATTTAAGAGTCAATGAATAACTACCTTAAATTTAAAAAAAATCAAACACCTCCGACAAAAATAGCTAATCACCATGAGACCCTCATTCAATTAGTGATTTCGAAAATGCTACTCAAACTGAAAATAACTACAAAATTTGGAATTCCTAGCTTCAATATTAGCTGCGATGTTGTCACTACTTGTTCCAATTAAAGCTGAATATCTGGGAAACTACTGGTCATCATTATGATCATGATGATGATGATGAGGACCCTTAAAAACACACTCAAATTGGTTTATCCGGTTGGGAGCTACGATGGCACCGACAGACAGGCAGATACATACATTAAATACACATGTTAAAATTAAAACACCCTTATTTTTTCTTCGGAGGTTAAATAAACCCGCTCATAGTGGGTCGCGCTCGCGCGCCGAGGGTTCAATATAACGACGACTGAACTGTGTTTTCTGAACTTTGTCACTTGTGAACCGTCCTTATTCTCTCTTTTTAAAGTTGCTAAATTCATAGACGTATGATGCTGTGGTCGGTTTTTTTCTCTCATGCATTTGAACGGTAAAACAGAATTGCATTCCCTTTTGTTAATAATTTCGGTGTCAGTGAGTTACCAAACACGGGTACCAAACCCGACCTACCCCACTACACAAAATAACAAAATAAAGGTTATAAGTATCATGCGACTACAAGCAACGAAAAAGAAGTAGCTAAATTATGGGAGCTTTCTAGTTATTCAATTTCAGACGGTTTCAGCCCGACCTGAAGTAATTAACCACCATATCGTCGACGAATGTTTACCAAAGTTAATTTATGGCACCGTTCGCGTCCACAACAGAATGTCACACGAGCCCTTACTTCCCGTTGACGCATAGGCCTTTATGCTAATGAGAATACGCATTAATACTTCCATATCCTTCTGTTTACCCGCGTATGATTTATGTATGTGTGCGATGCGTTTAGCCTTCTTATCGCTAGCGTATTTACGATATTATAAAACTGTAGAAATGTATGATGTATGATATATATATATATATTTTTATTACAACATCCTCATCAGCTCCGCTTGTCGCACCACTCAGCATCACCTGTCATGCTCGCACGGTATTGAAATGAATGTGACAGGCAGCTTATATCGCGCGACAAAGAGCGGTGCAGGACATAGGAATGCCTGCGTCTGCGTCGTTCTTTCCAGATAAGTAGTTACCCATAACCTCCCTGTATATCGCCTTTGTATAATTTCATAAAGTTTGTGTTATATGCTTATTTACCTACAGTTTTTCCGCCGGACTACATCAAAAAGGCGGAACGAATTCCGACTAAACATGGGAAATTATTTGGTAACAACTGACAGTAACTCTAGCACAGCCGTGGCACTCAACTTTTTCTCGTGCGAGATATACTATCTCTTTCTGTACAGTACTGTGGGAGAGTGACGGGTGATACTATGTCACGCGACAAAAGTTGCGATGCATTGTGCTAGACGGGATGGCTTTATACTACGGTAAAGTAATGAATGGTTTATGACCTTTTCCCCCAACGTTGTTGTTGGCACCTACTTTATTCTATGCTCACTCTTGAGGTCGGGTGTGAACATTATTTGTAACAAAAAAAGATTGCTTCTGCAATATTGTTGAGAGAAAAATATGCTCTTGTGGAAGGCAAAGCTCATCGACAGATTACAATCATAACGTCTTATAATGAATTTGGCTTCGCTTCAAAGTTAACTCTTTCCTCAGTGTGGTTTGGTTCCTTTTGCAATGGCCGTCGGGAGTTGTGGAAGGTTATTGTGGATTTAGGTTTGATTTGGATTAATTGGGAGATTGCTCCGGCCGAGTGATTAATGAAGGCATGTTAGTTATGAATTATAAATCGATTCATCGATAGATTGAGATTGATTTGTTGCTGCGGGAGTTTGTTTGGGCTTTGGGATTTTTGGCCAAATACAAAAGGTGCAGATTTATGTGTTTGATGAGTTATTCTCGAATATGTTTGGCACAAGTTTTCCAAAATGTACCCTTCGACATTTTTCTGCGCTTACATATCGCTAAGGTTCTTACCTTAATTAAAATCTGTTCAGTACTTATTTTTCATGTGATCATGACTATTGTGTACCTACAATCAACCGCTGTCAAAATTGGCTTGCGCTCCTATTAATGCTCTACTACCAATTGCATTTTACACATTTAACCAATAAAATAAAGGCTTGGAAAGAGCTCTCCAGAGAAGAATGGCACGATTCTGCCCATAAGGGTGCCGCTGATTTTAAAGGTAGGAATTCATTTTAAGAGCCCTTATACCTAAATGAAATAAATCAAAAACTGCTTATTGACTAAACATACTTACGCATTACATAGCTCAGAGGAGCATTTTAATCATATTTTTCTTTCAAGCGCTCGGAATACTAAGAAACTGTGCCTAAATGTACTGCACGGGCTAAGGGCCTTATCACACTTGCGATTTGCGAGCGTATTTTCTATACAAATAAGCGACGCGGCGAACACGCTGCGCGATCGCCTTCATACAAAATACGCTCGCAAATCGCAAGTGTGATAAGGCTCTTAATGTAGGTGCAATTCATCTATCATCTCATCAGCCAGACCTGGAGCCTTACCACGATCTCTTAACGCGACTCACTTTAGGCCCTAAACTGAACTGTATCGCTATTTTCATACCATGACATTGTATTTACGACTCAGTTCAGATGACAGTTCAGTAAGAGCGTCTCAACTATTTCATTCTCTCATTTCAAGTACTTTTCGTACCACGATGTGTCACTTGAGACGAAACTGAATCGCACGAGTGTCAAATTTTGCGACTCATAAAAAGTTCCTCATTGAATGTATCGTTCTGGATAGTTTTGTGTAGAATATTTATTAGTTCTTAGCTTTTGTTCGCGACTTGTCTCGCACAGGTCTGGAAACGTGTCTGTGTAACTTCCTACCGTTTTATTCAGGGACGTATTTACCCTAGGGCGATCCGGGCTATAGCCCGGGGCGCCAAACCGACAGGGGCGGCGTAGGCGCCCCTGGCCGTTTGCATTTTGTTTTGGTATTGGCGCCTTTCAACCAACTATTACTTTTCACCTTTTTTTGTCAATCCAAAATTTAAAATGAACATGAAAAATAACAAGAACAAATAGTTTTGGTCGAAAACATGCTTGTAAGTTTGTCAATATCTTCGGGGCGCGTCTGTAAGTAAGAACATGAACATGCTTCAAATATAGGGCGCGGGCGCCGAGTGAGGTCGCGGGCCGGCAAGAGGGGCGGTGGCAATAGGCCATACATATATCAGCGTTGCCAGATCGGATCTTTTTACACTATATCGGTCAATTTTGTTACTACGTACCCCCGCGCCGAACAATTTCGCTCTCGCTGCGCTCGCGTTTTCATTTGATCGTATTACTACGCACCCCCGCGCCGAAAAATTTCGGTCTCGCTGCGCTCGCGTTATTATCTATTTCTGTTACAATATACACGCACTACTACGTACGTACGCACCCCATCGCCGAAAAATTTAGGGTAGCGAAGTGTTTGACAGGTTTTTCAGAATACTGACGAGTTAATTTCTTTTGAGTTATTATAATACGATCTCTTGGATAATGCAACGGGGAAAAAAAAGATGCACAATGCGCATAGATAAGAGTGCATTACTGGTAATAAGTAGATAGAACTTCGTGTTTTTCGGTTCCATATCACTACTGCAATACTACGGTAAAGAGCTCGTAGCTTTGTATGGATTTCATAGTAAGATACGTTTTTTTTCCGTAGCATTGCAGACTGTAGTAACTAAATTAGCCGCTCGAGGGTGCTTTACATCATGCTTCTTTATTTGGTTACTATTTAAGTTCTTAAACCACAATATGATTTTTAATAGATTGAATTATAAAAACAAGTAAACTATTTTGTAAAACAAAGAACTGGAGTTACAAACATTTGCACTGAACTTAAAATAGGCAACTATAATTGAACATATCTTTAAGCAGTTGATAATTTATTTATTATTCAAAAAAGTTACACAGCATTACAGTAATAAAACCAATAAGGCACTGAACTACAAACATACATATAAACAAGACTTAAAACTAGTTAATTTAGGCGACACAACCGCGTGGGTCCTTTGCGTCGTCTGATCTGGTGTATAATTCGGCAAATTACCGCGGAACTGCCGAAACACAACACCCTTCCGCCAGAAGTCTGCACTTGCGATGGTGTCCTGCAGCGGTCGCGGCACGCACACCACAAATGAGCTGAAGTACACGTAGTGCCGGGACTGCAGCTGGATAATATTGATATCATGGGGTCAAAAATATAAGCCCGATTTCAAAGGTCTCTATCTCGGCGGGAGACAGCTGGCGATAAAAACGGAGCTTTTAACATTGTCATTGACACACTTGATATTATATGGGTGATAAAATCACTTCACCGCATTTCCTGGTCACAATTTCTTTCCCCTGAACGAATACACTAAATCCGCGGAGGATTAAACTGAATTCGAAGATTGGCATACCACGTAAAATTCATTTGAAATTTAACAAATTTACATGTCAATGATTGACATGACATTATCACAGGCGGAAGGCGGCACACGTTCCGAGTCTTAATTACAATTCTTTTGAAATACAGACATTTTAAACTTTATTTCATTCAATAAAGCATTTGGTATGGCAAATATTGTCATTAAATTAAAAAAAGAACATAAGTCCGCTATGAAATATATGTCTTTTCTTTTCAAAATTACCAATTAGTTTTAAACAAAGTGTGCTGCGAAATTAATTTGTAATATTTTAGTTACCGAACGGATAGAAGCCAGAAAGAGATAAACATATACGAAACTCACATAGCGGCATCCCTTTCGCGCCGTAGCGTCTCAATTGCAGACCAGAGACAAATATCGGTCTTTCATTCACTTTATGCGATCGAGAATCAGCGCTGCTTTAAATGTGTTATGGTACGAAATTCAGCGATTCAATTTAGGTGCCTAAACTGAACTGCACTGCTTTTGGATAGTTTTTATAAAGATTGTGGTAAGGCTCCTGTGCTAACTCGGGGCATGCTCTAGGGATTTGATATCGATAAAAAAGATGTCGATATATATTAATACATTGAAAATTATCAATTACTATAAAACGGTGCGATATCATGTCTGATGAAGTGGATATTTTCATCTAGACGGCAATCTTTAATACCGACGCATATGGAAAAAATATTGATTGTATACTTTCTATGAAAATTATTTAAAGTAAACAAATAAATACACGTTTTAATTTTTTATTGTTTTCATTCTGAAATGAAGAGAAAAAAATATTTTTTTTATGTTGATTAACATTTAGATGTTGATAGTAACATCGATATATTTATTTGTCGATAAAATATTTCTACATTACTTTAGTATCGGGGCCCCGAGTTAGCACAGGTATGAATTCATCACATTTGAAACGAATGACGTCTAAAGACTTCTTTCAAGATTCTCTTCAACAACCAATCGAACGCAGCTTTCATCCTATTGACTGCTATAAAAATATAATTACTTCATCTCCATCTAACCTAGGTTAGATTAGGTTCTACTTACTAGCTGAGCTTTTCAAAACTTTCGCATAGTTAATGATTTCTGAATTATGACTAAAGATTGAATGACATTATGATTATCAATACTCGTAATCATGACTCACAATGGGATCTGTTTGTTCACTCACTAGTAAAGCTATACAACCCACCTCTAACTCGAAGGCAAGGATCGATTTTTGCTCAAATTATTATAGTTTGTGTCTGTTTGTGGCCAAAATTTCGTCGCAAACGGACGCAAACTAGTACACAAATTCTATATTACGTTTATGGAAAAAAAATGCAGTGACACTTTCTCTTAAAGGTCCATATGACACCGATTCAGGCCTACCCAAGTCATTGCCCTAAATTCAAAAAACGTCGCGTCAACGTGACATGAATGGAGTATTCGTTTTGCACACTCATCGTATAATCATGTGTCGCCGTCTGTCGCCTGTGATTGATCGCCTCGCGCCGCCTCCCGTTGCCTCGCGTCGCCTCGACTCGGCTCGTCGTGTGCCGACGTACAGGAAGCTGTCTCTCGCATTCCTAACCCCCAAATATTAGTATGTACTAGTAGTATACAGGGTGAGGCTTTATGTTGTAAATGTCATGTGGTTTGCAAGATACCCTAAGCCCTATTTTGGTGTACCTTTATGTGATATCATGAAACGTTGAGTGTATAATTTTTCTCTGAAAACTCTTTGGGGTTGTTGTAAAGCAAACCAGAACTAACTTAACGGTTTCTATACGTCGACTGATTTACAGTTGTTTACGGTGATTGTATACAGTGATTTAATAAATATTAAAGTTGTTTTGTTAGCTCCTAGACTCCAGGTATTTCTTTAAAAATATCTGATTATGAATGTATCGGAAATCGGTAGTGGCGCTAGTTTTGCATCACCCGTCGCCTTAATATTTCAGATAATCGTGAAGCCAAAGCCTTTAATCATTTGCTAGTTATTTACTCATTTCAATGTTAAAATTAATTCGATAATTTACAAATAATCATTTATTAATTAAAATACGTGTATCTGATGAATTACGATGAATGCAAATTAACAAGCTTGATTAATTAACTTTCTGCACCAAAGAGCCTTTTGCACGTATGAATTGTTACTTAATTTTATTTTGAATTTAATAAAACGACTCAAGTACTTAGCTGTCACCCTGTATACGACTTGGCTACATGAGTAATACACTCCAGGATCAGTCTAAGCCGGGAAAATAAACGACCCACATTCACGAATGTAATTTTATTACAACTCAGACATATGACAAATATGAATATTTACACGATATGTACATTTTTACACAGCCGCTCCCGGCACACGAACTTACGATGACATAAAAAACTACACTTTAATAAATTCATCGTTACAACCCTAGGCCGAAACACCGTTCGATTCCACAGATACATAAACAGAATATACTTAGAGCTAACACTAGATATTTCATATCGGACGAGGAACATTCATTCGTATACGACGGCGGCGCGGGACCGGGCTCGCGTCCCGCGCCCCGACTGCGACACTCACTCACACGGTCCGTCTAGTCAATGGAGACAATGAGCGTATCCTCCTCGACGCACAGGCTCGAGGGCTCGCGATCGCGCGCGCACGGCCGCACTCACATGCGCGAGTGCGAGGTCCCGTTGGGCGCCAGCAGAGGCGCCATCGCGCCTGGAGGGGGCTCCAGTGCAAACGCCTCGCTCGCCACAGCCGACCGCGATGTCAGTGCCGTTGATGCTTCGGACCTGGACGGCCCCCCCACCGGCACCGACAGGCTAGCGCGCGTCTCCGTCAAGGCCCTCGCCTGCGCACGCGCCTGCCCTCCTCCACGCTTCCTCGGAAACACACTATTCTCCACGTGAAGCGTTGCGTTCACGTCCTTCCCCGCCGCACACGTGCACGCCTTTAGGAAACTCTTTTTGAAATTATCCGACAGAAACGCGTACAAAATCGGATTCATTGCCGAGTTACTGTAGCTGAAGCAGGCGGCGACCAAAAACACGGTGACGGTTATGCGGCTGGCACACTCGGTTGGCGGCGAGTAGATCAATGCAACTTGGAACGCCCAGTATGGCAGCCAGCACAGCACGTACACGGCGATAACCGTCAGAACCAACTTCGTCACCTTCCTGTGAGACCGTTTCTTCTCTTTGGATTTATTTTTTGGTCCTACGGTCTTCAATTTTCGGATGACGAGACAGTAGAAGATGAAGATGAGAGTCAAAGGCGCTGCAAAGCCGAGCGCGAAAGAGTACAAGGTGAAAGACGTCTGTCCTTTATTGAACTCTCGCTCCGGCCACACGATGTTGCAGGACAAGCCGTTCTCGGTAGGTATTAAGGTTGTGTACATGAATATTGGCGTCATGACGAGAGCGGAGGCGGTCCAGGCGGCGGCGGAGACGACTCGCGAGACGAATGGCGTTCGCAGTCGTGGTGCTGCTATAGGGTGGCACACGGCTATGTATCTGTCTGCGCTCATGATGCAGAGAAAGATGCTGCTGGTGAACTGGTTGATCCCCGTGGAGATCATGTACGCTTTGCACATAAAGCGGCCGAAGGGCCAGGCTCTGAGCGACATGGTGGTGATCAGGAACGGTATGCCAATAAGGAAGCATTCGTCGGCGATGGCGAGGTTTACGATGTACATGTTGGTGACTGTCTGCATCTTGGAGTAGCGGAGGACGACGTAGATGACGAGGGTGTTGCCGAGCAGCCCGACGATGCAGACCAGCGCGTACAGCACCTGTGTGACGACGTAGACAACGGGAATGTTGATGTTGGGGCAGTTCTCGAAGGTGCCGTTGTACGTGCCATTGTCGTCGTACGAGAAGTTGCCATTGCCGTAGTTTTCCACGTCTTCGAGCTCCATCTTTACTGAAGAAAGATCGACTTGAAGATAGACCAGGAAGTTTTTACCTGAAAAAAAATAGATTTCAAGTTTGTTGAACTAAAGATTGTTTTCGTAGTGTTTCGAGAGTTTGTAAACACGAACAGATTCATGAAGGCGTATGGAAACAGTAAGTAATTGATATCAAATGCAACTTCTATTTATCAGTATATCCCTTGAGCAAAGACGGAAGATGAAAAGCATCCGTGACGTTAGTAGCTCACGTAAGGGCCTTTTCAGACTGGCGATTTGCGGGTGAGTTGAGTGACTTGCTGAAATGTTTACAGTAATGTAGTTGGCTATGAAGATTTCGTATTATTCTTGACGCCTACCAACTATTTAAAATGAGATTAATTAAGCAAGTATTTTTACTGGTTCAATTGTAATACAAACAAAAAACATATTTTTTCTATCATTACGTTGATTTAGATCGATGTGTAAGAACGGTACAACTGGAAATTAGAAAGACTTTAATAGCTACTAGTCTACAAAGTCAAGGGCACAATCTATCATTAACGCACAAAGACAGTGTTCGGTCTTGAATCGTTAATACCAGCGTTTTCATCATGACAAATGGTTGGCTGCCTTTAATAGCCACAGATTACAGGGATGGCACTCACATTGTGTTGCCTACACGGACCCTCCGCAGTGGACATTTGGACAACCCTGAAACAATAGAAACACTGCGTTACTCTTTTGTTATGAAACCTCGGTCAACAATCACGATAGCTAAAGGATTGAGATACTTAAGTCTAACTGTTAAGAGCTATTTCACAATGACTAGTCGCTTGGTATAATTGATGGCTTAAAGGATTTATTTAAAAGACTATCTACTTTAATTTTCATTGTGAAATTGTCCGAAGAATGGAAAAACTATTTTAGGAAAGTGTTTCCAGATTACAAATTACACCTGTGTTTTTCTGTTTCCAATTAAGGATGTTAAACATATTTTCTTGTACTGTGTTTCATTTCTCTTAAATAAATGACATTATCAAACTTTGAAAATAAATTCGTTATTCTTATAGTTTCTGAAATTTCTGTAGAAAAGAAACAACCTTTTGATAAAAATAATAGATCTATTAAAAAGTTTAAAATTAAGAGGTCCTTGTATTCCATCGACAAATAAAATGATTCTTTTGTAGACATGTCATTTCATAGACAACTTTTTCCCCGATGCCAATTTTTTCGTAATTTCTGAGGGGATTTTATAGTTTGATAAGGAGGTTTGGTTTGTTTTATTTGAGTAAAAAATTTCTTTGTAATGAAAAAAAAAACATAAATATAACCTTTGTTTATAAACTAGGATTATAATCATTATTCTTTAAGTTATGTAATATATTCTGTAAGTAATGTACTTTAATTCAATATTTTCAGGTATAGCTTTCAGGCATGTTGTCTAAGCTATAAATACAACCTATCGTGGTATTCGTGGCTACACAAATGTCGACGGACATTCTACTTTAATCCTATTCCAAATGTCAACAACGCCTGCCATTTCGATCTAGGTCTAATTTTGGTGTTGGCGACATCTGTGTGAGGTATGTCTACTTCAGCGATATGTTATATTTACCAATAAATTACTATTTAAACAATGCTCCTCTAATGGAAAAAAAAAACAATTTAATCGATGGCATAACCAGGATGGGATAATCAGAAATAGCAGGACTACTTCCATGTTCGAAATTTCGACGTGTGACTCTTGTATTCAACGATTGTCGAATTTTGATTTTGAATACAACCACAGGCCACAGATGACCGTGACGTAGCCAATACAAGGCTCAAATGGATATATTTATGGCAATAGAATCAGGCCCCATACAGTTCATGGTATGGATTAGATCCATGCTAGACCGAGCCATGTTTGTTGAAACTGAACCGAGTCTTAGATGAGATGAGAATTGCACCGCAGCTAAACGTATTTGCTCTAAAGATTGCCGTTCGCAAGGTAAACAAACAATCTTCTACTTTGAATTGACTTTAAAAAGTAGGAGGTTCGCTATCGTTTTTTTTTTAATGTTTGTTACCTCAGAACTATTATTTATGAACAGATCTCATGTTTACGGTTTCGTACCCAAACGGTTAAAACGGGACCCTATTACTAACTGTCCGTCTGTCTGTCTGTTACCAGGCTGTATCTCATGAATCGTGATAGCCTGACAGTTCAAATTTTCACAAATAATGTATTTATTTTGCCACTATAACAACAAATACTAAAAACAGAATAAAATAAATATTTAAGTGGGGCTCCTATACAACAAACGTGATCGGTTGCGTTAACTTGGCACCTCATTTGTAGCCAGCGCCATATATACCAGATGCAAACTTAACTTAACCCGGCCAGTTAATATGGGATAAGTGTTTGTACGGAACCCTATGTGCGCAAGTCCGACTAGCACTTGGCCGGTATTTTGTTCGAGAGTAGGCAGCTACATAAAATTGGTTCTATAAATTAAATTACATTTTCCGTTCAATCAACGACCAACTTGGAAGTACTGTGTCGGCAATAATGAAATCAGAAGACTTAGTCAATCTACCCGTATTTGTCCGAACAGAATTACTCCTTTGAATCTAGAAATAACAGTTTTAGGCGAGCTCTTTGAGCATCTCTTACAAGTCTTATTGAACTTGGCCGTATTTACAAAAGGCAATCTCTGATAGAATTAAATCTTTTGCAAGCTTTTAGGTGACTGAGCAAGTGCTACTAGGTCTTTTTCGTAAAACGCTTTTAAAGGTTTTTAATAAAGGTTGTTAAATTAATTCGCGCCATCTATTTTAGGTAGAGAGGAATAAGGCATTTCAATGTCATTATTCTATTTTTTAATACATTACTTTGTATTTTTGACCTTGATGTAGTTGGAGAAGATAAAAATCGACATTAAATAGGTAAGAAACACCGACGACGTGACATAACTTATTTAAATAAAAACTAGGTTATACTGGACGAAGCATTACGATTTTATGTTTAAACGGAGATAATGTTTAATATACTTAAATTAAATATCCATCCCAACGAGCAAGAATTGTTACTATAGTAACTTCGAATAGAACGTCGCTGATGTACCTATACAATATGTAGATACTTATAGGTATAAAAAATAAGCCAATTGTAATAACCAAATTGCGTACCGGGTTAAGCTCGCATATTTCCATCCCCCAATATATCCAAGTCCCAGAATCCCTGTCGAATATCTCAACTTGATCCGAGTAAATCGGTTAGCAGGTATCCTTCAGGGAAATTGTGGGCCTGCGGCAATCAGAGCGATGTTACTGTTCGTCAGTGAGGAACAAAGATGGACGCAATGTGTACGACGAGATAATCATAATCCTGTCATAATCTTAGTCCCGTGATACAGTAATTCGAAGGATTTTCCTCGCGTTAATGAATAAAAGTCACGCCACGACCCTCTGTTTTGCGTCTCCGTTGACAGTTAAATCCTTCGTGGGTACCTAGCTACCAGTGAGTCAATAATAATTGAAATCGGTCTATGTCGTTAAGATATGATGAAGCCGCAAAGACACATACATGCAAACAATCAAAAAATAAAAACAGATAGAATCAGGGTCCTCCAAACATCTAACATTTCCAAATATCTTTATAGAATCTTTTTATCGATTCTATTTTTTATGTGGAAATACCACATTTTTATTTTTATAAATATGGACAAAGGTAAAATTACGAAAGAAAAATTAAATGTACGCCGGAAACATAGAGGTCGCAAGTTCGAGTCCTTCTTAGATTGTAGTGTAGATCACATTTAATTTTTCTTTCGTAATATTACCTTTGTGTCAATATTTATCTAACATTTCCCTTATTTTTTTTAATATTCATTCAGATTAAATATTGAATTTTGAAAATTTTGTAATAGTCTGTTTGATTTTACTTGCTGTCACTCGTCTTTACTTAAAAGCCTGGGTAGAAATTTGCGTAGTTATCAATCCAGAGTTTTCTGTGAATTCCACAATAAATAGTTTAATTTCTCCAAATTTGTTCTATCTGCAATCTGTGGTGCGCACGCGCACGTAATCCGCCATGTTTGTTTACGCGCGTTAATGGTGTTTGTATCCGCGCATAAAACTGTTATGCTTCGTGTAGCGCTCATCAGCTATTCATAGCTATTGTTGACTAATATATCTGCGAGGTCATCTTTATTGTAAGGGAAAGTGAGCAAGTGTGAAGCGTTACTTCGTTCGTTAGAATATCGCGATAAAATTACAAAATTAATCGATTTCACTTTTTGTCAATTACTGGGGAAAATATTAAAAATATTGGATGATAATTTTAAGTTAAGTAGATTAAGATTATTTTAAGTTCCAGCGCTGATTTTCAGCTTGCCCAGTGAGTGACTTTAGCAACTAGTACACTACTACTATACTTTTATAAACTAAATTTTATAAAAGTAACATAGTATTATTATTCATCAAAAATAGCTTCATTTGCATATGCCCTCCGCGAAATTAAAAGAAGTACTGACATTCACACTGCCATTGTTGCTTACTACGCATACGCTTAACTACTCTTGGTTCACCTATGGCGTCGTGCTGTGGGGAAACAGTACTGATGCCCCAACCCTGTTTACATTACAAAAGAAACTAATAAGAATCATAGCTAATATCAATAAAAATAAAATTAAAAATTTAAAAAACCCCCGACATGACAACCAATAAAAAGAAAGAAATAAAATCTACGAAATGTGCCTATACAATGAACAGTAGAAAAATAATCCAAGGTTCGTTGCGTCGGGGGACCGCTAAGTACCTAAATGAAATGAAATATATTTTTCAACGCAAAATTGCATGTACGCATTTGGGCTTCACACTTTACGATTTTCAGTAAGTACATTGCATTTCATTTACTTAGCGGTCCCCCGACGCAACGAAGCTTGGATTATTTTTCTACTGTTCATTGTATAGGCACATTTCGTAGATTTTATTTCTTTCTTTTTATTGGTTGTCATGTCGGGGGTTTTTTAAATTTTTAATTTTATTTTTATTTCATATTTTTTAAACAAACAGAAGTTTCTTCCCGGAATTTTCTTCTTTTGACACTTTTTTTGTTTTACACCGTCTAAGGTTCAGGGTTTTCAATCTTTCGTCGAGCTTGATCCTTGACTACATGTAGGTACAAGGATCCCATGCCAGTGGTAATGAATGCCGTCTTCTCTAAGATTGAAGTTAGGATATATTTTGATTTCAATAGCCTTAAGCAACATTCTGGGAAAAAATCGTTAAAGTCAGACTAGTTAATGCTTATAATGGCAAAATGGCGAAGTTATTAGCCAAGACAATCAAAATATATACTTTAAATGCACTGCATGAATCGCAAGAACCTGCTACTTATGGCCTAAAACAGAACCAGGTTTCTATTCTGCATGATCCAAATAGTAGGTAGGTACGGGTGGCTTAATACTTAGCTCCATAAAAATTGCAGTTGGTGCTAGGTAACTTGACTTAGTTTTAAGAGACCTAATCATCGATACCCCACACCATGGGATAAACATCCCCACTTTTGTTACGTGTAGGGAAGGAACACAATTTTTTTTTTTAATGTATTCAACCACTATGTCTCTGAGCTAAGCTGTGGACAGACTGACACAAACTACAAAATCCTAAAAAGCTGTTATTCACTTAGGCAAGAGTACTTTTGCTAAAGCTTACGTGTCATTTAGTCGCGTTAAAATGTTGCAGGGTGTTGCTATTTGTGACCTCAATCAAAGGAACCTGTTCAATAGTCCTAATAACAATTCAGCTTTAGCAGAATTCAGAAACTTAAAAATAGTGACCCAGTACTGTGACAGAAATTATAATGAGTTATTTTTGACAAAAAAGTTTTTTTGAGACTCGGTTTTATTATTGACTGTACTTTCTTACACAAATGTTAATTGCTCATCAAGAACAATCAGACGAGCCCAAACACCATGGGTTTATCTTGTGCTGTTTAGGAGTTCCTACGGTCATCTTCAGCTCCAAATTATTGTACTGTCAAAAATTTATTAAGCTGTTGATTAGGCTAATAAAACTTAACATTAAACCAACATTAGAAATTCTTGACTTAGATCCTTTCACAACTAGCTGGTCATCATGAGACCTTCATTGATTGAGTGATATAGAAAATGCTAATAATACTTAACATTTAACTAAAATTTGGAATCCTTAGTTTCAATATGGGCTGAGATCTATTACCTATAACAACTACCTAGTCATCATGAGACCTTCATTTAGTAAGTCATATAGAAAATGCTAATAATACTTAACATTTAACCAAAATTTGGAATCCTTGGCTTCATTATTAGCTGAAATCCATTAACAACTAGCTGGTCATCATGAGACCTTCATTTATTGAGTGATATAGAAAATGCTAATAAAACTTATCATTTATCCAAAATTTGGAATTCTTAGCTTCAATATTGGCTGAAATCCATTAACAACTAGCTGGTCTTCATGAGACCTTCATTTATTGAGTGATATAAAAAATGCTAATACAACTTAACATTTAACCTAAATTTGGAATCCTTAGCTTCAGTATTAGCTGAGATCCATTAACAACTACCTGGTCATCATGAGACCCTCAATTAGTGAGTCATATAGAAAATGCTAATACAACTTATCAATTATCCAAAATTTGGAACTATTGGCTTCAAAATTGGCTGAAATCCATTAACAACTAGCTGGTCATCATGAGACCTTCATTTATTGAGTGATATAGAAAATGCTAATAAAACTTAACATTTAGCCAATATTTCGAATTATTGACTTCATTATTAGCTGAGATCTCGTCACTTGTTCCAATTAAAGCTGAATATCTTGGAAACTACTGGTCCTATTTCCACCAAACATAGCTAAGAACCATCTCGACGGAAAAGTCTTTCGATTTAAAAAAACCGCACTTAAATTGGTCCATCCGCTTGGGCGCTACGATGCCACAGACAGACACACAGATACACAGATACACAGATACACAGATACACATGTTAAACTTATAACACCCCTCTTTTTTCGTCGGGGGTTAAAAATGGAGGTAGCTGTAGGCCTCACTTTAAAGAATTAAAAATGCTTACTTTGCCATGTATGTACATTTTGGAAGTTTGTAAATTTGTACGTAAATATCCTGATTTTTATAACCGTCGGAAAGATTTACCTACTACCCATACTTTACGGTACAGAAACAAACTACTGTTGCCGTCATCAAAATTAAAAATGCACTCCGAAAGCGCATTTGTTATGTCAATAAAGATTTACAATAAACTACAGGACAATTTAAAAAAAAATGAACAGAATGACAAAATATTTTTCAGTAACCTTAAAAACTTCCTTATACATAAATGCTACTATAATTTAGATGAATATTTCAAAGACAATTGAATGTAAATAGCTTTGTAAGTAAACTTTTATAAGTATCTTCTACAATCTGTTTATAAATGTTAGCATTGTATTGTATTTAATTAAGCATGATTTTATTCTTACATTCATAGAGTTTCTGTTAGTATGTAAGTTAGATGTTTAAGGCTAACATTGCTGTGCCCTTACGGGGTGCATACTATTACTTGTAAATCTTGTAATATTATGTTTTTGCATAAATGAAAATGAAATGAAATGAAATTAAGCTAACAGTATAAGTAACAGGACGTACACTAACTTGCGTACTTACCTTAAGGAAAATAGGTTAAGACAAATATAACATAAACTTGTAAGTGAAAACTAGCCAAGTGAAGTCTTGATACTGAATTACACCCCAAGTAAAATAAATGAATTGGGTAAATAATCATTTGTTATAATTTAAGTAGTTATTTATATTTAATATTAACTATTAGGTAGCAAAAACTGTAGTGAATAGTATTGAAAAACAAGAAATTGTTACATACATTCATTTTAGTATGTGGCATATTCTTGTATCTAAAAAAATTAGGGCAAAGAACTTTGGACCTATATGGGTGCCATGTAATTTAATTGGCACCCATATAGATCTCAATTCATTTGTCGGTGAAGTCGACAACGTTGCATCCGATATTGAATTTGGCTCTCATTTTAACATTTATGTTTTTGATGGGATATACATTACAAGGAATACGCAACATCTTTTAGTAACAGTGACTTTAGGTGCGTAGGTATCCTTTAAATGCTGTCAGTTTGCCTGTGTACCAACATGGTCTTCAGTATAGACTTATACAATTTTACATCGGGTAATTATTCATTTTATTTCAAGTTGGTGGCATATTATCATCAGCTTTTCTCAAAATTGCCATTCACGTGCAATCGTGCAACGTCCCATCTATGGCAGCTTTTATACAAGTTTTGGTTTTAAAATAATAATTTGATCGAGTAAGGCTAAATATAATGTTTCATTTTTCGGTTCGATCCCTTAGGAAATTTTAAGACAGTCTTCATTCATAAAGTAATTTCATAGATATTAATTTGTAATTTTTTTAAAGCTTTCAGTACACTACAACGATGCGATACAAAGCAAATCACATAATAAAACTTTCGTGAGACACATTTGATTGTTGTATTATTTAGTTACTGTATTGTGACAAAGTTGCCGCAACGGTGTACGAGTAGCAGTCCCTGTTGAAGATCTACGAGTTCGAAACATTTCGGGCCGTTCCTGACAATTTCACGTGTAAACCGCTTCATACAATAATCAAATCCATACTAATATTATAAATGCGAAAGTGTGTCTGTCTGTCTGTCTGTCTGTTACCTCTTCACGCTTAAACCGCTGAACCGACTTAGATGAAATTCGGTATGGAGATAGTTTGAGACCCGGGAAAGGACATAGGATACTTTCATCCCGAATAAGTTTAGTGTTCCCGTGGGATGAGCGGGTAACACCGCGGGGCACAGCTAGTCAAATACATTTTTAGAAAATCACTAGCATAATAGTCATCTATTGCTTAATGTTTTGCATTACAGTACGAGTTAAACCGTGGTCTAAGATATGTTAATGATGAAGATAACAGAAACGTCAAGCGCTTCGTGGCAATAATCTAGCAAATCTAAAATTATGCTTCACGTAATATTCTCCTGACGGTAAAATGAGAGGCGTAATAAAAGATTACTTGCTTGAACATCGTTGAGAGCGTACTTGAAAAAATTGTAAGCATTGTGGCAGATAACTAAAAACGCAAAGTATGTAGGCAGTGGATGTAGTTGTAGGTAACCTGAGACTCGCTTTAAGTAAAACACTGAACTACCTATTTAAAAGTATCGCCGCGCTTTCAGTATAGTGCAGCAATTTTCTGTGTAGACTACTTAATAAGAAATAATTAACAGGGATATTGGGCTTTTTATACCCACTTCGGCGTCGGTGTCGATGTTGAGTTGTATGGAGGCGGACCCAATTTAATTTCTTTATTGTAATTCCCCACCAGTCGCAAGACTCAGGCCAATCACACATCAAAAAAAAATATTTATAGATTATTTAACAGATTAGCTAATTTATCATTTACTTCATATTTAGGATAAAAATATTTCGTAATGGTTCAATTAATATCACGTTAATTAAATAATATACCTCTAAAGTACCTTCAATTTAGTTCATTTTATTACTTAAATAGTTTATAAATAAATTTAAACTTAAATACTTATATGTTTGAATGTTAGCCTAATTAATTAACCCACTTTCACCTAAACGAACTTTTTGGAACCTGGGTAAATTTTGCGATATCTGAAATCGCAACAAGCATTAAGTAAATTATTAAAAAAAAATGAGCGGTGTTATAACACCTGGTCGGGCTATCTGGGTTAATATAGAAATTCCGGGATTCATTAAATTAATTCGAGTCCGTCTCCATAATATCCAGCACTTCGGCGCCGACAACAAAATTTTGGTATAAAAGCATCCGAATATTCGATGCCTGGCAATTATTTACCGAGGAGCCCTCGTTTTTAGATTAAAGTCTGAATCTGTACAAAATTAGTTGCGCCGATCAATTTAATTATCTTTCGATACTAAGAAGAGCAAGAACCGCGAGAATATTACGTTACAAATAGTCGACGGCGAATTTGATTAGTCTTTGGGCTGACATTGAACTGCCACCTTTCTTCAAGATGAATTTTATAATTTCTATTCGTTGTATAATTCTAAACGTTGCGAGTCGCGTAAAATATCCTAAGCACCATACGCACCAGGGTGCCTGACCTACCTTCAGCTTCCACCTTTTTTCGGAAAAATTTGGCGTGCGTTGAGTGCTTAATGATTTTAAAATAACTGGGGCATCATTAAGGGTGGTCTGCGCGTTAAATACGTCTAAGGACAGGTGCTAGTAGGGATAAGAAATAATAGCTCAATATGTCATAAAAAAAAAAACAAAAACGTAAAGGTACTGAAAATATGCGACTTCAAAGGTAGGAAAATTTGAAGATTTATTTTTTAATCCAAAATATATTTTTTACTTGTTTTCAGAATCCTCACAATTAAAAAAAAACCATATTAATGACGTCACGGTTTTGACAACATTTGTATGGAGCGTTTTAGAGCTCCGTAGGAATATGGACCCTTAACTGTCATTTCTGGCTTTTTGAACAGTCTAAGTGTTTAGTCCCAAACAGATTTGATCCTACAAAAAAAATGGATAGATTGACATCCTCAAAAAAAATATTTACCTAATGCCTATTCTGTGGGCGCAAGAAATGTTATCTCTCACTCTAAGTATCAAACAAAAAGTGTTTTTTTTTTTCAGTATAAATAGAGGTACGAGTAGGTTAGATCTTTGACTAATTAGGTGCATATATGTATTTTTTCGGCTACTATAGAAATATTTTCAAGTCGCTACGCGCTATCGCTGCCACACGTCAGTTAACTGGAACCGTCTAATTTCTCATGACGTAATTAATTCAGTCAGTTCGCGTGCTGCACCTGTCATTACGCGTAATTAACGTCCCGACCAGCCCTTACGGTGCCCCAGTTGTTTCTAAATGATTAACTACTCTGGAAGCCGATATGAAGTTTTGGATTTCCTTTGTCTCGTTTTTTACAAGTCGCATTGCGCTTCATCAGTCGATGGAATATTTCACATTGAAACATTCAAGTTTGGTATCCTTAACTTACGTGATTATTGCACATAATCTCAAGAGGAGGATGGTTCATGTCATAGTCAGTTCAAAAAACAAGTCGCCCCTCCTGTGGTCAAAAGTTAAGAGTTTGTATGAATCCAGGTTATACGAGTTTTATCGAAAGACTCGAACCTAAATCTGACAATCCACCTACCTATTCCTAAAGGTACTTTAGGTTGCCCGTAAGGAGTCCTCTTGAGTTGGCACCAGGCAGTAGGTCTTTTTCAGGTAGTGAAAAGCTAAGCGATTTCTATTTGGGCTTGATCATAATCACCATGAATTGGTTAGCTTTCCTTTGCTGCTCCCATTTTATAGCCATGTTGCTGTCCATAATTTGCATTCATCAATTGCAAGCCAGAGCAATCTAGTGACGAAGAAAGTCGTGACTTAAGTCGGTATGTCGTAACTTATAAAAAATATCGTGAACTGGTAAATACAAGTATACGTGTATACAATAGTTTATTCCCGTATTATCAGTTTACTGAATGCACTGTGGGATTAAGGGTATTTGTTTTGTTGATGTTTTTGGTATTTCTTAACCTTTGCAGATTATACGTTTTGCCACACCGCGCGAAGCCATATGATAAAACTAGCCTAAAGTAAATATTGACACAAAGGTAAATTATAAAAGAAAAATTTAATGTGATAGTGATCCGCTGCAATGTAAGCAGGGCTCGAACCTGAAACTCTACGATTCCGGTGTAGTAAAAGTAATAAAGATATAGAAAAATGTGGTAAAAGTCGGCCCCCGACTAGATGGACGGATGACCTCGTGAAGATAGCGGGGAATCAATGGATGCGGTCTGCACGGGATCGCACTTTGTGGCGAGTCATGGGGGAGGCCTATGTTCAGCAGTGGACGTCTGTGGCTGATAGATAGATAGATAGATAGAAAAATGTGGTGTATCCACATCAGAATCGATAAAAAGATTTTATTTAAAAACGTTGCCTACGCTAGTTGCAGACTCCACACGCGCTTGGACGAAAGCCGAACGGATACGTTTACTGCCGGGGGCACGGAAGTGCACCGCCAAGTGGCCCGGATACCGCATTGGAGCTCTCTTTCCCTTGGAGTATTCTAGATTGCGATGAAAATCAAACTCTTTGAAGTCTTTGTCATCTACAGATTTGCATGTTTTAGCGAAATTGTGCAACAATTTTTTTACAGCTCATTTTCCGATTGTCTGACCCACATTTTATAAAAAAAAGTCAGCCTTGCATTCCTCAACCGATTCTCGTGAAATTTCGTGCGCATTGTCGATAATATTTTTGTCGCTGCAGTTTTTTTTAAATATTCAATATGGCACAGATATGGGGGTTGAAAGCATAAAAAATACTGTTACGAGCGTGGGGTTCGTATATGATAGAAAAGCACAAATTAATCCACAAATGAAAACACACACTTTATTACTAAAATTACGCACTTAAAATTCACACGAACTGTACTTAAAATCCACTAATTAACACAAGCACTATTACACAAATCACGCACTCACTATTCACACGAACTGTACTTAAAGCGCACTAATCACTTAGTCTTTCTCTCCGATTATCCTTTACTAGCATTCGATCGCAGTTAAAATGTAACTAACTCGCGCCGGCCGTCGGCGCCTTATATATTCCGCGGAACCGCTCTAGTCGCATTGTCCACACATATCGCGAATATTCTAGTAAGAGCCAGCGTGAGGGCCGAGAACATTCGAGGCCATATATGTCTCTCTCTAATGGTGCACTCTCTGTCACTCCCTTCTCGAATGTTCCGAGTATAGCTATCTCTTTCTAGTAGTCCCATCCTTGTTACACACTTCTCGAATATTCTGAGCATAGCTATCTCTTTCTACTAGTGCTATCTCTGTCACTCCTACTGGAAATTTCGCCATATAACGATTTGTGCTTCAGAGGCCCATAAGGGGTCCTGAAAACCCCTGAAAACGGGTTTTCAGGTTATGGCGTCATCTGATAGAGGGTGCCCTGAAACGGACTGAAAACATGTTTCAGGCGCCTGAAAACGACGGCAACTTGGGTGAAATTTTGATCTTTTGATATGTGATAGAGCAACTCCTGAAACGGTCTGAAATGACTTTTCAGCCTGCTGAAAACGCCTCTAAAGCACTGAAATTGACGTTCGAAGTTTTTGATCTAACCTACCGGCGTAACACTGCCCCCTCCTAAGACATGCTCGTCCCGAGCATCATTATTTCCGTGGTATCTGGCCAGCCGGTCAACATGAACAATCTTGCTGGGACTACGAGGATTCCGCTGAATTCGATACGTGACGTCGTTTATTTTAGTGACTACCTTGTAAGGCCCCTCCCAATTCGGAGACAGTTTCGGGGATTTTCCTACTCGTCGCATAGGGTTATGTAGCCACACCAACGAACCTTCCTCAAAACCCACTTGATAAGACTTCCGGTCATATCGGGTTTTCATCTTTATGCTAGCGTGGAGCCCGTGTTCACGTACCAGGCTGTGAACATCATCAATCCGATCCCTCAAATCACTCGCATATTCTGTGATAGATCTCGGTGTATCAGGCGGACGTCCAGTCAGGAGATCTGCAGGCAAACGGAGTTCTCTTCCAAAGTTCGCATACGATGGAGTAACCGCCGTACTTTCGTGAGTTGCCGACCTATAAGACAACAGGAAGAGGGGGATATGCCGATCCCAATCTTTTTGGTGGCTCTCAACGACCTTGGCTAGATGTCTCTCCAGTGTCTGGTTAAATCTCTCAACCATTCCATCTGACTGTGGATGATACGCCGTAGTCCTCGTCTTATGAATTCCCATTATGCGACAAGTCTCCTGAAAGACCGCAGATTCGAAGTTTCTACCTTGATCACTGTGGATTTCGAGAGGTACCCCAAACCGGCAGAATACTTCGTTCACTAACTTTTCAGCTATGGTTACCGCTTCTTGATTTGGAATGGCAAATACTTCAGGCCACTTCGTGAAGTAGTCCATGACGACAAGAATGTACTTGTTTCCGGAGTCAGATGCCGGAAACGGTCCTGCGACGTCTAATGCAACCCGTTCCCAAGGGGCTCCAACGTTGTACAACTTGAGTGTTCCTCGGCTACGGGTATGCGGTCCCTTGACTGATGCACAGTTAGTGCATCGTTTACACCAATTTTCAACATCTTCTCGGCAGTGAATCCAATAAAAGCGTTGCCGAATTTTCATTAGAGTCCTTTTTACTCCAAGGTGTCCACCGGATGCTCCATCGTGAAAGCTTCTCAAAACATCTTTCACCCTTTTCTTTGGGACAACGACTTGCAGGTGAGCATCCTTCCCATTTGTTGATTCCCATTTTCTACACAGCACGCCATTGTGTATAACCAAGCTATCCCATTGTGCCCAGTAGCTTTTCGTTACCGCACTCATCGGAGCTACATCACACCATCTTGGTTTAGGCACACCCGCACTAATCCATTCAAAAATGGGTCTCACGTCAGGGTCCTCTTGTTGCGCTTTCTGCATGATCTCATCACTCCACTCATCGCTGACGGTATCAGTTCTTATCATTTGAACACATTCCTTATCTTCTTGTTTTGAGCAATGCTTACAGTCGTCCGCACAAGGTCTTCGTGATAGGCCGTCAGCATTTCCATGTGATTTCCCACTACGGTGTTCGATGATGAAATCATATTCCTGCAGTTGTTCAATCCATCTTGCCACTTGTCCTTCGGGGTTTTTAAATTCTAGCAACCACTTTAAAGCAGCATGGTCAGTTCTGATACGAAACTTTCTTCCCAACAGATATTTGCTGAAATGCTGTAACGTCTTGACAACTGCTAGCAATTCCCTCCGAGTGACACAGTAATTCCTCTCTGGTTTAGATAACGACTTGCTGAAGTACGCAATCACAACTTCATTATCTCCTTTCTTCTGTGACAAGACTCCTCCAATTCCAGTGTTGCTAGCGTCTGTGTCCACAATGGAATCCACTTCCGGGTCTGGATACCCCAATATTGGCGTTTCACAAAGTCTTCCTTTAAGCTCTTTGAAACTTGACTCACATTGTTCGTTCCAGTCAAATGATCGTTTTTCTTCCGTTAGTTGATGCAAAGGCTTTGCTATATCCGAGAAGTTCTTCACAAAACGTCTGTAGTATGAGCAAAGCCCCAAGAAGGCACGTACTGCAGTCTTGTCTTTTGGCGTCGGCCAATCCTTCACGGCGCTAATCTTCTCAGGATCTGTTTGAATGCCGTCCTTCGAAATCACGTGTCCCAAGTAATTCACTTTACGTTTGAAAAACGAGCATTTCTTCGGACTGAGTTTCAGATTTGCCCCTCGTAGTTTAGCTAGCACCTGCTCCAATTTATTCAAGTGGTCATCGAAGTCTCTACCAACGATAATGATGTCATCTAAATAGACCAAGCAAGTTTCTCCTAAAAGTCCAGCTAATATTTGTTCCATTAATCTCTCAAATGTGGCTGGTGCA
Source organism: Apotomis betuletana (assembly GCA_932273695.1). Classification (NCBI taxonomy): domain Eukaryota; kingdom Metazoa; phylum Arthropoda; class Insecta; order Lepidoptera; family Tortricidae; genus Apotomis; species Apotomis betuletana. The sequence continues at coordinate 26,479,099 of OW026305.1, read as the reverse complement.
TTACACAGTCCAAATGGCATAACATTGAACTGCCAGAGTCCCTTGCCAGTAGAGAAGGCCGTCTTCTCTTTATCCTTATCCTTGATTTCAACCTGCCAATAGCCACTTTTCAGATCCAACGTTGAAAACCATTTCATTCCGTTCAAAGTGTCTAAGGTGTCGTCGATTCGAGGAAGTGGGTAGCTGTCCTTCTTGGTCACATCATTAAGTCGACGGTAGTCAATACAGAATCTCATGGTACCGTCCTTCTTCTTAACTAAAACTACGGGAGAACACCACGGGCTTGTTGAAGGTTCAATAACGCCGCTTCTTCGCATTTCCTCGATCATGCCCTCAACCTCCTTCTCCCGAGCTACTGGAACTCTCCGAGGGCGCTGTCGGATAGGCATGGTTTCCCCGGTGTCGATCTCATGCTGAACCACTCCAGTTCTTCCAATATCATCGTCATGCGCAGAAAAGACGTTACGATATCGTAGCAGTAAGCTACGCGCCTTAAGAAATTCCTCCTTGGTAAGGCCCTTTCTGGAGTCGTTCAGTAACTTTTCGACATCCACTGAAGGCTCAACATGCCCAGGTTTGACGCTTACCTCAGATTCCCGACAGCTTCGTAACCAGGAAATCTCTTCGCATAATCCGACCAGCGTTCCTTTATTGAGGACGCATTCTGTGTCGCTTGGATTAAGGATCCTAACAAATGCTGTAGATGCCGTGGTTACCATTGTCCGGGCTGTTATCCACGGTTTATCAGCATCCAACCTCTCCACCACCACACAGCGGTGAGATTGCGGCCCTGTGGAGTTCGGCAATTTCACTGGAACTAAAACCTGCGACCTTGGTTGAAGAATGGTTCTCCTGGTACAGTAGACATTTCCATGTACTCCGCCTTGTATAGGAATCTCATCAACTCCAAACTTTAGAACTCCAACCTTCAAGTCGATTTTACAATCATATCTCCTCATAAAATCCAATCCAATAATGCAGTCGTCCACGATGTTAGCAACGATCACTCTATGCCAGTATTCTCTTTCACCTATTTTCACAGCCAACCCTCGCTCCCCTTGGACGGAAATGTACTGGCCGGTAGCGGTCTGCAGCTGGAGATGCCTAGGTCGGACTAGATGATCTCCGGTCAGGTGTTTCAGTAGCCGAGAGCTGATCACCGTCCGAGAAGCTCCGGTGTCTATGGTAAGGAGACATGGTATTCCACCAATTTCTCCTTTGACGACCAGACTATTCCCGTCGTTCGCCTGTGAGATCATAATTGGGACATTTCGACCACCAGCCAGCACTCGTCCCATAGTCCTGGCTTTTATTCGTTTCCCTGTTGGGGCTCTGACTCCACAGAGCCTATTGCCCTCGCCATTGGAGCGGTGTCTCTGTCCCTTCTATTCCTTTTCGGACAGCCTGACTGCAGGTGACCACGTTCTCCACATTGGTAACAACGTGGCCCGTATTCGCGGCGGGAATCTACCGGCTTTGTAGTCGACACTTCTCGCACCCTGAAAGGCCTGGATGAGTCCTGTCGTACAGCTTCCACCTCGAGAGCGTGGGCTACTGCATCTTTCAGGCTGCCGTGATGTCCCAATCGTACGGCTGCCCTCACTTCCAGATCCCGGATCCCATCAATGAAGGCCTGCACCAGCATACTGTCAACGAACGACGCTGATGTGCGTTGATAGGCCTTCCTGACCAACTTTTCGATTTCCAGGGCCCACTGTTGCAAGGACTCGTTACGTCCTTGAGTCCTGTCCTTTAACTGAGCCCGGTATACGTGCTCCAGGTGACCGTCGCCATATCGTGCCTCCAAGGCTTCTAGAAGGCGGTCGTACGTCTGGTCGCTACCCAGAGCTTCGAGTATGGTAAGGGCCTCGTCGCGCAGTGCCAACGTCAGTGCTGTCCTGGCTTGCTCCTTGCTCCAGCCATTAGCCTGGGAAACAGACTCGAACTGCAGTTTGTAGGCGGTCCACGATGAGGTACCATCAAAAGGAGGTACCTTAAACCTGCCGCCTCCCGCCACCAATGCGTCGGGTACACAGGTGCTTGTACCATTAGCCACTTTAATCTCAAGTTTTTGGAGACGGTTCTCACAGGTCTCAATTTTTTTATCGACCTCATGGACTCGACTCTCCAGTTTTTCATCCATATCAGCCAGTTTTTCCTGGACCTCGAACAACTCTCTCTTCCATTCGGTCGTGGACTCATGTACCTCACGAAGCATTCGTGCCTGTACCTCCTGGTGATCCTTTTGTTCCCTAAGCTCATTCTGGAGGATTCGAGACTGTTCCTCCTGTTTCCTTGCCTGTTCTTCCTGGAGTTCCTTTTGCTCCCGAAGGATTCGGGACTGTTCCTCCTGTTTTCTGGCCTGTTCGTCCTGTTTTCGCGACTGTTCCTTTAGGAGTACAAAGATGGCGTTGAGGTCTACTCCTTGTGCAGCCGGAGCAGGTGATTCTGACGTACCAGGCGTCGAGTCTCCAGATCCAGACGTTTGGCTTCGTGTCGTCACTCCCTTCGGCTCTGTTTCTCGTGGCATTAACGGCATTTTCTATCCCACTTCTGACACCAAATGTTACGAGCGTGGGGTTCGTATATGATAGAAAAGCACAAATTAATCCACAAATGAAAACACACACTTTATTACTAAAATTACGCACTTAAAATTCACACGAACTGTACTTAAAATCCACTAATTAACACAAGCACTATTACACAAATCACGCACTCACTATTCACACGAACTGTACTTAAAGCGCACTAATCACTTAGTCTTTCTCTCCGATTATCCTTTACTAGCATTCGATCGCAGTTAAAATGTAACTAACTCGCGCCGGCCGTCGGCGCCTTATATATTCCGCGGAACCGCTCTAGTCGCATTGTCCACACATATCGCGAATATTCTAGTAAGAGCCAGCGTGAGGGCCGAGAACATTCGAGGCCATATATGTCTCTCTCTAATGGTGCACTCTCTGTCACTCCCTTCTCGAATGTTCCGAGTATAGCTATCTCTTTCTAGTAGTCCCATCCTTGTTACACACTTCTCGAATATTCTGAGCATAGCTATCTCTTTCTACTAGTGCTATCTCTGTCACTCCTACTGGAAATTTCGCCATATAACGATTTGTGCTTCAGAGGCCCATAAGGGGTCCTGAAAACCCCTGAAAACGGGTTTTCAGGTTATGGCGTCATCTGATAGAGGGTGCCCTGAAACGGACTGAAAACATGTTTCAGGCGCCTGAAAACGACGGCAACTTGGGTGAAATTTTGATCTTTTGATATGTGATAGAGCAACTCCTGAAACGGTCTGAAATGACTTTTCAGCCTGCTGAAAACGCCTCTAAAGCACTGAAATTGACGTTCGAAGTTTTTGATCTAACCTACCGGCGTAACAATACAATATTTCCAGCCATTTAGAAACAGACTCGTGGTGTCACTATCATTCTTATTCATCATAAATTGAAGAGTCAAACTCTTGTGGGTGTAGCTGATGTAGTACGAGGGTCAAACTGAAAGTTTTTAGAAAATCAAAAACTGAACTAACTAGCAAGTTGTTATTTTTATTATATCTTTTGGAAATAGTTTCCCTTCACATCAATACATGGCTGTATCCGATGGAACCACTGAAAAAAGCGCTTTGCCCTCTCCTCCCTAGGGTTCTCTTCGACTACCCTTTGACACGCAGGCCACGCAGCCACTGCTTCCTCGGCGTCCATAAAACGTTTTCCTAGAAGTTATTCTTTTATTTTCGGAATTAAATAAAAATCGCAAGGTGCGAGGTCGGGGCTATACGGTGGATGACCCAGTAATTCTACGTCTGACGTCGCCAAATAGTCGATCGTTTGCTTGGTGGTGTGCGACGAGGCGTTGTCGTGGTACAGGAGGACCCTACTGCGAGGTCGCTTCTCCCGAACTTTTTCCAAGACAAGTGGTAAACAATTGTTAGTGTTCCAGTCTCCGAAAACTGTGTTTTGATCCTCTATAACAATTGTTGCGATATGACCTGTCATTCCGAAGAACGACACCACCATCTTTTTTCCCACGCTTCGACTTCTCTTCACATTAGTTGGCAACTCCTCTGAAGGAAACACCGACTGAGCAGACTTTTTTTAGTTTCAGGTTTATAACAGTAAATCCAGCTTTCGTCATCCGTAAGCATGTTGAAAAAAACATTTGAGTCACCTCCGGTAATCTTTGAACCATATCACGGCACCAATCAACACAAGAGAGTTTTTGGGCCTTTGTCAAATTATGAGGTATCCACCGGGCACAAAGATTCCTGACTGCTAAATGTTCATGGAGGATTTTGTGCACTTGACTCATACCAATGCCTAAGCTCGTCGGAATCCGCTGATAGGTCACTCTTTTGTCAGTCTCTATCGCACGCCGCACAATACTGATATTGTCTTCAGTCGTCGCCGTCGAAGGCCGGCCCTCACGCAGATCATCGGTGAAATTAGTGCGACCACGGTTAAACTCATTAAACCAGTTGTAAACAGTGGCACGAAATGGGGCTTCATCATGAAAGGCCAATCGAAGTCTCTCATAACTTTCTTGTTGACTTTAATGACATTGAAAGTCATAAAAAATCATTGCACGAAAATTCTCTCGCCTAAAATGGATGCCTACGTGACACACACAATTTTCAATTCACCGCCAAATCGTAAAACAAATGACAAACGAATTAAATACATACACAATAATATTCGCAGAGAGATGAATTTTCAAAATCTGAACTTATTTTTTTATTATATCGTTTACAAGTGGCCTGTTCTAAAAACTTTCAGTGTCACCCTCGTATGTAGCTGTCTCCATATATCCCTCTCCACAGCCAACTCCTTGATGTCCCTATGCCACATGACGTTTTACCACTACTAATTAGCTTTATAATTTTGATACAGAGCCCTATGACGACGTTACGTGTATGTACACGTATTGGTCCTCATATATTATTCTCGCTAATGCGCCTCTAGTCAGAGGCATGAAAATACTTAACCAGATATCCGAAGAAATTGATTTGTTCATTTGTAATCTGGCCGAGCTCACAAGGGTTCTCCTAGACCATTTATATTCGTGTTAGTTCCTATTAATTAATTTTTTACGCTGTGTTCATTAATATTGTACTTCTCGCTAATTTTATTTTTATTTTTCTTTGACATGTGGTTTGACTTAATAGTATATATCGCGCATTGGACTAGTCTGTAAGTGATATGTGTCTTTTGTAATAAATAAATAAAAAAATATTTATGTATACCACTGGATTCAAAAGGTGTGAAGTTCATGACACTCGACTCCAAAACAATGACGAGGACCTTGTTGAACCCTTGTCACACCCATTATGCGTCGCCGGTTAGGCGATAACCCAATTTTAGTCAAGTTGACGTATTGAAAGACATGTCAATTGTGATTTCGGTCATCAAAATCCCATTATACAACCAGTTATTTGGTCTGAAATGAATTTACCTTTTTTCGAGTAAAACCCGGCAGTTTTAAGGGCCACGCCAGCGATGAAATGACCGTGACAGATGGATCAACCATTATGTACATACGTAATAATTACTGCACATACGATATAATTATTATTAATATGTATCTGTTTCAAAAAATATTGTAATTTGTGCTGTGGATTTTGTATAAATAAATAAATATCACACTAACATTATAAAGGCGTGTTTGTGTTTATGTGTATGTTTGTTAGTTCTTCACGCCCAAATGGCTGGACCTGACACCCTGCATCAACATTATTTACGAAAAAATGACTTACTGTTTCTTTCGGCTTTCTTCTCAACAGCGGTCTCCTCTTGCGAAATGCCGGCAGATTCACAATCTGACTTGTAAAAGTGCCCCTGTGGCCTACTTACTGAATAAATTATTTCATTTCATTTCATTTCAACACATAGGCTACTTATTTTCCCAAAAATTTAGTGTCCCCGGGAGATGAGTGGATAACACCACGTGGCGGAGCTAGTAAAGATATAAACGCAAGAATCGAGATCCCTAAGGTCAGGACCACCCAGACTGTTTTTTCTATTTCCAGACTTTTTTAATGTTCATTTCTTCCAATTCTTATGGTTCTACATCCGTCCTAAAAAGGTATGCTTCATAACGATTAACAGACAACTCACAACCTTACCTATCTCCTGTTGGTCTCACCGGAAGATCAGCGCTGGCTCTCGAGCTAGCATTTATTCTGAGTTGGGACCTTTTTTGGCAATTCGTAATTATAATTTTTCATAGTTTTAATTTTCTTTTTGTTCGCAATTAGGTTTTGTTCCCGCATAAATGTTTTTCTTTCTTTCTTACCTTAACACTGCCAATACTCAGGAGTAGATCGTAGCGGAGCTGTGTAAAGTGGATCAATCACATTCCTCAGAATTAAATGCTGTTCTTTTTCTTTACAAAGACGTGGACAGACAGCCTTAACAACACAAAATGCTCATATGAGGATTTAAGTTGTGGACTAAAACAAAAGTTTTCGAATTTTCCGAACATCAACTCCAAAAGGGGAATAGTTTGTGTGAAAGTCTGGAGAATCACATCCTGATACCAGAAGAAGAAGTTTTTACTCAACACTACATTTTTTAAATTCTATATTTGCATTAAAATTTCTGTACTATGTTGTATTTCTCATGTTGATTGTTGAGTAAATGTGATTCAACTATGAAATCATCATTAGCAATTTTAATTACTTACACACATACATTAACTAACTAAGATCAATCAGTGTTACGTTTCAATATTTTATCATATTCCGTTCCTACGAATATGATAAAGTTCAAAATTCTCACCGCGCGTTCGACGTTAAACTTGAAAGATTAGTTTAAACTAACCTCCACCGCGTTCCCTAAATACCTCCAAACCAAAACCATCGGGTTTATACATAGTGCAGTGCGTCTAGATAACAAATAGCCTAAGTAGTGAGTGCAAACCTAGTGCTGGAGGCAGAAACTGCCGAGTAGAGTACAAAATACAGGAGTAACCACGCTGTGCGCTGCATCAATTACTGACGACACAGCGGCCCAAGGAGAACTCGGTGAGCTCTTTCCATTATCACTGCTTACTTAATGTCAATTCGAAATTGAACCATTAAATACCTTAGATATCCGAGCTGAAAAGCTATAAAGATCAGATCAGATAAGCACGTGCCTAACAGACCTCGTCAGGTCCTCGGCAAATTGCACCTCAAAAATTCCCCCGACCTCTTTAAAACCGCCACACTTAGGTTCTATACCTCTACGTAGGATCTGTAATCTAGATGCACTGATCAACTCCAGGCCCTAATAAACTAACAAAGATTACTAAAATCAGATTTTTATATATAAACTATACTTCACTAATAATTACATCGCTAAATCACAAATCAATCCTATACCTTTTCTTTTATTAAACTGACCGAAGCGCATACATACATAAATAACCTCCACGAACGACGAACAGCTATAGTCGAGTTCGACGCCAGAAACTTCTTCGGTCTTTTTGCTTCGCAAACACCTAGTTAAAACTAAATCTCATGGCTCATTAATTGGCGAAGCGAAACTAAATCTATCATAAACTGCTACCTATTACCACGCGCCTAACACAACTCCTAAAATACATACACACATTATTATATTATTATACCATCACTTCCAACGCAATTCACAGAATCTCGAAGAAGCTTGGGTTATAAGACATAATCAAACAAAAATATTCTTTGTTACAACCCACTCACAGCAAAGCACATGGTCAGTCCGGCAAACACCCCGTTTTATTGCCAACCAAAGCAGCTCGACATCAAAAAAAAAACCCCTCGTTAGAGCACTACGCAACAGACCATTTTTTTATCTAAAGCGCACCGCTTCTTCGAACGAAACATCATCTGGCGGCCACAAGTCACCAAAGAGAGTCTGCCAAGCCAAATAACAATAGCAATTAAGTAGCAGAAAGTTGACGCAAGTTTGAAAGTCAGGATATCGATCACAATAGATAACTACCTAAGTCACACTGGAGCACAAAACAACACAGCCGGTGTGCATTAAAAACAAACACTACACCATATAACAATAAGTAAAATACCTAGCAACACACATAAACACCCCCGACAACACCATCCACTAATAACCTAGACTTTAAGCTCTCCCCACAGCGCGCCTCTAGACAGCAGGACACGACAACAATCTACAAACATGGAAAGCAAAACGGCAATAAAGAATATACCCGGAGATGGTAACTGTCTTCTTCGAGCTATCGCCCACCAAATCAACGACTTATTTGGATCAACGCTTGATTATCAAGCAATCCGCAGAGACCTCGCACGATATGCCGATGTGAACTAACATGACCAAACAATGCAAATGCGAGATCATAAGCAATATTGATGTCAACAAGCCAGACCAAAATTAACAAATTAAGAAATATTTGACTTTGCAAGACCAAGATGAGGTGTGGGTGGAGCCGACATACTTAATATCTGCAGCAGAATACTACGGCATCAATGTAATAGTATTTCAAGGCACCCCACTAAAATAAATAACACACTTTACCCCTAAAACACCCAGCGACGCGGTAGGCGCCATGGCCTGGTCCACAGTCACAACCACTACGATTATTTTGAAAATCACCTGAGTGTTAACACGACTAATAACACACAACCCACGCGAGCAGAAATAAACCTAAATACCGGAACGCCAGAGGAGATAGCAGACGCAACTGGATACCGACTGTCACGACCTAGGCCGCACCACCCGGTTCACAACCCAATATATAGAACTAACGTGGCAACATGGAACGTTAGAGGAGCAGCTAAACCTAAGAAAAAATCAGATATTGATACGCTACTAGAATCGAAATCAATACACATCGCACGCTTACAAGAAACTCACCTGAAAACCGGAACTCATGAATCCGATAACTACAAATGGAGTGTAAGCGGAAATGACTCCAACAGAGGTCTGGCCATCCTTATTAGGAAAAATAGCAGGCTTAAAATTAACTGGACAAAAACCAATTTGAACAACATGGCAGCGTCAATCGACGTTGATAACAAAACAAAATTATTCGTCGTCACAACACACTGGTCAAACGAAACATCAGCAGCCACAAACGACCTGTCACGCCTACTCCGATTAATAAAGCTCAAGCCAAAAAACCCGACCCTAATCGTTCTAGGTGACTTCAATGCATACATCGGGTATAAAGATGCAAAAACACTACGCAACTGTCACCGAATGGGTAAAAACCTATACCATCAAAACAGCAAGAGAAATGGGGAAATACTCACTGACCTAATAAGAATCGAGAAATTCCGATTGGAAACGTCATTCGGCCGAAGTAGCTCTAAAGTAACCTGGCAATCAGACAGTAAAAAGTCACAAATAGACCACATAATGACCCAAAACAAGAGCTCATCCAACTTTAGCTACATCAAAGGCCAGCACACGCCGTTATCAAATCATAAAATCATATGGGGCGAACTGAAACCACAAAAATCGAATAAGACCAACATAAACAAAACCTCCCGAGATAAAACCTCAGATGAATCAGAATCCTTCAACTACAAGACATTAGACTACAACATGCTCCAAGATAAAACTACAAAAAGAAATATCAGAACATCGCACAAGAACTGGCACTGGTACAGAAACGTACAAAAGAAAACCCACTCCAATGGCAAGAATCACGGAGATAATGAAAACCTCAGCGAAAAGAACAATCAAATTTCACCCAAAGTACTTAAAAGAACGCAGAGTAGCGCTAGCAAAACTGCAACAAGCAACATTCAGGAAAACTCTACGCCCAAGTGACGTAACATGAATAAATAACCTCAGAGAATGCAGACGAAATCTACAAATACTTGAATCAACAGAAGACGAAAGGGAATGCAGAATATTCTTTAAGGGGCTAGCAAATACCCATCCGTCAAGGAGGATGAAAATCACCTACGACTTCTACAGACACACGAGCTCAAGGCAAGACAAAAATCAAAAAATACGTTTATCCCAATGTCCACATGGGAAGAAGAGCTTGCTAAGTCAGAGGGCCCAAGCATTGAGCAAATAAGCGTCGAAGACACAATAGATCAACCGGAGCCCACGCTAGATGAAATAAAGCATATTATTTAAAAGAAGCGTAGTGGTACGGCCCCTGGAATACATCAAAAACGGTGACTGAGCTATTTAAAGCAAATCCAGACGAACTCACCAACCAAATATTAACGCAAATGCGGGCAGCGTGGACAACGAATACCCTGCCGGAGACTTGGACACAATCAATCCAAGTACCGCTACCAAAAACAACGAACCTAAAATCTATAAATGACTACAGGATCTACGCTAATCTACTACTACTGAGACTGGATGAAACCATTGACGACCTCGAAAGCTACCAGGCAGCATTTCTGAAAAACAGATCTACCGACGGTCACATATGTTTACTCTACGCCGAATTCTAGACGAGGAATGGAGAGCAGGCAAGAAAGCTTTTGTCCTAGCAGTCGACCTAGAAAAAGCATTCGACACAATTGATCTCAACGCCATGAGGGACATATTATGCACGCGAACAAACAAGGCGCTAGCCAATCGTATAGTTAAAGCCGCGATGAACGAATCTACCTGCATCAAGTGGTTTGGACAACAAACCAGGTGGATCAATAAAGGCAAAGGCGTCAAGCAGGGTTGCTCTCTCTAAACGCGACTATTCACCATCGTAATGGACGACGTGTTCAGAACACTAGAAGAAGAAATGCCCTTCGTAAAACTCAACCAAGGCGAGGAAATACAGTTACCGATTATCTTAGCTTTTGCGGATGACGTGATATCGAACGGCCTCCAACAACTAAATCAGATATACGCGAAGGCCAAAACCTTTTTGGAATCAGTGGATCTAAAGGTGAACGAGACAAAAACAAAACTCCTAGTACGAGACCCAATAAACGAAAACAACAGAAACTTCATTAACCTCACCGGTACAACAGTTACTCCAGTGAACGAAATCCGCTACTTGGGTACCTACATAACCTCCTCCCGCAGCAGAAAAAATACGATCAACGAACGGTGCAAGCAAGCGATAAGAAATGCAAAAGCAGCCCATATGTACTGGAGGGAAAAACTATAACCAAAAGGATAAAATGCCTTCGACTATGCTACTACGGACACATCCTGCGACGCCCAAGACCCCACTTGCTGCATTCCGCGTACCGGCACAAAGCGCAAAAACTCAAAGTTGGCTAACCCAGCTTTACATGGAAAAACTCGTTGCACCAGGATATGCAATATTACGACATGAACCCCTCTGAGTGGGCAGAACTTGCATCAGACAAGAACAAATACATCACGGCAGCCCAAAAAATCTACCAACTACAAGAAACCGACAGCGAATCGGAGGATGAAAGTCAGACCAACGAACAGGAAACGTGATACCCGACGGCTATCCGGTGAACACGACAAGCAAAGACGCCAACGAGAGCACGCGACAACTCACCAACGCTCATCCCCGATGCTCTACCCCACCTCACCTAACTTCCAATATTGGCTCAAGGTTGCATAATCGGCTGATTGTGGTCGACCGGTTGCGGCTAGTCGGCCCTCCTATCCCATCCCAGAGCGTGTCACTCCTTATAAATCTGTGCCCCCTGGTGTATCCGGCTTGTCCGGGTCAGGCTACGACCTGGCTGGGTGTGGTGCCTATGTTCATGTTCATGTTCATATTCCGTTCCTACGAATATACATGTAACATTTCACATAATTTCCGATAATTCTTTAAATTATTACTCAGTTCAAATTCGTCATAATTGGACGCGCTACAATTTCCGGTGTTACCCAGAACTGATTAATATTTCAAACTTAATGTTCGGTACCAAGAATTATTTTGGCATTAAATTAGATTATAATTATATTTCTCAATTTACGTTGCATTCTGTGCCATTATGATGTGATGATATGAACACAAGTTACATAAGTATGTAATTTACATTATAATCGTTATTTTAGGTATTTAAATACTTTAACTCTATATGGGCTCCCGAATATTAAAACCGATAAAAAATTAAACTTGAAGAATTCTTAACAACCCACAGGCACGATAACATATATATATATATATCAAAGGGTTCTGACTGTGGGCTTCCGAATTTCTTGAAATTATATCATATAATTCATATTATATAAAATAATTACCTGTTCAGCTCGCATGGTCAACCTGTAACAAAAAAAAAATTGTTAAAACTTTATTCCGAGAAAAATAATTGTATTTCCAGGATCCTCATGCTACTGAGTGGATATCGCGAGTTTTCCATTAAGTACTTAATTTTTTTTTAAATCTTTATTTAAATAAAAACCATGTCACATAAAAATACAATAAAAAAGATCTAACTTAAGACTAGCTTAAGCCTAGTCAAAAAGTTCCCCTCGAGTTGTCCCCGGCGCAAAAGTACCCATCACACTAGCCGCGTTACCACGTTGAATGGCGATGGACAACCTTTGCACCAGGTACGAACCCGCGCGGGTGTCACACCCCCTTTCCCTAATACGACGTCCCACTTCCCTAATGAAGGCAATAGCCTCCGACCCCCAGCAGTCAGTAGTCTCGAACGCAAGGGGTATAAAATAATAATTACCGCCCACGACCGAATATTTGTCTCTCTAGTACTTAATTGGTTCGATTTTATATCCAGGATTAATCAATACCAAACGTTTTCATTTTGTCCTTTTTGTGTTAACGAGAGTAATCTCTGTGTGTAAAGTTTTTCATTAATTTGGTAAGTAGTTCATTCATTGGAATTTCTTCTGTAAATGCCTTTGCGTTAAACATGAAGGCAAAATTTATTATTTACCGCTACAGTGATCTACAAACATGAGATTATTTTACGGTATGCTCTACCATTTAATTTTTTTTTCATATAGTGCATTGCGAAGAGGAGACGAGAGCCTTGAAAACTGGTCGTGATGCTCACAGGCATTGGAGACTAGAGAGCCTGAGGCCGGTCGCCAATCAGATGGTCCAAGTCAAAGAAGAAACCTACTCATGCAAATTCCACCAAGCAATGATGGACCGGGACCGCTGGAGACAGATGCGTCCCTCAAAAAAAAGGAACTGCTAGCAGAAAAGTAGGTTAGGTTGATTTAGAACTGCGTCCCTCGCAAAAACGAAATGTTAGCACACCCACATGATGATGACATGATTCGGACAAACAAGAATATGCGCAAATAAATTATGACAAATTAATATCTGCGTTATCAAGCTATGCGAACCTGGATTATGCCAAAACAGTTAATGCGGAAAGTCAATTATGCCTACATAGATTATGCCATGCAAAATTATGACTAAAAACATTATGCCAAAACAGGGGGAACCCAAAACCAGTCCGTGATCACGATCCTCAGTAATGAAGGACCGATTGAAGAGAGAGACGTGCATTGAGCACACAAGCCACCTGGCAAGTAAACTCGACTGCACACAGATATCGGCCACGACGCCGCTGTAAAAAGCCCTCTCCCAACTGGGAGATCAGACCCAAAGTAGCACACATGCTGTACAAGGGGTTATACAGCTGTAATAAGCTGAATAAGGCCTGTATAAGCTCTTATGTGTGTTACGTGGGAAAGAACTCCCAGTCACAAAACAGATAAGTACAGAAATCAATTTAGATACAAGCGCGCTCGAGCAAAGGCACACATAGACATTGCTCACGGACACGATATCTCGGACCAGTTCAGACCAGTGCGAGCGCGACGCGAGTGCCATCCGCTTAACGTGCCCGTGGGCGATGTTTATGTGTACGTTTGCTCGAGCGCGCTTGTATGTAGATTAATTTCTGTACCTATCTGTTTTGTGTCCCAGTTCAGTTATTTGAGTGCTTTAACCGACTAATATTGACGAATTCCATTTTATTGTGAAAGGTGGCAACATCTTTGATTATCATGTAGAAGTTGTGGGTTTTGCAATTCGTATGCCCAGAGAAATATAACGGTCAGAATAGTCGCCCATCTCCGCAAACGCACGCGGGGCCAAGCCATCTTATCCAACGCTTTATCTCTTTCATGTACACGGTCAATTCGTATTTTTAGTAAACTTGACGTGAATTATCTCCGTTTCGCTTAAGCAATCAAGTTTCGTATGTCAAACATGGAAAAAAAGTCACGCTGAATAAACCACAAATTTGATTGACCTATAAGCTCTAAACAACAATAAAATTTCCTGTTTTCTTCCTGTTTTATTACGGAACATCAATAACTCATTAATCTCGTTTGGCTCAAAGTGCTCTGGCTTCGTAATCTTTGTATGCGTTGTGGATGCGGTGAAATTAAAATCCAAGTGCGAGTCGAACTCCCGCACGAAGAGTTATTCAACACTATACGCAAAAAATACCGAGTCCCCATGAATTTAAATTATGATTCAAGAGCCAAAGTGCTCTTCCACCGGTACGGCGAACATGACGAAGTAGAATGATAATTGAAATTGGAAGCATATTTGTGTCCAAACACTACCGTATTCCTCGTAGCTGTCGCCCCCGTGAGCTCGCGTTTGTCACCAAAACAATATTCGTCTCGTTTCGTCTTACCGGTGGAAACACTTTTAGACATAATCATGGCCCATTTACTGGAGTAGGCTAATCTGTATTAACCATCTTATATGGGTTTCTTAGCCCTGTCCAGTATCAATCAATCATTCATTTATTGCAAAAAAAAGTAAGAGGGTTTCATTGGCACTCTTGGGTTACAGAACCCCAAAAAAGGGAGTACGAAGTCGTATTTGAAATTAATGTAGCATTTTAGCTGAGAGAAATTTTAATCGAGAATTAATATAAATTTTATAGAAAAAAAGAATTTTATCAAAAGTCGTCAAATTCTAAGCCAAATTATTAAGGCAATTGAAAGTCGGGTTTTTTGGTTTAATATTTTATTTTACAAAGTTGGTTGCGTAATTTATGTACTTCAAAGTTGGTTGCGGCGGCCAATCGTACACGCGCAATCGCGCACTGTGAGCGAGCGCGCAGTGCCACGACTGATCGGAGCTCCTGATGATAAATCGCATATCGATTCGAAACATGTCGAGCAATATTCGATAAACGACGTGAGTAAACCCGTTTCATATGGATTTTAATGTGTCTGAAAATGTCATACCAATTTTAGAAATAATATAATAATTAAATTCATTAATTTAAGAAGAATGCAGACAATTCAAGATTCGAGTAACTAAGTATGGTTAAAATTAAAGTAGCTAGAGTATTTAACTAAATTACGTCAATCTTTGGGCTGAAAACAGATTGAGAGGACCAATTATGCCCGACACAGCACTCAAACGTGTCACTGTAGGTATTAAGCGTCCGTCGGTCCGTCAGCCTGTTGGATTTATTACATTTCTTTGACAGGCTTTTAACGGGCAAAATTGTCTAACATTCCGTGGATGGGCGGAAAAATAATATTATTTTGCGATACGTCAATAATATATGGCTAACCATTAGGGTAAAAAGCAACGTTTTATCGTATTTTTGTGGTTTGATTTACCTATATGGATGTTTTGCTGTATGAGACGTAGCGTCTGCGGTATTTAAATAGTGTTTTATGCAATCGTTGCACAATGGAGGTTCTTAAAGTCGAGTACCGCGTTTACTTTAATCGTCATTCTCCAATATGTTTGTTGTTTAAAAAAAATTGTGCGTGTCCGACTCGCGCATGAAGGGTTCCGTACCATAATCTATAACACGTTTGTTGTATGGGAGCCCCCCTTAAATATTTATTTTATTTAATTTTTAGTACTTGTTGTTATAGCGGCAATAGAAATATATAATCGTGAAAATTTCAACTGTCTAGCTATCACCGTTCTTGAGAAACAGCCTGGTGACAGACGGACGGACGGACGGACGGACGGACAGTGAAGTTTTAGTAATAGGGTCCCGTTTTTACCCTTTGGGTACGGAACCCTAAAAAAGAGTACTTTCATGAAGTCTATTTTTCAGAAAATTGTTTCATTAAGCAAGCTCAGAATCGTTTGTAAATTCGAACCTCATACAAGAAAAAGTGTCTCAAAATTTTTCTTTTATAGATCGTTACGTTATTGTTGAATGTATTTTTTTTTTTCTATAAACGTAGCCCTGGAAATAAAAAAATTGGGATAATTTTCGCAGTAAAATTCTGTATTTTCTCAACGTAACTATTTGCTAAAACAACGCAACTCATAATACTCGTAAAGATAGATCATAAGAAGGCCGACGCAAAATGGATTTGTCAAATATTTTATCTGAAGAGTATCGGATATCAACCCCGCCCAGCAAACAAGCGGGAAGACAAACAAGCCGATTGGATACAAGTCTGTTTGCTGACGCAAATCGAAGGGTATCAATATAGTGGTGAACCAAAATTGTGCGCCGAAACCGAAAACTGATATTTTGAAGTGTTCATGAACTTGGGTTGGTAATTTTTTGGCAAATTTTGAGACGGTAGACGGGAAAATTAGATACCAACGCAAAATGTGATGATGTCCAAAAATCGTGTAAATACCAACGCGAGGTAAAATATTTTTTTATTTTTGACATGTTCTGTGTTAGTTGTTAATAAACTAACATAGTTTTCAATAAGAGATTCTGAAATGGATTCAGTGAGAGCAGAGAATACTTTCCTCGAGCAGAAATAGCGAGTTGCAAGCGCCTTATCAAAGCACGAGATCGCGAAATATTTACATTGGAATATTTTTACATTTCGCCAACTGAGACCAAAAAGAGCTGAACTACAATGAAGACTTAAAGAAATGCAAACTCTATTTTAGTTCACTTAAGAATTTCAATTGCAACTTAAAGAAAATATTTGTAAAAATCTTCATGATCAAATGTGAGACTTCGTGAAGAACTAAATTTGTTTAAATACTAGATTGCATATAATGGAATACATTATTAAAATGCAATTGCTATTCCTGGTAAAATATTGTTAATATCTTCAGCCGATAGTAAATAAAGTATCGATTTTTTACTGTATCATTAGCTTATCTGTGGCGTGACGTAGGCGATCCCGTAAATAAATACCGGTAATACATTCTTATCTATGATGCGAAAGACATTTTTAATAGATTGGTGACGTCATTATGTTTTAAGCGTTTCAAAGGACAGAATAACAATCAAACTTTTGAATTTCAATTTGTTCAGCAATCCTCTACTTTTATGAACTAAATAAATATATATTTAGATTTCCTCAAATCCTATAGAAAATAAACATTAGTTCAATACAATGAGCCAACGAGCCTATTGTTTACTTCAAATATGTTGCGGTAAATATAAGTACTTTATGTATAATAAAAGCTTTTACTCTTTGTATCTTTGAATACCCAAGTTTGCATGAAGCCTAGTTAGTACCTAGGGAGAACCGGTGTTAACCTCAATTTTCAAGCGCATGAAATATTACAAAATCCTGCTAGATTATCGAGATACCAACATTGTACAACGTTGCATCATACCTCGTACCATCTGTACCAGGTGATATTCCTCGTAAAACTCCCAATAAACATAGCGTTTTAATATAAACCTAAATACAACTAATTTCAAAGTGTTATTTTCAAGAACAGCAAATGCCAGGTAGATATTCTGATTCGCTTTGATCAGCGGATTGTTGTTTTATAAGAACTGTTTGAAGTATTCAAATGGATTTGAAAGTTTGACGTTGTGTGCATTGGAAACGATTTTTTGCATGATTGATTTGATTGTTTGTATTCTGAAAATAACCGTACGAGTATGTTACGAGGGACGCGAGTTACGCACTTTAAAGGTGGGTCCACACTTGTGACATGATGACGATCCGGACTACGTGGCATGGCTACAGGACATGTTAGGCTAAACGTGGACGGTCTAGGTTGTGCTGACACGGTCACATACCATGTACGATGAAATGTTACAAGTGTAGACGCATGTGTCGAACTAGACTGCGTGGCACGGCATCGCTACAGGAGGCGGTCGGTGGTGTCAGTGTTCGGAACGGATTGAATCGTACTGCATCTTGTGACAATTATTCGCGTAACAAAAAGACGTCCACATTATCGGTACTGACACGTGTTTCTGATACGGTCTCGGGATAATGTTCGGCAAATTGTCACGAATGTGGACCCACCTTTAGGCTTAACATATTTCAATTTAGACAGAAGAGTGAATATAGAGAATAGAAAAGAGAGAATTCTTATATTTTTAACCCTCGGTGAAAAAAGAGGGGTGTTATAAGTTTAACATGACGTGTGTCTGTGTGTCTGTCTGTGGCATCGTAACTCCTAAACGGATGCATCGATTCGAAAGCGGTTTTTTAAAATCGAAAGCCTTGTGTATAGAGATTAGAGATGGTTTTTAGCTATGATTGGTAAAAATACCTGCAATCGTTTCCAAGATATTCAGCTTTGATTGGAACAAGTGACAGGATCTCAGCCGATATTGGAACTAAGAATTAGGAATTTTGTTGTTATGTTCAGGTTTAGTAGCATTTTGATCCCACTCATCCTCATGATGACGAAGCTACTTGTATCGGCGGTTTATTAAATATGTTGATGAACTTTTCTCGTTACTGTGTATCTTATATTTTAGTTTTCTTTTGCGCAATTAAAAAAAGTCAATCTTCATAGGAGGATCTTACAATACAATACAATACAATATGTACAACAATTCTTTATTGCACACCAACAAGAAAAATATTACAATCGAAACCTTAATTTATAAATGGTAGAAAATAGGCAGTCTTATCACTAAAGAGCGATCTTCTTAGGTTATTTGCTGTAGGTATTTATGAGAAAGAGGAAAAGTTTGATGGAGTACACCAACATTACAAAAATCCCTACATTATTTATGACTCAGCACAAACACGAAAAAAGTCCGTAATAATGTGTACAACAGTTTCACATGAATTTATTCATTGAATCCAAACCACTGGAACCTAAGTATAAAACAAGAAGTCGTATAGTAGTAGAAGTATCTGGGCGGTTACGCTCTTTTAGCAACAACGGCTGTGTAAGTAACCTAATATAAGTTACATAGAAACTTTTTCGGCCAAAACTTTTCGGCGACCGCGCCAGACAGGTCACTGACCCTCATACCTATTCTATTTTGCAAACAGTTTCATAACTACATAATCGCTTTCGCCAAATATTGGACTGATTTCCATTTTGGCTCGTTCCAAGCGAAAAACTACTCAAAACAAAGATCTTACGAGTGAATTTCATTTGAAACAATGGATAAAATTAATCAAACGACGTTCTGACTAGATGGGTTATTCCATTATGAGGTGTGTGTAGAGGAACTAAAGTTTAATATTGTCTGGTTTTGGTATAGGGTTGTCAGTTGCGGGGCGATTTCAATAAAAGTACTGCATCTTCAAACGCCGGAGAATTGCTGAGGACGTCAGTTGCGGCGCCTTATTGAATACGGATAGAAATAGGGTTGCCACCATGACATTGTGCAGCGGGTGAGCCTTAAAATACGATCTCAACGACCACCGCGACCGTGACACGCGACCACGACTGATGACCGCGATCCACTAGTTGTGCGAAATGTTCAGGGTCGTTGGGATTCGTATGCCATATTTAGGATTTAGAATAAATTGTTAAATCCCGGCGGCACTTATCATGGTATACATAGGATAAGACTTTTAGGCGAGATTTCAACCTTGGGTTAACATCGAGTTCATTGACGTACCGTGAGCGTAATGAGTTGGTGCAGCCGTTAGCGAGTACGAACGAAGTAGGTTAGCGAAAAGGAGGAAGTTATATATTATATTAAGGATGTATAGGTAGAGAAGAATCAGACATTGCCACACCACTAAATATCAAAAAGTATAATGTAAAAAGCAGCGTTTGCAGATATTTTTATTAAATAATCGCATTTAGCAATTTAATTAGCTGTGCAGTTTCAGTTATTTGTTTCATTTTTTAGGGTTCCGTACCCAAAGGGTAAAAACTTCGCTGTCCGTCCCTCTGTCACCAGGCTGTATCTCAAGAACGCTGATAGCTAGACAGTTGAAATTTTCACAGATGATGTATTTCTATTGCCGCTATAACAACAAATACTAAAAATAAAATAAAATAAATATTTAAGGGGGCTCCCATACAACAAAGGGATTGGTTGCGTTAACTATGCACCTCATTTGTATGGAGCGCTATACATACCAGGTGCAAACTTAACTTAACCACTTAAGGATGGAAAGTGTTTGTACGGAACCCTCGGTGCGCCAGTCCGACTCGCACTTGACCGGTTTTTGTTCTTATTAATCTGATCATTCCGACTATAAAATATGAGACACTCGCGGCAGCCCTATTCCAGGAGTATGTTTTACGGGTAGTGTCGTTTTATGCTGATTGCGTTATGGAAACACGCTCGTTTGTCCGATAGCTCCCGGCGGGACGAGATACTGAGACACTGAGGACTGAGTTCACTGACAGACGAAGCGGGCTACTGAATAAAAATCCCAACAGTAACAGATCGACGATCGACGAAGTTTTCGTCGATATATCCCTTAGATTGATTCTTTGCGTATTCTTGGCAAAGACGGTACATAACCAAGATCAGTAGAGTATTATTGTCAGACAAACGTAAATATGCCTATGAAATGAAATGAAATGAAATAATTTATTCAGTAAGTATTTATTTACAAGTCAGATTGTGAATCTACCAGCATTTCGCAAGAGGAGACCGCTGTTGAGAAGAAAGCCGAAAGAAACTCAAAAGTAAGTAATTTTCCATCACGTCACGACACGATAATGGAGATATATGGCCTCAGCGCCACAACATTTGCAGAGAAGAAGCGAATAATACAAATATCGCTTTCGGAAGCCACCGGACTGAAGACTTTAACGCGGACATCCTACGGGCCTGTGATGGTTGCTTTTATCAGGCGATATAGTGACAAAGTATCCGTCACGTTTTGACAAAATGCGAGTGTGAGTGACAGATGCTTTGTCACTTATTTAACGTTATAAACGCAACCATCATAAGCACCAGTACACTTATGGCGATGCACCGTCTGTCAAAAGTGAGCTGGAAACCGTCAAACTGCGCTGGATTGAGGAACTTATGACGCTGCATTATCGAGAGTGATCTGCAAGTTGTCGTACTGAGCTAGATTGAGGCCAAAGGAGTAGCTGAGGATAGGAAAACATGACCCAAACGTCTGAGGACTCTCTGCATCTCTTGGTACTTTGGTGAGGATCTTGTTGTTTTTACTGCAGTGTTAACTTGTTTTGTCGTACGGTAATGACGCAGTAACAGTTGATTAATTTATAACGCACAGCTCACATTGGCACAGTATCTGGATGGATTGCCGATGCCACCGAGATACTCACCTAAGGCCAAACTGAATTTCACGTTACGTCGCCGTGACGATGTGGAACGTTACGACAATTTGCAACGTTTTGCTGACCGTTGACAGGTTGACTGATGAGCAGGGATCGGAAATCCGGGCAGATATTTACCTAAAGATGACAAAATCCTATCTAACTCATACCTCAAACAAAGCCGCTTATACGTACAATTGAACAACAAAGCCGCCGCCAAAGTTTAGGTAGATATCCACCTGAGTTTCCGAACCCTGCTGATTAGTATAGTCATCAACAAATAGGATACCTACCTAGATTCTATATGTTGCTGGCTGTTCTCTTATTAAACCATCGCCGCATAGAAACACAATTTGTGAAAATTGTATCAACCTTCTGGTAGTCTTTGTATAGAATCTTTTTATCGATTCATATTTTTTATATGGTAATACCACATTTTTATTTTTTATAAATAATGACACAAAGGTAAATTAGGAAAGAAAAATTGAATGCGATCCACTACAATCCAAGCGGGATTCTGGTAGTCTTTAATCAAACAACAAAAACTAGTACCAGCATATAACTGGAACGAGCTCCATCGGGATTCAAACCAAGCTTCACGGTCAGACAATATTAAACTAGAACAATCTCGCGTGTGCAAAACGGCACATGTTGAAAGAATACACCCGTCGCTTGCGCTTTTTTTGTATTAGGTTGAACTATCCAAAGCAACTATGTTGATCCCAGGGCTTGCTTTAATACGCTTGCCTTTGTAGCGGCTACTTTGAGAGATATTCTGTTCTAGTTTGATATTCAAGCATAAAATACTTCATAACAGTAGTTCCTATGTGGGTTGCATACGCTAACCGCTATTGTTACTACATAGTGGGCAAATAAAGGGGAAGTTCACAAGATTATTTTGAAGGAAGCATCACACACAATCAGGTCAGAACTGGGTATATTTCTTGTTCTATACTTACATTTATTCAATATTTAATTTAAACAAATATTATCAAAAATAACTAAGCTTAATAAACAGCAAAAAATGGGATCTATAACTAATAATAGAATATAAAGAGCCTGGAAGTTATAGACACCCTTCACAGGATATTGTTCCTAGTTTTAATAATCCATACTAATATTATAAATGCGAAAGTGTGTCTGTCTGTCTGTTACCTCTTCACGCTTAAACCGCTGAATCGATTTTGATGAAATTTGGCTTGGAGATAGTTTAAGATCGGAGGAAGGACATAGGATAGTTTTCATCCTGGAAATTATCCCTAAAAAGATTGAAATGTGAGTAAGTAATTCATGATGACATTGATGACCCTGTAGCAAATGTAATGATTAGACCAAAAGCACAATTGCTCTTACATTTGCTTGAGCGCTTTTAATAATCCCTTTTATTAATTAAGGTGATTAGGTGGATATCTATCGTGTTGTACGAGGTTGCTTCCATACTTCCAAGTTCCACGCGGACGTAGTCGCGGGCAAAAGCTAGTATTAAATAAAAGCTTTTAACAAAAGCCTCCATTTCATACTTTATCGCTAACATCAAATTATACCTAGTGTAATTCAGTATCTTCAGCGAGTCGCTAAAAGCCGACTGGAATATAGCTTCTCGTCCTGGGTCTATGGGAATCGACTTAATTGCTTGCAGCGCCAATTAAAATGAACGGTGATATCAATGTCAACCAAGCGACGCCGAACGCCAAATCGAGCCTCGTTATACTCGCTGAAATTGACTACGTGTTGCAATCGAATTACAAATGTGAATCTCTTGTACGATTCATGTGCCCTGTGGGAATAGTTGATGGTCCATAATCAACGGTGGTCTTATAAAGGCATCACTTTCGGAAGGAAAATATGAGGAATATTCACCGCGGAGGTGGAGATGATAGAGGATTCTGAAGAAGATCTCTGAGCGAGTTCGAAACATGTACACACAGTTCCCGGGTCAAAGGTGTTTTCTGTGGTCTAGTGTCATAAAACACGTCTATGTCCAGAAG
Source organism: Apotomis betuletana (assembly GCA_932273695.1). Taxonomy (NCBI): domain Eukaryota; kingdom Metazoa; phylum Arthropoda; class Insecta; order Lepidoptera; family Tortricidae; genus Apotomis; species Apotomis betuletana. The sequence goes on along the minus strand of OW026305.1, from coordinate 26,455,853 downwards.
GTGCCAAAAGCTGTATTCTTTACTGTAGTCGGATAAATAGTATTCTTTAACCATCTTTTGATATCCAACTATACCTGTACCAAAATTAATTAATATCCATCCAGCTGTTACGGCGTGATGAGCAGACAAACATGTTTTACGAGCAGATTGCGCTGTACGGCTGGTTAAAAAAATCCTGAAATAATGACCTTCTCCATAGAAAACCTATTTTAAACCACAGTTATAATAGATCTTTGTATCGTACGTTTTCAGCAAGTTTATAAAGCTTGTAATGAGTACAGCTAAACAAATATATATATAGATCTAGTCCCAAATTAAGCTCAAGAAGGCTTGTGTTATGGGTACTAGACGACGATATACATACTTATATTGATATATATATATACTGGACCCGGGTATGTCCTAAAACTACGTCCAAGACCGCCGTAGGATGGGCAGCAGCATTCTCTTAGAACGGTGCAAAATTACTGCGATCGCCAACCCGCATGCCAAGCGTGGCGATTACGGCATTTCCCCCCCATGAACAAATACAAACAAGCCACGGCCCCGAGTTACGGCGACCCCCGGTACTCTGGCTACGGTAGCGGTCAGGGTACTGGCGGGGTCAGGGGTGCTAAGAATCTCCGTGAAAGATCCGGCTACCACCATCGACGACCCCTGGCCCTGGCAACATATAACACGCGCACACTGCGGACCGACGAAAAGGTAGCGGAACTGGAGGAAGGATTGAGCAGGTTACGTTGGGATATTATAGGATTATCAGAAGTCCGAAGAGAGGGAGAGGACACGATAACCCTCAAATCCGGTAACCTACTCTATTTCCGGGAGGGCGATCAACTGTCCCAGGGAGGTGTTGGGTTTCTCGTCCATAAGTGCCTCGTGAACAACGTGGTGAAGATTGAGAGTGTGTCGAATAGGGTAGTGTATCTTATACTCAGAGTATCTAAGCGATACTTGCTGAAGGTCATACAGGTCTACGCTCCGACCTCGGCACATTCCGACGATGAGGTAGAGTCTATGTATGAGGATGTAACAAAAGCCATACATAGCTCAAAAACCTACTTCACCGTTGTCATGGGGGACTTCAACGCGAAGCTGGGTAAGAGAGATGATCAGCGGGAGCAGCTAATGGGGCAATTTAGAGTTGGATGTCGGAACTATCGGGGCCACCGACTGGCCGGTTTCATGGAGAAGGAAGGACTCTATGATGAATTCCTTCTTCAGGAAGCGAGAGCACAGGAAGTGGACCTGGATGAGTCCCGACAGTGCAACAAAAAATGAGATTGACTTCATCATGTCGACGAGGAGGCATATATTTAATGACGTCTCTGTGATCAATGCGGTCAAAACCGGTAGCGATCACCGTCTAGTAAGAGGCACTTTGAATATAAACGTCCAGTTAGAGCGCTCTCGATTGATGAAGTCTACGCTCCGGCCAGCACCAATCCAAATCCAAAACCCCGACAGTTTTCAGCTCGAACTCCAAAATCGTTTCGATTGCCTAGGTAGCGACATGGACGAATATAACGACGGGTTTGTGGAAGCTGTCCATTCCGTTGGGTCTAAGTTTTTCAAGGCTCGACGAACGAACAAAACCAAAAAGCTCTCTGACTCTACTCTTAAGCTTATGAAGGAAAGGAACGAAATGAGACTACAATCCTCTGGTGACGCGACCTTATATAGCCAGCTCAATAGACGGATCTCCAAGGCCCTCACTCGTGACATACGCCGATTCAATACTAATCGTATTGAAGAAGCAATTGAGCGAAACAAGGGCTCCAAAGTCTTTGCTAAAGATCTGTCTATTGGGCAGAGCCAGCTCGCAAAATTAAGGACGGAGAATGGTAGACTTGTTTCCTCTAGACCAGAGCTTTTGAGGGAGATAGAGAGTTTCTATGGGCAGCTGTACACGTCAACACGCCAACCCGACCCCGATCTAGATACCGATCCTAGATCTAGATTAGCCCGGCACTATACCGAAGACATCCCGGACGTCAGCTAGTACGAGATTGCGACGGCTCTCAAACAGCTTAAACACAATAAGGCACTTGGTGACGACGGAATCACAGCCGAGCTTTTGAAGGCAGGTGGAAAACCGATCCTTAAAGCTCTTCAGAAGTTGTTTGATTCCGTCATACTGGAAGGGAGAACGCCTAAGGCATGGAACAGAAGTATTGTGGTGCTCTTCTTCAAGAAGGGCGATAATACCTTGTTGAAGAATTACAGACCCATCTCACTTCTGAGCCATGTCTACAAGTTGTTTTCGAGAGTCGTTACAAATCGTCTCGCACGCAGGCTCGACGACTTCCAGCCTCCCGAACAAGCCGGTTTCCGAAAAGGCTTTAGCACTCTAGACCAACATACACACGCTCCGACAGGTTATACAGAAGACCGAAGAGTATAACCTGCCCCTTTGCTTAGGATTTGTGGACTACGAGAAAGCCTTCGACTCGATTGAAACCTGGGCTGTACTACAGTCTCTCCAACGGTGCCAAGTTGACTACCGGTATATCGAAGTGTTGAAGTGTTTATACGAGAACGCCACTATGTCAGTCCGACTCCAGGACCAGAACTCGAAACCCATACCACTGCAGCGGGGAGTCAGGCAAGGAGATGTGATCTCTCCTAAACTGTTTACCGCTGCACTGGAAGATGTTTTCAAGACTCTGGACTGGGTAGGGCTAGGCATCAACATCAACGGCGAGAACATCACTCACCTACGATTCGCCGATGACATAGTAGTCATGGCTGAGACCGTGGAGGACCTAAGTACGATGCTCGAAGATCTCGGTAGAGCCTCTGAGCGAGTTGGTCTAAGGATGAACATGGAGAAAACAAAAATCATGTTTAATGCCCGTGTTCAACCACGACCGGTAAAAATTGGAGACTCTACGCTCGAAGTTGTGGACAACTATGTATACCTTGGACAAACTGTCCAGTTAGGTAGGTCCAACTTCGAGAAAGAGGTCAATCGTCGAATCCGACTTGGCTGGGCAGCGTTTGGGAGGCTACGTACTATCTTTTCGTCCAATATCCCGCAGTGTCTCAAGACAAAAGTCTTTGAACAATGTGTGTTGCCAGTGATGACATACGGAACTGAAACGTGGTCGCTCACGATGAGCCGTATAAGAAGGCTCAAAGTCACTCAGAGAGCAATGGAGAGGGCTATGCTCGGAGTTTCTTTGCGAGATCGAATCAGAAACGAAGAGATCCGCAGAAGAACCAGAGTAACCGACATAGCCCGAAGGATAGCAAAACTTAAGTGGCAATGGGCAGGGCACATCGCTCGTAAAACCGACGGCCGCTGGGGCCATCGAGTTCTTGAGTGGCGACCACGCACCGGACGACGCAGCGTGGGTAGGCCCCCCACAAGGTGGACTGATGACCTGGTGAAGGTCGCTGGAGTCCGCTGGATGCGGAAGGCGCAGGACCGGTCATGGTGGCGTTCTCTGGGGGAGGCCTATGTCCAGCAGTGGACGTCTTTTGGCTGATGATGATATATACTTAAATACATAGAAGAACCATGACCGAAGCACAAATATTCGAGTTCATTACACAAATATTTGCCCTGACCAGGATTCGAACCCGGGACCGCCGGCTCAGTAGGCAAGTGCTTAGAAACTGAGCCAGCCGCATCGTCTTATACATATACTAAGGCTTAGCAGCCAAATTCGTAGACGTACAACTACACACTTTGTGTAGTAAAATCAACCGCGGTCAAATAAAAACAAACCTCTTTTAGCGATACCCAGCAAACACGGTTTCTTTTTACACGTATTTTCTTTTCGTTACATATACAATGTGCCAGTGTGTTTTTATTTTTTTCTGCTTCAACTTGTTTCAAGCTAAGAAAATACGTATTTGTTACAATCAGTCTTTGTGTTACTAGGAGAATTAATCTGTACCCGCAAGTTCACTTTAATAAAAATATTTACCTTTAGTTTTGAACAGTATTGACAGAATTTAAAATTTTTAAATCGTGTTCAGTTTAAACTAATTTCATTAATTTTTATTACAAAATCCGAAACTATTATTTTTATTAGATTATACACACGTTTTGAAAATATAAAAAAAAATGTGAACAGCGTCATCTAAGCATCGGCCCTCTACGTGAGGTCACCTTGTGGAAAATTTGACAGCCACAACACACAAAAGAACAGTGGTACAATTTCCATTACTAAATCCGCCGTACTAATTAGTGGTAATAGTCCTACTGTATGAATTTCTGCGCTGTGACTGGTCACTAAGCTTTAGAATGAGAAACTGTTCAAATAAATTTTTTAATCACAAGTTTTCATTCGTCCGTACCTAAGTATTTTTTTCCTGAAGCCCGTAATATTTTCAGGATTTTATAAACATCGTTTTAAAGAACCCATTGGGTTAGGCTAGGTTTGTTTTATAATTATTCTGAAAAATTTAAATCTTTGGAAAAAAATGGCTGTCGGACAAATGCAGATTTGGCGAATTAGTGTTATATTAGTAGGTAATTATTAGTGCTAATATTTCATTTTTTATCCTTTATTTGATATATTGGAAAAAAAAACTGGTAAAAAAATTAAATGTTGTCAATTGAGTGTCCAGACGTGTTTACTTAGGTACTTACTTCCAAAAAGAGAATTTACGCATCGACGAAATTGGCTGAAATCAGGCCAAGTTGTCTCAAGTTTAATGAGGACTTCACTCGCGCGGTACTTATTCAATAACTTTGACATGGCGAAATCGTATTCCTCAGAACTTTCTTTGATGGCTCGTCAATTTCTTTTAAACCTTAGTATATTTCATTTTGAGGGAAATATGTCTTAGGGATACTTCATTTATGAAAACTCGAAGCGTTATACTCTCATAACAAATGAGATCTTTTAATGAAATCTTTTAAAATGTTGCTGAAATAGTTTTCTCTACCTAAGAAATAAAAATGGGCCAAGCACACTACCCTGCGGCACACCATACCGCACGAATTGTAAATTAGAAGTGTATTTTTTTCTAATTTGCTTTTAGGACAAACTCTTGATATTTCAGTACACTGTGGCCTATCTTTTAAGTAAGATTGGATAAGTTCCAGTACATTTTAATGAATGCATTCGTTGCTTTTATGAATGAATTCGTTGCATGGCTCATTTATGAATTCATTCATAAAATGAGCTATGCAACATTTTGCAGCTCAGTGTACCTACAACAATTAATTCGAAAAAGGTACATTAATTTTGTTTCGTTTTGTATTTAATGTCTGTTGATTGATCATTAAAGTTAACGGGATTGTTTTGGATGTAGCTAGAATCGATATCAAGTTAACCCGATTGATGACATACCACCAGACAGCAAATATTGTCCCCAAGTTACAAACAGTGTGAGCACCCTAGCTGGTTTACACTAGCGCCGCCATTCGTCTATTATCCCGAGACGCTGACTAATGACGCCTACGACATGGTCACTCTACTAGGCGCATTCTACGGATGCACAATTGGATTTCTAGTGTCTACTTGTATTTAATTTCGCAGTTGTATCATCCTCACATATACATCTCATCTTGCTATTTTATAGTTATTTAAGTACAGTTTTATTGTGGAACTCTATGAATATTTCACTTAAAGCAAAACAAAGCTATAAAATTTTATACTTGTATTGAAATATTTTTTTTATGAAGAGGGGTCATGATTGTACGCCATCTGTTGGTCATTATTTACATTGTCCTTTTATCCCGCCGAAACGGCTGGGGGTTTAACCAATTTCGGCACAGGAATAGCTGGAGATCCAAAGATGGTTGTAGGTTACTTTTCCCCGTCTATTGCAAAGTATGCGGACGAAGTTGCGAGTGCCTAATACAATTCTTTCGGCTTTCTTCTCAACAGCGGTCTCACAATCTGACTTGTAAAAGTGCCCCTGTGGCCTACTTACTAAATAAATTATTTCATTTCATTTCATTTCAATTAATATTTTAAAGTCAAGATTTAGAAAACCTGTCACTCTTTGGTTCTTTTGGGGCACATGTGACCACTAGTGGTTCGAAAAAAGTTACATGTGCTCCGAATGCCTGCGCATTGCTGGCTTCATAGAGATTCAAAGGTATGATAAAAGATTTTTGATTGAGTTACTATTATTAGTACAATAATTGAAAATGTTTATCACGTAGCCTGAGCTCCCTTGATTCCAATGTTCATAAACCTAGTCTAAGATCGGTAAGCAACATGAGTCCGTTGTAACTGTTACATAAATTCATGTCGCTGTGAATCGACGATTCTTATTAGTCATCTGTCTGTCTGACCGAGCGTGCGCGTTTATCGGTGTCTAAGGACCGGCTCGAGAAACTAACGCCAACGTGGTCACCTTACAGTAACATATGTCGTTGGAAATAGTTGGCTTTCTGCGAAGAGTGACCAAGCGTAGTCGTTTGTAGATGTCCGAGGAGTCCAAGCTTATTAATGGAGTGACTTGGACATATTCGTCGTTTATCGATGTCTGTCTCAACAAACTAATGATCAAACAGTCACTTGTTTGTTTGTTTGTTTGTTTTATGTCATAGGGGGCAAACGAGCAAACGTATCGCCTGATGGAAAGCGATTACCGTCGCCCATAAACACCTGGAACACCAGAGGAGTCACATGTGCTTGCCTACCCGGAGGACGAAGATGGAATGCCTCTATGCTAGTAATTTCACCGGCTTACTCACGGGTACTTTGCAGTACTGTAGGTACGAGCGACTTAATATGGGTAATTTATATGGATTTCTGTGGATGGTGTCGAGGTATGTCGACACATACGCGACCTATTGACATCGATAGACCGGGACTGTCTCGAGAAACCAATAAAAACGTGGTCATTTTACAAACGCCACGTCTAGGAGGTGAAATTCATTCCTAATTCTCAAACTTTCAATTCCTTCGCACCATACTGGTATCCTGTACAATTCTTTTGTCAGTACAATTCGTTCAGGCAAGCCACTGGATTCGAAAAGTTTTCAGTTTTCTATGGAGAAAGACTTTATTTACTCATGATTCTAAGACGGCTGGACAGTTTTAATCAATTTATTAAGCACTAGATTAACTATACAACCAGATATGGTTATAAGACTCTTTAAAAAAAAAATAACATTATGCGGAAAAAGTTGCATCTTCTAAGTATTTTTAAAAAAAGGCAAGCTATATAAAAAAAAAGCTACATACCTCTCTAGGAGATACAAAGGTTTGTCTAAAATCTAGTGGTTGAACAACACTCGTAATATAAACCCACTTCACTTCGAAGATAATTCTTGTGGTGTCATCATACTAATTTTGCGTGTCGAATAAACCCTCGCCTAACTTCCCAACTGCCGAGTCGCTCGTAATTAGTAACATTAGACCCTCCGCTTGCTGACCCAGCCGAACTGAACAACTCAAGTCGAGTGAAGTCGTCGAGACGTACACGTCAAGAATAATCAACCACCCTAGCATTACAAAGATACATACTCCCTTTTTCATTTGAAAAGTCAGCGCCTAAGTTTCTGGGACACTTTATTTTATAAAGGATTAACTCTCAAGGTATTCTTAATATACATAATGCTTTTTTATCCTGTATAGTTCGGTTGGCATCGGCACGCTTAGTACCTACTATGTCGCTTTAATGTTTGCAATGAGAAACTGTAGGATTGTATCAAAGACGTGAAATCGACGATGTACTGAACGATGATGACTAAGCACAACTTAGGGTCTATGTAATTGGGAACTTGCAACAAAAAAAAACATCCGTCGGCGTAGAGACGCGCATGTTCTGTCTTAGTGCAAGATTTTCGTAATATGGTTGACGGCAGTGGTCACCGCTTGCGCTAGTGCCGATCTCACTCTAACAAGACGGATACTTATAGCAAGTCTTTCAGTTTCACGGCAAGCGCAGTCGCGGAGTAGGTGTTGCTTAATTTCCTTAAACCCCTCCCGATCTCCCTCCCGTTATGTCCTACACTACGTTTGATGTAGAAAAAATTCGGATTAATAAAAGACTGTTTTTAAACAAAAGCTAACAACTATAATTATTTAATAAAGAATCCTTATACAAAGAAAACATAGTAAGCTGAGCACTGAGCAGAGTTTAAAATGAGAACGGAGACCAGCAATAGTGCTAAGTGCTGTCGTTTCCACCGTCGCACGCGACGCAGTAATGGACTCGACCGTTAAACAGCTTAAGGCTAATTAAGTTCTTAATCATTAACGTTGGGACCTTTTATTAGGATTGCAGTTCCAATCTTGCTACTGAGTAGGTTAGTTGCGGAGGATCACAATTAGATAATTTACTAAATGAAGTTTGTGATAAGGCAAATCCGGTAATAAGTATATAAAAAAATCCTAATGTAATAAACACGCACTTGTGCAGGTGCAAGTGGCTAAGTGACTACGAAGCACGTGAAATGCTTATTTTCTTGTCACCTATATAGTACTTAGTTATCATAAAAATATGATAAGTACTTACTTACTACAAAATTCGTCCGCATAAAACTTTCTTTATCATAAAAGTATCCTATATTCATTTTTGTAGCAAAATTGGTAAAAATTCGTTCAGCCATTTCGGCGTAATAGAGGTCATTTTTTTTTTAATAACAGATGACGCTGTCAGACTCCACGAATAAATCCCCCATCTCATTGTTAATACTTTCCCTGAAAATGACCTCGCTCCATAGATACATACAAGTTTATAACACCTAGTATAAGACTAAGAACAAGGGAATATTTTATAACGAGTGCCGATTATATAACATTACCTACGTTTATGATTTCAGCGTTCCACAGTAACCGAATTATTCTGCCTTAAAACCCTGGTTGCATTTCAAAACATGTTAAGTGCTCGCGCCATTATGCTAAGTTTGTTGCATCTCTCGCCGCATCCCAACACTTTACGAGTACATACAGCTTCATACCACATAGGTACTAAACATATACGACATTATTGCGATACAGCTTGTAGTACGTCAGCATCAAACACAATGTATATTGTTCAACGAATAAATGACTTATGACTGTCAATGTTAGTATGCAAAAAAATTACCGTTACTTTTACAGACTGTGCGTCGGTTTTTAAGGGCCGTTACAGACGGATACAGCATTGGAACTGGAACCAGCAAAATAGTAGTCAGCATTTTCTGTCGGCGATGTTTTACATTTTGAATTTATGTAGGTTATAATTGTTTTACTGCTACCCCGCAAATATAGCACCGTAACGAAATATTTTAGCCCTTAAAATACATTATTTATGCGCTGAAGCAGAAAAACAATTAAAACTGGCAGTCTGTATGTGTAAGCCAATGTTATACGGAAGGATCAACTTGTCCCGATCAACTAACTCTTCCTTGGTTAAACTTCTTTCGGGTTATTATTTTTGACAGTAACTCGGTTACTTAACCTTAGAACTGTAAAAACATGGTATGCTCTTGCCATTATGCAAAGTGTGAGCCAATGTTATACGGAAGGACCAACTTGTCCCGATAAGCTCTTTCTTGTTTAAAACTTCTTTCGTACTATTATTTTTGACAGTAACTCGGTTATTCGGCCTCAGAACCGCAAGGACATGGTATGTGCTCGTGCTATTGTGAAAATAGTGTGAGCCAATGTTATACGGAAGTACCAACTTGTCCCGATCAACTCTATCTTGTTTAAGCTTCTTTCGGGCTATTATTTTTGACAGTAACTCGGTTATTCGGCCTCAGAACCGTAAAAACATGGTAAGTGCTCGTGCCATTATGCAAAGTTTGTTGCTTCGCGCAGCCAGACACTTGCTGCATACTGCAGCGTGCTTTTACGCAAACTACTCTAATAACGTTATAAAGTTTGTTACTTAATAATTTGTTAGGGCGTTTCCCAACAAAGTTGTGAGCTCATCAAGGAAAAAATAATTAGGTCTCTTCAGGGTATGAGTAAATAGGTTTTTACTGAACCGGCGAGCTACATCCTCGACCCCGTAGTTACGTACCATCAGGTGTTACTGAGATTAATCGCCGGACAGTTTGTGAATAGAAGTAAAAAAAGTTTTTTTCTTAATAAATTTAAAGCTTCAATTACGTTGATGTTGGAGGTGTGCAATAAAGAGTATTTGTATTTGTATTTGTACGTTTGGACCGTAGCAGAGTCAGTACGAGACGTACTTAAGGAATTTTACACTTTTAGTTTATAGGGTTACTTACCTCAAAGGGTGCTAAAAGGCCCTGTAACTAAGATCTACACTCATCACTCATGACATCTCACATTTCAAAATAGCTTAGAATCTGTAGGACAGTCCAAATTTGCCATGTGCACTTTTTTCGAGAACGCTAATCTAAATCTAATCTAGAAAATTTTCTAGTCCTTTTTGATATACTTAGTTTAGTTCTATATCTTTTAACTTGTTAGTGTTATTTATTTTTTTGTGAACTTTTTTTCTTTATTTGTTATGAATATCGTAACAACATTGACCCATAACAAATTTAATTTCGTCTTTATCTCTTTTTTTCAGGAAACACCGAAGTTAAGTAATTCCTTGAAATACCATCCACTGTTTCGCGAAGTAGAAAATTCCGGCTAGTTTTTAAGATAAACGAGCGAAAGATACCTCGATTGTGAAATCATGAGTAGTGGGTGGGCACAGATTAACATAAAAAAGGTTTATGCGTTTTTTACCTTCTTTGTACCAACCAAATTGACGAAGATTTGATGACCGAACGCATCTGAGATTTATCAGAGTCTTCTGTCCTTATTGTATTTTACTTACGTACCTACTTTATAGTGAAAATATGCCATAAATTTTTTATTTGTATGGAATGTAGATTATGTTTGACTGATATATAGAAAAACATGCCCACCTTACTATAGCATAGCATCACACTCCATTCGCCCAATTAATTAATTTGTATCTTTTAATAATCATTACCTCTAATAATAACAACTATAAAAAATGGAATGTACTGCGTATATTAAAAAAAAGAAAAAAGAAGAAATAGAAAGAAAAAAAAGTTTTTCGTTTCATTTTCATAATACGAACGGTAATGAAAGTGTCTAAAAATATCCCTAGAGAGTAGATACTACTTAGTTTAGAAATATAAATAAAATAAATGTGTCCAAAGCACCTACTTCCACGACTCATAAACACGTGGAATCTTCCAAACGTACCTGTAAATAATAAAAAAGTATATTAGCATTTGTTTTGTCTGGATTTAACAGTTTAGGCTAGACATTGATGAGACAGCATGAGGGTTCATATTTACATTATTGACCATTTGAACAATTACAATTTTGATATACAGGGTGGACCGTTATTATTTACACTAGGGCTTCCACTCCCGTGAATTTTGTATGGACAATCCCGAGGTCAGGGGTCCCGAAAAGATCCCAAAAAAATCTCGGGAGTTTAAAGCTCTAATTTGCACATACTTTGAGAAGAACATATCGCTTCAGTAGACTTAGTGCAGATCTCGGATAGAAGTCCGTGTCAAACGTCGCATTTACCCCAGACCACACGTCACGCCGCGTCAGGCTGGACCGCAATTATTTGGCAAAAGATTAAGGGCTCGCCGAGTTTGCATAACGTGCTTTTGATGGAAAAACAAGGGACGCTGACGCTGAATGGAGGCAATGCCGGGAAAAACACGGACAAACTCGAATTCTGGAAAGCTTTGAGGTTCCCGCGACAAAGAAAATAAAATAAAAAGTCAGCAGCGTATTTTATTTATTTAATCTTTATTGCACAAAAGAAAACTTATCGTTCAAAAGGCAGACTTAATGCCATGAGGCATACATTACCAGTCAACCTTAGGGCAAAGCAGAAAAATTGTAGACGATGCAACTAACTTACAGTAGATTCATATATGATATAAGTACATATAAATATATATAGCGATGAAACATACTAAACAAATAGATTACAAGAAGTAATTACTGCCAGCAAAGAAGCTGAACACGGACTTTTTGAACGCTATCAGCAGTTTATGAGCAACAAAGGCCACAATTTTTTTAGTCAGTAACCTACTTAAATGGTATAAAAACAAGCACTTCACTCACGGTCTCTCCCAAGTGTCTTCATAATTACTTCTAATTGTTTCCAATTAAGCTTTAAATAAACTAGTAGACATCTAAGAAAATATATCTTCCATTTTGGATATAAGTCAACTTCAATTTACCGTTCTCAACAAATTAAAAAATCGCTCTTAGCCCTCATAATGGAAATCCTTTTAACTTCTCACGATTGTCGCGAACAACAGACACAAGTATGAGTACGAAACACTCTCCCACGGATCCCTCGCCCAAACAACTCGGCTCACTATAATGGGCGCGAAGAGCATCGCAAACTCGTTGTTATGCCCCATCGTCAATCATCCTTATTCGACGTTACCTCGCATTCCGTCTACACCCTGTGCCCTAATACAGAGACATAGAGATGACGATTCTGTGTTCACGGAATCATGTCACAATAGTTTTGACTAAAGAAAAGTAGTTGTGGTGTTTCGTGAATATGATTATGCTGAATCGTTTAAGGTGTTCTAGGGGGGGAATATGGTAGTGATATATACATGAAACACGTGTAGAGGTTTATGCTGAATCGTGGCCGTTTATTGCGTTTTAATGCGTATTTCTTTGTGGAGAGAGTAGTTGTCTTAATGGTTTTTTAACTGCATGAAAATATACTTAAATAAACACAAGTTATTCCTAGACTCACGTATTAGCACAGAAACTATTATTGTATCTAATTCGATAAAAACACGTTTCATTAGACACATAGTAATTTATTTTATTTATAACAAGTTTGGAGTAGGTATTGATCAAAACATGGACAAATAATTAGAAGACTGAAATACCTTATATGTACAAGGTCGCTTTCCACCGACGGGCCGGATAAGTTAGCATCTTCCCATCTAGCTCACACAGTATTGAAAGGAAGGAGTCAGGCAATGTTTGTCGCGCGACAAAAGTCGTGAGTCACAGTTGCGCCAGAGGTCCTGTTCAGTTGTAGACAGCGTCAGCATAGCGAAGTCTTATTCCCATACGTTTCGTATGGCGCTAAGACCCCTCTTAATTTTCGTAATAAAATGAACAATTTAGTAACAGGCATTGGCAGTCTTCTTCAATTATTAGTCCATGGATCAAACATAAAATTAAACTCGTTTTCCAGGATCAAATTTCAACTGAAATTCAATCTTAATCCTTCAAAGCTCTTGAGGGTAACAAGATATTCAATCAACGCCTTCAGTTTTTAATCGAATTCTTCCGGATCTCGACGGAGGGATCAATCGGGAAGTTTCTGAATGCCGGAACAAGTCCAAACAAGTCGTGATATTGGTTCTGGCGGCATAATTACCGCCCTCGGCGTCTGGTGTTTGCTTTCATACGCGGGCGCAGTGAGCTAGGTTAGGTATAATTGAGTCCCTTATGAGAAACGCGGTTTAAACCACGATACAATACGATACAATCCTATCACGACCAAATTGTCGGTCATTGCACTGCATTAAACGACATTGACAAATAGCAGATACAGTAAATAAAAAAACCGGCCAAGCGTGAGTCTGACTCGCGCACCGAGGGTTTCGTATAAACTTTCACTTATCCCGTCTTAATTTGCCTGGTTTAGTTAAGTTTGCACCTGAAATGTATCGCGCCGCATACAAACGAGGTGCAAACTTAACGCAACCGAGTTCTCCAAATATAATGTTTGAAAAGGACGATATTTTTTATGATTTTATTACGAATGTATAGTATGTGACGATATTACTTGCCAAATTTCATAGTTCTAGGTTATCGGGAAGTACCTACCCATCATTTTGAATCCCTCGAGAGTGTCGAAAAGTACGTTTATTAAGTAAGTAAGTAATTTATTCATAACAACGTACAGTCGTGTTGAAATAGTTACAATATTGGGACAGAAACGACCGTATCTTTTTTTCACGTTAACGTAGAAGTTTGATTTTTTCATAACTTCAAGGGACTGTAGACTTAAGTACTTATATTATAGTTTAAATTTCAACTCGATACCTCTACGCGTTCTCGAGATAAAGGGTCTTGACAGACAGACAGACGAACGGACAACAAGCAAAGTGATGAGTTCGATTGAGGTACGGAACCCTAAAAATGTATTTAAAATATATCACGGGTTAGTTTGAACACATATCAATAACAATCTCCACATCTGCACTAAGTTTTGATGATGTGCAAGTTGCACAACCTATTATTTTTTGAAAAGTCATTACGACTTAACCACCGAATTTTATTTTAGCCCATAATCCCACTGACCTAAAAAATATTTTTTTTTTCCTTTTTCTCAGATAATTAATTATCCATTCAAGATAACAGAACCGACAGCGTGTCTCATAAACCGAGTCGTCAGAGTCATCAATAACAGTCAGAATGCCATTATAATTGATTGCTGGACTCTCCATGTTATTATCATAAAAATATGGGTTTCCTATTAATCACTATGTATGGAAAACCAACTAGCGTGTAGATCGATATAATGCAGTATACAAACAGTATTGTTATCACAATTTTTGTTTTGTGTTGTTTTGTTACTTTTTTCCCACTTAGATAGGTACATTTATTTTACTTTATGCTTCGATATTTAATTTATATAGCCACGGAAGGTTACAGATTATTAGGGTTCCGTGTCCAAAGCGCGCCAACGGGACCCTATTACTAAGCCTCGGCTCGGCTGTGTGCTTGTCCGTCGTTCACAGGGCTGTATCTTTCCAATCGTAATAGGTAGAAACTTGATTTTCTCGTACAATGTTTACCACATTTCATACACACACAAAATTGTATAGCTGCTATAGCAACAAATAAGTAATGGAAAAAAAGAATAACACTTAAAAGGGATACCCAATCGTGTTTTTTTAGGGATTTCTGTGTTTTTTGCTAACGGTTGAATGGTAATGGGTAGACATTTTAATTTAAATTTACATAAAGTAGGTATATATGTCACTATAACAACAAAAAAGTTTATAAAATGGTCTGGAATGGAAGATATGGTTTGACTCGTACTTGGCCTGGCACAGTTTAAATACAGGACGTCCCAAGACTATGGGACATCAAGGGAAAGTACCTACATTAAATATCGTAGATAGGATATTTTACTGAAAGAAGACTTTATGTTATTTTTAAAAGTTAGTAATTCTGCATTTAAAAATTTTCTAAGAATTACTTGCTTCGTCTGGGAATGGAACCGATTTAAACGGGAAAAAAATCACCCCTATTTTTATGTTGCCAATCGAAAGAATGTACAAAAAGTAATAATTCTTCCTAAGTAACATAGTATTTAAAATAAAGGTATAGTATCTTAAACACCGTAAAATGTCTGAGTCAAATGTCAAGAAAATTCTTTATTGCCGATTACGAATAATCAAGCAAATAATTCTTAGAAAATCTTAAAATACAGAATTACTAACTTTTAAAAATAACATATAGTCTTCTTTCAACAAAATATCCTATCTACGATATTTAAGGTACTTTTCCCTTGATGTTCCATAGTCTTGGGAGACCCGGTATAAATCTTAAATTTAAAACTATTTTCTATCGAAAATAACAAAATTAACATGGTAAATAGTAACGTATTCGAATATTGAATTTGTATTGTATGCTTGAAACAGGTAAATATAAATACGTACGTACCTAATCCATCCTATGTACACACTCGAGATTTGGGAATTCGATTCTGATGTTTAATTGTGACCACTTTGCGCGTATAAGCCTAACACTATGCCTTAATTAAACACAACAAGTTTCAGTTACAACTTCACGCCCTCAATTAGAATATCTTACTATTTTATGTACCTAATATTGACATGTAATATTAAAAATTTAATAAATAAATAAATATGAATATATGAAATATCCCAATTTTATCAACTGTAAACATAGCCACATTACATGGATACAGTGTCAAACTCACTTAAAGCTGTTTATTGTTTTAACACAAGAACACACATATGTATATTTCTTTGAAACCGGTTATTAAAATGGACAAGAAAATAAGTAGTTGCATAGATTTTTAAAAAAATTTAAGTACAAAATTGCTAAGAATGAAAGATCATATAATTTCTGTTATTTATGTTACTAGGTAGTTAATGCTTCCGAAGAAGGTATCGAAAAATAATAGCCAGTTTCCGTTCGTCAGCGGAAATCCAATTTATGTCAATTAGGATCTTAAAATGTCGCTCTACGTTGGGAAAAACGGCATTATACCCCAGTGAGGGAAAACCATCAATATTCAGTCAATTGGGGCGGGAGGTCCCGGCTCCAAAGTTCCTGTAACCCCGCGGGTCCCGGCCGATTACTTAGTGGAAGGAACTTTACTGTGATCAACTGTTGGTACTTATTTGGGACCGTCCCAGAGGTATTTTGGTTCTGCGTGACGAAATTAAATTTCGACCTAATAAAGTTGACTAGCCAGTTTACAAACATAACATCCATTTCTTCATTTGCACAAGATACTGTTTGGCATAAAAGTTTATGACATGTTGGCTTTGATTTTTTTACTCATAACTTATGTTATTCATTAAGTTTGACAACTTAGACAGCCGCATTCACATTTGTCTGTCGTGTTGTGTTTTGACGCATCAGAACGATATCGGTTTCATACATTTAATTAGGTTAAGACGCCGTCGGCATCAGAAAAATGTGAACGCAACCTAATTAAATGTATGAAACCGATATCGTTCTGATGCGTCACAACACAACACGACAGACAAATGTGAATGCGGCTCACATCATTAGAACAGGGCTCAGTGAAGCGAGGGTGTTTGCATACCATACAATGTGTACAAGAAAGCTAGATGTACAGAGTCAGTCGCATTTCACCGTCACCCATTACATGTCACAACTTCGACATATCTTTCGGTCATACCTTTCCACATTATCGTCACGCACGATACACAGTGTGTATCGTGCGTGTGTATTACACTCTCACACTGTTCCGCTAACTTGCCGCTCCTGGCTTGTCGCGTGACTCAGTGTTACCTGTCTTGCATGCGCGGTATTGACAAGTAAGTCGTATTTGTTGTGCGACAAAGAGTTGCATGTAACCGCAATGTACATGGTGGATATGATGCCATTGCGTGTTAAGTGTTATAAACTGCTGACATGATTCTTGTAGCGCTAAGCATATAGGCGAGAAGATAGAAAAATTCGTATGTAGCAAAATTTTAAGCGTTTACGTAGCGTACAGCTAAAGTGTAGGAACAGTAAAGGTAAGTGAAATGCGTATCTTTTTGACACGTATTGTCATTGTGACAAGAGCGTATTTAACCAGTCAATCACGTCGTAAGAAACAGCAGGAAAACCATACTAATATTATAAATGCGAAAGTGTGTCTGGCTGTGTCTGTCTGTCAGTCTGTCTGTCTGTCTGTCTGTCTGTCTGTCTGTCTGTCTGTCTGTCTGTCTGTCTGTCTGTCTGTCTGTCTGTCTGTCTGTCTGTCTGTCTGTCTGTCTGTCTGTCTGTCTGTCTTGTAACGTAAAAGTTCCATGAGGACTTTGTAGTTATCTAATTATTACATTTATATTAAAATAAGTATTAATCGGGGTAATTTAATTGTAACGAGTAAATAAATGAATCTTTCGTTTCGTCTTATTTAGTTCCGCGCGGACCCTAAACGATCCTTTATTCGCAAAAAGACGTTGAATAGATAAGCTTCCCTGCCTCCCGCGCCGCGCGCCCGCGCCACTCTGGCCGGTTCTAGTTTAATTTTTAACGTTACACTCGGTTTCGACAGCTACCAAGAGCGGACGTTACATCCCAGCGCAAGCGCGACTTTATTCGTGTGCGCGAGCTCTGTCCAATATTTAATTTTATTTTAATTCCGGCAATATAGTTGGCCTTAGGAAGTTGTTAAATTAATGTGAGTGAGGTAAAACCCCAGATAGGGTAAGTGATCATGAGTTATTATACATATTTCATTATAGCAGGTAGTTATAAGTAGGGTGTGTCCGTTTTATTTCGCTAAATTCAGCTTATTTGTGCATAATTTCATCTTATTATTTGCCTTTTAACATTCTTGCAGTTGATACATGGAATTGCGCCTATTTTCTTTTCTTGTGTAATTTAAATTAAAAAGAACTTTATTGCATATTTATTTTTATGAATATGTTTTTTTTGTTAAGCCTTATGCACTTTGCAGCAGATTGCATATTTAAACCATAATGTTAATTATAATAAATATCAGCTGGCAGTTTGGTTTAAATTGTTATACGCTTGTTTTTTTTTCTTCTTTTTCCACCAACATATTTGTAACTCCGTCTGATTGTGACTTTGCACTACCATCATAATATCACTCTCGCACAGTACTTATAGTCGCTTCGCTTACGGTCACAATCAGCGGGGTGGAACTGTGGACTTTATTCTCACACCGTTCGTGGAACATTCCAGGGTGCAAAGTTACGGCTGTAGACGCCGACGGAAAGGAGTTCCGGAACTGCTGAGTCACCGTGGGTGACATTCCGCCTTCACCGCCCGTTTCTGGCTGATCTGCACGTCTGTCCGTGACCACCGGCCGCGCCCCGTCCCAAGGCCACCATCAGGGCAGTACTGTCTCAACGGACAGCGAATTTAAAATTTGAAAATTTAAACTTGTAACGGTCGTTTACCGAACTGAGAAACCAGACGGGCCTTATTACCCACACCCTATTTTATGCTGGCAACGGTTGTGCCGTTATTTTACATTTTTAAAATTTAATGGATTAAACGCATTTTTACATTTTTTTAAAATCCTGTTTCATTTTACACACCCGGACGCCGCAGTCTGTCTGTTACCTCTTCACGCTTAAACCGCTGAACCGATTTAGATGAAATTTGGTATATAGATAGTTTCAGTCCCGGGGAAGGACATAGGATACTTTTCATCCCGAATAAATGTAGTGTTCCCGTGGGATGAGCGGGTAACACCGCGGGGCACAGCTAGTTATATATAAATATTACCACGGTATGCATGATAGGTCTTATAATTTGACAGCCAGTGCGGTAAATGAAATTCTTGTAATGTAACTTGAAACAAATCCTTCAGATACAACTCGCTAGCCAGACTAGAAGCGTGAGCAAAGGCTTTCGTGTGACCAGCGGGGAGAGGAGAACATAGGTGAGAGCGAAAGGTCCGAGCGCCGTGTCTCGCTCACTCCTATGGCCACCGCTCGCCACTCCACTAGTCGCGCATAGTCGTGGCCAACCGTAAGTGAGCACGTGTAGCCCGTGGCATCTGTCACTGTCGAACCGTAATGCCCCGCGGCGATTCATCATTCTGTTTGAAGTTTAACTCAAGTTTTAAAAATGGTTAACGAGATGAAATATCGCTCCGGCGGTATATTTTCTGGAAATGTACAGGTATTTCTCAGTATATAACACATTAAAATTCGGTATGCGGTGTATAACACACGTTTTCGCTTCCCGCTTGGAAGGCTGTTCGCTGAATCCTACCGACTGCGCCATAAATAAAAAACTGTTTAAACTATCATAATAAATCAAATTTATTATCTACTAGCGACCCGCCCCGGCTTCGCACGGGTGCAATGCTGATAAATTATGCATGTATTACGCATATAAACCTTCCTCTTCAATAACTATCGATAAAAAAAAACCGCATCAAAATACGTTGCGTCGTTTTAAAGATCTAAGCATACATAGGGACAGACAGGAAGCGATTTTGTTTTATACTATGTAGTGATGAGTATTTACTTAAATTAAATGAATTTCCTATAAGTGGTCCAAGTGAGGCCAAGTTCTTCTTTTATTTTTCTGTATAGCTTATACAGTTAACAGATATACATATAGGTATGTTTAGAGTAGGATAACCGTGAATAGCCTCAAAAAATTTATCAAATCATAAACCCATTAGTAAGCTTGACTGTTGATGTTGACTACCACTTCCACATTTATTGCTACTCAACTATCGCTGCAGGCAAACAAATCCCTTGCGCTTTGAAGTTTTATTTGTAATCAAAAGCCCTAAGTCCTAGATTGCGATGGCGATGAATGAATAAAGCGTACCACTTTGAATGCACCGGGCACTCCCCGTGCAAATCAAAAGCAACCTTAATTGCGTCCCACAGAGCCCGTCTGAAATCCTAATTGGGATAGTTCTAGTCCGTAACTTCACGGTTCTGTTTGTGATCCAGAATTGTTGCTCAAGAACTAACGTTTAGTATCTATTTCATGCAATAAAGGAGTGGACTTTATGCAAGGAATTCTGATGAAATGGCCGGCTTACAGCGCATCAAATAACAACAGTTTATGCAACTGTTACGTAATGGAGAGGTCTTGACACGAGTGTTTTAAGGCCTTATTATGTAAAGTTACATCTACACACATATAAAGAGGAGGAATTAATGAGGAGGCGAAGGCGGCGCAGGTGGGGTCGACATAACATTCTTATTATTTATCGTCTTCCTTATCCCACATTAGGTGGGGTCGGCTCTCCTTATCCTACGGCGCCAAGATGATCTATCTTGGGTTGTCGGGTCGGGTAATTGGGCTTTCTCCATAAGCTTGGCCATACTAGTCCACCACGTCAAAGGGGGCCGTCCTCTTCCTTTCTTGCCCTCCGGGATAGCCATCGCCCTCTGCACCACGTGGTCGTTATCCCTCCGCATGACATGGCCATACCACCTTAAGCGAGTTTCAGTAAGCTTTTCCGAGACGGGCGCTACTTTAAAGCTGCATCTAACGTGTTCGTTGCGTACTTTGTCTAGTCTCGTAACCCCGCCTGACCATCTAAGCATTTTCATTTTGGCCACGTGCAGCTTTTGAACATGTGTTTCCTTGATCGTCCAACACTCAGCTCCGTACATCATCGCTGGTCTCACTGCAGTTTTGTACACCTTGCCTTTTGTGCGTATAGGCATCCGCGGGTCGCAGAGAACTCCTGTAAGTGTCCGCCACTTCTGCCAGGCTACGTTGACTCTATGTGCCACATCTGCCTCCACATTTCCGTTGGGTGTAACAATTGATCCCAGGTATTTGAATTTGTCGACATTTGGCACTTGTGTTCCATCCGGGTAGCAGAGATTGCTTACACTTGTTGTGATGCTAAATTTGCATTCTAGATGTTCAGTCTTCAATCTACTAACCCGGAGTCCTGAGTTTTCCAAAGCAGTGACCCATTCGCTTAGCTTAGAGTGTCTTGTAGCTCCTCCACGGACCTGGCAGCCAGCGCAATATCGTCGGCATATAGAAGGTTCCAAGGTAGTTCCTGCCGAATATCCTTAGTGATGTAATTCATGACTATGTTAAACAAAAGAGGACTGAGCGCTGACCCTTGGTGAACTCCCACTTCAACCGCGAATTCCTTGCTAAGGCCGGCTGGACTTCTGACCTTTGTGTGGATGTTATAATAAACGTCTTTTACCAAGCTAATGAGGTCTTCTGGTATTAGCTGTTCTCTCATCGCTTGCCACACTAGTCGTCTAGGCACCCGGTCAAAAGCCTTTTCGAGGTCAATGAAAATGAAGTGCAAGTCCTCCTTATTTATCCGGTGTTTTTCTATTAGCAATCTTACCGCCTGTATTGCATCGGCGGTTGATTTTGAAGGAATGAAGCCAAATTGGTTCGGAGTTATAGAGCAGGTGTGCAAAAGACGCTTGTTTATTACACGTTCCCAAAGTTTAAGGGTGTGCGAGGTTAGTTTAATGCCCCTGTAGTTGCTGCACTGAGTTATATCTTCCTTGTTTTTGTAAAAAGGTACGAGGTAGCTTTGCCGCCAAGACTCTGGGATTGATTTACTCTTCATGATCGTATTGAAGAGTTTGGTGAGCCAGTCGACTGCGAGAGGTCCAAGGGCTTTCCAAAGATCGGTGGGTAGATACCCAGACGAGATCGTCAGGACCAGCAAAATAAAGAGAAAAAAAAGAGAGTTATGATTTTTCATTTTCTGAATGGCTTGCTTTACCTCATCTGTACTGACCTCCTGGATAGGCCCGTGAACTGGTGGCAAGGGGTTAGACTTCTGGCTAGGAAATTCTTCATTCAGTAATTCACTGTAGTACTCAAACCATCTATGGCTTATATCCTGATGTGACGTGAGTAAGATGTGGTCCTTGCTTTTTATAAATTTATTCGTTTTGAAATCTAGGGTTGATTGGTTTCTACTTTTAGCAATTCTGAAGATATCAGCGTCTGTCTCTGCATTCTCGAGATTTCTATAAAAACTTTCTCTTGACTCTGCTCTAGATTGTGTCTTTTAGCTTCCTTTTTAGCTTTCTTGTATTTGTCTCTATCTTGTTCCGACTGAGACCTCTGCCAGGTTTTAAAAAGTGCCTTTTTGGTTTTCAGTTTTTCCTTCACTCCTTCGTCCCACCAGCTGGGATCCTTCCCTGTGCTGACACTACCCTTTGATATGCCTAGTGTGGAGCTAGCTTCATGTCTATATTGTGCTTCAAATGTTGACCAGATCAGATCAGGGTTTTGGTAGGTTGTATCTAGATCTTGCACTAGGTAGTCTCGCAGTTTACCGAGAAGGATTTCGCCTTTGGGACCGGGAAGTTCTTTCCATTTAATTCTTGGGGTTTTATCCACTAGCATCTTGATTGGCTTAGGTAATTTGAAAACAGCTACTAACAGACGATGTTGCGAGGTCAACGACTCTCCCGGTATTACTTTGCAGTCCTTGAAACCACACTTCAATTTTCTATCTGCGAGAATGAAATCAATTTGCGATGATTTACCTCCACTGTTATACTCGTATGTAATTATGTGTGTAGCTTTCTTTTTAAATACCGTATTGACGAGAATTAAATTATGTCTAGAGGCAAATTCTAGAATTTGTTTTCCTTCTTTATTCGAGGCACCATAGCCATGGCCTCCGTGAAAATCACTGTATGTGCAATTGGTTTCACCTACGTGGCCGTTCAGGTCTCCCAAAAGAAACTTGGATTCTTTGTCGGGTATGCTCACAGTTACTTCGTCTAAGTCTTCCCAGAAAGTTTCCTTATCCAGATCCTTACAGCCTACTTGAGGTGCATAGGCACATATAATGTTCATTACTGGTTGATCGTCCATAGCTAATTTAACTGCAATGATGCGGTCGGACTTTCGTTCAATACTAATTATCCTGTTCTTGAAGTGGGTATCCAGAACTATGCCTACTCCATTTTGTTTACTATCTTTGCCGTGGTAGACAAGCTGGTAGCCCAGACCTAGGTCTCTGGACTTAGATCCCTTCCATCGGGTTTCCTGTATGCAACAGATATTTATGTTCCTCCTCTTAAGGGTCTCTGCAAGCTCTTGACAACGTCCGGTAAGGGATCCCAGATTCCACGTCGCCATTCTGACGTTATTTTGTATATTTACAGTACTTTGCGAATGTTTCTTCTTGTCGATACCGTCGCTTGTGGGGAACGCCCTAGCATTATTCAGTTTCGAAACATTCGCGTCGCTTCGGGGGTACGCCCTTGTATCTTTATTGCCCTTTATCCTTTTAGTCGCTTTCATGATTTGGAGAATGTGTTTTGGACGCAGAACGGACGCGCCGTGCTACGCACTTCTGATCGAGCAAATTCACTGTACGTTAGTATCTAAACCCTCGCAGTGGTGCACACACGTCAGTTTAAACATACAACACTACACAGCTTGCAGCTGGATCTTCACTAAGAAGGTCAAAAGCGAGAAACTTCAGTAGGGTTTTGTTCTGAGGGACCTACAAAATGTGCAAATAAATTCAAATGAATGCTAAAAAATGGATCAATAAAGAAATCATTCGCTTACAAGAGCATCTGAAGATCCTCAGATACGCAGAGAAGTTGATAACCCCTTAAAAGAGAATAAGAATGTTCGCATTGTTCATATTTGAACATCAAATTGCAAAAAGCCATTTCGTTTGCTGGCACAACGTTCATTAAACTTTGAATAGGGAATTCCTTCCTTACGGAACAGATAATCTACTTTGTGATCCTTTGACGTACGAATTATTTCTTGTTTATTTTGATACTGATATCGAACAAGAGAAGTTGGAGCATGTCTATTGAGTTGATCTGATCAAGTTGTATAACAACAGCACACCGAATTTATAGACAATATCTTTTCGGCATCATAATACTGTTTATGTTGACCTAACTTTTGTTGAACATTTTTGCAATGAAAACTTTGGGCAAGTATTTAGTAGATAATATTATGTAGTACTAATAGTTTTTGATTGAAACATTTGACTGAATATCTTTTGTCGCTTTGCTTATTAGCACTGATCAGATGGATGGGCGTTATAGCAAATAATAATGTGAATATGTCCAAATATTTCACTAATCGATTGCTTACCTCTAAAAACAAACACTTAACTACAAGTATGTCTGTCCTTGGTAAGATTCGAGCTCAGAACCACTACTTTTGTAGGTTTTTGCACCGTGAAGCTAACCGAATCGTTTTAAGTAAGGAGTTGAAAAAGAAATAATTTTTCTCTGCACAAAGCAGTCGCTAAGAAAAAGTTAAGGCGTCGACTTTACAACTGAATGCGCTAATTTTATTAAAACTCGTTCTAAAACAGTATTATCATCGTTACACTTTGAGAGTTCGTTTTTTTGGTAATTAAGGAAAATTAACACTTGGGTAATTGCACATTTTCTTGTTTTGCTAAATTCGCTTTGGCATTTTGGAAGTTGGTCGGCTGGAAAGTTTTAACGAGCACGTGATGGGAGACCTTGTTACGCCAGTTATTAGT
Organism: Apotomis betuletana; assembly: GCA_932273695.1. NCBI lineage: Eukaryota > Metazoa > Arthropoda > Insecta > Lepidoptera > Tortricidae > Apotomis > Apotomis betuletana. The sequence goes on along the minus strand of OW026305.1, from coordinate 26,431,247 downwards.
CGCAGTACGGGCCAAAACTTTTGTACTATTATAATTTTTTTGCGGGGTTTTAATGGTGTACTTAGTTTGTTTGTTTATTTGTAAAAATGTTATCAAATCTTCAAAGTTAATAGATAATTTTATGTCGAAATAAAACTGCATGATTTTATGTGTAGCTTACGTGACAATACGATAATTTGGTATGTTGGATCTAACCTGTTAATGGATATGGAAGGTAGCCTTGGGAACTCCTAGACAGCACAAGATAATCGTATATTTAGGGCTCATTCCATTGGTCTTGAAGAGCAATAAACGTCTGTATAAAAAAAAACATTAATAAGAAAGTACATTTGGCAATAAATGCGGTTTAATTTTTTTTTTTTCATTCCCTTATTCCACAATCTCTGTCGTTCCACGTCAAGGTATGAGATATGTTTTGTTGTCATTGCAAGGCCTACGATGAAAGCTGCCAAAACTGGTTTAAGATTCTAGCCACAAAGCACGATAAGAGCCACCGAAAAGAGGGGAAGTTTGGTTCACCAAACAACTCCTAACGATCCTCTATCGAAATGCCAATCTTACAGACGTCACAGTGACTATATGTTATATTTTCTTACTTATCTATGTACCTGCAATCATTAAGTACGGTCACTTAATTTCATCTTTTTATATATTGTATTTTATCAGAAGTAAAATTTAAAATCAGAACATAGTATAAAACAAAGTCGTTTCCTGTCTGTCTGTCCCTTTATATGCTTAGATCTTTAAAACTACGCAACGGAAACAAAATTGTTTAATAGATAGTGATTCAAGAGGAAGGTTTATATGTATAATGCATGCATAATTTATCAGCATTGCACCCGTGCGAAGCCGGGCGGGCCACTAGTATCAAATAAAACTGAAACAAAAAGACATGTCGCTTTTAAGTACCACCTTTTGATTAAAATCAATGACCGAAAATTGCTAAATTACATTCCACTTGACCTGTCTTGTATAATTTCTCAGGTTGCTTATCGACTCGCAACTAAGGTACTTTTCACACAGAAAATTTTGTAAGTAAATTTCTTTGAATAATATTTGCCGTGGCTCTGAGGGCCGGGGAAGAGCACTTCGGAGCTTGAGCAAAACACTTGAGTGTTGCGTAGAATGATACCTACTAAGGACTTAGTTAGATTCTTACCGATTATTTCAATTTTCTTGTGTCTCACGTGTGTTTTGAAACTAATACTTTTGGTACACGCTTTTTAAGTTCAATTATGTTGTCCAGTGAGACTTAGATCCAGACTTTCATCAATTTCTACATTTTAAATAGTTTGATCGATTCAAGAATGGAATACGAAAACTGGTGACTGGTGGTATAACTGTTTAGTTTCGTTATGGCTTCAACATTCGTAAACGGTACAGCCAAAGTTGAAAGTAAGTATAAATGTGAGGTTTTGCCTGAGAAAGATTTTTTGCCCCAAACCTTTTTGCAAGTATCAGCTCAGTCAATTAGGGATCAGGTTTATGTATGTATGTAAACACTTTATTGTACACAAAAACAGAAATACATCAAAACAAAAGAAATACATGTACAAAGGCGAACTTATCCCTTTAAGGGATCTCTTCCAGTTAACCTTTGAGTAAATGAGTGCTAAACACAAATGTAAACGGTAGACAACCAAAGCAACATGTACAATACGAAGGAGGATGATTTAATAATAATACTTACACATGAAAATGCAAAAAAATCAAAATAGAGAGAGATAGAGAGAGAACAGTCAATATAATACATAATACGTAATATATATATATATATAAATTAAACAGAAATAGTCATAATTACAACAAAAACAGCAACCTATTGTTCGTTTGACAGCCACAATCCCTTCAACTTCCCCTTGAGCGATGCTACGGACTGCGTCTGCCTTAGGGCGGGAGACAACTTATTCCATAATTTCACGGCGCGCACAGCAAAAGACATATCGTAAACATGCGATCTATGCGGTGGGATCGATAGAGCTAGATTCGCACTAGACCGCAGGCGATGGCCACTACCATCCGCCATGTAAGAGAACTTCTCTGCAAGGTAAGGAGGAGAAGAAGGAACGAAAAGGACATTATACAGAAGACAAAGAACATGTAAGTCTCTGCGCTGACGGATCGGAAGCCATTTAAGTTGGGCGCGGTATTGAGACACATGATCAAACTTGCGGAGACCAAATATGTACCTGATACAGACATTTTGTAGGCGCTCCAGCTTGTCAAGCAGCTCCCCCCGGAGATCCAGGAAAGCAACGTCACCGTAGTCGAGTAGTGGGAGCAAAAGAGAGCGGGCAAGCATGATCTTTGTATGAAGAGGAAGGAAATTCTGCAGACGCCTCAATGAATGAAGGGACGCAAAGAGTTTCTTGCTGATCTCAGAAATATGAGGTGCCCATGACAAAGTTTGATCCATGGTAATGCCTAAATTTTTAACAGTAGAAGAGAAAGGTATAGGAGTACCATCAAAGAAAATAACTGGCTTAGTTTGATCTGAGAGCTTGGAAATAAAATGGGGGCTTCCAACAACAATAGCCTGCGACTTCTTGGCATTCACCATCAAACCAAAGGATGAAGCCCAAGCACGGATTGATTCCAGGTCAGAGTTGATGGTTTAATCATACTTTAAGATGAGAAAAATACATACGTGCAGTAAGGTGCAGACATAGTGCATAATAACTATGGCAGGGGGGTCAGGTTTCTCTGCAGCTTACTGTACATAATAATAAATAAACATCAGGCAAGTTCATACAAATTCATTTACACCCAAATTAAGCACGTCTCCTTGTGGTATGGGCACTAGACAACGATATACCTCTAGAAGAAAAATAAGAAGAATTTTGAAAACCGACTACAGAGTTAAACTCGTAAGTGTAATAATGTGATCTTTCCTTTATCTCATTTGTCGTGACTCTACTTCATTATATGACAGCGTCTAGACTAATTATGGACCAAATAAATCATCCAGCATCCCAATAATCTCCCAGGACACCAGCGATATCTGCACCGACCACGTTTCTCCAGAGACCGATCATAACTCGCCCGACTCGAATAAACTGCAAAATGTTTGGCACAGACTAATGACATTAGCCTAGGAGGTGCTCTACGAGGATTGAGTGTGGACAATTTTCAACTGGATAGATTTAGACTGTGGTTCATTTATTGTGTGTTGTCACTGTATTAAGATTAATCAGACCTAATCATTTACTGGCAGGGTTGATTATCCATACAATAAAGAGCTTAACAAAATTAAAAACGAAATAGCTTTTATTTTAAAATTTTGAGCTTTCCCTGCTATATATTATTAATGCTGCCAATCTAAATTGCATCTGCATTTTTGAGCGAAATTTTAAGAATTTCTTAATTTATAAGTACGTAAGTCGACAGTCACCTTTTCAACGCGTATATATTTTTTTTAATTCTCACTAAAGACTGCTCATTTAGCAGTTTCCATTCGCAGTTTATTGCGTGGATTAGTTTCATATTCTTACAAGGTTCACCCAAGTGAGGATTTCTTAGACAAATAAATGGTTTCGTAGAGCCTCTTCTTTTTAACCGACTTCAAAAAAGGAGGAGGTTCTCAATTCGAACTAATTTTTATTTTTTTTTGTATGTATGTTACTCGATATCTCCGAGAACCGTGAACCGGTTTTCAATATTTTTTTTAATCGAAAGGGTATAACTCCGAGTTGGTCCCGTTGGCACTAAGTCGGGATCTGATGATGGAATCTTGGAGAAATCGAGGGAACTCTTCAAATGTTATAGGGACATGTACGGCGCTTTCGGTAATTTATTGATAAAGTCAAGAATTTACATTCAGTAAATAGGATTTGGTGTAAGGAGACTGAACAACACAGATGGCCACTAGAACTTTTATATGAATCACTAAAAAGCAAAAAAAAAAAAAAAATTTAACAAAAAAAAGAACCGACTTCATTAAAACTAAAAAACCAAAAATAACCCGTTCAAGTACAGATTACATTTGACTCACCCTTCGAAGTCGGTGCCAAACCACGCGTAAACTATAATATAACTAATTCTTCTTCTTCCTGGCCCTTCTCATTTACTTGGGGTCGGCCTTCCCTGTCCTTTTCTTCCATTCTGCACGATTAAGTGCTATCTTTGGGTCTAAATTCAAAGATTTTAGGTCTCTTTGGACCGTCGTCCACCAGGTGGTGGGGGGTCTTCCGCGTCTTCGCGTCGTCGAGGGCAAATCCAGAGCTACTTTGACTACGTGGTCGTCTGGGCGTCGTTGGATATGTCCGAACCATCTCAAGTGTCGTTCCACCAGTTTGTCCGCAATGGGTGCTATTTTATAACTGCCTCTGATGTATTCATTTCGTATCTTATCCAACAGTGTTACATTAGCTGACCAGCTCAGCATGCGCATTTCCGTGGTATGGAGTTTATTGATGTGACTTTTGTTTGTGCCCCAGCATTCTGATCTGATCCATACAGTAAAGCCGGTCTTATTGCTGTTTTGTATATTTTTCCCTTTACTTTGAGGGGCATTTTCTTGTCGCACATCACGCCAGTCAACTCCTTCCATTTAAGCCAACCAGTGCTGCTTCGGTGTATCACATCTGCATCTATTTTACCGTCGCGCTGATTACTGAACCGAGGTACTTGAATCTTTCTACCGACGGTAAGGTTGTTTGCTCTATATACAGTATGCTCGTATCTTTCGGATCTGTATTGTCATCGAATATGCAGGACATTAATTCAGTTTTCTTCCGGCTGATTTTAAGACCGTTTCCTTCAAGGGCTTCCACCCAACCGTTTAGGTCGCCTTGGAGTTCTTCGGCAGTTTCGGCTATGAGAACTACGTCATCCGCATACAGCATGCTCCAAGGCACGGGTCGTTGTATGTTCTTGGTTAGATAGTCTATCGTTACATTGAACAGAAGTGGACTAAGTGTTGACCCTTGATGTACTCCAACCTTTAACTCGAAGCATTCCGTGATACCCGCTGGACAAGCAATTTGGGTCGAAACTTCTTCGTACATGTCCTTTATAAAATGGATATAGTGTTCCGGTACGCAATGCGCACGGAGAGCCTTCCATACAAGATCACGTGGGACATGGTCAAAAGCTTTTTCGAGGTCTATGAAGACCATGTGTATGTTCGTTTTACTAGTTTTGGCTTTCTCCAGTATAATTCTAATCGCCTGTAAACTATAATATAACTATAAATATAAGAACTGAGTGGTTTGGGATCGACTTCGATAGGTAAGTCAAATGTAATCTGTACTTGAACGGGTTATTTTTGGTTTTTTAGTTTTAATGAAGTCGGTTCTTTTTTTGTTAAAATTTTTTTTTTACTAATATGCAACTGCGAGGTATTGGGGACGGAGACCAGGAAAAGCATTCATCCAGCAGAAAACCATTTATTAGAAACTTCAGCTGTCTGACGGCTAATCTCAACACATACTGTACCACTCTAAAGAGGTTGCATACACCATGCTATGGTCACAAGTGTTTAATCATTTACAATGCTACCACAGTGCACGAAGAGATCGCAAAGATCAAGATGAAGACGACAGAAGATTCTAGAATTTTCCCTTTTCAACGTTTACGTTTAAAATTACATTGATTGAAGGAGCTACTATCAAGACCTAAAGACGTTTCTAATTCAATCTGCGTAATATTATCACTATAAAATTATCGATCTACCTTATCTAAATGCTCTAATCACCTTGATCTGAGAAAATAAATGAATGTAGCTCGAATAGCGAAAACTACATGAATCATCGATAACATAAATTTGCTGTAAGTAAATTGTAACATCTTACTTGAACATTATACGAAGTAAATCTTGTAAACACAATTCATACTCTACTAATCACGCTTTGATATTAATGTTATCATATTTAGAACGGATAAAGCTTACGTTTTGTGATGTATTAAGGATTTGGTCGGGATTGACGTATGAGATGAGATTGCCCTAGGACAGTGAGCTCGAGGCTGTTTACAGACATATTATGATTATTAGACATAATACATATAGTTTTATTAGGTATATAATCGTTTCAAGATCCAAGATAAGCTTAGAGTAAAAAAAGGCACAAAAACAAGAATACAACAGTGGTCACAACACACTACAAAAGTATGCTTATGTTGTGCAGCATTTAAAGTAACATTAACAAAAAACTGTTTATAATTTGTCTACCATTAAACATTGACTGGCGTTAAAAAAACAACAAATTTTATTAGTTTTGATTAACTGCGCAGTCGGTAGGATCCAGCACACATTTTGCTCAGAATCCAATCAATTATCAGGCTACATGGATTTTGAATAAGCAATGCTAAATGCTCAAAGGAAACTTTAACATGCGTAATTACATGTTTGTACAGATATTTGTAGTCTGACACGAATTAACATGAAGAGACGGTTATTATCATCTAAGCTCTGAATATGCGAAGGATAATGCATGGTCAGCTTGATGTGTTTGTGCCTAGAAGTCCGGTCAGATAACAGACTACTAGTCTTCTAACATACGCCTCTATAATATAAAATGATGACGATGTGATTTCGGAACATAAATTCTATCACGTTTCAAGGCAGGCGAACGCGAAAAATTCTTCATACCTACACAAATATTGCTCATTTTCTACCCCTATACTATAAATATCCTTATCTTCTTTTATTTTACGCCGCACCCGGAAAACTGTGACAGTAATTTTGCGAGCCAGTAGATTTCTTTTATCCCCACGTGGACACTTTCGCGGCATATAAAATAACCGCGGCTGCGTGCGAACCAATTTCATACAGAAGTCATTAGAGCGGAACACAAAGATAGTAAAAAAACAATCAGGGTGAAGATGTCTAGACGTTTGTTACTCAATTTATCTAAATTAGATTTAACATGTAACCTATTAAAACCAGATAAGTTCATTGATTAAACATACAATAAGTATTGATTGAATACTTAGTAACGTGAGTAATGTAATCAGAAACAGAACAAATACTCGTATATGACAAATACGTGACAGAACGCGTATTTGTTTTTAATGTTCCTGGTTATGATAAATAAAAATGCATTTTAATACGCGAGTGGAGATATTTTTACAGGAACAACGCATAAAGGCGCAAACGAATGTATGAACATTTTGCAGGTTGCTTTAAAAAAGCATGCCTTAGCAGCATGCCTTAGCAGAAGCTATAAAATATAGATAGGGAATTTCCCAAAATGGCTACTAAAACGGAGACAAATTGCTATCGAGATATCGGAAAGCTAGGACAATACCATACCTACTATACGGTTACGGTACCATAATATATATACTATACGGTTGAGAGAAGAAAAGCACTGTGACCTGATGACACATAGCAACTTATTTTTATATCCTATTTCTTAATACCTGAGCTTCCGTTCTATCCCTTATAACCACAAGTATCCATAAATCGCGAGGATTGCGAGATTGTTATCATTTGCGACAATCGACAATCGAAGCCTGTCATTTGTCACCAGACATTTGTTCAAGTGACACGCTTACAATCGCCGTCTCATTTCGGCTGTCAATGCCATAATGGAGCGAAAACATCTGTGCCCGATAATGCGTCGGTGTTCACACAATTGGTGCCTAAATCTTTACGGATGCGTCAGAAACAGCCCTGGGCGCTGTTTTGCCGCGTATCACAAGCATAACATTGTTGCGTAATTTCAAACGGTATTGATGGAAACCTACCCATAAGTATACTTTTTTATTAAATGTTTCACAGACTGATAGATTCATTTTTGGTTATAAAATTATTGAGGGCAAGCTCTAGGGCTGCTATTGATCCTTAAAATCTGCAATACAATTTCAGTCGAAATTCCATGATTTGGCCATTCTCTCGCCCGAAGTATCTCGCCCTCCATATTTAATCTAATTCTTCCAGCAATATTCAAGAAAGGAAACAAAATATTGAAAATTGAAAATGGAAATACCTCATCATTCATCTTGGCGCTCTTCCATCTGTAGAGCCTCTTAAATCCCGAGTCCCGAATGTCCCACGCTACACTTCATCTGCTTGCGCTCAAATTATTATTTACTTTCAATTGTGTATTTTGCATAAAAATCCAATTTTCCATGATTGCTGGAGTGGTTATTATTGAAATTTACGCGTTATATTAAATCATTTTTAAATGTACGCGGTTCCTTAAGCGCGTTTGGTGAATGTTTATTCATGAGGGTTGTTCACAAACAGCGAACAAATATCTGCGTGATAATACCTACTAACGACCTTGATCAAAATATTTTTGCTGAAACATTTCATAATTCATTTTCATAATGTGCAGTTTGTACTCGTATAGGTAACCTTTCAACTGCATGCTTACGTAGGTAATGTTGATGAACCGCGGGGTTCCAAATATAAATGTTAATATAGACATTCACGATTATATTGTATCGATGATTACTTATATCATGGACATAATTATAACCCCGCGATCTTGCTCGAAAAAATAAACCGTCACATATTGAATCAATGTAAACATGCTCATATTTAAACATTACTCTGAAGTCCAGGGTGTAACACCGTCCGTGCAGATCACTGATGATGGAACATGTTCATTCATGCATGCACTCTATACTAGACCCGAAGAGTGGAGCCAAGCTATATTGTAAAACGACCCAGGAGCGGGCAGTTATCGTTCGTTTGCCCTAAAGGCATCGTGGCCGACATTATCTATCGGCTATCGCTAGACTCGAGCAAGGCTCAGGTCTAATGTGCTTCCCGTTCCATATACTTAGTCCACTTTTCTGTACGAGCTTAAGGTTCTTCTTATCATGAGAAGTCTAAAAAGGTCCTTTTTTAATATTTTTCGAGCATTCCGGTTTTTTAAGCATTTCGCCATACTTTTGGGTTACGATGTGAAAACTGATTAAACTTTTTTTTTAAGTCGAATCGACCTGATACGACGATGGCCAACCTCATTATAAGACATCCATTTTTGTAATTTTAAATGGTGTTCTTATAAGTATTCAAATGGGTGAAGATTAATCCGTAAAGTGGATAAAATAAGATAATAGTTTTCATGAAAATAAACAAAATCCATACAAACGAAACCGAGCGGCATATAGGTCGGTAGGTATACCAAGTACCTAAAGTATAGTATCCGAATGTTGTCCGTCAACAATGTTGTCAACTACGGAGCGACTTAATTATGAACGATATTAAAACACTGAGCATAATTTAATTGATCTGCTTGCATTCGTAAAATCTGAGCCAATGTATTTTCCCATCGTGTTTATCTTATCTTATCTTTTGAGCATTAAGTAAAGATATACGAGGTACACATTTAAAACCTCTCGAGTATCCCAGCGGATTAGGGTTTCACGAAAAATAATGAACCAACGGCTCCATGCTTGGTAATGTTTTATTTTCCATTCATCTGTTGGATTCATGAAATTATATTTTTACACATTATTATAACAAAACGGGACTTAATCGCGTTCAAAAGGTGTATATTTAATTACCTCGACGTTTTGGCCGTGATGTTCATGATCTCGAAGGGGATCTCTCTGTGAAACTCGTGTAAGTTAAAATCAATATATTAAACTTTTTTTTTAACTTGCCGGAATTTCATTTGCCATATATGTATCACTTGTCATAATTTAATTTGTCATAAACTTTTTATTCATACATTGTAACAAAATCTTTTTTTTTTCAAGTTATCCACTACCTAAAGGTTGTCTGGAAGAGATCGCTCTTTAGCGATAAGACCGCCTTTTGTTTACCTCTAATTGTAATTTTTTGCATTGTATTTCTCCTGTATGTTTTATGAGGTGTGCAATAAAGAGTACTTGTATTGTATTGTAAACTACGAAAAAATCTACCAATGACGGGATTTACCGACTTATTATGCTCAATATCCTATCGGTATCTCGAATAATTTTACGTCACCCTAGGCCGTAAGTGGGACTTTCTGCCCGCTGCACGGGGGGGAATATCTCACTTCCTGGCCAAGACAAGACGTAAAACTTTAGACAAACCACGGGCGGTAATTCGTTAAGCTCCGATCGCATATTTATGACCCTCACCTTTTGTTCGGACCACAAACACCTGTAGCATTCACGAATTCAGCGCCCTAGGTATGTAATATACTAAAAGTTATGGCAACAAAATATTCACCCTCCGAGTGAAATGCGATTAACAATACAACCAATATAGTAAACTTGGCCCTATGTCGGTAATCGTTCCTAATCGAGGCAGCGCGCTACAATGGTCCTTATTGCCAGGGAAATCACGTTCGAGTGCCGAGCATTAGCGACGCTCAAAGGGTATGCTAATAGGGCCTATTTTCGCTTAACGAGGGCGCCGAGGAGTTATGACTACATAATCGTGCGTAAAGAGGAGGTTTTCATTCCTAGGGCAAATCGGAAATGTTTTTTCTGGTTAGATGTCATTCCATTTTGGTCTCAAATTTGTCAGAAAAACAAAGAAGTGTAATTTAGAAAGGTAGATTAGAAATCGTAATTATTATGTGAGATGGCATTTCACTGTCATTTTGCTTGATATCGCTCTATGAAAATAGTTACAACGAGTGGCTAGAAAATTATTATGTAATAAGATTATTTTATCTTTCTTTTAATACCGTTTTATTGACGACTCATAAGGACCAATCAAATGAGTCCAAACGTGATGGGTTTATCTCGTGTTGTTTAAGAGTTCCTATCGCCACCATCCGTCTCCATCATCAGATCAGCATCAGATTTGATTACATTGTTATATAGTTACAATCAAACAAACTTCGTTTGTTTTTTAAATAAATAATTTATACAAAAGGAGGTGGTCAAGTGCGAGTTGGACTCGCGCACTGGAGGTTCCGTACAAACTATGAAAGCACTACATATTTTTCTAACGAAAAGATAAACTGTACTGAGCGACAAACTTAACTTTACCTTTGGAAAACTGTTTGACGTACCTACTTTAAATAAAGACTAGAAGTTAATCAAATGTATAGCTTCCGATTCTTGCTTATATTCTATATGTAGTACGACTATAAGATGGTATTACGGAGTGTTGAAATATACGTTTTTATACTCGCGTACTTTAATCTGTCAATTATAATTTCGCAGATAAAATCACAATAACGCACTTTTTAAGCCTGTACCAAAATTCTATACTCTATGGTACCCGCTACAGAATTTTAATATTCATAAGTAAGACATCTCTACTCAACTCTAATAATTTCAAAAAGAGAACATCAGCATATTTGATTTAAAAAAAAGCACGCTACTACTTAAATATGAAAAAATACTCCCTAACGTTTTTTTATAGAATCTTCTTATCTATTCTGTTTAATGTGGAAATACCACATTTTTATTTGTATTAATATTTTGAAAATGTAGCATAGAATTATGAAATCAAAATTTGGTGTGATTGACGTAACGATCTAATAGCTCAGTTGGGAGAGCACTACGCCAGAAAAGTAGGGTAACAGGTTCGAGTCCTGCTTACATTACATTTCTCTTTCATTATTTACCTTTGTGACAATAATTACTTAAAAAGTACTCCTCTAGAAGTAATGTTAACAGTGTGTAGCATAATCTAATTTTCAGACGCATTTCAATGCTGACCCATATTTTCAGTAATCTCATCACAAGGGATTTGCGCTTCATTATTTTAGTCTGATGAGAATCTGAATAAATCATTTTGTTGTGCTTTTGAAGAGTAATCTAACAGTAGGTATTATATTATTAGCTTAGAATAAAAATGCTTAGAAACCTAGTTATCGCTTGAAAGTGAAGCCAGTTTTAGTTAGCCACGGGCTCAGTTTCGTCCGTGTGCGCATCTGTCACAACGTCAATGTCACAAGCAACACGTCCCCATGATTGGTTCGTAGACACGCACACATAAAACTAAAAGCAGCTTCATCTTTCGCAAATCTGTTGTATGAAGACTCTCGTTCTAGGCGTACTTATTATGTGATTATTAGTGAATTATCTGTACCTACCTATCTTTATCACGTGACAATTTTGTCTTGAACATTTTTGATTTTATAAATACCTAGTAATAAATAAAAATGCAAGATGTTTTATATTATTTAAGCTATTAATGGATGGATATTAAAACACATTCATGCGATACTTCAATAACTTAATATAAAGATGATTGATTTGTTATTGCTCGTTACGAATAATATCAGGCTGAACCCTCCATAACAACGACGGCATTCCAAAAAATAGACCAATCTCATTCTTCAAACTTAGACGCCATAAAAATAGTAAACAAATGTCCATTAATGTCATTAATTTGGTGGAGTTTAGCTTGCGGAAAGACGACCGGGAACCGGTACTACCAGGTAACCTATCTGAAACACTAATTTTTGTTTCCCATCTAACGATTCGCCAAATTTTCATTTGTCCCAAAGCCATTTTTTTTCAAAAACTGTTTATTTTTTTAGAATAATTATAATACAAACCTAACCTAACCTACTGGGTTTTTTAAAAAGATGTTTATAAAATCCTGAAAATATTACGGGTATCAGGAAAAAAACAATGTAGGTATTAAAAAAAAACTACTTACTAGATCTTGTTCAAAACAATTTTCGTTGGTAGTTTTTATAGTAATGTACATCATATGTTTTTTAGATTTTTCATTTTCTTATTTTGAGGTTAGAGGGGGGGGGGGGGGGGGGGGGCAACTTTTTTCCACTTTGGAAACGTCTGTCACGCAAACTATTCGGTTTAGAAAAAAAAATATTTTAGAAACCTCGATATAATTTTTGAAGACCTATCCATAGACACCCCACACGTATGTGTTTGATGAAAAAAAAAATTGAGTTTCAGTTCTAAGTATGGGGAGCCCCCAATATTTTTTTTTTTTTAATACATCTACCTACCAAGTTTCAACAGTATAGCTCTTATAGTTTCGGAAAAAAATGGCTGTGACATACGGACGGACAGACAGACAGACGGACAGACTGACGGACAGACAGACATGACGAATCTATAAGGGTTCCGTTTTTTGCCATTTGGCTACGGAACCCTAAAAATCACTTTCGGACAAATGAAAATTTGGCGAAACGTTACAGATGGGAAACAAAAATTAGTGTTTCAGATAGGTACCATTCTATAATTTTCCGGTAGTGCAGCCCCTAAAGGCGGAGGCGAACGGACTGTGTTTAAAAACCAATCACTGTACACCAAATCCGCACTCCTCGCTAGTGGACACAGCATGATTGACCAAATCACGCTCCGCTGCACTTCGCCCATATCCATTTTAATGGATACATACCCTTATAACTAGTGACAGGTATGTTCAATAATATCGGAAAATGAACATACCTCCAAATCGCAATATGCTCGTGTTTGAGGGTGATGTTTGAATTACGAATACATTACACAAATGTTTGCGCTCGGATTGATCGAAATACTTGGTAATTCGATAGCAAACATTTATTCTCCTCGTTTACACTAGTTATTAAAATATTTTCTTACGAAATTTTATTATGATACTCTGTTTAAACGTCCTTAATTTGGAGATGGTAAGCATAACAATGAGGGATGAAATTTTAGTAGAAAATCACTATACTGATTTAAACACACGATTTTCACAAATTATTAACGTATATGAAAACGAGACTTTATCTCGTTGAAAAAAGGTGTTTATTTATTTACCTTGACGTTTCTGATGTGATTGTACGTCCATCGTCGAAGGGACTAAAGAAAGAAGGGAAAAATATCAGTAATTTGGTTTTATCTAATTTTTAGGGTTCCGTACCTCAATTGAAAAAAACGGAACCCTTATAGGATCACTTTGTTGTCCGTCCCTCTGTCAGTCTGTCGTCCGTCTGAGGTATCGAGTTGGAATTAACACCATATACTCAAGTCTACGGTCTTCAAGCTGTGAAAAAATCAAACTTCTACGTTAACCTGAAAAAAAACTCCAACTGGGAATTGGGCTGAATGAACGCAATCAAGCGATCGACAGCCTCCGGCCGGGCGTCCCTACACCAAATCATCATCATAACCTGAAAAAAAGATACGGCCGTTTATGTCGCAAAAAACGTACATTTCGATACTCTCAAGGGAATCAAAATGATAGGGTACTTCCCGATGACCTAGAACTATGAAATTTGGCAAGTAATATCATATCGTCACATACTACAAATACTCATAAAAATCTGAAAACAATTTTTAATAAAATCATAAAAAATACAGTCCTTTTTGTATTTACTCCATCATATTTGGAGACCTCGGTTGCGTTAAGTTTTCAGATCGTTTGTATGCGGCGCCATTTTTACGTGCAAGCTTAACTTCACCCGGCCAGTTAAGATGGAATAAGACGAGTATTTGCACGGAACCCTCGGTGCGCGAGTCAGACTCGCACTTGGCCGGATCATGCGATTTAGGCGATTATCATAAGCCAGATTTTCTAACAAATTCCCATATGTTTCCTCCACCGGATATCGTCACCCTCATTCATATTTACATGACATCATACACATGTTCGGGAGCGCTCCCAATACATACATTTAAAACTGAATAGCGGAAGCTGAGCAATGTTATCGTACATCTCCGGAGTCGGGCAAATGTTAATGAGATGCGTATTCTGATTACTATGAATACCATTTACATATTCAAGGAAGTAGACGCGTTCGAACGTGGTTCACGATATGAAGGGAGATACCATGACTTTGCGCGACAGCGGCAGCGGTGCGCGGTACGTGTATTTCGTTCACTCGTATAGCCGCCGCGTTTGGATCTCTCGCTCAACCGCTCACCACGCCGCTGTGAGAGACATAACGTTCTCAATTGTGAAATACTGACGGTTAAAATATCACCATCTAAGGGCGAAAAAAAAAACCCGTCGTGACGCAATAATAAAGTAGAGCTATAAATTTATGAAACATATAATGTCTCATTTATTTTAATACAAAGATCAAAGCTTAATGGAGCTAGGGTAGCGAAATGGTTAACGCGCTGGACCGGCAATCCAGAGGTACCGGGTTCGATTCCCGGTCTCCTCCACCAGGTAGCTCCTTTTTCAATTTTTCTTTAAGCTTTGATCTTCTTATTAAAGGCTTAAAGTAGAGCTATTTAATTCCATCTCATATTTATTCCATCTGAGCACACTACTCAGGGTTATAAACCTACAAGACAATCTCGAGAAACGCGCAGTCTCGAACTATAAAAACTGTGCTAAAATATTCAACTTATTTGTCCATGTCTGACGTCAAACCTTTTCACTTTCAAGGCTTTCTAACCCCCTAAAACGAGTTATTTAACACATAGTCTGCGAAATTAAAGCAGAGTAAACATTAGCTGAGGGTTTGCGCGTTTGCACGAGAATTTGTTCAGAATCCTTTGTCGAGCCACAGCTTCAAATTTTCACGGCAGCTGACGGCCACTTGAGTAAATTAACTGGTTTCTTACACTGCAGGAAATGCGAGCTCTTTACCTGAAGGAAAATTATTTCGGTCTTCTAACAGGTGTGGTTAAAAAATTAAAATTGCTACGCAATCTTAAGAAAATAAATATCAGACCAGTTTTAGAGCGTTTTTGGTAATCATTGGTGTTTTTAGGGTTCCATACCAAAAGGGTAAAGACGGGACCCTATTACTGAGACTTCGCTGTCCGTCCGTCCGTCCGTCCGTCTGTCACCAGGCTGTATCTCAAGAACGGTGATAGCTAGACAGTTGAAATTTTCACAGATGATGTATTTCTATTGCCGCTATAACAACAAACATTAAAAATAAAATAAAATAAAATAAATATTTAAGGGGGCTCCCATACAACAAACTTGGTACGTCATAACGTACCATAGTACGGAAGCCTTCATGCGCGAGTCGGACTCGCACATGCCCAATTTTTTATTTGTTTTTATTCAGAAACTGACCGGCGTTTGACCTCAGTATTACCTGATGGTAAGTGACTACGGGGTCGAGGATGTAGCTCGCAGGTTCAGTTATAATAATGATGTCATTCTATAACAAAGACAAAGGTGAGATTCAGATAATATAAATTACGAATACCTATGTAATGCTGTTTGCTGTTGCAGAAGTATGTAGGTACGTAGGTACATAGGTTTTATATTATAGCGCAAAAGATTCAGTCTACACTGAGCTCAGCGTTGATTGATACCTCATTTTACAAATTAAGAAATGAAATAATAAAATACAGTTATATACGTATATATATATAAGTGTCATAATGACACTTATGAGTAGTGTCATTTTACAACGGCCCTCAGTTCCCGGTGGCTCCGCTATTCCCGGCCATCGTGGTGACGGTCGTGGTCACGGCGGGGTGGAGGGTGCGAAGAATCCCCGGGAGGGTTACGGTCACCACAAACAACAACTACATTTAGCCACGTACAATGCTCGTTCGCTGAGGGAAGACGTCCATATTGCTGAACTCGAGTCAGAGTTAAGTCACATTAACTGGCATGTTTTGGGTTTATCTGAGGTTCGAAGACAGGGGGAGGACCTGATAACTCTAAATTCCGGTCACTTACTCTACTATCGGGAGGGCGATAGGATGTCACAAGGTGGGGTGGGTATTTTGATCAGCAAAGTCCTCTGTAACAACGTGATTGAAGTCAGCAGTGTGTCTACGCGGGTAGCATACCTCATTCTTAAACTCACGAAAAGGTATTCCCTGAAGGTAGTCCAGGTATACGCTCCCACGTCGTCATACTCTGATGAAGAAGTCGAGGCTGTGTATGAAGATATAGCTACGGCCATTCACAAAACCACCAAGACGCACTTCACTGTTGTTATGGGGGACTTTAACGCCAAAGTGGGAGTACAAGAACGAGGTGAATCGGTGATCGGTTCGCATGGTATTGGTGTCAGGAACCAAAGGGGTCAGATGCTGGTTAACTTCCTCGAATCCCAGAGGCTCTTTCTGATGAACTCGTTCTTTCAGAAAAAGTCTCAACGGAAGTGGACTTGGCGGAGCCCCGATGGGGTGACTAGAAACGAGATTGACTTTATCATGACGAATAGGAGGTATATATTCAAAGATGTCACAGTGATCAATAGGTTTAATACCGGCAGCGATCACAGACTTGTTCGTGGCACTCTGAATATAGACTTCTGTATCGAGAGAAATCGCCTGATAAAGTCTACGCTCCGGCCATCACTACACCATATTGTTGCGGGATCAGAGCAATTTCAACTGGAATTGCAAAACCGATTTAACCTGCTGGATGCTACCGAGGACGTTGATCAAAGTATCCACGAGTTCACGGATGCTTTACGAGCGGTGGGAGAAGCGTTCTGCCAAAGGAGTCGAGGGAGTAAGGGGTCCAAGATCTCAGCAGAGACAGCTGAATTAATGCGACAGAGACGAGAGATGCCGGCGGATTCTTCAGAATGTCACCTTCTTAATAAGCGTATAAAAAAGCAAATACGCTCTGACCTGCGTAAAAGCCATACTCGAGAAATCGAGGATGCAATCAAGCGAAACAAAGGCTCAAAGGTATTTGCTAAGCAATTGGGAAGGAGTCATCTGACGAAGCTGACGGCATCTGATGGTCGAGTTATGACATCCAAACAGGACCTACTCGTCGAAGCTGAGACCTTCTATCGACGCCTATACTCTTCTCACGCACCAAAACCCACAATATCCGCCGTAGAAGATAAACGTGCCAAATTAACCCGCCACTTTACGGACGAGCTACCGGACTTCGAAAATGCCGAAATTGAGAGGGCTCTCGTGCAGCTCAAGAACAATAAAGCACCTGGAGACGACGGTATTACATCAGAGCTGCTAAAAGCTGGAGGACGCCCAGTCCTAGACCAGCTTCGAAAGCTGTTTAATACCGTACTCCAGAAAGGTACAACACCCGAGGCGTGGTCTAGAAGTGTGGTTATCCTGTTCTTCAAGAAAGGCGATAAAACGCTCTTGAAGAACTATCGACCGATATCACTTCTAAGCCACGTCTATAAGCTGTTCTCGAGAGTCATCTCAAATCGTCTCGCCCGAAGGCTCGACGACTTCCAACCTCCGGAACAGGCCGGGTTTCGAAAAGGCTACAGTACCGTGGACCACATTCACACCTTACGGCAGATTGTACAGAAGACCGAGGAGTACAATTGCCCTCTTTGCCTTGCGTTTGTGGACTACGAAAAAGCCTTCGACTCCATCGAAACTTGGGCCGTTCTTGAGTCGCTTCAGCGATGCCAAGTCGATTGGCGATACATCGAGGTGCTGAAATGCTTATATAGAGCCGCTACGATGACCGTCCAAATCCAGGATGTCCAGACGCGTCCAATCCCATTGCAACGCGGAGTGAGACAGGGAGACGTTATCTCTCCGAAACTGTTCACGAACGCTCTGGAGGACGTATTTAAAACACTGGACTGGAATGGACGGGGCATCAATATAAACGGTGAATATATTTCACACCTTCGATTCGCCGACGACATAGTCATTTTGGCTGAATCGCTGGAGGACTTGTCGGAGATGTTGCGGAGCCTAAATGTTTCTTCCAGACGGGTGGGTCTGGGAATGAATGTGGATAAAACTAAAGTTATGTTCAATTCATTCGTAGACCCAATACCGATCACCGTCGATAATGTTAGCATCGAAGTTGTTAAAGAGTACACGTACCTAGGCCAGATGGTCCAGCTAGGTAGAAACAACTTCGACAAGGAAGCTGACAGAAGAATCAGGTTGGGCTGGGCAGCATATGGGAAGTTGCGCCATATTTTTCAGTCATCATCACTGCCCCAGTGCCTTAAGTCCAAAGTCTTCGACCAGTGCGTCCTTCCGGTCCTTATTTATGGGGCCGAGACGTGGACACTAACAAAAGGCCTCGTCCACAAATTCCAAGTTGCTCAACGAGCTATGGAGAGGGCTATGCTCGGAGTTTCTCTGAAGGACAAAATCCGGAACCAGGAGATCCGACGGAGAACCAAAGTGACCGACATAGTCCTTAAGATATGCAAGTTGAAGTGGCAGTGGGCGGGGCATATTTGTCGTAGAGCCGATGGTCGATGGGGCAGACGAGTTCTAGAGTGGAGACCACGAACGACACGCCCTGTAGGACGGCCTCCCGCCAGGTGGACCGACGACCTAAAAAGAGTGGCGGGAAGCGGTTGGATGCGGAAAGCTGAGGACCGGGTATGGTGGCGCGAACTGGGGAAGGCCTATGTCCAGCAGTGGACGACTCCGGGCTGATGATGATGATATACGTAAAATAAAAAAACGACTACGCGATAAAACTCAACATTCAATAAGAAGTTTTTTGCATTTTTGACAACCCAGGATCGCTATCTACACCGTTTTCAATACAGCGTATCAAAAACGGAAAATTCCTTTGAAAATGCTTTTGAACAAAAAATATTCAGAAAACATTTTCCGTTTAAAATTCTTTAGTTATTCAAAATAGCTTCGGCATTCTGTGCGCGACAATAGGTTGTCTTATCTGTGTACTGTTACTGAGAAATTGTAATTTTATATATCATTTTGTGACCTTTGTGAGCAGATAAACAAAAACATTTTATTATTATTCACATATTTATTCAATCTCCTGGGTTAGGCTTTTAACAATATAGGTATCTTTATATAACCTAAAATACAATAAATTAATTACAAAATCTACAAGAATTAAAAAACCTAACCTAGGGTGTCGCCGGCAGCGGGGCGGGGCCCAGGCTACCGGTGGTTAGGGCTGCAGGGAGAGGAACCTCCTGACGATGGGCGCCGTGTCCAGGACCTTTATCTTACGATTACAAGCGATCGAGTATACAGGGTGTTATCATATAATGTAATAAAATAAATTTTGAATGAAGTTTAAATAAAAAAAAGGGTTATTAAATTTCCGATAGTTATTAAGTTATTTCATAGGTTGTAAGTACTTGTAAACATAAGCCTCTTAATGAATGTCATACTAAATGTATTAGGTTTATTTTGAAATTACTTTTATATTGGTTCTAGGCATTGGGTAACTTTCTATATCACTTACTAACGATATCAGTTTTTAGGGTTCCGTACTCAACTAGGAACCTTATAGTTTCGCCATGTCCGTCTGTCCGTCCGTACGCGGCTTAGCTCCGTGTCATTAGTACTAGAAAGCTGAAATTTGGTACGAGTTTGTGTATGTATCACGCCAACAAAACGGTAAAACCAACACACCTAAAGTGGGGGTGATTTTTTTTTGTACCAATACTAGTGTGTGGGGTGTCGTTGAATAGGTCTTTTAAAAATAATAATGGTCTCCAAACATTTATTTTTATAAAGTCAGCAGTTTTGTAAATATTCGCTCCGGAAATCAAAAAAAAGCGTCCCCCCCTCTATGTTTTCAACCAAGGGTCAAAAATAATGGAAAAATTTAATAAAATCGGTCGACCCGGTTTTGAGTTAATAATAATAATAATAATACAATACTTTATCGCACACCAATAAAAGTTTACAAAAGGAGAAGGGAAACAAGACAAGTACAATTTATAAAGTAAGTTACTATCGCATTTAATAACTTTCTTTAAAATGCCGCGCGGTGTTCTTATACTTCGAACGTTACAAATTTAGTTAAGTGCCATACTGCATTAAAACATTCCGCTCAATCTAGCGCGTAAAATCGATCACGACCTCTTCATAGAGCGGTTTCACGGCGTTTACGACCTCTTCATAGAGCTTGAAACGTGGCCCGACATGTTCTTGGCCGGTTTTTGATAACTGATATAATTACAGACAGACATATCGCCTGTCACACGTAACGATTACAATACCCTATATAACTTTATCATAGTATTGTCGAAATCAATTTTGAAGATCTCAATACAAAATCGCAAACTTTCAGTAATTTCCAAATTATCCATATTTATTAAATACTAGCTGACCCGGTGAACTTCGTATCACTTACCTCTTAATATACCATATGTATTTCAAAGCTGGTAACTTTATAAAGGCAATCAGTAAGCAATCAGTAAAAATGATAGGAAAATAATAAAAACGACAATTTTATTTTCCCATACAAATACAAACTGTTCTTACCCGTCAAACATAAATGACGTTTGTCCCGTCGGTTCGGTATTTTTGGAATAATTACATGCAGATCTAGATTAAATAAGGGTTTGGAATCGACAACATATATGCATAATAGTCAGATTAGCTAGCTGACTCGGTGAACTTCGTATCACTTACCTCTTAATATACCATATGTATTTCAAAGCTGGTAACTTTATAAAGGCAATCAGTAAGCAATCAGTTTTTTTTTTTAAGATAGTCTATAAAGGTACCAGCCTCCTTTTTTTCGGTCTGTATGCGCCACATTACTAAACGTACCTAATAGTAGTATAGTAACCTGGCAACACTGACTGTCAGTAAATTCCCAAAAAAAAAAAACACTGTCACCGAAGTTTCAAAGAAAACTGATATTACAAAACTTATTTTTCAAGTTAAAATTGACTCAAAAATGCATTGCCCGTTTTGTAATAAGTGGTTAGAACGGCAGAACAATAGTACCTGTCCTAGGTGCTCAAATAATTTGTTAAGGTGCGACGAATGCTTATCAATAACTTCTGATACCTTCAAGTTCTGCGTCAAGTGCGGTCACAATTTGTGCCGAATAATAAGGATTAAGAGGGCTAAAGAACAAAAAAATAGAGTGAAACAACAACTGCTATTAAAACCAAAGTTTACAATGTCACCATCCGCATCATCAGAAACATTTTCGGAACTCAATTTAACTGCCGAAGAATTAAAGGATTTTGATGAAATTGAAGAAAAACAACACAACATCGGCAATATTCTGGTTCAACCAGACTTGGAGTCAACGATGCCTCCCGCAACGCCGTCAAGTCCTGGCGAGCCAAGTGAAGACATCAGTAGTAAGCCGTGTTCGCCTTTGCTGTTAGATTGATTCATATGTTGCCGATTAAGGTGTCAATCACGGAAATTTTAGAAAAATATGTTTCGTAGCGTAAAGAATGATTAATATAATAGTCTTTATAATAATAATAATAATAGCCTTTATTCCCAAAATGAGTGATTACATGATGAATATTTCGTGTTGTGTTTGATTTATTAAATTATATCCCTCACTTCGGTGTGCCTCTTGGCATAGGCCTCCTCCAACGATAATAGTCTTTACATAATAAAAAATATTTGAATTGTATCTAACTGAATTTTATTACATAAATATATAATGTATTAGTAACAGCATATATACCTACCCAAATGTACATATACAGGTTGTCCCACGATTATGCCACATCGAGGGGAATTACCTTAAATATTTTAGATTTGCTATTTTGCACCATTATTATAATATGTCTCGCTGAAAATGTTCATACAAATTTCCCATATTTTTTTTAACTATCAATGCTGTATTACTTAATTTTAAAAATAAACGATCGTCGCCATTGAGCAAAATATTGTGTCTAAAATATTTAATGTAGTTCCCCTCCATGTGGCATAGCCGTGGGACACCTGTATACACATTAAGTAATTTATATCTTACATGGTTAAAATTTTGTTTGGTTGTTAAAGAAATCTTGCTAACAATTTAAAATTAAACCATTAATACAAAGATCAAAGCTTAAAGAAAAATTGAATAATTTCCTGGTGGAACCAGGTAGCTCCGTTTTCAATTTTATAAAACTAACAGTGCCCTCTCGCTTGCTAGTTCACAGCTGTAAAGTGGTGTGTTAAGATGAATATTAACATATTCAATATTCTTTTTCAATTTTTCTTTAAGCTTTGATCTTTGTATTAATGGTTTAAATAAAAATGTTGGTGTGTACCCACATTAATAAATGAGACATTACAATGTTTTATAAATTTATAATTTAAAATTAAAACAATTTTTTTGTCTACATTAAATACAACACAGTTATCATCATCATCATCATATCGGCCAAAAGACGTCCACAGCCGTGTATAGTAGCTGGTTATACTTATAGTTAATTAATTTAAAGCTTTCTGATAAACAATATTTTTTGTCTTTTTTTGCGGTGCGTAAATATATAAAGATGATGGTTTTCCGACGCGCGAACACGCAACGTATAATTGTCCATGCGCAAAACAGGGAAACTCCAAGTTGATTCCGCAAACTTGCAACGACTGGCCTTGCGATTTATTGATGGTCATTGTAAAAGCCAGACGCACGGGAAATTGTAAACGCTTAAAATTAAATGGCAAATCCGTTGGAATCATCGGTATACGCGGGATCAAGACATCTTCTCCTTTGTATTTTCCCTTGATGATCTTAGCTTCGATGACATTGTTCATTAGTTTCTTTACAACCAGCCTCGTTCCATTGCAAAGTCGAGGTTGATTTATGTTACGCAGCATGATCACAACTGATCCTACTTTTAATTGCAAATTATGTGGTGGTAGTCCAGGCAATTCCAAAGAATTTAAAAATTCTGTGGGATAGTTGACTACGTCATCTTGGTTTGTAGCTGTGTCAACTGATTTGTATGTAAACAACTCTCCTGGAAGGAAATTCTGAATGGTCGCATTCAGATCATCGACATCTTTGTTTTTTGCCGCCAATATTGCTCGTTCACTGAGCCAATTATGGTTATAATATTGTTGTTTTATGTCCGGAAATACACGCTGAATAAGCTCCTCTTTCGAGTCTGTGAAATGACAAAATTCTGTGGGGAAAGTTATTAATCCGGTCGAGGTGTCAACTGGGACCTTACCATTTCCAATATCTAGCAACTGCTTCGAAAACACAGTCGCAGTTTGATCTTGTTGCAAAAACACTCGCATGTTAGTTGTTAATTGGAGGGTCTTTACGTGCCGCCACAAATTAGATGATTTTAGACATGCGTTAAGTTCGTCAGCAACAGTCGATCGAGGAATAACTGGAAGAGTCTGACGAAAATCACCTGACAACAGAATCATGGCTCCACCAAAAATGTTTTGGTTGTCACGTAAATCTTTTAACGTCCTGTCCAGTGCCTCCAGCGACCTCTTGTGAGCCATTGTGCATTCGTCCCAAATTATCAATTTGCATATCTGGAGAATCTTCGCCATAGCGCTATTTTTGGCGATGTTACAAACTGGTGTTTCGTTGATTTGCATGTTAAGTGGTAATTTCAGGGCCGAATGTGCAGTTCGTCCTCCTTCTAGCAACGTTGCAGCTATTCCAGATGAAGCCAACGCTAGGGCTACCTCATTTTGCGATCGGATCTCTGCCAATAGCAATGAAATTAGAAACGTTTTTCCAGTACCCCCAGGAGCATCAAGAAAGTAAATCCCTCCAGATCCACTGTTCACTGCTTGTATTAAAATATTGTACGCAATCCTTTGTTGTTCATTCAATTGAGGAACAGTTGTGCGAACTGTTTCGGTCAATGCTTCAGTATCGTACTGTTGTTCTCTTTGTAACTCATGGTTGAATGCATCTTGCATAGAACGATTGTGTGCTGTCAGGCCCAAACACGACAATACTTTATTTGCCATCAATAAACACATATCTTCTATCATGATCAATGTCTCATTGTAAATTTCTGCAGTAAGTTGTAGTGTAGGATTCAATGTTTGACAACGCACACGATGCAACACATCCTCAGACATGTCATCCCTATATTTCATCCACAAATCTTCCGGATTCGAGGGGAAACATGTCGATATTATAATCGCAAACAATGTACGAATTTGATGCGGCGATGAAGATATGATGGAATCTTTGAGCGTATTATCCCAATGCGAATCGTCCTCGAGCAACTGTAATAGTTGACACGCCTCACGGTAAGTCGCACACAGATGTCCATCAACTGTTCTCAATTGTTGAAACGATGTCGGACCACGAACATTCACCAATAACAATCTAAGATAATAACATTCATCGTTATTTGGATGTACTGTATAAATACGGCCTATTGCATCTGTGGCAAATACATTTGGATGTTCTTCAAGTGGTCTTCCTTGTTTACGACGCTGAAACGACTTTGATGATGCGTTCCATGTGTAATAGCATGGCATATCAGCATACAGCAAAGTGCGAGCGAAATCATCAGTTTGACAAATTGAGAAGAAACTTGTTAATGTGGTCGAAGGTGGACGTGCCGCTCTATCCACAGCGTTTTCTGGGTTGAAATATACTCGTTGTCCATTTTCTAGATGAACTGCTAAATGGACTACTGTGGGGTGTCTTTCGTGAATCGCAAATGAAAATATGCGCCAAATAGCTTCGTTGCTGCTTACATATCGACCCATCTGATACTGAGACACTTCGTCATTTGTATTTGTTACAGCAAAGATGGCCATGTCACTACCTTTGTTAACATATTTACATATGTACTTTATCGACTTGACAGAGTTACAAAATTCCACATTGATGTGAGTTTCAAAAGTTTTGGACAATATTGGCGAGTACGGCACTATCCATCGATTGTCTACATGAAAATCTTGTCCTTTTAACTTTATAACTGCAGATCGCCCACCGTCCTCAACTGATCGCCGACGATACAATGGGTAGCTGTCATTTCCCGTGATGGTTTCAGCAATCAGGTCTCGCGGGTATCGCTTGGAACACTTGCCGTCAACCATACAGGGTGAGTTGTTGTTGAAAACTCCGCAAGGTCCATGTATCATGTGTTTTGTTACAACTTCATGCAATTTTGGGTCTACTGTTTCATCGGGAATTTCGGCTGAAATGATCGAATCAACTTCTTCTGGCCTTATTTTGTCAACTAACCAGACTAATATGTGCGCATGTGGCAGACCACGCTTTTGCCACTCAACAGAGTACATCCAACAACGTACTTGACCATACACACGATGCTTTATAATGAAATTCATTAAAGATTTTAATTTTTGCTTAAAAACTCTGGCAGTGATGTCATGCCTATCAAGTGGCGTTTGGCCGTGTAGCAATTCTTTCTTGATTTCTATCCATTGTGGGTTACAGGTGAATGTAATGAATAGGTCTGGGCGGCCATATTTTCTAACATACGACATCGCATCTTGCGCGTACTCGTGCATGTGGCGCGGGCTTCCAATGTAAGTGGCCGGCAAAATTGTCATTTTTCCCACATTGTTTGCATTGCTATCGGCATTAATAGCATCGCGAAGATGAATGTACTCTTCAGATCGAAGCTGCTGTTGGTTTAGACGGATGTACGTCAACCGTTCAGTCTCAATTTTGACATACATGTCAACTGCAAACTGATGAAAAAGCCGTTGGCACATCAAAATGTGATTTACTTCACCTTCACGGATCATGAGTCTGTATGAATAAAATTTCATAGCACTGACTTTTTTGTTGGTTTCAGCACCTGTAATCACAAATGATAAACAATGACATAGATATACCTATTGATTAAATTGTTTTTGTTTTTTTTTGTTTAGTCTAATTACCTGTTGTTGGATTAACCATTTTGATATTAAAATGGTATCCGTCTTCTCCCTGCCAGAAGATTAATGGGTATTGTAAAGCATCATAAGCTCTATGCGTTTCAGACACACGCTTCAATTCATTGTTACGACGATGAAGCACAATATCTCTTGATTGCAAATTTTCTCCAACCACAACAATAGCCACTTCATCAATTGTTGGTGAATTAAACCTCCTTACATGCTCACCAGCAGGTGTTTTGTCAGCTCTTATTACAATATTATGGCTGTCTGATGGCATCCGATCCAGTGCCATTTTGAACATTTTCACTAAATCATTGTTCTGATGAAGAAACGTTTGCATTTCCTGGACAATGGATCGCTTCACGGTTGGATTATGAGCACAACGCCTATCAACTTCCGCATCTTGATTGCCCATGAAATAAATTTGCAAGAATTGATGATCCGCATCTGGCACTGGCAGCAGTGCCCCCAGTAGGTGATGAATTTGTCCTTGTATCTGCAATTTTTTATGATTTTGTTAAATTATTTGTGACACAAATTATAATATAATTAAAAACAATTATGGTATACATATTACCTTGAAAGTGGGCATGAAATTGTTATGTACAATATGCGTTGCGCCAAACGACGTCATTTGGAAGCAATTATTATATTTTTGTATATTGGCCAAGAAGTGTTTAGACTCATTTTCCATCCCAGAAACTAATGAGTGTAATGGATCAGGTGGTGGGACCAATTGTGGCAATTTTACTTTACCACCAGCACAACATAATCCTGCAGATTCACCGCTGTATCTTAACGCTTTACAATGTTGACAAATTATTGTCATTTCCCCAATTGTTACAGATTTGTCGGTAGCGTAATCTATTTGTGGATCGTAAGAAAATGCTCCCCTTTCCAGGTTCACAGGAGCATTGCGTCTGCGGAATCTATCAATTTCATTATCCCTTGCTCGCTGCTGTTGTGATCGATGTGCCCGAACTCGTTCCATTCTATCCCTATCCACTTCACTGTTATTCACTCTAGAACGCAAATCTGCCATACCAATACGACTGCTATCATTATCAGTCTCTCGCTGGTCATCAGTGCGGTTAGCGCGTGAGGTAGCTCGTCGCTCATTTGATCGACTTCGACGACCTATGTTAGGTCGTTTTCTCCTCGGCATTGTTAACAGTATCAGATTTTTTTCTCTGTTCACTAATAATGGTAATGGTAACCAAGCAACTATAATGGTGACAGAATGTCAAATCTGAACCGTTTTTTTTTTTATATTTCGATCCGGACAGGCTAAGACCATAGGCCATACCGCCTCTTCATTAGTTGGGACTAACATCATATATTTGACAGGTGATAACAGTTTATATTTGTATAAGAAAATAAAATTGTAAACACTGTAAACCTTCCCTTGATTTCCATAAATATTTCTAATCTGTTATTTTTCGTTTATTCTTAAACCCGTTCCTGACCTACCGATCCGATCCGATTTATCGGAAGCAATCGGATAGTGTGTAGTACAATTGTCCAATTTATCGGAAGAAATCTGATAGTGTGTACAATTGTTAGGAAATCTGACTATTATGCATATATGTTGTCGATTCCAAACCCTTATTCAATAACAGTTACTAACTTGAATAGCTTGTGTTGCCAGTGAAAAATTGCTGCAGAAGGTGCCAACTGTCAGGATGACTGTCGTCACATTGTGTACTCAAGGTTACGCGGCAGTCGCGGCACCATTTGATTTTAATCAAAATAATCCTTATCTTTTATTTACAGGCTTTTGTATTATCATTGTGATGTAATAGAAATAATCTCTGTATCATATCCATTCACAATTTCCCTAACAACATTTTAAGTGTTACTTAACAACATTTTAAGTGTTACTTTCTGAACGCACCTATCACATGTGTCATTAATGTCATTATAGTGTCATTATTTTACATGTTTTAAATCTAAATATGCGATAATCAGACTATTATGCATGTATGTTGTCGATTCCAAACCCTTATTTAGTCTTGATCTACATGTAATTATTCTAAAAATACCGAACCGACGGAACAAACATCATATGTTTGACAGGTAAGTACGAACAGTTTGTATTTGTATGGGAAAAGAAAATTGTCGTTTTTACTATTTTCCTCTCATTTTTTCCATATTTTCTCACCGTTTAAACCTTCCCTGGACTTTCACGAATATTTCAAGACCAAAATTAGTCAAATCGGTTCAGCCGTTCTCGAGTTTTAGCGGGACTAACGAACAGCAATTCATTTTTATTTATATAGATTGATGCCAATGCTCTACATATTTCCATCGTCCCGTCGAGCGTCAATTTTAATAAAAGTTTTTATTATCAATACAAGAACTTAAATATAAACTCGATGCTAAACCCACTAGACTGTAAAAATGGAATTGTAAAAATACATCTTGTTTTATCAGTTCCCCAGCTGTGTTTTATTTCACTTTGACTTGACAATATCTCACGACATATCTAGCTTAAACATAGTATGTATTACAGTACCTATTTATACTTAAGTACTTGCGGAACTTTCGGGGCTGTTTGGCTGCGAACTTTTAGTACTAGAGATGTTATTTTCCTGAGAGTATAAAAACATAAAAAACAATTGACGGCAATTTGGGCCAATTTTATTATCTATAGTTTATTTTTAAGTCTAGTTTTTAATTTTAGTTTGAATTTTTTACTTTAAGGTTTTCACATTAGAATACAGAACAAATCACATTCAGTTTCATTTAAATTGCCACAAGGTAATATAAAACTCACTGAAAGGAAAATTGGATTAAGTAAACTAGTGTCTTTAATTTATTTTGTAATAAGTATTTAAATTTTACTGGGAGACGGATGTTGTCTCCGGGTCAATTATATTACAATAAACTTACGATTAGAAACATACAGCCTTATGACAAACAGACAGACAGCGAAGGCTTAGTAATAGAGCCCCGATGTATGAGTACGGAACCCTAACAATCGATTAAAGGACATTCATACAGCTTATTTCGTCTATGTACCTACTGGCATCTCATTTTTACCAATGTGATTAGTTATAATATAAATGTAATTGATTGTTTTAAGTATTATTTGCAAAAACATAGCTTACCGTTGTGTTTCGGCTTTGTTCTCAACCGCTGTCTCCTCTTGGAAAATGCCGGTAGATTCACAATCTGACTTGTAAAAGTGCCCTTGTGGCCTACTTACTGAATAAATTATTTCATTTCATTTAATTTTATTACAATTCTATGACAGTAAAGATATTCAAAATAAGTAAGAGACAAATGCGGAGTTAGCTTAAGTGCGCTTTTACGGGCCACGCTTACAAAGATGAGAGTTAATTCCGAATCTCATCAAAGCGACGACGTTTTATGAAAGCGAATGGCTTGTCGGCGACTAATCTGTAGTCGTTAGCTATCGAGACTTCCACTTCTAAGGGCACTTTTGCTTTATAGTTATTTAGCTCTAAGATATTTTAGGGGTTAAACTTTGAAATACTCACGGCTTGTAAGCATTTGAGAGATATTTTGGAGGGTTTTCATACTTAAGTTGTGGCCACGGAGATGAGAAATGCTCTGTCTTTGTCTGATTAATCATTGCTGTGTTTGTTCTCTGGCGTTTATAAATACGTTTATGAATCTAGATTTCTAGATCCATTTTGAAAATATTATGCTGTGGGACAGCCGAACTCATACAAATTATTATTATTTTTAAATCTTATAAATAATTTCATACATAATACGGCATGCAATTTTCAGAATTTTTACCAGGTTCAATTCCGGGTTGTGATTGAGATTTATAAAAAAAATGCAGTTTCTATTAAATAAAAATTCGACGCCATGGTTCCTAAGAACATATTTCCCTATCTCTTATAGTTTTTTCTTTCTCCTTACTGACCCATTTGGATTGATCACCCTGTATATTTCGAGAACACAGAGCCAGACGGGGCCGCGTTACAATGTCACCATGTGTGTTCACTATGTAGCGATTTGATTACCGATTACATACATTTTATAGTGAGCCGGAACATCGCAATGCTGCTACCATCACCACATAAGAATTCCCATTAGTTAATTTAGATAAAAATATTTTTATAAAACTATTGAATGTACTAGCGACCCCTTAAATTTATTTTGAACCCAGCAGATTAAGCAATTCGCCACATTACCATAAGCCGGGCAAGTTAGCGTTAATCTCATTTCAATTCAGGGTGTCGGGCGCTGCAGCTCGTAAACAACTTGGCCCGCTTTTTGTGAGCCCGTGGAACGCCGAACCCGGCCCGACCCGGCAGAGGTCGTGTTGGAGGTTACCTTCGTACACTCGTTTCAGCTAAATTAAGCTGTCCAGGTTCCACTGAGCTTATCTTGTAAACATTGCTAGACAGTATCATTGTTTGAAACGTGTAAAAAAGCTCACTATAAACAAAAGCAAACAAAAAAAAAACTGCTATAGGCAATTTTATGCTTGTACCTCGTAGCGGTGTTAACTCGCAGTGCATTACTTGCGCACTCGTGCAGAATTGCATGTTTTGTATGGGCATTGATTAGCAAGTATTATGATATATCTAATCTCGGAATTCTTTGCGGCCTCGTCACACTAAAATGGCGCTTACGTTAAAAACGAGGCGGTAACATATATTTTTTTAATAATTGCGAATTTTTCAGTTCATAAAATATGGTCGACTGACTGGCTGTCACGTTGTGGAATCAACCGTGTCACCTTGCCCTCTAACTTTGCATAGTAGCGAAGTTTGCATGAGCCGATTACGGATAAAGGGGGTTATGAATGTGACAGTCTGTTAATTAATTTATGTTTGGCTTGTTGTTTTACTTTGATAGACCCCCAAATTGCGGTATTATCCCATGGCTGGGCACGGCATGATAAACACTGTTTTACGAAAGGATACATTAAGTTTATTGACCGAGCGAGCGGAGCTCTCCGTTTCAGCTTGGCTAGAAATGCTTTCATATATGTCCGAATAACTACTAGTTGTCAACATTTCCAGTTGTTCTCGATGACATTAATCATTTCTTAATCGATTCTCGTAAAATTTTGTTAGCAGGTTCGATAATTATAATTTTCTTTTTTAATTTAGTTTTACATTTTCTGAATGGCGTAGAATGGGGACAGGTTTCCAATGATTATTTGTCAAGTACTTTGTGCAAGGAAAAAAACATATCAACTATTTAAAATACTCCTAGTTCTACACTCACAGGCAAACTAGTGCTTAAAGTAGAGTAGAAATATATATATATACATATATACATAAGTACATAGCCCTCGGTAGTGACCGTGCCACTTTACTAAGCATAGGTATGTTGTTCTTATCAATATTCAAGAATATGAATATTATAGCATTTTCGGATCCTTAATATCTACCTTAAAATATGATAAAACCCGACTACAAAGATTTATATTTATAAATGATATTGCGGAAGATGAAACGCATTACTAGCCTCTAAAACGCTTTGTTGGAGCCAAATAACAAATCATTCATTCAATTATGTTTTTTGATTTAACGCCACGAGTATGAAAATCTCCTACGAGAATTTCAGTAACCAGAGCAACTGTGTGCATGCTGTAAGAGACGATACACGTGAATGTAAATATTAATAGTTTGGGTGTAATCCTTTTAAAACGTTCCGACAGGTTTAACCTTGTTAAATAAAACGAATTGCACTTTCAATCCTCTCCGAAAAGGTATCGGGTATTGCTCCGGTTAATCGAATTACGATTGTACACTGATATTCTTTTAGATTAAAACTGAATATAGTTTATGAATTCGTGCACTTTTGAGGTTTAAAAAAGTATGTCGATGGCTGAAAATTCAAATGTAAGCTTATAAATGCTTACGCCGATGTTGGAAACACTAGCAGCAAACGTTATAGTGTAGTGCGCTACGCGAAATACCGAAGACTGGGTTCAGCGAGGACTATAGGCACATTATGTAGAAGGAACCCATGCCTGACAGTTGACATTGTAGGATAGTGAGGATGTACCCGTTCGGTCATGATCCTTAGACATGACTAACAATAGAAAATACTATCAACTCATTGCTAAACTTATTAAATGCTATAATTTGTTAAAAATAGGTGGCTCCATAAATACAGAGCTGTAGTATTTTCTTGTGTTGCACTATTTTTTGCCGATTAGCGTACAAAAAAATTTGCTTAAATATTTATAGTATGCTAATTAATTAAACATTGAATTACAGGTATAATAAACGTTGAGTATTATATTCCAAAAATACTAATTTATGATATGTTATAATGACAAATAGAGATAATTAAATTACCAATTAAATAATAATAATCAAAGAAACTTAAAGATTTAAATTAATCTAAAATAGAATGATAACACGTATTTGTAAGTAATGTTAATAATTTTGTCTCAAACTTGTCATTGGTAACATTTTAAATTCTATTGGCAATTTGTTATTAAAGCGCATTAAAGATGTTTTTATAAGAGCTACTCATAAACCCTTCCCTACGTCTTTGCCCCGCATCACCAGGAGAACGCTTATGCAACCCTTGTACAGCTAATTTAAGTCTTATAAGGACTGTATAAGCGCTTATACAGAATTTATGCTACTTGAGTGCTGGCAGGACCCTAGGTTAGTTTTTAAATAATAAAAGCAAAACTTATAAATGGAAATGCACACTGAATTGGCAAACTACAAAGAATATTGGATGCTTAACCTTAACCTTCGATCTCTGGCTTCATTTCCAAAAAAGGAGTTATTTGTTACACGTCAATATTTATATTTCGGATGTCTCGTCTGTTAGAGAGGCAGCACTTTACGTGAATAAGTTTCAGGATAAATGTAATATTCAGGCCACATGTATTTATGACTTTCCCTCATATTGACGACGTATTTCATTGCCATCTGACTGCGATACTTTTAGGATAAATAAAACAAATCGAATTTCGAAACTGCACTTCCACGATCGCACTATCGTATGCCGTTCCCGATTTCAACGTTTTCCGATATGCTCCAGTTTAAAATTGTTCCGTTTTTAAGCCACGTTTATTTATATTTATCCCATTTTATGCGTTATGTGTATCCTGATATATAAGTATCGACTCGTATCGACGATGCAGATGCAATAATTTTGGTTTTGGGGCAAAATACCGCATCGAATGTGGAGCATTCAATAAAGCTAAAGTATGCTTCGCTACCGTACTCGTGTTTACATCTCATTGACATATTATCAGAATGTATCAATTTCAAGGCGTCTATAGTTTAACAGGCTTAGATTAAATAAGACTAGAAACCTACTTAGTGCTGGAAAATCCGCTCAAAACGTTTTTATGATTGGTTCGTTGACACGCATAAATAAAGCCAAAAGCGCCTTCATCTTTCGAAAATCTGTTGATGAAGACTCTCGTTCTATTAGAAACTGTAATAGTTTCAGAAAACATGTTAAATCAAACAATACGACATTAGGTGAAAATAATAATACAAAACACTAAGGCCCCGTCTTAAAGCCTACTTACTAGATTAAAGAAAGCGTCAAGTTAGACCAAGAACAGATGGAACTAAATAAACACTTGTAAAGGCGTGTGCACAAAACTTGTCACTTTGAGTTGTGATCTCTTCTACAGCCCATTCATCATTGTTTTTAAGAGTTTTACTCTTGTCGGTGCAGCTTTCTCCAGTCCGTTCTACTTAACGCCAGTTCTTTCACTGCAATACGACGCGACGTCCTTTTTCTTTATCTGGTTCAAATAACTAATCATTGGTCTTCCTTTTAATGACCTACCTTCAATTTTTCCCCTTTCCAATACTTCCTGATTTGTGACTTTTTCTTTCAGCTCCACAGCTACCGAACCGAAAATAGCAAGGTTTCGCCGGAGATTAGTAACAGTTTCAGCGAGTTTGAGCTGGGCTTCCAACTCGTTCGGTCCAGGACACTTTTTAATGGAAAAACTTTATAGTAGTTCAATTGATCGGTGCGGTTGTACGCAAATAGTTTGTGACATGAGTTGGAAAATGGGCGAGTATTTTACTTGTTTTATTAATTCAAGCCAGAATGTATGTATCTAGGGATAGGTAAGAGATAGAGCGTGCAATTAGAGTGGCCCATTATTTAGTCTCCAATTTTGGATGAGACTCTCTCGTCTCATCTCATCATTTTATCCCGGAGACTATCCAGCCAAAATGTTGTTATTTTCTGCGGTTTCTGCGACTGTCACAAATTTAAATAAAACAACAAGGTTTACAACCTTTGGCAACGGTAACTAGAAAGTTGCCAAAACGTCAGAGAGGCTCAAATAATTAATATACGCGATCGTCGATATAACTTAGTAAACTGTCATACTTAAGCGGCAGTTGCACGCACGTTGCTTGTAGAACCGATGACTGTGTGGATAGAACAGTTTTGAGGACGCAGCGTGGTAGCACCCTACTCGGGAGCGGGATCAGTGATCGAACCACGAATGGTAACTACGGTCTAACCACGGTTGTATGATGGCAATGCATGACCAGTCATTGTGGAAATTCGAGGGAAAGATCTTTCTCCGAATTGGACGTCTTTCAAACATATTACCTAAATTCTAAATTGAAACAATCTCCGACCATCCAAATATAGCTAAAAACCATATTGACCAATAAGGCTTTCGATTAAAAACATCGCATTGAAAACAGGCGTTTGGGAGTTAGCATTATACTGAGGTGGGACCATTTCGTGGCATAGTTTAGTTTTTATTTTGTACATTTATTTCTGCTATTTTATTTTCTCTTTTTAACTGGACTATTGTACTCGAATAAATGTATTTTCATTTTAAATATTGTCTTTCTACTTCGCAAAGGCTTTTAGCGTTCTACCATACCATTGTGTTCCACCAATAGTCTTTGATATGTCTGTTTTCTTCACAGTTGAAAGATTTCAATTAAATGAAGATTCGAGTCGTATATCGCGTTGTTTTTATTTATTTTCAATTAACGTTTAACGATAATAACGTTTTTATGTTATTTAACGGTTGAATGGTGTATATTTTCGATGAAAATAATGAGAACGCATGGGATCAATCATCGCATGCTGATGCGCCGCTGACTAATAGCGAATGTAATGACGTAAACTGAACGTGAGCGTGGCGTGGGCTCGCGTTAACGGCGGCTGCCCCCTAGATAAATAATCTTTGAGTCTTGTGGGAGATACGTTGAAGTAAGTGTGATGATACATCGAGACGGAATCCTGCTATCATTATCATCATCATATCAGCTGATAGACGTCCACTAATCGATCGGTCTTGCGCCGCATTCATCCAATTTCTGCCGACGATCTTAACCAGGTCGTTGGTCCACCTTGTTGGTCCATTTTGCTATTCTAAGTATAAATTAGAAGGTACCAATCTTCTCCCGCGCGGGAAAGAAGTTGGTCATAACCCTCTTTTTCTGCTATACAGTTGCCAGGTATCCTTTAACCATCTGTAGATTCGTAGCCACAAGTGTGAATTATATGAAATAGATAATTGAAATTAAAGTTATAAAAAATGCTACGATTCCTGCAAACCGCAAAAAATCTTGCTACACTTTTAGCTAAAGAAATTTGCCTAAACGTATGTCAATTTTCTACGATTTTCATTTACTGGCTGGTAATTTATTGTACTGAAAACATAAAAACAATTTTGAGAATATTTTGCAACTTTCATTAGTCATTATCACTTATGACAATAAATTGCAATTATTATCATATCGACAGCATTTTCGTTGCAAGCATAATCATTAAGTAAGATTGGTCGTAAGTGTGGATGATTTGTAAGCTATACTATTACGAGTAATTCAAGTTAATAATATTACCTGATATTTGTTGCAATTAATCATTTCCATAAAAACAGAATCAGAAATTATTTATTTTATAGACACAGTATAGGAATGTTACAGTACATTATGTATCATGTATCTAGCTTGCATGCAAACGTGCATACCTACACATACTCGACTTACTGTACCATGATGCAATAAAAATGCTATGAAATTACCGCTGTCTGTTCAATGCCAAATAATTTGTAGATAATCTGACACTATAATATTAACCGATGCAAACACTGCTGTGCATATATCTCTCAGCGGTGATGAATATAGCCGATTGTTTAGCAAATAGTAGCTAATTATGAGTAACGTTTCCCAATAGACGGAGCTATTTTCGGCTACAACAATAGCAGCGGCAGCTGTGCGCAAGCGCGGGCAGGGAGCGCCGCGAGAGAGTACACCCTCGTTTTCCTATCTCAGAAGCGTTTATATAATTCATGGTACAGTTGAGTTCATTTACATCTACACACTTACGAGAACAAAAATATCTGACCATGACCCTATTGTCAGGACACAATAGCCTCAACAGGCACCTACACATTATGGGTGTGGTAAGTGATCCATACTGCCCGCACTGTGGTCAGGAGGAGACGAGTAAGCATGTTATAGCAGAGTGTGGCATGTATGCGATAATACGCTATAGCATCTTCAGAAAAGACAAACTAGAAGAGGAAGAGCTGAGGGACATTAACCTTAAAGATGTCCTTTCCTTCTGCAGGAGATCAAGAAGATTCGAGGAAGAAGGCTGTATGGGAGCGCCGCCGGGACAGTAACCGTTGGCTCCAATTGGGAATTGGGCTGAATTGGGCGCAGCCAAGCGATCGACAGCCCGCCTGTCTCCGGCCGGGCGTCCCTACACCAAATCATCAAATCATCATATTGTCAGGAGCATAAAATCGTGTTCAGATATTTTTGTTCTCGTAAGTGTGTAGATGTAAATGAACTCGACTGTACCACTTGTAGTTTTATAAGTCAGCGCTGGAGGCGCTGCATAGTCCTTCATACAAATAGGTTACGAGTACGGTCATTGTAAACTCATGGAATCGGTACTGCACTACTAGCATAAGTGTAAAACGTGACTCCTTGCCGCGTGACATAATATCGACGGTGGAAAGGAGAAACCCCTTAAGCGACATTTTGAATGAAATTGAGTTATATATACCGTTGGAATCAGCTTTTTTTTCTGAGTCTTTTAAGCCAGGTTACGTAGCGATCTGATGACTTTGATGTCGGTTAAAGTAGCTTATAAATAGTGGACACATTTAAAAAATACCCCTTTATGCGACACATAATTTGATTTAAATTTGAACTACGTCACTTAAACTACTCACAATTTTATACGTGATCGCTTAAGCTTATTATTGTCGGGATTTGTTTTTAATTTCGATTTAACGAATGAAGAAGATGGATGATGCTAGACCTCGCGCGACAGGCCTATTCATGGTTAGTTACTCCTTGCTGTTGTATTTTAAATAAATATATAGTACATATTTAAACATTATTTACTGCACCCATCTATGTAAAGTTCCGTTTGGTCCTACAGTACTAACTGGTAAAAAAATAAACTATTTTTTTAATCAATACAAACATGTTAATCATGATCAAATATTTATTCAGCGGGTAGGCGTTATTTTAATTCATATAAGAAGAGAGGATTTAAACGCTCAATGTTGACAAGTACATACATTTTCTGCGAGAAAGTATTTTTATTTAATTTCATAAGAATATGATGGAATGCATACGTACCTAATATTGATTTTTCCAGTGAAGTGCAGCTGAAGTTAGCAACAGTTATACCTGGAAATAATAATTACTAATTAGTTAAGAATTACATCGTTTAAACTAGACTACAGTCCATGAGCTCTCAGATTGCGATTCAGGTTTTTGTGAAAACTGAGAGGTGCTTACCTGGATCGCGTAAGAGCGAGCGAGATAAGTATCAAACGCGAATCGCATTCTGACAGCTCACGTTCTGTATATATAATTATAGTGATGGCATTTCAGATGAATGGATTAGTATCATTTTGTCAAATTTAAATACATTTTATTTAAATCAGAACCAAAAATTATATATTTCACGTCTACGCGGTTCATATCTCTGGCGCTGTCCTGCGGTTTACGTTACGAAACGCAAACAAAACGCGGAACGCCCGCCGTCCAAAACAAATCGTTTTAAATATAGGATGTCATCGTCAATTTGCCGCGGTTAATACTAAACTTTCTTAGAAATTTGTGATCTTAAAAGATAAAAGCACATTTATTATAGTTGTTTCGTGTGAAATATAACGGTTTTAATTAAGACAAATGTATAGTTAATCAGAGGCCAAGATCCACTTTGGGTCGTTGCGCTCACTTAGTTAGTTAGTTTTTGTATGTTAGTTAAGTATTCTCGACGAAGTGAAAATGGACGAAGTGGCCACTAGTGTTATGGATAATATTGATGCAATGGCAAAAAAAGAACCCCGGATTCGCTGGACTCAACAGGCGTCCATTGGCAACTCGAATAAAGGGCAACATCGACTGTAGTCGAGGTGGCACGTACAAAAAGGCTCAAAATACAAACAATAATAACAGATACTTTATTTTCGCACAGCCTTGCCAAAGCGTCGTCATATAACAAAACATGTTCTACAACAATCCTAATGCACGTCTCGGTAATTATGAATTAAATCCCAAATTTTAAGGCATGTTAGCTCGTTAGCGTTCATTCTATTTTTGCAGAGCTGGCTAAAAGTTGGTGTACAGATAAGATATATTTTTAATTAGATGTTGCGTCAAGTGGCAGATAAGCGCCGATTTGCGGCTATCACGCGGGCAAATGGTCCGTGTTGGAGCGCTGCAATTTTATTTATTGTCAGTGTCCTAATCACAAAACTTGGAAGTTGTGGTGCCAGCGCTAAGCGGAGCCCTATAATTATGACGATTCATAATTCATATTACTATAACAGTTAAATATCGTTTACGAACTGCTAAGATTTTAACAGTGGTTTCTTCTTGTGAAATGCCAGTAGACTCAGACAAGTAAAAGTTGGTATCCTTGTCGCTTACTTACACAATTCAGTTCTTTATTTAATTATTTCATGGTTTCCTTTCTTTCAATTGTGTTTTACGCTACTAGCATTTCAAGCTCTTTCGGCGTTTCTTCTCAACAATGATGTCCTCTTGTGAAATGCCGGTAGAGTTGAACACGTAAAAGTGCACTTGTGGCCTACTTACTTGCAGAATAAAGTTCATTATTTCATTATCGCGAATAAAACTAAACTAAACAAATTTAAATCATGTAAATGGCCCCATTTTTTCTGAAGTTGTACACCCCACATTTTTTTTTTTCGTTATTTTGGGTATTTTCTACTCAGAATCACGGGCTTTTTTGATCTCATTAGGAAAAAAAAACTGTCCCATGTTTTTTCGTTCCATTCCATTACCATTTCCATATAACCTACAGTAAGTTACCTACTACAGCGGTAACGGAATGGAAAAACAAAAAATGTATGAATATTTTGGGGTGTACAACTTTAGAAAAAATGGGCCAAATCATCTTTAGATATCCAAGTATCTCTATAGAAATAATATGGTTGCGTACATAAATGTGCTAATAAAAAATATTACAGTTAGTAATTAAGTACCAAAACCTAATACATTGTCTTTCGTTACCTAAATGTAAAGAATATTTTTAAAACGAGTATGTATGCAGGAAACGTTTGTCAGTTTGCGATAAAATACCGTGAGTAAACAATCGGGATAAAATATTTAACATAAATCGCTGTAAACATTGTGCAAATAATTTTTAAGCGGGGGGTTTCCGTTACTCAGATTGTCATTAATCATTATATCACAGTACTAACAGGATGTTTTTTTAAATTCTCGCAATTGTTTTGCACTTTATTCAAGTTGGCCTTGTACTACAAAACATTGCACTTTCCATATGAAATATAAGCAATGTGAACAGGTAGAAGCATACAGGACGAAGTAACTAGGGTCCCCAAGTACCGTACACGACGCCACAAGCAACATTAAAGTTTTGATAAGGTTTGTCGAGGAGTTGGTTGGAGTAGCGCTACCCCCTTTTCACGCAAAATAGGCACGCGGAGACTTGCGGAAAATGCCCAGCGCAACTAACTAACTAAGCAATGTGAAAATATTAACGTTAATTGTAATGCCAAAATTACTAATGATCTAGATATATCGATTTTCGAAATGTTTTTGGATTTAGAATTTGTACGGATCGGTGTATAAATGGCCAAGAATGACAGATGTAATCGGGATATTGTGGAAATCTGGGAAACACCCAATGTTCAGTAAATGCGACATGCATTTCATAACGGCTGACAAGAAAAAAACTGGCATCACAAGAAAAATACACATACACAAGGGCGAAGTCGCAAAGATGGTCTAGTTTCACGTAGTTTCTACTTTATCAAAATTAGTTAGACGAAGAAAGAATGAAGCTGTTTGTGGGAATGGAACTCGGAAAGTTTCGAAGTAGCAGGCATCCACCTGAGACCTTCACAAAATAACAAATGAATATGAAGTGTAAAGGTGGTTTACCACTGGGTGAGGCGAAGCGAGATGAGGCAAGCGAGCTATACAAGTTTCTATTCTCGTTCCACCCAGCCTCGCCGCGCCCAGGGGAAAACCTTTAATGCAGTTAAACCAAAAACGTACTTTATCTCATTTAATTAGAAATAAATTTAATAGGTATACAACAATTAGCAAGTGTGAATTAAAGCAAAACTTATAGCTTTTTTCCGTAATAGATAGGTATATAGGTACATACAAATCATATTTTACTCGTTTTAGTAAGTAATTAGCATATTTACTAAAACGAGCTGCGATTGCTACAATTATTTATGTTATATTTTACTTTTGGTTTTTTTTACACTTTTTTTACAGGCTCCACACATTTTTAATGGCGAGTAACTGAATATTTAAATGTATGTACTTTTAAATGAATTATGCATCCACAGGCTCAAGCCACGTGTCCTCCTTTTAAAATTAAATGTGTTTATAATTTTGTGTTTTCGTGTCACCATAAAAATAAGCATCTGCGTCATTACTTTTGTTAACTTTAAATTTCCGCAATTGGCCCTTACCAGTCCTAGATGGACTCTAAAAAAATATGAGTACCTTTAAAAAATATTGATACATGTTAGCTCGTATATCGACCCCTTATTAAAATAGCTCAAAACAAGAATTAGACTTCTTAAAATATCTTAGCAATCCAAGCTAGTTAATTAAAAGTATAAATCTCAATCAGAAAAGTCTCTTTTTTCTTAGACTGCATCAACTAAGCAATTCTTAATCAAAAGCAATATAAATCTGAGACACCATTATCAAAATCGAGACACGAACTAGCAAGGCGGTCCCGCCGCGGGCAGATATACAACCAACTTAGCTAGACGTGTCGTTCATTATGCTAATAGTTCTGAAATGCAATCTACTCTGCATTTATTTAAATTCATAGAGTAAAATGTAATTGCACCAATTCATTACCTTAATGATATTCGGCTTCAAGTCGAGTGCGCCGATAATGTGCCCCAATAAATCGAACAAACTATCGCGCACTACGAGCCGAACGAAATATACAGTCGATTTCACATCCTTTTCAGTCATATTAACAGCATTTTAGTAGGGTTTGCAGTCCCGGAAAATTTGACTAGAAACTTAAACCAGAAACTTAAAACCAGGGGGGCATATTAGGCCTAATTTTTAGGATTCCTTGCTCCAGGAGTTTCGACCGCATATTATAATTCGTGACGGCATCTCCGACTGGGCCTATCTCGCACCATCGTGTCGTGCACCAACTGGCTCGGTATGCCGAAGGTCTTAGTTTCACTTCAGCAAGGTGGTATTTCTAGCACCTTACTTCAACTGGCGTCAGCTAAGCCAATTTTGTTATTCGACGTAGCGCCATACTGCGCGCAAATCTAATTGTAGAGTCAAGGAAATTGGTTGGGTTGCCTTAAAATATGTTAATTTCATGTACAGTTATGAGATTTAAAATTAATATGTATTGTGTAGCGTAACAGTTGATAATATGCTTATTATTTCCTTCGTTTTAGGCTAAAATCTGCTTTAGCAACTAGCTGTAAGTTACAGATACGTAAATACATATTATTAAATATATAAATGAATTCAGTTTAGTATTTTGCACTAGATCGGTGCTTTTGACCATTAACATTCAGCATTCGATTGTCAGCTAACCACGAGGTTGGACTATTGAATTCGAATACACCATCTCGACATTTTTTAAGGATATTAAAAAGGTTTGCTATTCAATGTCTCTCATGTATGTTTGCTCCCTATTTTGCTGGCCCAGATAGATTCTTCGATTCTTTAGCAATTGCCGTTTGTCAAACACTACCTAAAGCTATTTTTGAACAAAAAATGTTTTCACAATCAGAACAATCGGTGATAATAACCCATGATAAACATACATGTGTACATCATTACCAGTGTCCGGGTGAATTATCTTTATCGATCGGCTAATGGAACTCATTCCGCTAACAACTCTCGTTCTGCATTCTATAGCTACATTCTATCCGCTTGTATTGAGACTGAATCTGTTTTATTAGGTTTAGGTAGTTGTTTATTACAGTCGTTCGTTTTTATGCAAGATAAAAAGAAACAAGCAGAAGTTAAGACTGTTTTAACATTTATTTTTGTTTTGGTAAATGAAGCACTTGAAATTTTATGACCAGTGACCAAGACAGTTGTTGGACATAAGTGTCTCAGGGATATAAGCAAAATCTTGACCTGAGAAACGCCACCTTTTACAGAATTGATTTATATGAAGTTTGAAGAGACTTTAGATACATTTTTTATGAGATACATATTATTATTATAATGAGGCAACCGAACACAAGAATCACCTGATGGTTTTAGCGATTAGCTGTGTACGCACGAACGAACACGAACATAGAACACGAAATACTAGACGAGTTTGATGTTCGTCAGTGGTACGCACGTGTTCGTTCGTGCGTGTTTACCATGGATTGTTCGTTCGTGCGTGCACGGCTATTACCATAGCCCATGGACACCTGCAAGAGCACAGGAGTTACAAGTGCGTCACCGTCCTTTCAGATGGGAGTACGCTGTATGCCCTTTTCGAGAAGATTTTAGGTCGTATTAGCCCGGAAAAACCGCGAGCAACATTTCATTCCACGGGTTAACGGTGAATGTATGAAAAATGTAATATCTCATTGTTTTAATGTGGGTTACACGTTACAAATTTTATATCAAACTATTGACACAGAGATCAAGAAATGCGTAACCTGGTGGAACAGACCGGGAATCGAACCCGGTACCTCTGGATTGCCAGTCTAGCACGTTAACCTTTCCGCCACCATTACACCCAAAAAACCTTTAGAATTTTTCCTTATGCTTTGTGTGTCGATCTTTGCATTGTTTATTTCATTCCCGGTCTTTTCCACCTGATTACGCATTTCAATTTTTCTTTGATCTTTTTATCATAAAATTGATTTAGGTTGACGGTTGTTGAGATCTAAGAGACTGTTTGGATAGTGGCCTATCCAAACAGTCCGATCGCTATTCAAAAGACAAAGATTAAATCATATTTATTTAGACCGGCGTATCAAACGTGCTGCTTAGTAACAAGAGCTCGTCGAAACCGAAATGTACAGATTCCAGTAATGTAAGAAACTAGCACAAAAATCTTACGCTATCTTCCAATATTTTACCCTTAACACGTCGTGACGTGACGCGATCGGCAATATAAACCGGATCTCATAACGTTTAACATCCCAGATATTTGTAATATTCTTTAGTGCCCATTCGCTTTAACGCCACTCCATACAATCTCATCCAGGTCCATAAAACAATGCCAATAAAGGGGTAACGATCGCACCAAATCTTTCATGTGTATGATACCTGTTTATATATATTTGTTATTAAGTGACCGAATACGAACAGTCGGCTTTATAAACATAGGCAGATTTTAGTATTATTTGGCGTTACCGTCTACT
Source organism: Apotomis betuletana (assembly GCA_932273695.1). Taxonomy (NCBI): domain Eukaryota; kingdom Metazoa; phylum Arthropoda; class Insecta; order Lepidoptera; family Tortricidae; genus Apotomis; species Apotomis betuletana. The sequence continues at coordinate 26,387,191 of OW026305.1, read as the reverse complement.
TCGTAGACATTATTTATTCATTGACAAGAAGGTTCCCGTTCCCGTATCTTCGTTTTCGATAGCCGAAAATACCATATCGGTTGAATAAAAGTAATCTTATAAGTAAGTAGGTATTGTCTTTGCATGTGATGTCTATTAAAGGAAACCTTCTAATATGGTGAACTATTTCAATTGACTGCATTTTATACACCTTTTAAGAAGTTCCATACCCTATATACATATATATCTCCCATAATTAAGACTCATCAAACGCCATCTCTTAATCATAAGTCACTAAAGTCACAATACATGACACCATCCAGCCGCTGTATAGCGTGCCAGAAAATACAAAAATATATACGTGCAGCCGAAAAACATAACCGTCCCTGACGCAGTCGAGTAAAAACCTCGTTTATTTTCCGGCCGAAGATACATTATCGGGCCGAATGTGGACGAGATTAGCGCTCATAAGGGCCTTATCACACTTGCGATTTGCAAGCGTATTTTCTATACAAATAAGCGACGCGGCGAACACGCTGCGCGATCGCCTTCATACAAAATACTCTCGCAAATCGCAAGTGTGATAAGGCTCTTATAGGCGTTATCGGCCCGATAGTCTCGCCGCCGTGTTAACATATCGCTGACCGCTACATATCGGTTACACGCTTTGATTACTCACGTAAATGAGCCCACACTCAACCGAATCCAAAAAGGAGGTTCTCAAGTAAATGCGGATTTGTTTTTGAGGCTTGTACCTCCCGGAAGGTCCCGCGCTGGGCGGAACGTCAAGCACAATAGTGGCAAAGCTACCGCGAGGCTGTACGGGTAGCAGTCCCTAATGAATAGCCTCTATACGAGTTCGAAACATATCGAGCCGCTTCTAGTTCTCAACCGCTAAATACATTTAAAATTTTGGTTAATCATAAACACTTCGCAGTAATTCGTTTAGCCGAATTTATTTTGTAAATAGTTATTGGTTATTTTCATCTCCTGTAATATTTTACATAGAAAACTACCGTGAGTCTCAGACATATTAAAATACATAAACGGGTTTGCTCACGTTGTAGAAGTTGAATATCACTCGACATGTTTCGAATCGGTACGCGATTCATACTCAGGAGAGCCGATCAGTAGCGGCGGCGGCCAACTGCACACTAAATGATAAATCGTGTACCGATTCGAAACATGTCGAGCGATATTCGACTTATACGACGTGAATATAAACCCGTGTAGGTATTTTAATATCCTGTAATATTTCCTCGTTAATGTTAACTGTATAAACGAAAGCCGAATATGAACGAGATTAGATTAGGCTTTATTTCAATTCTGAGCGACCAATGGGTGATGTTGAGTTGCGCGACAGAAGTGGCGGCCACATATAAATAATGCTGTGAGGATGCCGCGTCACACCCAAGGCGTTAGGGATACGCCAGGGGCTAAATTCGGCGTTCCTAAACGACATTACATTACCTTTAACCTCTGCAAAGTGCATGACATTCAACAGTGCACACTTGACAAAATGAAAGTCATTATTAAGAAGTGGCTACTGTCACTATCATATGACGACACCGAGGCTTTACTTCTTGCAAGTTCATTCTAGCTATGCGCACACACACACACACACACACACACACACACGCGCGCGCGCGCGCACACGCACACGCACACATACACACTCACTCACACACACCACCTGACGCTAGCGTTCATCGTGCCTGTCTATTTGGTTAAATGCAATTAGTTTAAATTAGTTGTAATTAAAATCTATATTTTCTGTTTATAAACTTATACCTAACTGTTTTACATATTGCACTCCAGGGGCCCTATGATGGTTGCTTTTATCACGCGATAAATAAGTGATAAAGAATCCGTCACGTTTTGACATATTGCGAGTGTGAGTGACAGATGCTTTGTCACTTATTTATCACGTGATAAACGTAACCATCATAGGGCCGCAGGACCCCAAGATACAGGCTCAGCCTAGTTTGGGATCCGCTAGATATATCATACTTTATGTACTTGTGTATTGGTAAGCAAATAAATTATTTTGTATTTTGTATTTGTACATTTGTCCTTGATCTTGCTATAACTATATGTATATTTTAGAAAAAAACTCGGAAGTGGCCGCTACTGCCGTTACCTATAATGTTATTTTCTTTGGATAAAATATTGTAGAGGTGTAGGCCGACTAGGCCGGCTATAAAGGAGAATTAAGGATTTTGGTTAAATTAAGATTCTGCCACTATCAGTTTTAATAAAATATTGTGTCACTTATCTGCAAGCCGCTACCAAAAAATCGATTTTATTATGTATCGTAATTCAGTATAAATGTGTATTTTGTTTCACTCTACCACAGTAAAAGTCAAATACATATATTGTGGGTCACAATCCCCACAATATACTCTGTTTTGATAGGCATAACATTCTGTCTGAAGTACAAATGACTGACGCAATCAATACATCAAATTTAGTCATACCTCCATCAAAATATCAACGGGCCCAAGTTATAAAATTCAGCTCGATTAGCATAAATCGATTTCATCATCATCTACGTCCTATCAGCTGAAAACCTTCCACTGCTGGAAAATGAGGGAGGGAATCTCCACATCGACAGGTCGACACCGGGACCAGATAATCATTACAAAATGCCACGGCAAATATCACTTTTCACGAGATATTGCTAAATTGCCGCGTCTCGTTGAATCAGGCCCAGTCTGAGTTATCTCCGGCGGCGGCCATTTATCACGCGTCACAATTTATCGCCATCGACTGCCGCGTGCGGAATTATGACCCGCCATATTCAAAAATGGCAACATTTTGTAAAACATTTTCCCTCCTACATTTCAAATGTTTCTATTACTTACTGCTGTTATCCATGACCATAACCATCACATACTAAAACCAATTGCACTTCTGAGTGGACTATCTCAGGCATTGTGTGGTTTAGAGAGTAGAATTTTATAAATGAAATACTTTATTTATAAGTTCAACAATTTTATCGCTACAGTCCTTTACAAATTTATCCATATAAACTACTAAAACTACTACTACTTACTTGGAAATAGTTAAATTAATTCCAAAGTGATTCTGTAATCTGTAAGAACTTTGTAAATACATTAAATTTTTACTCAGAAAACGCGGAGTTAGCTTAACGAATAAAGCTTGTTCTTTCCCGCCATTTGATTTCATGTTCCGATTTACCAGCAACCCCTTCCATTGCCACTACCACGCCCTTTATTACTTCCACTATAAAGTTCTAATTCCCGTGGACTATGGGTAAAAGGTATGAAGGTTAGGTGGTCCCCCTTTTAGGTGAAAGTGGGGGTGAAATACGTGAAGGCGTCATTGACCGGAAACGATTCTGCGATTGGCGTCTTTAAAGGAACACGGGTTTTTGCGTTCGGTTATAAGGGGCAGCCATAAAACACGCCACATAATCTACTATTTTCCTGCTTCATGTAACACAATTAAGTATAATCGCTGAAATGGTCAAAAAACCCCTGACGATCCCGAAAAAATGCGTATAGTCCTCAAACGACTGAACACTGATATATATGTACAACATCATAAAGCAAGGGGACCCAAACCGTAAATCACAGCGCCCTAGTGTACAGGACCTCTAGCGAAACTGTGACACGCGACTCTTTAACGCGCGAGAAATATTACGTATCTCTTTCTTGGCAGTACTGTGAGAGAGTGACGGGCGATACTATGTCGCGCGACAAGAGTCGCGAAGCCTAGTTGTGCAGAAAATATTCTAATAAGTTACTTACGCGGTTTGTTTATCTAGAAGAAATGACATTTGCGGAGTTTTTTTATAACATAGGGAGCAAATGAGTAGACGGGTCGCCGGATTTCCGTCACCCATCAACACCTAAGATCAATTAATAATAAATACCCCATAACTATATAGTTATTTTAAAATCTGTACCTATATAGTTTGACCTTTGTAATATAACTAAGGTCAAACTATAGAGAGAAAACTCTAATTATTATATATTTACTTAGTTAGGTACATTTGTAGACAAACGTAGTTATAAAAGTGAGCGCAGCATTCGCCAATAAACGTATGTTTGGCGAAAGTAAGAATAAATGTACCAAATGTAAGCATTGCATGAGATAAATTAATTAAAAAAAAAGCCTGCAACACCAGAGGAGTTAAAATTGATGCGTTATCGGCCATTCAGGTGGGAGTACGCTGTTTTCTTGAAGGTCGTATCAGTCTGGAAATACTGCAAGCGACTGTTCACTGCACAGTTTACCAGTGCAAGGCTGGAAGTTACTGGAGAAACGCACAGTTGACGACTGCCAGAATATATACGAGTAGAAGCGAGATCTCGGGCATAGATACACGCAAGATACATTAAGTAATTAAGAACTGGTTGCCACGGAAGACCAGCGTTGCGACATCTCCTGGATGCTGTAGCATATCCTGAGTGGTGTCCTTTGGGATCTGACATGACAGCACCATCTATTTGTATTTCGTTAGTTCAAATTACTTTGTTTTACTTTTTCTGTCTACCCATTGTTTAGATTTAAGTTTATATATGATTTTTTAGATTAAATATGATTGTGCTGTATGATCTGTCTTTAGTCATTTATTATTATGATTTATGGTTTTGGTGCTGTTTAGTTTGTCTCAATAAATTTATTTTCTTTCTTTCTTTCTTTCTTTCAAGAACCGACGAAACGATCATGAGTTGAATTTATACTGATTTAAACACACGATTGTCACACATTATCACAAAACGGGACCATATCGCGTTCAAAAAGGTGTTACTTTAATTACCTGTTACCATTAAGTGAATTGACATCCATGGTTGGGATTGGACAAGAAAGGGACTGAAGAAACAGGCATCAAATACTCGCACGAGTATTTCGTAACACGGACTTCATAAAGACCGTTTTGTTATAATAATATTTGAATTTAGTTCAAACGTCGAATTTTGCCCCTAGTTTGAACTTTCCAGGTTTGAGCTCTAAAATCGAGACATTTTAGGCCAGCAGCCGGCACGAAAGCACTTTATCCCATACATTGCCTTAGACAGGAAATCTGTCTAGTCTAGTCTAGTCTAGTCTGTAAGCCCCAATATATTTGCGGCTTCGGCCGAATACAGCTGCAATACATTACAATATAAAAGCATCGGAATTTATTGACAACAGTTTGTGAATATAAAACAGAACAATGACTTTTTGTTGAATCTGACAATATTTCAGTATTTACATGGATAAGGGCTCGAAGTGCCGGAATTCAAATTTAATAATATTCGTTTTAGATAGATATATTTTTTGAACATAACATTCATTTATTGATTTAAACCCGCACGATTTTCACACAATTAGTATAACAAAACAGCATGTAATCCGGTTCAAATAGTAGTTTATGTGACTGTACATAATGAAGGGTATTAAACACGAGTGTGGGTTTATGAAACGCGCCGAAGGCAAGTTTCATAATAACATCACACGAGTGTTTTAATGCCTAATTATGTACGGTTACATACACTACTTTATCTAGCCACATATCATAGGCCTCCATGATGCATTCAGGAGTCGCACATTACGACAAAATATATTACCTGGTAATGGCGGCAATGAAGTTTTCTGGCAGCTGTCATAGTTTTTTTTAATTCAGAGACAAACTAGAGTTGGCCCCAACTATCATATCATTCGATATCTTACTACGTGCGACATTTGTCAAATTTGATGCAAATTGACAATTCATTTCGAACTAAACGTCATCTCGACTGATATTAGTATAGAGGTCAAATCAAATTTCTTTGTTTTTCATAGATGCTCGAAATTTGAATAAATAATATTATCGAAATCGATGTTATTATTTAGCAATAATAACATTTTCACAGATAAGAAATTTGTTCTTATAAAACAGTCTATTTTTATGGTGGTCATGTGCGGTTCTTGAATGCATCATGGAGAGTTTATGATATTTGGATAGATAAAGGTTATAAATCACGTCCGAGGTAACATCGCTATTATAATTATAATTAAATAAACAGCTTTTATCTATCCAAATATCATAAACCCTCCATGATGCGTTCAAGAACCGCACATTATGACCACCATAAAAATAGACTGTTTTATTAGAACAAATTTCTTATCTGTGAAAATGTAATTATTGCTAAATAATAACATCGATTTCGATAATATTATTTATTCAAATTTCGAACATCAAAGAAAAACAAAGAAATTTGATTTGACCTCTATTCTAATATCAGTCGAGATGACGTTTAGTTCGAAATGAATTGTCAATTTGTATCAAATTTGACATATGTCGCACGTAAGTAAGATATCGAACGATATGATAGTTGGGGCCAACTCTAGTTTGTCTCTGAATTAAAAAAAACTATGACAGCTGCCAGAAAAATTCATTACCGCCATTACCGGGTAATATTTGTCGTAATGTGCGACTCCTGAATGCATCATGGAGGCCTATGATATGTGGCTAGATAAAGTAGTGTATGTAACTGTACATAATTAGGCATTAAAACACTCGTGTGATGTTATTATGAAACTTGCCTTCGGCGCGTTTCATAAACCCACACTCGTGTTTAATACCCTTTATTATGTACAATCACATAAACTACTATTAGAATACAATGAAGTCCTGGGACCTAATTCGAGAATGCCGTTTGAGAGATCGCAAAACGTCAAAACTCTATTAGATAACAGTGATATCGCCTTTGAATTGTCATTAAAATGCGATGAGCTTCACGTGACATATCTCATGTCAACTTCGGAAATACGAAGGCGATAACAATTGTCCAAAATGCTATTCATGCATATAAAATGTCTGTTTTGAACGAAACGTAACTGACTAATTTCACGCATTACACGGTCAAGTATGCGCCTGTTATTTATGCCATCTCATACAAAATAAACGCAAATTAAGCGCGACCGGATTGATGGAGTTGCGATGTTCTAGGGATATCGCCACTTGTCAAGTAGGGCCACGTCAAAAGTGACGGATGGCGATGAAGTGGAGAGATCTCCATCATCTCTCTAAAATTGGTCGAATTACGCCCCTGTTTTGTTATGATAACATAAGTACTTATTTCTAGGTATATGCGCGCATATACTTAGCCAGGTTTGTTATGTTTTATGTGGTATACTCTAATTTGCATTACGTATACTTACCTGCCTGCGTTTACTGACGCTCCTACTTTATCAGTACGCTAATATTATAAAGGCGAAAGTTTGTGGATGTGTTTATGTGAATGTTTGTTACTTTTTCACGCTGAAACGGCAGGACCAGTGTTGATAAATTTTGGTATGATGGTAGCCAACACCCTGAATAAACACATGTGCTACTTTTTATCCCGAAAAAATTTTGTGTTCCCGTAGGATGAGCGGGTTACACTGTGCGGCGCAGCTAGTGTTTTTATAATTGCCATTGAATTTTCATTAAAAAACCTTCGATTCTATCTGAATCTGACCACGGACTTGCAGGGTTTGGCCAAAATTATTATAATATCCATTCCAAAAAATCCGGGTGTATTGACCTGAGCGTAAATTTGCATGTACTGAAATCATGTTACTTTTATCCTTCATTGTAACCACGAATCGGTCCGACTTCTTCAAAAAACACGCTGCTTTCGACTACTAATTGCTCGTCGACCTTTTTCCCTGAAGGCAATTTATTTTTCAATAAAAAGAAGCCTATATATAAGAACTTTGACATGGATTTTAATTTCGCGTTCAGTCGGCTCTAGGCGTAATAGGATTTCGCCGCTTTTGAAGTTTACTCGATATTATTAATATTCAATATTTTACGAATCCATACACTCTTTACCGAGAGGGAATGACAAAATTCGCAAGGACCGGGAAAATAAAAAGCGTGGTTTGGCACACCAATCTCAATTTGTAGAGTTTTTTGATTGCCAAGGAACATTAATCTCCGACGAAAAATAGGGTGTTATAAGTTCAATACGCTAAATTCAAATCGGACATACAGATACACAGAAATACAATATTCTATATATAGATAAAAAGGATATTTAGAAAAACAACATGTTAAAGTTGTAACAGCCCTCGTTTTTGTCGGGGGTTAAGAGGCCTTATTCCTTTTAAAATTATTTTTTTTCATTTTATGACGAATATATTGATAATTGTCCCGAGTTCTAGGTAGCAACGTAGCTATTTCATGCTTTCATTGCGTGCAGTCGAAAATAAGTTGAAAAAACGAATTTTCCACGTGAATTCTGTCAATTTCGAGTAGTTTTTCGAACAAAAATTATCAATGAAAAATTCAAACTGTAGGTTTCAAATATATACCAATAAATCCCAATAGCCCTGTTCTAGGTAGTAACATCAATAATATTATGTTAAGAAACATGTTTGATCATAGAGAAAAATGTCTAAACAATCAGCATTTTAAAAGGAATAAGGCTTCTTCATCATCATCATCATCATCTCAGCCATAGGACGTCCACTGCTGAACATAGGCCTCCCCTTTGGACTTCCATATATACCGGTTGGAAGCGACCTGCATCCAGCGCCTTCCGGCGACCTTTATAAGGTCATCTGTCCACCTTGTAGGTGGACGTCCTACGCTGCGCTTGCTGGTCCGAGGTCTCCACTCGAGCACTTTTCGGCCCCATCGGCCATCTGCTCTGCGTGCTATGTGGCCTGCCCATTGCCACTTCAACTTGCTAATCCGGTGAGCTATATCGGTCACTTTAGTTCGTCTACGGATTTCCTCATTTCTGATTCGATCACGTAGAGACACCCCGAGCATAGCCCTCTCCATTGCACGTTGAGCGACTTTGAGCTTTGAGATGAGGCCGATAGTGAAAGACCACGTTTCGGTGCCGTAAGTCATCACTGGTAACACACATTGGTTGAAGACTTTCGTCTTGAGGCACTGAGGTATGTCGGACGAAAAGACATTGCGTAGTTTCCCGAACGCTGCCCAGCCGAGTTGGATTCGGCGGTTGACCTCTTTCTCGAAGTTGGACCTACCTAATTGGACCACTTGTCCTAGGTAGATGTATGAGTCAACAACTTCGAGTACCGAGTTTTCAACAGAGACTGCGATGGGCACAACCTTGGCATTTGACATGAGTTTCGTCTTGTCCATGTTCATTTTTAAGCCCACCCGTTGAGAAACTCGATTGAGGTCATCGAGCATCATGCTGAGTTCCTCCATCGACTTTGCCATGACTACGATGTCGTCGGCAAACCGAAGGTGAGTGATGTATTCGCCATTGATGTTGATGCCAAGTCCTTGCCATTCCAGGAGCTTGAAGGCGTCTTCCATAACGCTTCTTAAATAGTAGATAATTGCGTCGCAATTGGGTAGTTTTCTTAGGTATTTTGTTTTATTGTAATTATTTCTTCGTATGGATTATAAAAAAAGTGTTACACACATATATTTTTAGTCAATCAAACAAAAAATAACAAAGATAAAAAGTGCATTAAGTACATACACGGGCTTGGCTTGGGGGTTCATGACATTACCTACGCCTTGCGAAAAACTGCACGTGTTACAACTGTTAGGTTGTAATGAGTTCAGGTATGGGCTGAGCCGATCTAATGCTTGAAATAACTGGATTGAACTAAATTTTAAATATTATGAAGCCCGTGAATAGACCCTCGCTACGGAAGCCAAGTTTTGAAATATGATACCAAAAATTGGCGTCCTAGCATTATTATACTAAAATAATCTTGTTACGTAAGCGACATCAGAAATCAACGCTCATACGACGTTTTGGTATCCATGGCAATCTTGACAGCCCATAAACAAAGAAAGTGTCAACTGAACGCCTTTGCAAGAAGCCGAAGTTGTTTCTTGTTTAACTTGCTGAATTTAGAGCATAATAAAAGAATGTAAAGAATTCCATCATTGAATAACGAGCATGGCGAGGGGTAGTGCCTTCATTAGAAAGCAATTGTCATGCCATCCACCTTGACCAGCGATACAATCTTGACAATACACTTCTCAAAATAAATTAGGCCTTCCCCTGCATTATATGTAATTTAGGCCCTTTTGGGCGAGTCCATTGTTAATAGACATTTTAATTACACTGTAAATCGCTTTCTTCTCTTATCGTATTACAAATTATTGGACAGGTTTACACTTAATTAATTTGTTTTTCATTAAAATGCGTTTGTGTTGGACAGCTCTTGACTTTGTATCCTTATCGTTCTGAGTCACGGGGTCAAATCGTTTCATCAAAATTAAATTTGTTTCTCAAATTAATTCCTATTGACTTTTTAAGTGATGAAATATTTCTTGGTAGCTTTGGGAAGCATTTAATTTAATATTGATTTTTGTTTAACAAATTTTAAACCACAACAGAGACTTTTACTTTAAACCAGTTTACAGACCACCTATTCCTACCGTTTTTCGAATTGATGTGTATTCATAGTAGAGCTGCTAAGCCGCGAAATTGTGCGCATCGGGTTACAAGCATGAAATTTCTACCACACCTAGAGCGTTCCGCGGTGATTATTTTCAGATGTGGAGGGAAGTCAGATTCGTCCCCTGCGTGGCGGGAGAGAGGGGTGAATAGGACCAAGTACTGCTCCTTTTCTTTTTTTGATTACTGATCAGTTAAGGCTATTAAGGCTTGTGTGGCATCGTTTTCATGTAAAACAGATATCAGCAATTCGTTTTTTATGTTATTTAAGAATAGTTTGATATAGAATTTTGGGTATATTGCCGAAAGGTTAAAAATCACTACAACTTTTTTTTATTCAGAACGATAAATTAGTTATAATTATATCCTAAATATTTACAATTTTTAAAAATATCACTAAATATAAAATTTAATCTTGTTTTCAAAAATGTATACATATTGGGCACATCTCATACAAAAAGTACCTTGAAAAAAATGTTGATGTTAAGCTTAGTCTTCATGCTCTAGTACCTACATTTTGCTAAGTCGCGAAATTGTGTGCATCGGGATACAACAACGAAATTTATACCACAGATAGAGTATTCTGCGGTGATTACTTTCAGATGTGGAGGAAAGTCAGATTATTCCCCTGTGCGGCGGGAAAGCGGGGTGAATAGGACAAAGGAGTCCTCTTTTTCTTTTTTTATTACTGATCAGTTAACGCTGCTAGGGCATATGTGGTATCGTTTTCGTGTAAAAAAGATATCAGCAATTCATGTTTTATGTTATTCATTCATAGTGCCATATAAAAATATAGGTGTTTTTCCGAAATGGTAAAAATCACAACAAGTTTTTATTATTCAGGGAGATAAATTAATTATATTTCCTGAATATTTACCACTAACAAAAATATTGCAGAACAGAAAATTTAATCTAGTTTCTAAAACTATATACATGTTGGGCACTTTTCATACAAACAGTAGCTTAAATAAATTGTTGATGTTAACATTAGCCCGTGTGCTCGTGATACATTAGCAAAAATATTTTGTTTTAATTACATCAATTTGTTTTCTAGGACGTATATGGTAAATATTATATGTAAAAGCATGTTAATAATCATTATTTAATGTATTTAATGAAGCGAAATAGGATGCGTTCGGAGATTTACGTTGGTTACGCCGACTTAAACATATATTTTAAACTACTGTTTGTATGAGAAGTGCCCAACATGCATATAGTTTTAGAAACTAGATTAACTAAGCTTTTTAAAATAATAATAAGAATTTGAAAATGTTAACGTTTTACTAATTTACCTCACTGAATAAAAAAACTTGTTGTGATTTTTACCTTTTCAGCCATACACCCATATTTTTATATGGAACTATACAAAAATAACATAAGAAATGAATTTCCGATATCCGTTTTACACGGAAACAATACCAGACAAGTCCTAGTAGACTTGACTGACCAGCAATAAAGAAAGAAAAGAGGTATACTTCGTTCTATTCACTCCGCTCTCCCGCCTCACAGAGGACGAATCTGACTTCCCTCCATATCTGAAAATAATCACCGTGGAACACTCTATCTGTGTTAGAAATTTCATGCTTGTAACCCGATGCGCACAATTATGTTAGAAAACAGCGGACTAGCAACTCTGCTATCTCGCCAATAAACTTCGTGTTTGGCGAAATTAGTTGTAAAATGTGTACCATGCTTTTTTGAAATAAATAAAAAAAAAAAAAAAAAAAAAAAAAAGTGTTTTGTGTAAATGTATTTTGGTGTGCAATTAATCAGCTTTTGTATTGTATTGTTTTCCTACCTTTCTCCCATTCTGGTTGATGCACCACAGTATATCAATACTGTGGAGGAAAGAGCAGGGTTTCGTGGGGTCCAAGACCCCATACGTCCAAATGGTAACGTTCATCTTAGAATAAAATGCGCCTAGGAACGTAGTCAGCGCTTGAAAGTGAAGCCAGTTTTGGTAACCAGTAACCACGGGCTAAGTTACGTCCGTGTAAGATTTTACTGTATCGTTTTGCATTTTCGTGCTTTAAATAGGATGAATGTCCGAGTACTAGTAAACGACAAAAGTTGACCTTGACCACATATTGGTATGACGCAGATTAACTTTACTGTCAGTCACTCAAATGCCCACAACAAAACAAAACATAAAGTGGCGGAAAATTGTAATATTGTCGTAAATGATCAAGATTTGGTGCCTTTAACCGGTGCCGTTTACCTGAAACCGTTCGTTGGCCAGCCTAAATTTGTTTTCAACCATTTTTCAAAACTCCCACATGAGCCAAGCCTTGTAGCTGAAACCTTCCAAAGTCACTCACGTCAACATGAAAGGACATTCACATCAGCAATTAAAACAGATTGCGCAACAAAACATCAATTCGGAAAAGGATAATGCCGGCCTTCACGGCGTCATTAGGGCGATGGTTTTAATTAAACCGATGGATGAGTGTTTGTCGACTGCGATTACTGTGTTTGTTCAAACAAGTGGTCTGTTGTTTTGAGTGCTCATCCACCGGTGACACCGCGCGGAATCGCCACGATCATTCTCGCTTAGAGAGGCGAATATTTAGAGGAAATACCACGTTTTTTTGTCATACAAATCGAGGTTTCATTTTCGTCTGTTTCTTCCTCCAAAATATAAACAATTTTTACGAAATTTCAGGACCTGAATGGGAAGAGATGTTTTCCTATTATTACAAAATTTGTGTAGCAGGCGTCTGTTTTTAGCCAAATGTCCGTCGCAAACGGACGCCTAGTCTACACAAATTCTGTTATAATTTGCTAATTTGCGCAAAAAACGAAACGGTCCGACATAAGCAGAACATTTCTTTCCCATTCCGAATTAGCGCCCTTGTTCTTGCTTGCGTCTGTTGTTCTTACAATAATGCGTCGACGTCAATATAAATACATATTATACTACAAGATAAAGTAACGTGGACTTCTGTTTTAGCGCATAGACGTAAGGATGAAGATGATGTATTATAAGGTTACTGCGGGGTGTCGTAAAATGACGGCAATATAAACGCGCATGATTACATTAGTGCGATCTGCGGACCACACCACGCGACACACGGCTACTTCAGTTTTATAGCTTGTATTTCTTGTACTTTTTTCTTCGTTTCTAAGTATGCTTAATATTACATTGCCACAGTAATACGACAAACTCTTTGACAATTTATAATGTTTAATTATATCCGGTTGTGTATATAATAAATATCGGACAACCTCACACAAATAAATCTAGTCCCACAGTAAGCTCTAGTAGGCTTGTGTTATGGGTGATGATAAACATAATTATATGGATAAATAAATACCTAAATACAAATAACATCGATGACCCAGTCACAAATATTCGAGCTCATCACACAAAAATTTGCCCTTGCCGGGATTCCAACCCAGGACCGCCGGCTCAGTAGGCAGCTGCTTAATCACTCCGCCAACCGCGTCTTCAAATATAGGTAGTTATTAGGATTTTTAGTTACACTCGCTTGGTTTATTACTGATCATTTAAAAGTCTTACAAGTATTTGTAGACAAATGGCCATTTTTAAGAAAAGGTAATCTACAAAAGTTACTATCCCATAAATACTTTAACTACAAAACGGAATAAAATACTTTAGATTTAGTTGCATGCGTAGGACGTAAACTGCCTCAAACTTTCGTAATAAGACCGTTATTTTTAGAGTTATTTCGTTAATCTTGCAAATTGTTAAGTCTGCGTTACTTCGAGTTATATACGTTCAAGAAAAGAAAAGTATGAATACTTCAGAAGAAAGTATTGAAAGCACGATTATAAGCAAATAAGTAGTGTTCATTAGTCCTCCAGGCTTTACACTAGATATTTGGGGACACGGCAGAGTTCGTAGCTGTTCTTTGTAGATATAGCTAAAAGCCTACATCTGCAGCGACCAGGGCATAATGTAACAAGGTATATTCTCAAATTTCATTAATTTGAACTAGGAATCATACAGATTTAACTCATTTTTTTCGTGGTTTTGCGTTGAGCTCTAGAAATATTTATGCACAAGAGTATCCCAATATCCAGCTGAATTTACTTTTATCCAAAAACTACTCGATACTTCACTAGAGCGAGTGACTCTCCTGTCTCGCGCTGCTACGCGCTCTGACTATTCCTAAAAGCCTGTGAAAAGCTTGTGAAGAAAAAAAAACATTTTTTATTTTCATATTTATGAAAAAAAAAACATGAAAAAAAACCTGGCGCCATTGTTTTTTTTAGATGAACAAATAATACGATAATAACGCTTTTTCGTGATTTATTTATATAAGTAACTTAAAACTAAGTACCTACATTAAAGTAAGTATGTCTAATGTCTATGTTATGTAACTAAAACTAAGCTTTTCGCAGTAAATAAAAAAAGAACTTTGAGCTTATTCACTAGAACTAGAAATCAGCAGCACTATCAACACTTATTCGGTCAATATCAGAATTTTCTGGTTCTTCTTCTGTCTCGTCTATTCTTCTAATATATTGTCCATAACTGCTAAAATTAAATTTTTTAATTAACCTAGTTTAATAGTTAACATAAAGTCTCAAACAACCGTATAAAAGTATTAACTGCCTTGCAAATTTTGAGATTTCGTTATTTTGAAAAAAAAAACATATTCCAGAAAAAGAATGTTTTTTCCCGGTTTTTTTTTCAAGACAGAAAAAATACGTTTTTTTTTGCAACCCTACGGCTGCTGCCACATCTCCTTCAATAACGATATAAGTACGCATTAGTCAAGTAAAGATCAGAGTATACGAGTATGTATAGGTATTCTCCGTGGCGCCACATGGTCCCACCGGAAGATCAGCTCTGGCTTTGGCTAGCATTATGCTGAGGTGGAACCTTTTCGAGGTAATTTATGATTATCATCTTCGTAATCATAGTTTGAATTTTTGTGTCACTGTTTGTCACTATTTGACGACGCGATTAGTGCAGTTTCTAGCCGGCGGTCCTGGGTTCGAATCCTGGCCGGGGCAAATATTTGTGCGATGAACTCGATTATTTGTTCCTGGGTCATGGATGTTATCTATATAATTATGTATATCGTCGCCTAAGCTTTGCTTAGTATGGGACTAGGTTGATTTGTGTATAATTGTCCCTTAACATTTATTTATTTGTGACTATTTATGTAATTATGTATTTTCCCGAATAAATTTTTATCTTTATCGGAGGGTCATCTTGGGTTCAGGTTAGGTTAGACTTTAGCAATATCATTACATCAATACGCACAATACGCTGATGACAAATTCACTGAAATCAGATGGAGTTTCCTTATGTAACATAAATAAACCTTCACATATCCCATACGGAAAAAGTAAGGCCATTAAAGACACGTTACATTATCAAAATATGATCAATCATAAATGTTCCCCGTCCCTTAGATAAATCTTCGATGACATTAATTGTAGGAACAAAACAAAACAATGGATACACGGAAACAAGGTTACTGAATCACATCGCTCGGAAACAGGTCGCTGATAAAAAGCTTTCTTTTCTTTCGGCTTCTTTTTCCTGATAACAGTCAAACATTGGGCAGTACTTTGATCTCATATTATTAAAATTATCGTGAGACATCTTTAATAATATATAAAAACCGTTAAAACTCCCGTAAAACGACAATACGTTCCTGACATTTTTTACGTGAGTTTAAACCGTTTTTATAATTAGGTAGTACTTTGATCTGTGCATTAGGAACAACTATTTGACTCTCTATTACGAGAAAAATATCGTCTATCCTCTTCCGTTCGGTCAGTATGAAAGAGACAAATGATACTGCGCCAACGAGTGAATTCTCTTCACGTTATATGTTGTCAGTCCAGGTGAGTGAGAGGTTACTTTCTTGAACATCGAATCAGTTATTGTGTTTTGAATGTTGATTTTCTTTCTTAAAAATGTTATTGTTGATAGAAATAAAATACAACTGAGGAATAACACTCTTCATATAATTTACGTAGTTTCTTGTTATTTTATTAACAATACCGGTCCCAAACAATATTAATGTCGACGCGTGCGTACCTGTAACAACAAACAAACCTGTTAATTAAAAAATAATGATCATAGGATATAAAATAATGTCCAGATAATCAACCAATACTAGAACCATCTATCTAGTCTAAGCCTAAATAACTAATGTCAAGTCAAAAATATATATTATGTAATTTAATACAAATCATACCGTGCAACTCTGTAGAAAACCTGTAGAGGAATCAATAGACTGTTCCTGATACTTGTATTGTACTGATACCGCTATCTACATTTTGTTTGTAGCCCAATCATGCAGGTTTTGTTTGACGAGGAAAAGTCACCGGCCCGCGGGTCGGCTTCGGAAATTACATAATATACAGTCAATTGCCTTTTGATTTATCCGAATTTTCCTGGCCTTGTTTACTTGCCGGATTGGCTCGTATAGCAATGGTACTTTATTATATCCGTTGGGAAACGTTGGGTTGTTAACCAATTACTTAAAATTCCAGCATCGCGGCAAAGTCAAGGAGTAATTACAAATTCATTACCACCATCGTAACGTGAAATGTAAAAATCTACGCCATACAAAATAAAAACTCGACGCAAAGACTTGATGAAAAGCAATCCCGCATTTAAATTAATTTCCATTTAACAAGATTAAATGTTAAAATCCAGGGCGCTTATTCGAGTTTACTTTGAAATATCTCTAAATTAACGATATCTTAGGTATAGTGCCTTTAACTGGAAATAAAACGCGATGTTTTCGATTCGAACTGCATAAAGTGACATTTCACGTTACCTGTCAAGTTAACGTTGCGTCTGATAGCTTCTATTTCCTCGCATATAATGAGCTGCAAACTTAGTGACCGGGTTAGCGAAGTGGCGATATTTTAGATATTATCGCCACTTCGAAGGTATCGCAGAGATATAGATATAGCTTGAGGTTTCAAGAGCTGTACAAGAACAAACAGAATTCAAGTGTCGTTATTAATTAGACTAGTGCTATAGTAGTTACTGTTGTGTCATACCAATAATATCGAATATATCGTTCGGATGCGATGCATTTTTGTCAGAAATATTGACTCCTAGTTAACATATTATGACGGTTTATGGCGATATTTCTTATTTACCTTCATAATCTAACATTTGGGTGTTGTTGCACATGCACACCCCGTGGTCTCAGTGCAAAGCTTAGAATAAATACGCGCTTGAAAGTGAAGCCAGTTTTGGTTAGCCACGGGCTCAGTTTCATCCGTGTGCGCATCTGTCACAAGGTCAATGTCACAAGCAACACGTCTCTATGATTGGTTCGTAGACATGCACAAATAAAACCAAAAGCGGGCCGTTACAGCACCCAGCAGTGCAAAGGGCCCCTCGGGCCCGCAAGCAAAAAGACAAAAAAAAAAACTTTTGTATCAAAACTCTCGTTCTAGGTGTACTGTCTTAATGACTCCTATCCATAAAAAACTGTTTTTAAATCCAATTTTAGAATTTTATTTCTGCATATTAGTATGTATTTATCTATATTCGACGTGGCAACACGGCGAGCGTAATGGGCAGGTCGGGAGGGACGGGGGACGGTATAGTATCAATAACACAAGGCTAGGTTACTGTGGGACTAGATCAATTTGTGGGAGATTGTCCGATATTTATTTATTCTTAATTATCCGAAAAGTTACAATTACAAAATTTAGATTATAATTTTATGAAACATGTAATGTCTCATTTTTGACGTGACAACGTCTTAATTTAGGTTGCGCTCGGAGTCACTCATGAAAAAATGTAACGCCCGCTCACGGTTGATGAGTGAGAGAGACAAAATATATTGACGTGACAACGTCTTAAATTAGGTTGCGGCTCGGAGTCACTCATGAAAAAGTGTAACGCCCGCTCACGGTTGATCGCTCACGGTTGATGAGTGAGAGAGACAAAATATATTTCTATAGTTAAAATTTGTGCAATTCTTATTTTCATTCATCGAGCATTACTGTAACAAGAGGGAAGAGGGCGGAAGAGGGAAGAGGGAAGAGGGAAGAGGGAAGAGGGAAGAGGGAAGAGGGAAGAGGGAAGAGGGAAGAGGGAAGAGGGAAGAGGGAAGAGGGAAGAGGGAAGAGGGAAGAGGGAAGAGGGAAGAGGGAAGAGGGAAGAGGGAAGAGGGAAGAGGGAAGAGGGAAGAGGGAAGAGGGAAGAGGGAAGAGGGAAGAGGGAAGAGGGAAGAGGGAAGAGGGAAGAGGGAAGAGGGAAGAGGGAAGAGGGAAGAGGGAAGAGGGAAGAGGGAAGAGGGAAGAGGGAAGAGGGAAGAGGGAAGAGGGAAGAGGGAAGAGGGAAGAGGGAAGAGGGAAGAGGGAAGAGGGAAGAGGGAAGAGGGAAGAGGGAAGAGGGAAGAGGGAAGAGGGAAGAGGGAAGAGGGAAGAGGGAAGAGGGAAGAGGGAAGAGGGAAGAGGGAAGAGGGAAGAGGGAAGAGGGAAGAGGGAAGAGGGAAGAGGGAAGAGGGAAGAGGGAAGAGGGAAGAGGGAAGAGGGAAGAGGGAAGAGGGAAGAGGGAAGAGGGAAGAGGGAAGAGGGAAGAGGGAAGAGGGAAGAGGGAAGAGGGAAGAGGGAAGAGGGAAGAGGGAAGAGGGAAGAGGGAAGAGGGAAGAGGGAAGAGGGAAGAGGGAAGAGGGAAGAGGGAAGAGGGAAGGGGGAAGGGGGAAGTACAATGTTTTAGTAAACAAAATATATTTCTATAGTTAAAATTTGTGCAATTCTTATTTTCATTCAATTCCTTGTTCCTATTGTGCAATTTAATAATATTCATATCAATAAATATTCTACCGAGAATAAGACGTTGTCACGTAAAATCTTCCTTCGCCCGTAAAACCGACTTTACAGGCAACCATTTTTTTTTTTAATGTGGGTACACCACAACCATGAATACAAAGATCAAAGCTTAAAGAAAAATTGAAAAAGGAGCTACCTGGTGGAAGGGACCGGGAAACGAATCCGGTACCTCTGGATTACCGGTCCAGCGCGTTAGCCACTTCGCTACCCTAAAAATTCGTCAGGTCTACGTGGAGCGAGGGTAGCAAAGTGGCTAACGCGCTGGACCGGGAATCCAGAGGTACCGGGTTCGATTCCCGGTCCCTTCCACCATCAGGTAGCTCCTTTTTAAATTTTTCTTTAAGCTTTGATCTTTGTATTCATGGTTTAAATTTAGATTACATATAAAGAGGTGTAATCTCTTTCGTATACTTATTAACGGTTTCAATAAAGTATATTTGCAATGCAATATCGCTCTAGCTCCGCCGTTCTGAAAGTTGGCGAGTGATTGTGTTTATTGTTCTATTTTGCCATCTTAAATCTAAACTCGTAGAGAATGGCAAACATAAAGCGAAGTTGGCGGTAACATAAACAAGAGTGCAGTTAGTGGCTTAAGACTGTTATATCGCTTCGAGCACTTTTGGATGTAGTTTGTATAGTCTTTTCTTTTATGAATGAAGCCACATCAAAGATATTGAGATGGTGATATAGTTCATTGCATAAATCCCATTCCATTGAATAACATTTTACTCCAAATACTAAAATGGAGGGAAAATTATAAGATGATATTAATTTCCCCCCTTAGTTTCTTATTGTTTACTTAAAAGTATGATTGAATAATATAAATTATAACGTATCCTTAATCTACTTTTAATTTTCTTACTTCACGGGTTCTTATGAATTTTACTTATTTACAATAATCATAAAAAATCCACAAAATCTAGTAATAGGACATAAAAAACACATTCACGACGGAACCCCGGCCTAATTTTAGCAGAGAACACTCAAATGACAATAAACAAATGTTATTTGTTTTCCTATTATGTCAGGACGTCGCTCGACGTCACAGAGCGTCGTTCCGCGTCGTAAAAGTGTGATTCAGCGCGTCGCCGGCGATCGGTTTAATACGGTCTTGTGCATATTACTCCAACATAAAGGATTAATTTTATGTAAATTACTGATGTTTACAGGGTAATTGCATCATAAAACGGCAGTAGCACAGCGTGTAGGTATGTAAACGAGTGTATTCGAGTTTAAAGCCTTCGTGACCTAAAAAATTAAACAAATGGTACTTTGTATGATAAAAGCTGAACTATTTTTAAACTAAGCGCATTATTTTGAAACGTTGCGGTTATTTTAACACAATATTCACACTTAGATTTTCATATTGATTTAAAATCTGGGTTTTCAGTCAGAAAACAGAACTAAATGTCTGAGAACATTGAGCAATAATCCGTGCAAGTGCAAGCAATAATGAAAAATCTACACATAAACGTTGAATATATCACTGAAACCTTTCTCAGATATCCACAGCTATCAAAAGTCTGTGTGTGTCAATAAGCAAAAGCTGTATGAAAAGGCAAGGAAAAATACTTCTTTCTCATCGTAACGAGCGCCGATTGCCCTTTTAAAAGTTAATAATACTTTTCCCTGAGTTCTAGAAACTAACATAGCTATTTCATGCTTTCATTGCGTGCAGTCGAAAACAAAGTTGATAAAAATTTCTGCGTGAATTTTGTCAAACTTGAGTAGGTTTTGAAACAAAAATGATCAATGAAAAATTCAAACTTTAGGTTTCAAATATATACCTACCAATAATTATAACTAGTAACATTGATAATATGTTAAGAATATGTTTGGTAGAGAAAAATATCTAAAACAATGAGCATTTTCAAAAATCGAAACTGTCAGACACAGAATATTTTCTTCCCATTCAATTCCTAAAAAATCGTAAATATTGGAGAAAACAGACGAGACTGAAACCTCGATTTCTATGGAAAAATAAGCAGTGGTATCTCCTCTTGACTAGAGATCGAAAGGGATGGCATGGTAGAAACTTCGATTTCGATCTTCGGAGTAGCCCACCTGAGCCGTTACGTCAACTTGATGGATCCGCGTCGTCAGTGATGCATTGTTTCTAACCCGAGCCTTTAAATTGCTTCGGCCTTAATCAGGCCAACAAATAGGTCACCTGTAGTGGTAAGTCATAGAAAAGGTTTTAAGACTGACAAATTCGACGAAGCTTTCTGATATCCTAAATAAAGCAATATCACGACATTGACGATATTGACAACATTGACAAGTTGATATTACTTGCACGCTGATGAACAATTAGGAAAGTAAACTAGACTATATTTATCTCAAGAAAGAAAAATAATTACTAGGTTTACTTCGAATAGAAAAGTCCCTGATTTCTTTAAAAAAAGGGGTGTTGTAAGCTTGAAAATGTGTATCTGTGTGTCTATCTGTAGCATCGATAACTTCCAAACGATTTAAATATTTTTTTTATCGAAAATGCCTTGTCTGTCGAGATAGTTCTTAGCCATGTTTGGTTGGGTCGGAGGCTATTTAAAATTTTGAATGTAGGTTATTATAGAGTAATATTAAATAATTTAAATATGAAATTGAATTGAAAACAAAGAGTTGAAGTAGGGCACTAAACATGGAACAATTAATGTTAGCCCCTCGGGTTAGCACAGCATCATGTCTTGAAGTTCAGTAAAGTAGCGGAACAATATAACGCCTGGAGAATTCCACTGTTCCTCCAAGTTTAATATTTAATGAACTTCATCGATAACGGATCGTCTATTCTTTTATCTACTTACCCGACATTTTAGTTTTGTTTTCAGCAAAACTTGAGATATCGGTGTTTGAAAACTAAACGTAAAAGACGGATCATTATAGGTGCTAATAGGGACCAATAATCACACAGATGCGAAATTCATCGTTTCTAATTATATACTGACCAGTAATTGGATACAAATACCTACAGTCCTACATCAAACTTAAGGCCCCTTATCCGTTCAAAAATGCTGTTTGCTTTAGGCGCGTATAATTATCATCGTCTAGTACCTGTATCACAAGCTTTCTTGAGCTTAATTTGGGACCAGACCGATTTGTGTGAGGTTGTCCTATATTTTATTAAGGCATTTTTCTTTATGATCAAACAACATATTATGAATGTTACTACTTAGAACAAGGCCATTGCGATTTATTGGTATAAATTTGAAGCCTACATTTTGAATTTTTCATTGATTATTTATGTTTCAAAAACTACTCAAATTTGACAACGCAGAAAACTGATTTTTTAAGGTGCGTCTACGCTAGGCGAACCGAGCACGAGCCGAGCACGAGCCGAACACAATTCGTCTAATGTGAGCCACAAAACTGAAAATGTAATTATTTATTGTGTTCGTGAAATAAATTGAATTTGAATTTGAATTTTAATGTGGACCGACCACAGACAACTTAACCCTATAGACCCCGCTTCATAAAACTTTCTCTAGTATCTCATGTTGCCAAATTGGCGGGGTGAGGAGGGCAACAAGTGCACTGTGATTGGCTAGTTCAAGGTCAGCGAGCAATCACGCATGCGGTGCAAGATGCGCGCCATTTTTGATAGTGATGGGACACACTCGAAAAAGAAACTGCAGAATGTAAGTAGATATGTTTTTAATTGGAATCAATAATAATACGAGAATGGTTTAAAATGCGTTTCAATTAAAAATATTAAATGTAAATCTACTCATATTATTAGAAAAAAACAATAAATATGAAACCAGACATTATTGCTTTAACGGAGATGTGGCTTGGACCGCTTGAGTTTCAATCTATAAATCGAAATGGATACTGTATCGCAGCTGAAAGTTCCCGCCATATAACTAAGGGTGGTGGTACACTTTTCTTTATTAAAAGATTGAAATCTGATTCAACATTGCACACTCTCGATGCAGATGTATGTTGATAATTTCGAAAAAGAATGAGAAATGTGTGGTTTAAGCGTAAATATTGATGTCCTCAGTCAAGTGTAAAATCATTGCTCCATACTATCACGAAAATTTAATTTTAGATTTAAGCACCATTAAAAACACGAACGTCGTAATATTATGCGGCGACTTTAATATCGATTTTTCAGACCAAAAGGTGTCCATACTAAGGAATTGTTACAAATATTTCGTGAAGCATTAAAATGAAGCCAACAACGGACTACAACAAAAACAGCTTCAACAATAGATAACTTTGTTACTGATAGCCAGGACATTTCAAAGGCTTTGGTAGACCTAACTCATTTTCTTACCATGATGCCCAGATAATATACTTAAATAACAATACAGCTATAAATAACTTCAATGCCGTACAAAATGCTAAAAAATGGAGGTTTACAAAAAATTTAAATATATGCTTTACAAATGCACTCGAATTGCTATAGATTGCTGGGATATTCTTAATAGTTTGAACATCAAAGTACAGCTTTTGACTTTTTATGACATTTTAAATAAACTGCCTAATGGGTATTGTATTAAAATAAACTGCCTAATTCATCGGCAGATTAATGAAGTTTTCGTCAAAATCCGTTCAGCCGTTTTCACGTGATGCGCGGTCAAATAAACAGACACACAGATAAACAAACAAACGGATAAACAGATAAACAGATAAAAAATCTAAAAACTATTGGAACGTGTTCTGTTATGGATTCTAAGTATCCCCCGCCAACTTTCTTTCGAATATCTTCCATGTACAGACTTTCGAGCCACTTCAGCTTCATTTTATGTATAGATGTATCGTATTTATCAAGGATATTAAGTAGTCCTTCTCCAAGATATCGACAACTATCTGTTTTCTAAAATTCATCGAAATTCAGCAGTTTAGACATTTATGGTTTCATAATTGTACATTTATTTACTTAACATACATTTCGATTATTCAATACCCAATAAAAAAAGTTTATCTTCTATAAAAAGTTCAATATTGTTTAACGGGTATCGGTTACGTACCTACGTAAGTAATTAATCAGTCACATCACTACTAAAAACACCGCAAAGGTTAGACAAAGACGGAATTACAAAATTAGCAAGCGAAAGTAAGAGACAGTTGACAGTTGACAGAAGACATCAACGCGTCGCTAGGTTACCAACCTACATTTATAACTTATTACATTCTTTGTAAAATAGTAAAATATAGCTTATTTGTGAAATGAAATCCCATACTTTTGAAGACTAGATGTTTTGCTGCATTTTCCATACAATAAGGCATATTTTGAACACTTTATAAGCCAAGTAAGCAGTGAAATATTGCATGTTACTTCGTCAACAGTCGACCGCGAACTAAAAGAGCGTTTGGGGGCGTGGTGAGCGCTTCTTGTTTTGTGAGCTTAAGCTTGGCTCACCCGGGCGCCCTTATAAGCGGGGTCTATAGGTTAAGTGGTCTGTGGGACCGACTTACAAGCCTCGAACGAGCGCGCTGCGAGCGTTTCGCTCGTGCTCGTTTGCGTTCCGCCGGTTGTCGGTTTTTTGACGAACACAAAGGTATGTGCTTCGCGCTCGCAGTGCGCTCGTGGACGTGTTTAGTGACAGACGTCGGTCGCTCGAGCCGAGCATCATGGAAACGTGGACCGAAGATGCTTCCTTGCAATTAATTGAATTGTATCAAAATAATTTATTGATATGGGACCCAAAACATGAGGATTACTATAAAAAAATGTGCGGTCCAATTGAGCGTAGTAAATTCTCAAAGTTTGTCGATGTCATTCGAAGAAAGTTCTTAAATTGGCCAGTTGCTTCTTGACCTCTCAAAATGGTTAGCAAATCTAAATTTTGTTGCTTGGATCTCATTTTATATAGATTTGTAGATCCCCATCGTCTTGGCCTTTTCCTTTTTTGCTGACTACTGCTATAATAATCGCTGCAACAGCAGCGGCTGCCGCAATATTATTAATATCGTCCATATTCGCCAAGTGCCGCGAGCACACTGCGGAAAACTACGTTCGAGGGAAGTAATCGTTGCAGGTTCGTTGTACGTCCACACTTGACGCCGCGAACGACGAAGCCAAAGAATATATATACTAACGTAAAAAGAAACTACACTGACACTTGTGTGCAGTAACAGAACTCGCGGCTATGTGTGCGTGTCGTGGGGCGAGCGGGGGCGAGCGCGGGACGCGCGAGGTGGGGAAAGTCGAGCCCGGCTCGACGACTCAAAGGGCCGCCGCCGTCGCCGTCTCTGCTCGAATCAATTCACATTGTTCGCTCGCGCCGCGTCGTATTCGTTTTCATACTTTTCGATGTACTTACCGGCCGCGCAAACAAAACTATTATGGCTGCTAGAGGTTCATATTGCTGTGTCTATGGCTGTGGCAATAATACCAAAGGCCACAAAGAAAAAAGCTTTTTTCGTCTACCTACCGACCGAGACTTTGTTCACATATTATAAACAATATAATGAAAAAAATGCTTTAAATGCAGGCGTAGGACTTGTTACTCCACCAGACAATTTTATAAATTTGATACAAGGTCTTGAAAATACATTCAAGGAATATTTTATTAAAAATAAAGACGATCTGTCTCAAACATTGGGAAACAGTTTGTTGGCCGAGATGCAGCATATAACTTTTGATATGCCTTGTGAATGCTTCCCATTCGATTTTTTGAAAAAACTGTTCGTACGATTTCGAATCTTCGCCGTAATTAAAGAGAATAATAAAATGTTTAAAGTAAGACGCAAAAACAGAAAATATATAAAAGTAAGCAATTTATAATATAACATTGTCAACACTATTATACTAAATATATTTTAAACCTTAAATAAATAAACATCTTTCATTAAGTAATAATTATTATTTCATTGTGCCGCGGTAGCTAAACCGCCAACCCTACGCGTAGACGCGGCATTACAAGGTCACCGCCGCACGATTTACACCGATAGGCCCTTGTCGCCCCTGTGACGAAGCCGAGAACGGCTCCGCTCGTGCTTCGCTCGTGCTCGGTTCGCCTAGCGTAGACGCACCTTTAACTTATTTTCAACTGCACGCAATAAAAGCATGAAATAGCAGCAGCAGAAAAAGTATTAGTTACTTCAAAAAGTTGGTTGAAATTATCAATATATTTGTCATAATTATAGCACTCGTTTTCGTCACGGGATAACCAGAAGAGCCTTGCAAACACGTAAGACCTTTTAAGGTCTTAGAAAAGAAAAATGCCCTACAAGAAATGTGACATATCAACCCTTGCCACATAAAAAGAGCTGAACGTGACGTGCCTCCAGCCTTCCGGGTCGGATTAGCGCTCCGTGCCCCGCTACCACTACCGCATATATGTGCACGAGCCGTCCGTCCAGCCGATGACATTCATCGAGTGTCAACACAACAAGAGGTATTGCCACGTGGCATGATAATACCCTTGATATTATTCCTGGAATTAAAAAAATTCAATAATGGTCGGTTCGGAGATTCAGAGTCGGAGTTTTGTGTAGACAAAACTCCGAATCTGGGAGTCCAAAAGCTTCAAAATTCTTTATACCTCACAAAATTCAAAATTTTTTTTCACTGTCATCTGCCTTCAGTTATGAACATAGACATTAGTGAAACATGGTTTAAGACACTCGCCAACAACTGTTCCGAAAGACATCAGGTCCACGCCAAACGCACTCATTCATACTTGTATGTAGGTACATCTGCCAAGCCTGGGATCGCGTGAGCCGCTCTCATTAGTATACCTTTCATAGCCATGATACATTTAATGTATGTACTTACATACATGTGTAATAAGTACATACGAGTACGTTGTCTTCCTTCTTAAACTATGCCACTGGCAAGGGACACGAGAATTAAAATCGCCAACCCTGCGAGAATTAAATTTCGACTAAAAAATCGAGCTCGCGTTTGCCATACAAATTTCAACTCCCGCCTCGTCTGAAATGCCATTAATTGATTGGATTTCAAGTACTCCAAAGTGATTTATTTTATAGACTGCAAGTATTCCAAGAATACTGTCACTATTGCATGTAGAAGAATGAAGAATGCTTCGTGTTCTCATTTCCTGCCCTTTGTGAGACGACTCCACCGGCGCGGTGTATCCGTTGCCAGCTTATTATTCGTACTCACGCCAACTGTATTAGTTGAAAGGGGTACATCCCACAAGTCTTTACACAAGATTTAAGTCATAGACTAACGGTATGAAAGTCCTTGGTAAGCAATTATTACTGAGACGAGTGAATTGGGAGAGCACTCACCTCGGCATGGCAAGAGATCGATATCTCTTTACTCGATGGTCTGGTAAGGTGGCAAACTTTTGTTTGTGTTTGATCTTTGTATCGTATCTATAGGTCTTAATATCTTTCCGAATATAGTTTTCAGACCGGTACGGATTAGGATGTTCTTTTGAGACCAGGATTCATCGTGTGTGATGTCGATCTTCAAAAATATTCGCCCACCTCTGGACGTCAATCCTGAAACAAAACTATTCAGTGTAATTATTTTTATTTAAGCAGTAACGTCTGCTAACGTAAACCAAATGTTTACAAAGAAGCGAAAAGTGTTGAAGCAACTGGTTGAAAGATTCAATAGCTCTGACATCTGGTTCGGTGGTCCAATTGGTAGGACGCCCGTGTTGGCCAGGAAAGCCGTTGGAAACGCAGGTTCGAATCCTGTCTGAACCATAAAATTTTTCAACTTTTCGCTTCTTCGTAAACATAATTTCAGTGTTCTACTAATTTATTGATCTTTCGTGAGTTCACGAATATCCGCAATGCAGACGACATAACAATTCTAGCTACCACTGAAGTTGAAATGTCTACTCCTGCGCAGGATGGAGACGATTAGAGAAATCGTATCGAAACCTTCAAGAAGTAGTGCTTACGGAAAATGCTGTAGATTCCGTGAACAAATTTTCGAACCATCAACGAGTTCTTTCTTCGCAAACTTAAATATCAAAACCCTGACCCATCAAAGATGAAATCACAACCCACAGTGATAGGGAAATCGACGCAAGGTGGACGATAAAATACAATACAACAATTGCACAACAACAAGAAAAATGTTACAATTGAAACCTTAATTTAAAAATAGTAGACAATAGGCGGTCTTATCGCTAAAGAGCAATCTCTTCCAGAAAACTTTTGGTGAGAGGAATAAGCAAAAATAAACAATAAAAGAGAGCGGACGTGAGATTTTCTTCATATAATCCGTATTCATTACTTGATCAATGTTTTCGGTTCATCAAATAACCACTCGTAATCAACAAAGGAGTTACATAAGTACTAGGAACAGCGCGTGTTTATGGAGCTACATCAACTAATTACATAAGTTCATTAAGGAGTGTTTGAGGAGCTAAGAGGATTAAAGTTGTCGTTCATTTGGTGGTTTATTAAATCCCAACTGTGATGCCGATGTGGGTTTGTTGCTGTTCTTATATGTTTAGTTAAGACTATGTTTGTTACTTATGTCTTTTAGCTGCGCCGCCGGTGTTACTCGCTCATCCCACGGAAATACTACGTATTTTCGGAATAAAAAGTAGTCTATGTGTTAATCTAGGGTGTCAGCTCCCTTCATATCAAAATTTATCATAGTTGGCCCAGCCGTTTGAGAGTGAAGAAGTAACAAACATACATATTAACACACACACAAACTTTCGCCTTTATAATATTTCTATTGTACTACTCATTGTGTGATTTATACCGATCAACTCCACTACCCAAAGGTTGCCTGGAAGAGATCTCTCTTTAGCGAAGAGACCGCCTGTTGTCTACCGTTATTAAAATTATTGTTTCTGTGTTTAATTTGTAAACTTTTTTGGTTTGCAATAAATCATTTTGTATTATTTTGTATTGTATGATTAACCTATAGGTACTTTACTTTATATTTTTTTCTATTGAGAAGGGTAATTAATTCAGGATCAATGTTAACAGTGCGATGCAGGATTTGCATAGTCCGCTAGTCCGTCTGTCACCAGGCTTTATCTCATGAACCGTGATAGCTGTCGTTGTTGCCACTATAACAACAAATACCAAAAACAGAATAAAATTAATATTTAAGTGGGCCTCCCACACAACAAACGTGATCGGTTGCGGTAACTTTGCACCCCATTTGTATCCGGCGCCAGGCACCAGGTGCAAACTTAAACTTAACTTTACCCGACCAGTTAAGATGGGATAAGTGTTAGTACGGAACCCTCGGTGCGAGAGTCCGACTCGCACTTGGCCGGTTTTTTAATCTATCCAGCTAGATATTCTTATAACATATAAATAGGACACTAAACCGTATTATTCTCCTAAACCCAAAAGTTGTATATCCAATTACACGAGCGATCAAAGCGATATACGGGTTCTCACAACTCGGGACGGAGCAATTGCATTCGCAATCTGCTTCTTCACAAACGAGTGCTTCTTAATGTCCTCGGATTGGGAGACGTGGCGCAACTTCTAAGCGTGAAGCGGAGATCAAACAAACAAAACAAAAATATAAATAATACTTATAAAATGTTATATTACGCTTAAAGATATACAGGGTGTAACCGACAGCGTACCGAAAACGAAAACCGTAGTTTTAGACCATAATCACGAACTGAAAACGAGTGTTCATTTTCTCGGAAAACTCAAGGATAAGATTTTCCAAAATAAATTTTAAACTCGACGCGCAATGTATTGCGTCCAATTCTCTCGGGTGCAGACGCGCGGGGAGGGGAGCACGCGGCATCGACCGGTTCAAGCGCTCCCCACTCCACTCACGCGTCAGCGCAAAACATACCGTTACGCCAATGCACATCGAATGACATGAACGAATGCAACCATAATAAAAACAACGCAACCACAGATCACAACTAGCGTACTACCTAACACCAATAACAACTGACCGATAAATTAAAACAGTCTAACAAGATTATTATCATTCAAGCAAGTAAAGCAAATAAAATGTGCGGGTAGGTAAACATTACTCGTGCGTCCGACCGCAGTGGCCTGCGCGGGCACACTGGCCTGGCGGATCAATGACCGGCCAGTACCGTTATCTTTCCCTTTCCACGCGCCTGTGTTGTACCGTAAAGCTTACATAATACTGTTTGTGATACATTGTGTGTTTTGCGGAAAATGCTATTTTCATGCGATTTTTCATGAAAAATTGTTACCGGTAGAGTTCGATTAACGGGAAAATAAAGTAAAAATGAAAACTCGCGAGGAAAATTTGTGAATTTTCTCAAATAGATTTCCACGATTTTCCAGCTCAGAATAATGGTCTGAAGCCATGGTTTCAGTTTTCGGTACACCGTCGGTTACATCCAGTCCTGTATAAGGTGGGCCCTGTAACAGGAGCAATAAATTAAAACATAGATTATACCCCTCAAACTGAACAACATTTATTAAACAACTTTTAAAAATAACTTAATTTAAAACTGTAAAATAAAATTTCAAAGAAGCAATGTATGGCGAAACATTTGATATTTTAGTAAAGTGACAGCTACGTCAATGCTAAGGCGATGTCAAAGTTGGACGGCGTACATTGAAAATGGTATTTAAGAGGCCTTATTCCTTTTAAAAGGCTGATTGTTTTAGACATTTTTCTCTATGATAAAACATGTTTCTAAGAATATTTATGACCTTTACAATTGTTACGAATAAATATTTCATTTAATTTAATTTCTTATGATATTGGTGTGACATTTCGGACATGATTAATGTCTGTTTCCATATTCTAAACGTCTATTACATTGAAAGAGGCAAATGAAAGTTAGTAGGTAATACGTTTAAATAAAAAATAACCGTCATGTGTTCCAAATAAAAAATACCAAAGACACAATATGTAAAGAATGTCTCATAGCATTAAGTCCGCCATTTGTACGATAAGTTTTTCTTTTGTGCGATAAAGATTAAATAAATAAATGTTTGTAAGATTTCTCCATTAAATCTTGGCTTGTTGACAATGGGATCATCTTCCTTTCAAACAGAAAACATTAAAAACAAACCGGCAAAATGATAGTCCTTATGTTCCCGCTCCCGTGAGTCAGACTTCTATGTCGCGTGATTCGTATGTATTTATATATGAGAGTCCTTTTTTTTTGAAGTCTTATTTTTACGTTAGGCCATCCCACCTGTTAATGCCCCATTTTAGAGCCTGCTTCATTTTATAGATATAATAATTATAAACACCTTGTTTCCAAAATAGAAGACGTCTCAACGGTAATATTACAGTTGAGCAAATAAATCGCTCCCGCTACCGCTTGTGGTTCAGCGACTCGTCTAAATTAAAGTAAGTGTGCCGACGCGAGTCATAAACTGACGGTGGTTGATATCGCGTTTCCGCCCCGCTAGTCTAATTGCCTGATGCAACTCACAGCCACTTGGCTGGATTGGCTAATACCTTTATTTACTTTACGAGCGTTGTCCATGAGTCGTGATGGGGTACGAATGTGTTTTGAACGCTCTAGAGTTTGGCACGCTGACAGAATGGAAATTGGTACGTCAAGTTTAAGTGGTTGCTTTCTTATTATGAAGGCGAGAAGAGTGAAGTGGCGAAATAGTGTTAGGGTGTTCCCTCACAGCGAGCTTTTTACCTGTAATTTAACAAAAAAAATATGAACATCTCATTTGTTTTTGTTTCATTCAAAATATGCAGCACTCTTAGACGGATGAAGACTAGCTACGGGGAAATCACGATCTTCATTACTCGCTGACGCAAATTAACATTATTTTGTGTAATTCATTGTTATTTTATCACACTAATATTATGAAGGCAAAAGTTTGAGAGTGTGTATGTGTATGTTTTTTATTCTTTACGCTCAAACGGCTGCGACTGGACTGATTTTGAAAAGTTTCGGTCGAAGGCAGAAGACACCCTGGATTAACACATAGGCTACTCTTTGTATCCCAAAAAAATGTTTTTTTTTTCAGTGGGATTCGCGGGTAACACCGCGCAGCGCAGCTAGTGTTGTATAAAATACATTTGAGACTCATAATGCCATCTAGTTGCTTTGGTGATCTCTCAATCGATGTAATCAATGTATGCATGTCATTCAATAAAAACCTTCATCCCATTGACTTGCATATTTTAGAGGTAACCTATCGCAACTTTGAAACATTGTGGGCTGTATAGTTTCGCCGAATTTTCATTTGCCCGAAAGCTATTTTTCCTGAAACCCGTAATATTTTCAGGATTTTATAAACATCGTTTTAAAGAACCCATTTGGTTAGATTAGGTTTGTTTTATAATTATTTTAAAATATTAAATAGTTTTGGAATAAATAGCTTTCGGGCAAATGAACATTCGGCGAAACCACAGTGGGGAAACAAAAATTCGGGATTATGATAGTAACCTATTTTAGAAAACGTTGGCTATTATTTAAAAAAACTAAGCTCAGTACTTATAGAAATCGGCCAAGTGCGAGACGGATTCGCGCACGAAGGTTTCCGTACCAATATCGAGCAAAAAAAACCTTTAATTTTTACTTATTTTTTATTATTATTTGCCTTTATAGCGATACCTAATTAAAATACACATTCTGTGAAAATTTCAACAGTCTAACTACAACGGTTCATGAAATACCTACAGCCTGGTAAAACAGACGGACAGCGGATGCTTAGTAATAGGGTTCCGCTTTTACCTTTTTGGGTATGGCACCCTAAAAAGGGTTTTAGTTATTGATATCAGTCGCTCTCAGTATTCAGGAATAGATACATGCCTACGCCTAGTTTCAGTATTAGGTTTATTTTCTATGTCGTCGTACTGTGTTCCGCAATACCTATTTTGTATTCATACGTTATGCTAATGTATTTTATGGAGGTTGATTTACTTGAATATAGATATATATAGGTTCGAATATAGTACCTAGTTCTTGTTTTGCGCCTGACGGGAAGGACGAGTTTTTTTAAGATTCTGCATCTTAAACGGTATCAAGTTTGCACTATACAAATCTTCATATTAGGGAACCCAATCGGTTATGTTCTGCGAAAAACGGGTGCAATCGTGCGCACTTGTAAAAAAATAATGTTGAATGATATCCCTTGCTTACCGAATAATATATTTCTATATCTATCTCTATTTTATGTACCTACTAATCTTATTAGATTATAAAAATTAGGAAAATTATGTCAAACTGGCAATAGCCAGCCAATTTTCCCTTGAAGTTTCTACAAGTATCTCCATTAGTATAAAAATCATGTCCGATACTTTTCATGGCGAGCGTACAGTCGCCATCAGATAATATATCGCAGCATATAAGGCGTTCATAAATATCTGAACACGACTCTTATTGACAGGGCGTTGCAGTACATGTTCAGATATTTATGAACGCCTTATATGCTGCGATATATCTGATGGCGACTGTACCTTTCGCATCGTAGTTAAAGCGCGTAGGTTATGGAAACCACCTAACCGATAAAACGCCAGTGTCAAAGAGGTAAAACGCCGTAGCGTGTCAGAGACCAATCTTTCACTTAAGGTGCTAATTGACAATGGGCTGCATTGTGATGGCAATAGTTCGCATGGATGGCCTCAATGAACCTCGATTGTACGAGGTCGCTTTTGAAAGAGCGCATAGTCTGTGCGGAAAGAAGAGTCGTGGCAGAAACAGGAAGTAACATTATGAATTCTACATGGCAATCGAACCTGATGTCTCATACAAAATAAACAAACTTCTGTCTAATTATTTTTATTAAAGCAGTAATTTCTGCTAACGTAAACCAAATGTTTACGATGAAGCGAAAAATGTAATAATTTAATGGTTCAGACAAGGTTCGAACCTGCATCGCTAACGGCTTTACGGGCCAACACGGGCGTCCTACCTATTGGACCACCGAGCCTGATGCAAGAGCCATTGAATTTTTCAAACAGTCGCTTCTGCATGCCTTAGGGTGGCATCGTAGCGTAATCGATTGTAATCATAATCAATTCTGATAGAATTAGATCTGAATCCAAATAATCTGTCCCCACTCGAGTGGCGAGCACTAGATGATTGTTTTCCTTATCGCCCGCGCCGCCATCTTGCCATAAATCCCCATAATTGCTGGCTCAGAAGCGCAAGTATTTAATTACTTTTCCACGAAAATAATGTCGCACGGATACCTAGGTCCGCTCAACTTTTGGGTGTTTCTATAGATTTCGGCTGTATAAACTATAAATAAAAATACATTAAAGCTTAACCTTTCGAATGCTTTTCCTCCCATGTCAAAATGTATCTTATACGCCAATAGTTGAAAAAAGAAACAGCGAAAATATACCTTTACCTTATCTGTCAGCAGTAAAATTGCTTCGACTTTCGTGGCTCTTGGCGTTCAAAGGGTTAAAGCTAAATATAATGAACAGTTGACAAGATTTAATATTTTTAAGACTACGATTTTATTACTTTTCCGTATTTCGCTTAGAAAGAGGGCGTAATCTGTTTTTTTTTTAATATTTTTCCTAAGTTTACTAATTAATTTGATATTAATTTATTAAAAATTACTAATTCTAAAATGGCGTAACTCCAAAACTATGACACAATGGAAAGGTTACTTAGTGTGGTGTCTAATAAAAAAAACGAATGACGTAGATCTTGACATTATTCACAGCTTATTTTTTTTTCGCGACATGTCGAAGACTGCAGCTCTATGCAGGCGTGGTTGTCGTAGATTTCGGTTATTAGATGTATTTTCTTATATTTCTTTACATACAGAATAATACATTCAAATATTTTTAGGATGTACACAGCGCAAAGCTCTCTCAATCTCTATATTAATATCCACCTGTTAGAAATATGAAATGTTGTTAATTAAATATACCTTTTCATTAAATTAATAGCCTTGCAGAGAATCCCGAAATACATTTTATTTTTTATTTTTGGTATGTCTTTATTTGTATATTATTGTCATTGCGCTCTCTGCGCAAAATAGCTGGTCGACTTGCAGTTACTTTGTTCCGTACCCAAAAGGTAGGGGAGAAGTGGCATGAAAGAGCCAGTTTTCTTTACGGAGGAAAATATACAACCTACAATGCAAAAAAAAAAATGTTTTTTGTAGTTATTCTTTATTTATTTGAGTATGCAATTTGCTACGAATAAATCTTAAACAACATGCATATAACAATGAAATATGCATTTAAAAAAAAGTGTCATTCGGCTCTTTCATCACTATTCGGTATTGAAAGAGCCGCTACCAGTTTTGAAAAAGCCGGTTCGTATTACAACGCGTAATTATGAAATTTATCAAAAACAACAATAAAGGCGACATAAAAAAACTCAAATATATTTGTAACAGACTTTTTAAGTAATTAGTACTAACATTTTTCAGGATTTTTTATTCTATCAGTCATTTTGAGTAATCCTTACAAACGCTTTAATTTTAATATATTAATTAGTCACATATACCTACTATATAACCTAACGTACAAGCGATTTTTTTTATTAATAACAGTCTTTAAAATAAAAAAAATAAATAAATAATATCTTCTATCAAAAGTTAAAATCAACATCAAGAAATCCTCAAAATCTTAAAAATAATATTGCTAACTTTGAGCTTTCGGGTCTTTTTCTTTTTTTTGGACCAGCGTTCTCCATAATGCAATATCTGAAGCAAATAATTTAATAATATACAAAAAAAATGCGTTTATAGTATTACGTTATTTTATTATGAAATTGACTTGTTCCAAAAACAAATATAAAGTTCAAAATAACGACAATATCAAAGCGTTGCAGCTAAGTTTTTATGAAGCTGCAAGGCCAAATATATGCACAAACTGAATCTATAATCCATTTGCCTATAATTGTTAACTATAAAATACCAAAAAACAAATAAAATGAAGCAAAAAGCTTACTTTTGAGTTCCCTAAACTTTGACTCGAGTTGGTTTCGGTGAACTGTCAAATGTTTGTGGGTGACGGAAAATCAGTGTTGCCACCTAAAAATAATATGGCTAACCAAATCTGTACTCAAACTACCGAAATAATACAAGTGGCTCTGTCAAAACCTGGCTCTTTCATGCCACTTCTCCCCTACCAACAGAATCCCATTACCACCCATAACAATACGCCACATCTCCGTTCTGTCATACTCATAGAGTACGCATTCCTGACTTCGTGAACTCGTGAAGTTCACACTTTTAATAAAGTAGATAGGTATTCTATCTCGTATTTTTTTCTTAGAAGTATTGCAACGACGTTTTCCTTGAAACGCTTCATTCTTGCTGCTTTTTTTACAAAACGTCATTCCGTATGGTTTTCACAACGAGGTAGTTTCATTTTTCCTAGTTTAAAGCGCTTCCTCATTCGTCTTCGTGGCGAGTCTGTAGAAATGCTCAAGCGTTTAATGTGTTGAGTTGCATCTTCTTGTACTTTAAGGTTTCAAGCGAAATTATAGGAATTTCCAGATAATATTAACCCTAATTTCTTTGAGTGTTTAAGGAACAAGATCTTAGAATTGATAATTTACTGGCACTTATACTAATAGGACTTTGCCAGGTTTTGTAATTAAAGTTTAATAGGCGTGGGCGCGAAAAAATATCCTAAACAAGGTATCTAATCAAAGAAAGGCTTTTGAATAGAACATCATTGTATTTAGGCATGGTTAGATATTTATCAATTACCAAAATATTTTATGGTTTCAGAAAAAAATACTTTCGATTTAATTATATTTCTATGAAACGAATATTCGATGACACGTTTGCCTATAAAACTAGGGTATTTAAACCGTTTTCATCATCACTTCATCAGTTCTCAAATTCGACGAAGCGATATCCCCAATTATACATTATAAGCTGGATGCGGGTCGCTTCTATCCGGCCCATGTGGAAGTCAATTGAGGAGGCCTGTGTCCAGCAGTGGACGTCCTATGGCTGAAATGATGAATGATGATACATTAATATAAATCATCATCATCATCATCAGCCAAAAGACGTCCACTGCTGGACATAGGCCTCCCCCAGAGACCCCACCATGACCGGTCCTGCGCCGCCCGCATCCAGCGAACTCCAGCGACCTTCTGATTCGATCTCGCAAAGAAACTTCAAGCTTAGCCCTCACCATTGCTCTTTGAGTGACTTTGAGCCTTCGTATAAGGCCCATGGCCATCGTGAGTGACCACGTAAATATAAAATATGGGCTTAAATATAGATTTTTGCTACTCAAGTTGCTTTAAACGACGAGTGTTTAAGTGATTGAATTTTCTTTGTCCTGTCATCACGCCGAAATGACTGGACGGCTTTTAACCAATTTTGGTACACAACGGAGATAGATGGACATCGAAAGGATGGTTATGACATGTCTTTTACCCCACTACTAATATATATGTAAATACATATCAGACAACTTTACACAAATTAACCAAGTCCCATATTAAGAAGTCTTGTGTTATGGGATGGGTACTAGGCGTCGATATACATACTTACATACTAAGAGAAATAAATACTTAATTACACATAGAACATCCACAAATTACAAGAGTTCAGGGTCTTTAGAATGGTCTCAGTGAGCAATTGATGGATGTTTTAAAGAAAAGTACAGTCGGCTATTTTAGAAGCTTGTTACAAAAATGACATTTCTGATAGAAACTCATTCGTGTTCAACATACAAATATTTTATCTTACCGGAATACGAACCCAGGACTGCCGGCTCATTAGGCATATTTACGTGAACGAAGTTGCGGGCACGTTTCAGTAGAACTTAAGAGGGCGCCGGGCTTTGGTCAGCTCTCCCTCTCACTGAGCGTAAGCGTGAGCGAGATAGAAGTGCGTGCTTGGGAGCGTGGAAATCATGTTTTTTCGATTTAATTATTAAAATAATACAGATTTTGAAAATGTAAGACGTATACATTATAGATAACATCTTGTTATGTTATTATTAAAAAACTGATGACTTTCCCTGCAGTATTTATGACATACTAAGGGTTTACGTTGTTTTTGAGGTAACTTTAAAAAAAACTATCGCGGATACTACAAGTAATCGTGTTTCTAAAACATACGTATTATAGAGAGAATCTTTAAATATTTTACGTATCGATTGTATAACTAAATCTTCAGTAATAACAACACAGCATGGAATCAAACCAACGCAATTATTTCGAAAAAAGCTCGGCGACCCCTTAACAGGAAAGAAAGAACTCGGAACAAATTCATCTTTATCCGTCGTGTCGTAGAAATGCTTTAGAAGCTTCAAATTTACCCCCATTAGCATTACGTGAAAAGCGTCTTTTGATATTAATAATAAATTTTCTATTTAACCAACATGAACTCTGTTCACGACACGGCTCGAGATGAAATCTCTTCAAGCGTATTTAAAATAAATCGTTTACAACGTCCTGATATTGTGTGCGATGACGTCAGTCCTCGGAGAGCTGAACACAGATCCGTATCTTATAGGTACTTATTACATAACATTCAATAAGTACAATAAAATAAGCAGCTCATTTTCTCTTGTGCTTCAGTCCATATTTTGAATAGAGATGTACCGTTTTCGATAATTTCCGGAAACTCTGTATGGGAAATATTCTCGAGAATATTATTTCTTCTTACTTTGAAAACGTTCTCAAATCTTGAATGAATCATTTCTTTAGCATTTCACAACAGGAGACCGCAGTTGAAAAGAAAGCTGAAGCAAAACACAACAGTAAGTAACGTTTATTTAAATTCTACTTAAAACTGTTACAATTACTTACATTATAACTAGGTAATTGATATTTAATATAACATTAACGTTAGATTCTAGAGAAGTATTCCGAGAACAGCTCTTAAAAATGACGAATTAATCTTATAAATAATCAAAAGGCTTCATAGTTGTAAAATCAACCCACGTCAAAGCAGTGGTTTCTCGGAAATGTCTTGTTAATTTAAGGTCGTTCACGATTTATAAAGAGCTCATTACTGGAATCAGATCTGGCTGTCAGCGTTTCGATTGTTGCCGGGCTGTTATTGAGTTTTGGAATCCGAGCGCCGGGCGAGGCACGTGGCAACCGGCAACGTTTTCAAGAGATATATCGAGTGTAACACATCCATATATCCGCAATATGGCATTTATGAAGAGCTTATTACTGGAATCAGATCTGGCTGTCAGCGTTTTGATTGTTGCCGGGCTGTTATTGAGTTTGGGAATCCGAGCGCCGGGCGAGGCACGTGGCAACCGGCAACGTGTTCAAGAGATATATCGAGTGTAACACGCCCATATATCCGCAATATGGCAATTATAAAGATCTCATTACTAGATTCAAATCTGGCTGTCAGCGTTTCGATTGTTGCCGGGCTGTTATTGAGTTTGGGAATCCGAGCGCCGGGCGAGGCTTGTAGCAACCGTAAACGTTTTCTAGGATGTGTCGAGTGTAACACGCCCATATACCCACAATATGGCATTTATGAAAAGCCTCCTTATTGGCGACACATCTCGCTGTCTGACACGTTAAAAGTTACAGATAGCGATATCATGGGGATCAAATGGAGATAACTCCGAAATTGGTCGAATTGAGTCCCAGATCTGGCTGTCATTGCGTTACCATTTTTGACGGGATTTTACAGATTTGAGAATGCAACCAAGGAGCGAGGCACGTGGCAACAAGATCCGTTCCGGTATACTGGCCACGCGGACATTGAAATAAAACGAAAAGCCTATAAAGCCATTTAACCAATTAATAAAAATGCGATGGGCTATATCGATTCATGACCCGTGGTCCACCTCCATAGACTATGGGCGCTTAACTTAACCTAGGTGGCTTACTGATACAGACACAGGCCCTTGGTTCATCTGCATAAACTCCGGATATTGACGCAAACCCACGACGAAACACTAGATACTGTTGCGGTAAACACTTCTGTTTATTGCCATATTTCTGTGCTCCTGGTAGAAAAGGTATTAGCAATTTATCTCTAATCATGTATTCAATTTCAGATCAGTTCTGTTTTTTTTTATCTTTAGTCAGTAACATCTCAATAATTGTCCCTGCATCTGTGGCACAATTGTCGCAAGCTATTATTTCTCGCATGAGATACTTGCCCGTCTCTTTCTGTGCAGTAATGTGAGAGGGTGACGGTGACAAAGGGACATAGGGACAGAGAAAGCGACTTTGTTTTATACTATGTAGTGATGAATAAAGATACCATACCAAATACCAAATACCAGACAACCTCACACAAATCGATCTAGTCCCAAACTAAGCTCAAGAAGGCTTGTGTTATGGGTACTAGACGACGATATATATACTTATATAGATAAATATATACTTAAATACATAGGAACAACCATGACCCAAGCACAAATATTCGAGTTCATCACACAAATATTTGCCCTGGCCGGGATTCCAACCCGGGACCGCCGCTCTAGGCAGGTGCTTGCAAACTGAGTCAACCGCGTCGTCAAAGATAAAATAATTAATTTCACTAAAACATGACACTTCTTATTCTGGTGGATCATTCATATTGTTTTATTTGTATACTTCACAACGTTTCGTCGTGCTGTTTAAAATCATTAATTCAACGTATTACGATTACAAATATAATAAACAGTTGTCTAAATTGACAACATCAGATTATTGTCATATCTATAATTTATGTGGTTTTTGCCAGTACTAATGAAGGTTGTGGTCAGGCAGTATATCGATTAAGTGTGAGAATTGCAAAAGAAATGGAATAGCATAAATGTAGCATAACATTTCCGTCATAGTATATGTCATACAAATTTTAAATTTATTCATTCAATCGCAAAAAGTTTGTAGTTAATAAAGACTCCATTCTCCTTTCTGTTCAGATTGCCACCGTATAATAATAATAATAATGTAAGCCCTGGACGCTTTGCTAGACCCGTACCTTCGGGCTAGCGAAGATTTAGCTGATACCCACTCGATCATATACTGCGGGGCCATCGCGGCGTGCCGCGTTGCTCGTGTCAGATTTCCGGACACTGACCGAGCACCGCGGACCGCCGGGGGTGTTCCTGCCTGGCAAGTACGGATCGAGCGGCGTATCAGCTCGTTTAGGACTCTCATTGCCAAGCTAATCTGCTTTAGGGGGGGCAACAACCGCCCCCGTGTGATGCGCTACGTGACCCAAGCCTTCGCGGGGACTGGCACCAGGCCCTGCGATTACATGGCATGTGTCACAGAGCGCATCGACTACCTAAAGCAGAAAGTTTATGCATGGGCAAGCCGTATTCGTCGCTACAGAGAGCGTGTGGATCGATACCAACAGAATCGTCTCTTTCAAAGCGATCAGAGGAAGGTATACTGAAAGTGGGAGGGAACCGACCAATGTGTGACTGACGGGCAACTCCCGGATCCTACTGCCATGATTAATTTCTGGCGTAGTATCTGGTCGGTGCCAGTCGAGCACACCGAGGGCGAATGGATGAATGTTGTCAGACGTGAGTGTGAGCCGATCGAAGTCATGGGGGCTGTGACCATCAGCCCCAATGATGTGAGTTGTGCGGCCCGTACGACCCAGAACTGGAAGAGTCCTGGGCCGGACGGGTTGCACAACTTTTGGATCAAGTGGTTTCGATCCTCACACGAACGTCTGGCAACACAATTTCAAGACGCCCTCGAGCTTGGTTCCCTGCCATCTTTCATGACTACTGGTGTTACCTTCCTGCTCCATAAGTCCGGTAGTACCACGGAAGCGAAAAACTATAGACCCATCACGTGCTTGCCCACCTTATACAAGCTCCTTACGTCCATTCTGAGAACAAAAATTAACACGCACATTGTTGCGAACAACGTTTTGGCCTTTTCTCAGAATGGGTGTAGGGTTGGGTCCCGTGGTACTAAGGAGCTCCTCCTCATTGACACGACCATTTGCCAACAAGTCCGGCGGAACAGGGGGTCCCTCTCGGCCGCTTGGATTGACTATAAGAAGGCCTATGATTCGGTGCCTCATTCATGGCTGGAGAGGATCTTAGAGCTGTATAAAATCGATACAGCTCTAAGATCCCTCTTAGGCGCGTGTATGAGGCAGTGGACCACAGTCCTTCGTCAACCAGGTGGCGGGGATGGCCCCCCTGGCCCGCAGGACTTGATAAGGATTGAGAGAGGTATTTTCCAGGGTGACAGTTTGAGTCCTCTGTGGTTCTGCCTAGCCCTGAATCCGCTCAGCACTCTGCTGAAGGATTCAGGACTAGGTTGCCGGCTTCGAAGAGGAGGTGAGGTCATTTCTCATCTGCTGTACATGGATGATCTTAAGCTGTATGCAACAAAACGCCAGGATCTGGTGGAACTACTGGAAGTAACTGAAAACTTCAGTAGCGCCATCAAAATGGAATTTGGTGTAGACAAGTGTGCGGTCATGCATGTACAGCGGGGGAAAGTCGTAAATTCCGCGAACTTACAACTTTCTGAGACAATGTCCCTCAAGTCTATCTCCGAAGCTGAAACCTACAAGTACCTTGGTATGTCACAGTCATTGGGTATTGCGGACGGAGACATTAGGCAGGCGCTGAAGGAGCGTTTCTTTTGTCGCTTGACAAAAGTACTTAACAGTCTTTTGTCCGGCGGCAATAAGGCGCGTGCCTTCAACGCTTGGGTGATGCCTCTGCTCACTTACTCCTTTGGCATACTAAGGTGGACTCAGACTGAGCTGGACGCCCTGGATACGAGGGTCCGTCAGCTGCTCACTACACATCGCATGAGGCACCCACGTTCGTCAGTTATGAGACTGTACATCCCGCGTAAGTGTGGAGGCCGTGGCTTTTTAAACGCCAAGGACCTCCATAACCGCGAGATGTGCAGTCTTAGGGAGTATTTCCTAAACAACGAGTGTGGGATTCATCGCGATGTAGTAGCAGTTGACAAAGGCCTCACCTCTCTCTCCTTAGCAAACGAGAACTGGCGCAGACCAAAGGTGCTTAGCACCGATGACCGCAGGGCTGTATGGAAGAGCAAGGAGCTACACGGGCGGTTCTACAAGGCCCTTAAGAAACAGCTACCCACGTGATCCTGGAATGCACTGCCGTAGCTAAGCAACGGGCTGAAATCCTCAAAGCACCGAGGTCACTTCGTGAAGCCTGTGGAGACACCAGGAGAATCCTGCGCTTCTGGACGGAGTTAGGCTGGCTAGACTATTAGCCGGCAAATCTGTACGCACAATGGCCCGAACATACACGGGCTAAGTGCGGAAAGCGGAGCCCATAACCATAACCATAACCATATAAGGCCCTTACGGGGCCCGATGTAGATCTGCTCGCGTCGGTGAACTGGCTACGCTTCGGGGATCTCTTCGGGGAAACCGAAGGTTTTGTCTGTGCAATTGCGGACGAAGTAATGATGACGAACAATTACCGGAGATATATCCTGAAGGACGGTACGGTCGACATTTGTCGGGCATGCCGCCGTCCCGGTGAGTCACTCAGGCATATAATCTCCGGTTGTTCTCATCTTGCTAACGGTGAGTACTTGCACAGACATAACCAAGTAGCCAGGATCATTCACCAGCAACTTGCTCTTCGATACGGTCTTGTGGGGTCTGAGGTGCCGTACTATAAGTACGCACCGATGCCAGTTCTCGAGAATGGTCGTGCCACGCTCTATTGGGATCGATCTATCATCACGGACAGGACTATTGTAGCCAATAAGCCTGACATCATTTTGGTAGATCGATCCAAGTGCCAGGCAGTGCTCGTCGACATCACCATCCCCCATGACGAGAACCTCGTGAAGGCCGAGAAGGACAAATTCAGCAAGTACCTTGACTTGGCTCACGAGGTGACCGCCATGTGGGATGTTGACTCGACGATCATTGTCCCGATAGTCGTTTCGGCGAACGGTCTTATAGCGAAGAGTCTCGACAAACATCTTAAGAGACTCTCGCTAGATGGCTGGATCAAGGGTCAGATACAGAAGGCGGTACTCCTGGACATGGCGCGCATTGTCAGGAGGTTCCTCTCTCTGCAGCCCTAACCACCGGTAGTCTGGGCCCTGCCCCGCTGCCGGCGGCACCCTAGGTTAGGTTTTTTTTATAGTGTATTTATGTTTTGTAATTACTTTATTGTATTTTACTTTTTATATAAATTTATTGTAAAGAAATCTAACCTAAGAATGCAATTGAATAAAGGAGATAATAATAAAATCTTTATTCATGAAATCATAGTAATAACAAATGGCATAAAAGGTCTTAGATCTATACAGAGCATTCTTAATACTGGTGCCTGAACTAGGATAATCCTGTATCTCAGGCTTTGAGAGTTCAAAATATACTCTAAGTACAAAAATAATAATCATTTACAATTAATACAATACTACTTATTGAATTCATAATATAATAATACTATAATACTATATATAATTCTTTTTTTGATATTGCTTAATTAAGATATGTTCAACTATGTAGGACATTGCATTGTATGTATGTCCGTACGCTAGTGATAAACTAACACAATTACTAGCCTAACGCAGATGACATGACTTTGCGCGACAGCGGCAGCGGCAGCGGTGCGCGGTACGTGTGTCCCGCTCACTCGTATGGCCACCGCGCTCGATGCTCTCGCTCAACCGCTCGCCGCGCCACTGGTCGCTCCGTATGGCCTGTTTCCACCGCTCCACCTACTCCACTAAGACGATTAGCATTCAGCTTTAATCAGAGTGTAATCGCCTTGGGGCGAGGATTACGGACAATTCGGCTATTTAGGGATAGATCACTTGACTGTTTTTAGGCTTCCGTACCC
Organism: Apotomis betuletana; assembly: GCA_932273695.1. NCBI lineage: Eukaryota > Metazoa > Arthropoda > Insecta > Lepidoptera > Tortricidae > Apotomis > Apotomis betuletana. The sequence continues at coordinate 26,342,485 of OW026305.1, read as the reverse complement.
AAAGGGTAAAAACGGGACCCTATTACTGAGACTTCGCTGTCCGTCCATCCGTCCGTCTGTCACCAGGCTGTAGCTCAAGAACGGTGATAGCTAGACAGTTGGAATTTTCACAGATGATGTATTTCTATTGCCGCTATAACAACAAATACTAAAAATAAAATAAAATAAATATTTAAGGGGGGCTCCCATAGAACAAACTTGTTATAGATTATGGTACGGAACCCTTCATGCGCGAGTCGGACTCGCACTTGCCCAATTTTTTTCTACCTGTGCTCTTTTGGTAATTATATCAATGTCACAAAGTCACAGACTTCGTCTCAAGTTCGGAATGACGAACATTTTAACTTGCCCACAGACAAGAACAACACGAAGCTATACAACGTGGTGCAAACACTAAATTAGCGCAAACGGAGCGCTGTATAGACTGCTATATACATATACATTGTAGATAAATAGGAAGCTGGCTCGAGCATTACTCAAACAGACAGAAACAAACACGATCAGATAACGATCACACATTTTCCTTAAGGCCGCGTTTATAGCTTTCTCTACATAGCAGCTTAACCCTTAATGATGATTTAGTTACATTTATTTAACACTTTCACGCCCAGGGTTCGCTTCGAAATCCTAACTGATAGAATAGGGAAGAACCAATGATGACGAATTAGTTACATTTCTTTAACACTTTCACTCCCAGGATTCGCTATGAAATCCTATGTGATAGAATAGGGAAGCACCAATGATGACGAATTAGTTACATTTATTTAACACTTCCACTTGCAGGATTCTATAGCGCGTAACGCGTAACTGATGGAGGAGGGAGAAGGACCAATGGTGACGAATTAGTTACATTTATAACACATTTAACACTTAGTGGTGGTGGTGGCTTCGAGTAGTGGACTAATAACTTGGCGAAGATAGCTGGAAACTGGTGTACGGGCGATGCAGGCCCAATCATGGTGGAAAATCTTAGGGAGTCTTTGTTCAGCGATAGTTTGATGCGGGCGATCATCGCCACCCTGATGATTAGGAGTTAGTTAACTACTTTTTATTATTTACGTTTCTGAAACAAAACACACATTCCAAGAGATTGTTTACATTTCCAGGCCCTCAGACGCAGTGTTCCTGTTTTACTATCTAAAAATATCTTTCGGTAATAAAGAAATCACTCTGATATCATAATCTTGTGTTTATATCAGTTTTATTACCATTCACGTAAACAAATTATTTTGAATGCGTGCATTGATCTAGAAATGTTGAATTGGTTTGTATTTTGTAATTGGCGATTCGGACGTAATCAAAGAAGATTTCCTATAGGCTCCTTTAATGGACCGAGCGAGCAAAGGTCTTCTATTCAGCTTGGACAAATATTATTTCGTATGGCCGGACATTAGGATGTTCGGATGTCCAGATTTCCGGTTGTTCTCGTTTAGAGGTCGAATTTCTCAATTGATTATAATCCGAACAAATTTAACAACAAATTAGTTTTCTATGGAGAAGGATCCTTATTTCAGGAAAGATCTTAACAGCACGATACAGCATCGTGGCGCCACCCAGCGACATTTGTTGGTAAAATTTTCTTTGTTCTCTCATAACCCCGACACGGCTGAAAGGATTTTAACCAATTATACAACGACATCCAAAGATGGTTAAATGATACTTTTTACTCATTAATACACCGACGAAGCACCCTCTTATTATCTTGAAGGTAGGCCTTCTAAGTAGTTGATAATGAAAGGGTGGAACATGCGTAAACAGGTTCGAATAGATAAAACGCTCGTGGAACCTTAACCCTTACCATGAGTACAGTAACAGTAGGTACTCGCTAGCGACTCTGTAAAAGATTTGTATGGAGAATTGTAGTTATACAAAGTAACCGCTAGAGGCGCCGCGTTTTTCTCCGTACAAATCGTTTACGCTGTCCCTTGCGAGTACGGTCAAAGAATATATATGTCGGAGACGGTCATTAGTATGGATGCTCAACGAAAAGGCGCGCCATTGGAAGGCGACAGTAGCGCCCCCTTGAACCTGTTTTGGCGCGCTAGACAGAGTCTTGGCGGTTCACTCAGCGAACGCCCACCGACACTTCACTCTGGGTCACCGTCGAGTGCACTACTGCCTTGGAACTGTCCCGTTTCGTTGTGCTATACCAAGTTAGAATCAGTGAAACGTTATAACTCAACAATACAGTGTTAATTTTATAAAGACTATTGTGAGACTTTGATAACCTAGCTTACAGACCTCTGTGCCAGGAACTGTTATTTTGTGCTTCATTGTACATATAAGGAATAAATCAAGTTAATTGCATCCGTAGTGTTTCATCTTGCTCACAACTACCTCCTCGTCCACAACTATAAAGAACAGCTCATCTAATGTGCCACACACGGCACCGGCCATCCGACCCGTCCCCGACATCAGAAGTTGGGATGGTATCTACGGCCCATGAGCGAACACGAAGAATGATGGAACACGAAGCGAATAAAACGGAAGAAAAAAAGTTTATTGTTACTCTTTGAAATAGTACAACGAACTTGAGATCACTAAATCAAGGAACAGGAGCTACAAGCGTTTCCGTTATTGAAACTCAAGCTAACACCGTCACGGAGACCTACAAAACCGTATGAAAACAAATGAAGTTTGCACTGTTTAAATTGTTTTCATTGCGAGAGAAACGGACATGAAAAATTCGATTGCTTACTTCGTATAAAAGAAAACTACAACTTACCACCTCGGCGACAAAAGCCAGCAGTCACAATACAAACTACATCGAAGTTCATTGTTTACTTCAAGAACAGCGGGACACATCGTCAGTTGTTGCACCAGTAGAAGTGACCCAGAAGCGACGGTCAACTACGAGCGACGCGTGGACATAGGCACCATGGCCCCACCGACAGATTTTAAAAACACATCAGGTCAGTCGTTAACTCTTCACTACGATTCCGATATTTTGTTCACAAATAAAAGTGTAGCTATATTCTGGGGTAGACTTGAGTCGCACTTGTTCAGTTTAGTGGGTATTTTTCAAAAAAAGTACTAATGGGTACTGCTAAAAGCAACACTCCAAGTAAAAGTTGAATATTGCGTGATAGAAATTAATAATCATTTGAAACAAAGTTTATTGCACGTTTTGTAACGATTGTTTTCGTAGCGATATAATATGACTAAACGCGAAATGTTTCTACAGAGATTTAGTGTTGATTAATATGACCACTACGCAGTTTACCTACCATTATTAAAGTTAATCATTTAAAAATTTCGCTGTGAGGGTGCATTAATCATACACAGTACTTAGTAGTAGGAGCGGCTGCGGTAATAATAATCTACCCTCTGTTCATGATTTTCCAATTGTTCTGTAGAATTGAATTTGTTGACATCTTGAATAGTTTCTTACTCGGTGTACATTAGTTGGTGTATATAGTTTAGCGTCTATAACTTTCGTAGAACTGGTGAGCTTGAGATTTGTTTAAACGATCCTAATGTTTACTTTTAACTGTGGTGATCGCTATAGCCTAAAATATTTAAACTGGAGACACTAATAGGATTAGGAAAATATTAGAACAAGAATTTGAAATTGAGGTTTGATTTTTATCATTAATGTTTCATAATCGGTAAAGCCTTGGTAATCCAAAGGTTATCATTCAAAGTAAAGTTTGTTATGAAAATGCAAATAATGATTTGATTTAAATCTTTTCTTGCATCTACGTCGTAGATTATTTGTTCACATTAACGAATCATAATTTCAGTGTACCTACCTAACTTTGCTAGATTGATTTGAGTTTCCTTTTTTTTAGTTGGATTATTATTATTCGTATGGCATGTTATTTCAGATAACAAAAGAAACAATTCATTTGACTATAAGTAATTAGAAATCCAATTTCAGTTGTTGTTGAATTGAAGTTGAGTTTGTTGTTGGATTTAAAGTTAGAATGACTGAGCTTTGTGATACTGTGCTTGAAGTTTTTGTTTCAGGAAAAGATTCGCGGACTTAGCAGCTAACAGCTAAGCCATGAGTCGTCTACTTCGGCTGCCACAGTACAAGACATCGCGTAAAGAACTGCGCGAAGGCGAGCGACAGAGCGCCTTCAACCACGGGGAAGAGGGTTGACGTGTGACGTCACCACACCACACCATATGAGGCAATCTGGTGAGGAGTTCTCATTTTATTGTGATTCGGTTGCCGAGTGATCGCTTATGGAAGAGTTGATTTCCAATAAGTTCCATGGCAATTGCTTGTATAATTCAGTGACTATGTATGACTTGTATCAGTCTAACTAAAATTGTTAGTACTGTGCAATAAATAAAGTTACTGAAGCGAGCCTATTAGAAATGTTGACATGTAGTATTGTAAATTGCAAGACCATGTGCCATAAACTTGACTTCCAAACATGCGCGTACTTGCACGATAGGTTGAGGGAAATTCCCGGGAGCTACGTACCATTTGAAGTAGACGAAAAAAAAATATAGTGAGACTGGTAGGTAGGTTCTCAGTTCGGCTGGTCGACCATACCAGTCACTTCATCGTAGCCGTAGTCCGGTAGAAGTCGGCATCTGCTTTAAGCAGTCCGTGGATACGCGGTGCGCGGTAGGTGCTGGCGGAGGTCGGGTCTCTCTCGCAGAGACCGTAGAGTCATAGGGTTGACTCGGCGATCCCGTGGGGATGCGCGTATTGGGTGGCTAAATTAGCCCTAGGCCACGAATGAGATACCTGTTTTGTTGAACGAAATTTCGTTGATTTAAATGTTTTGATATTGTCAATAAGGCGGGCCAAAAGGAAATGATATGGTGGTACATGGTTCCTAATGTGTTTTCTAAGGTAGAAGTGGTAAATAGCTAGTTTGTTTCACAACAAGTAACTTTGTAGTACAATCTCATTTAAAAACGTATTGCACTATTGAAAGAATAAGTAATGTTACAATTGGTTATTGGTATCCTACATACCATAATTCCATTTGAATCTTTTGAAATATTGCGGTTATAAAACAAAAACTTTCACTTAGTTGTCAAAATGATTTTTGTGATATTTTTAGTTTTAGTGTCAGTAACTATTTGATGCGAAAAGAAAGATGAAGTTTTTGTTTTGTCTTACCATTTTGACGTGTTTGTCAGGAGTGACCGAGTGGATACTGTTTTGGTTGTTGATTGTTTCAGAGCAACACACGAGGACGTGTGTCATCGCAGGATGGCCGTGTCGGAGACGGTCATTAGTATGGACGCTCAACGAAAAGGCGCGCCATTGGAAGGCGACAGTAGCGCCCCCTTGAACCTGTTTTGGCGCGCTAGACAGAGTCTTGGCGGTTCACTCAGCGAACGCCCACCGACACTTCACTCTGGGTCACCGTCGAGTGCACTACTGCCTTGGAACTGTCCCGTTTCGTTGTGCTATACCAAGTTAGAATCAGTGAAACGTTATAACTCAACAATACAGTGTTAATTTTATAAAGACTATTGTGAGACTTTGATAACCTAGCTTACAGACCTCTGTGCCAGGAACTGTTATTTTGTGCTTCATTGTATAAGGAATAAATCAAGTTAATTGCATCCGTAGTGTTTCATCTTGCTCACAACTACCTCCTCGTCCACAACTATAAAGAACAGCTCATCTAATGTGCCACACACGGCACCGGCCATCCACACCTGTCCCCGACATATATATACTAACGTAAAAAGAAACTACAGCGACACTTGTGTGCAGTAACAAAACTCGCGGCTATGTGTGCGTGTTGAAGGGCGAGCGCGGGACGCGCGAGGTGGGGAAAGGCATTCACGTGAATGCCTTGTCGAAGGATTCGGCATTACAAGGTCACCGACGCCCGAGTTACACCGATAGGCCGCTGTCGCGCCTGTGGTACGGTCACGTCAACTCATGGTAAGGGTAGGTACTGTTAGGCGACAGTTTGCGAGTCAATATTGACCGAGACTGATAACCACCATTAGGTGCTGTTATCGCGTTAGTGCGAACAGCTCGTGGCCATGCCCATAAACTAGCGTTTACCTAGACCTAGACTACAGTATGCGTTTCCGTGGCTAGCGGCTTGTTGCATAAACGCAGTGTGTGCCCAATGATTAAATAATAATATACGAGTATATTTCTCAAAAATGGAATGAAATGTGGTCATAACGTGCGTTATAACAGGCTTCGAAGTCTCACGTTTCGGGCGGAACAACTCGAGAGAACTGTAAAGGAATCTCATACAAAATTGAAGGCCTAGGCCGAGATGTATTTTTTTAACATGGCGTCTATGTTCATGAACTGGCTAAACAGCTGAATTGTATTTTTTTTAGTGGTGTGCTTTTTAGGGTTCCGTACCCAAAGGGTAAAAACGGGACCCTATTACTGAGACTTCCTGTCCTTACGTCCGTCCGTCCTTCCGTCCGTCTGTCCGTCCTTCCGTCCGTCTGTCCGTCCTTCCGTCCGTCCGTCCGTCCTTCCGTCCTTCCGTCCGTCCGTCCGTCCGTCCGTCCGTCTGTCACCAGGCTGTATCTCAAGAACGGTGATAGCTAGACAGTTGAAATTTTCACAGATGATGTATTTCTATCGCCGCTATAAGAAAAAATACTAAAAATAAAATAAAATAAATATTTAAGGGGGGCTCCCATACAACAAACTTGTTTTATGGTACGGAACCCTTCATGCGCGAGTCGGACTCGCACTTGCCCAATTTTTTTATTTCATTGCATATGTTAGAGAAAAGCACTATGTACATGCCTTAGCGGTGAAAAGAGCTTGCCGGCTTCGTATCACTATCCAGCGTCCCTACGGTCGGCCGTCTATACCTACTCACTCGGCAAGCCCTTCTTTCCCGGCGTCTGCAGTAATGTACTATTACTACGTTAAGTAATATAACAACTGATTTGAAACTTTGAACACTATAAACTACATAGTGATGTTTCCTGCATGTTAAAAGGTACTTGTAGCTATTGGGCACTAAAATCCCGCCTGCTTTTATATTCTGAACGCGACGTTGTACAATATACAAAGCCACTGTAAGTATAGCAACATTAGGTATATGTGTCACGACGCAGCGCCAAGAGGCACCCAGCAAAGTGGACCGACGAACTGGTCAAGATCGTGTGTGATATGATTGTTTTGCTTTTTAAAAAATCACCCCTTATAATAATTTCAGCAACTTTGTTCGCGTGAGAAAACTCCCATGAGTCTCAAACGTATTAAAATACATACGAAACGGCTTTACACAGGCAAAAAAATACAGCACTCCAAAAATTTAAATAAATCATGAGCACAGACGCCATGTTTAAAAACAACTTCCCGGCCTAGGCCTTTAATTTTGTATGAAGTTCCTTTACAGCCCTCTCGAGTTGTACCGCCAGAAACGTGATACTCCGAAGCCTGTTATAACGCACGTTATGAAGACATTTCATTCCATGTTTGAGAGAATATTTGTTTACCAACAGATGCCGCTGTACAGCTAACGCCGTGCCGCGCTGTTAATATTTTTCCTGATCTAATGACCCATAGAAAACTGAATTACAATACAATTTTAGACGTTTATAGAAGTACAGATTGTATCTTACTGCTAAGTCGATTTAGAAGCGGTCAGACCGTAAAATCGTAAGCAAACGCCCCAAGTTGCATTAACTGCTCTGCTTTAGCGCCATTAACAAATGGGTCACAGGTTTATGGACCGCAAGAAGTGCGTGTGCTGTGGCCAGTTGTGTTGGGCTCTATCGCACACTAAGTTTTATCGTAAGAATTAGCAACTTCCTATTTTTATGGCATTCAGGTCTATCGGGTCCATATTGAGTCCTAGAATTATTTTTCGTCAATGTTTCATTCCGGCGAAAAATCATTCCGTAATAAGCAGTTTTGTTTACAACTGTACTATTTGCGATTGTTATAAAAAAAACCTTACATAAGTTAACCAATAGGATAATATTTGAAGAATTAATGAAAATGTATGATTACAGAGGAATAAAAATTAATAGTATAATAATAGACATTTTATATTATGAACGATTTTTCGGCAAATTGAAGTGACATAAAATTTATGAAACATGACATGTTTTTACATTGCAATGTCTCATTTTTTAATGTGGGTAGGTACACCCCAAGTAGCACAACTGGGTCTAAATAGCTCGTATATCATATCTAATTAGATGCTTAAGTGAAATTTACCACCATGACTAACTGCTATATAGGTGGCAATAACCCTTATGCCACCTATATAGAACCAAAAGGAGAAAAATTGCAGCCTATTTTTGGTGCTAAATAGAATCCATAAGAGCTCTCACAATTACCTTAAGTGGTAATTAGAACTATGGGTGAAAGTTATGCGTCCATAAGAGATCTCACAATCACCTTAAGTGGCAATTAGAACTAAGGGTAAAAGTTATGCGCAGTGAACGAATGAAAACATTTCAGTTCGCTCAATGAGTGATAAATGAGTCGCCAAATTATCTTTGAGTGGCGAGGCAACTGTCAAATTGTGTTGTGTGTAATACGTGATCTGCCATATTTATTTTGGATTTATACGTCTGTTTGGTGAGTGATTAAAACTTTACGTTATACAAGCATTGAAATAAGCACGAAATTCTTGCGAATTTTTTGTTACTGTGAAACTATAGTATGTTTTCTTTGTAAATTTCGACGGGCCTTTCATTTGATCAGGAATATTAAAAAAGAGAGTGCTAAATTAAATAAGGAATAGATACTGATAAGAAATAAAACTGTTAAAAACCTGACCTAATGATTGTAGGTTACCTACAATGTTAAAGTAACATCGTCAAAACTATCAAAAGTCTGTGATTATGCGTGAGTGTGATAAAATTCTGGTCAAAATAATTAATTTTCATTGGCTTCCATTTGTAAACATGGCGAAACAAAAAAGATCTTACAGTGTTTATTTTCACTTATTTGTTCCTTATTTGGAACTATTAGGTCTAATAATCACTTATTTGTATCTTGCGAGTGGCAAAGCAGTGCAACTATTAAATATATTTTGACAAGGCGCAATAGGAACTATAATAGAACTTTTAGTTCGTTAGTGGTTTGAAATAAGTGAAAATAACTGCTTTTGGTTCTAAGAATCTCCTATTGAGACCTATTTATGCGTTGGAGTGGCAATAAGGTACTTCTTAGGCCTTAAAGTTGCAATATTTTTTGGTTCCAAAAGAGCCGTAAAATTATCCCTTAAGCCACTATTGGTGATATAATTCGCTATTGTACTAGTCATTTGGAACTTTTAGTTCCAAATAAGGGTATGTTGCCACTTATATGTAAAAGTTGCTTTTATAAGTGATTTTAAGGCCTTATATAGCACTATTGCTTCTTATTGAGTGACTATTTGAACCTGCATGCAACTTTAAGTAGCAAAATCGACTTTATCCCACCATAAGTAATAAAGTAGAAACAAAAAACGTTCCTATGCAACTACAAGTGATAGGATGAACTCATATACAGTTTTGAGTTGTGTTTAGAGCTATAAGTTGCATCAAACACTGTTAAACCACTCATTTAGAACTTAAAGCTGTAAGATAAGCTGCAAAATTCACTAATGTGCTGCTTGGGACACCACAATTTTTATATTAAACTATTGATACAAAGATATCAAAGCTCAAAGAAAAATTGAAATGAACCTGGGGAACTTGACCGGGAATCGAACCCGGTACCTCTGGATTGCCGGTCCAGTGCGTTAAACACTTCGCTACCCGAACCCCAACCAACCTTTGGAATTTTTCCTTATGCTTTTGGTTGGCTACAAAAAAGAACTTTTTTGTTCGTCTTGGCGGGGTCACTACCGTGCACCCAGATATGCAACTTACCTCGAACTGCGAGTTGTTTGGCTCACGGGCGTTATCTGAAACAAACAGACAGACAATACATATGTGTGTTTAACAAACCAAGCCTGGTAAATGTAGGCTCACTGTTAGAACTTTATTTATGTACATTACAGCCTCGTGCTAAAAATATCAAACTAAATGGCGTGTAAAATGCAATAGTGACTAGTGAGTTCAATTCTCAATCATTTATTGCATTCTACGATGTTAGTTTACAGGATAGGTAAACTTAAGTTTTAGCTAGTCAGTGCATTAACGGTGAACTTAGTTTGAATAGAATAGAATCATCATTGCGTATCACATTGTATACAAGCGTGGATTAAATAAGTAGGTAGATATACATTTGTGACACCCTGGGCAAACAAGGGCACAGCAATATCAATATCAGAGGGCTAATTATTTTACATACATTTACATTCTGACGTTTTACCCAATTCACACATTCGTTGAGTTTGTTTGAAATTGCTGAAATTAATATTTGTTGAGGTGTTCAACCTTATATCTATTCTCCGCTATTTTGAATTTTGAAAAAAAAAATCGACATAAAATATCTATAAGTATACTACTTATCGAACCTACCCACAAATTTTAATGAGAATAGGCTGAGAAATGCTGTCTCTAGGAGAGAACAGCCAGAAATCCGGACCTTCAAAAGTCTGAACATACGAAAGAACTTTGGGCCAAGCTGAAACAACGACGCTTCGCTCGCGCGGTCGAAAATATAACTTTTACTTTGTATTCATGTTTCATGTTTTGTGAATAATAAATCTTTGCTGTAAATATAATGTTTGGATAATTACAGTCAGTGTCCACCAACTCCGCCCTCTCATGGTAAAACCACGTGATGATTGATGAAGTTTTGATCAAAATCCAGAGAAATCAAATAAACAGACAAACAGATAAACAGACCAAAATTCTATAAATTATTGGAACGTGTTCTGTTATCGATTCTAAGTATCCCCCGCCAACTTTTTTCCAATATGTTCCATGTACAGGCTTTTGACCCCCTTCAGCTTTATTATATGTATAGATAATGGCATCTAACATAAGAGCTTAGTCAGCCCTTATTCAGCTTATTACAGCTGTGTAAGGGTTGTTTAAGCGCTTCTACAGCCTGGGACCTAATTCGAGAATGCCGTTTGAGAGGTCGCAAAACGTCAAAACTCTATTAGACAACAATGATATCGCCTTTGAACTGTCATTAAAATACGATGAGCTTCAAGTGACATATAAAAGGCGATAACGATTGTCAAAAATGCTGCATATGAATTTCTGTTTTGAACAAAACGTATCTGACTAATTTCACGCACTACACGGTCAGAGTTAAAGTATGCGCCTGTTATTTATGCCGTCACATACAAAGGAAATGCAAATTAAGCGCGACCGGATTGACGAATTTGCGATGTTCTAGGGATATCGCCACTTGTCAAGTAGGGACACGGCAAAAGTGATGGATGGCGATGAAATGTTGAGATCTCCATCATCTCTCTAAAATTAGTCGAATTACTCCCCTGAGTGCTGCTTGGGAAAGACCATCAAAATTATTTATTTGGATTATATTTACAGATGTAGAAATAACGTCGAATTTGAAATATTTTGCTTTTGCTTTGAGGTTACGTCCTTTTGCCGTGAGACGGCAGAACTGTAATCTCCCAAACATTAACAGCAAACACGTCGAGTGCACGAGCTCTTTATTCAGAAGCGACTAGATCTAGCTCAAAGATACAAACTCCTTTGTAAGATTGAATGTTTCGTGAAAAAGATAAATCTTTTTGCAAGCGCCGAAATTTTAAACCTAACTGTTCATTTTTCAAACGTAAGCGTGCATGTCGCGAATACATCAAATTTTCAGTGTGCGAGCTCTTCTTTCAAACGATACGAGATGGAAAAGGACTCCTTTGCGACCTGTTTTTTGGGACGCACTAATTTGCGCGACCTTTCTGTTACATTCTCCAGTGCACTCCAAGCACGAAAGGCCACCTCTCTCCGAGCACGTGCCGGTTTAGTTCGTGCAAGCATTCTTTGTCCGAGACGAGGAAGTATGTTCTCAACTTAGTCATAAAATGTATTTATTTATTTGCTAGAATCAGAAATGAGATCCGCAGGAGAACGAAGGTCGACTTGAAATGTTGTCGGAGATAAATGACCTTTATTTTTCATTTTTAGGGTTCCGTACCCAGAGGGTTAAAAAACGGGACCCTATTACTAAGACTCCGCTCTCCATCCGCCTGTCTTTCTTTTCATCAGGCTGTACATGAACCATGATAGCTAGATAGTTGAAAATTTCATAGATGTACTTCCGTTGCCGCTATAACAACACTTAAAAATAGAATAAAACAAATATTTAAGAGGGCTCCCATACAACAAACGTGATCGGTTGCGTTAACTTTGCACATCATTTGTATCCGGTAATATGATAATAACCCGGCCAGTTAAGATGGGACAAGTATTTGTACGGAACCCTCGGTGCGCGAGTCAGACTCGCACTTAGCCGGTTTTTTAATTGCATTTTTAAAATCGGTAGTTTGCACGAATGTTACCATGTCTACCTTTGAAAGAGAACAACCCTTTGCCAACGGAAACCGGAAGTTTGTTGAAACGTTAGGTAGGGAGGTTCAAACGAATATACGCGATTTAATCTTTTTTGCTCTTCTTGAATTTTTCGGACACATTTTTGTCTTGCCTGCATATTTTTGTGCCGTTTCAAGATAACTTCAGTAACGAATTCCATTCACTGAATTTGCTTTTGCATTTTATACAAGATATTTTAATTCATGAACATTTCAGTGCACTTGTACTTTCAATGTTTGTTACCCCTAGTTCCATAGACGTAGATTCGCGTTCATAAAAACGCATACCTTACGATTACGACCCAGCCACAACTTCGTGCGACGGCCATAGGAGTGAGCGAGACTGCACTCGGACCTCCAGCTCACACCTATGGCCGCCGCTCGCAGATCCGCTAGTCGCGCGAATTCGTGACCGGGCTGTTGGTGCGTCTCCATTCAAGCGAGGCAGAAACGTGCGGAGTAGACCAATCACCTGAGTTGAAGTCTGTATCTCAGCTCCGCAGTTTTGTGATTGGTCGATTCCGCACGTCTCCGCTCCGCTTTAGTGGAGATGCACCTTTATGCCTTAGACGTGAATTCAGTTCCGCCACAGGCGTGACAGCGGCCTATCGGTGTAACTCGGGCGTCGGTGACCTTGTAATGCCGAACCCTTCGACAAGGCATTCACGTGAATGCCTCTTCCCACCTCGCGCGTCCCACGCTCGCCCCTCGACACGCACACATAGCCGCGAGTTTTGTTACTGCACACAAGTGTCGCTGTCGTTTCTTTTTACGTTAGTATATATATTCTTTGGTTCCGCGCTCAAAAAGCGCCGGCACTTCGCGAAAAATAACAATTCAAAGCGTCGTCGGCAACAAGCAAGTTAAATAAACTTCACAACATTTTACTATCTTTGCCCAGTTTGTCCAACAGAGTGCAGCAGAGTAATCCAGACGTCCATTACAATACTTTTTAATCTAGAGCAAAATCTCCAACGTCCTCGATTCGTGATTCACAGAGGGATAGCCGTTCGAGAGCACTGGCTTAAAACCTGTCCACCGAGTGCCTTGAGTTGCTCGGAAGACAACCTCTGTCCTCATTCACGTAGCTTTGGTGTACACTGTGTACAGAATTTAGAAGCTGATTAGATCAACAAAGGCGACATACAATTCACGCGACGTAGGAATTAAAATGAAGATTGTTGAGCATCAATTTTAGAAAGAAATTTCTGCACTGCGTCTTACGGCATTAATTTTATCGTTTTAAGTAAGTTGCAAACACAATTGTAACTGTAAGTTTTTTTTGGAGTGAAAACGTCTTTAGCGGCGCTTGGCACTTTTTAGATGGGTAAAAAATGTTAAACTCGCGTCAGATCTGCGCGTCAGATCCTGATCGAAAAAGTATAAACAATTGGTAACCTAGCCACCGTGTCTGTTTTTCTTAGACCAGTGCAGTGTCCACAAGTAATCGACCAGTGGTGCCAGTGGTTCTAAAATATAATAAATTTACTAAACCTACTATTTATCATGTATATTTTTTTGACACAAACACACACACTCAGCACGTTGTCCTACACATATCCTAATCTAGATCCACGAAAGATCAGCGTCGTGGCGCTCAGTGCTAGGGAAGGGAAATATGATTATTAGGTATTCTACGATATTCTTTTCAACGTCAACTCCGTAAAATTCAGCCCAGCCCTTCTACCACTACACTTATACCTACTACATACTGCCGCACTTTCAAAACCAAATTCGGGTTTGCCAGTTATACCCGTAAATTTAAACCTACGTTCTTGTTACGGAAATGAGACTTATTTGCTGAATATGTAGAAGTTGTACAGGCGTAAATCCTACATTTCGAGTAGTGGGTACATATTCATATAGGGCTTCGCCGTCCACGGATACTCGTACATCAGGCATCATCACTGACGACGCGTTTGGCTCGGTTTGTAGACACCTGCCTACTGAGCCGGCGGTCCCGGGTTCGAATCCCGGCCAGGGCAAATATTTGTGTGATGAACTCGAATATTTGTGCTTGGGTCATGGTTGTTCTATGTATTTAAGTATATATTCTATCGTCGTCTAGTACTTACCCATAACACAAGCCTTCTTGAGCTTAATTTGGGACTAGATCGATTCGTGTGAGGTTGTCCGATATTTATTTATTTATTACTAGATGTGCCCCGCGGTGTTACCCGCTCATCCCACGGGAACACTACATTTATTCGGGATGAAAAGTATCCTATGTCCTTCCCCGGGACTGAAACTATCTATATACCAAATTTCATCTAAATCGGTTCAGCGGTTTAAGCGTGAAGAGGTAACAGACAGACAGACAGACAGACAGACAGACAGACACACTTTCGCATTTATAATATTATAGTATATAGTATATAGTATATATATAGTATATAGTATTATAGTATATAGTATATAGTATATAGTATATATAGTATATAGTATAGTATAGTATAGTATAGTATATAGTATAGTATATAGTATGGATTTATTATTATTATCATCAGATATTCTAACTTAATTATCACTGATGAAACGTAATTTGTTTGTTTTAATGTAAAATTTAATTGGTTTGTAAAATAAATGTATCTTCTTAGAGTCTTCGTGGATGAATGTAGTAAAGTCTTATTTTTTTAGTGTTTTGCTTTTCAACAAGTCAATCACCTTATCAAAAAAAATTAGCTTACTTGTAGTTCACGATCCTCAGCAGTAGAGAAAGAAAGATAGATTTAAGGTTATTGTTGTCGTTGTGTATGAATAAAGTTCATAATATTTAATCGTCCACGTCAATCATCGGTGTGTGCATGTGCACTGACGTATCATTCAATATGGCATCGTTTCTCCATTAGTCCATACAGATAAGTTAGTGACGTGATCACGTGACACTGTACAGACAGTTCTAAGTGTACAGTTAACAGGAAATAGGATTCTCATAAGCTTTAAAAGGCGACTTCATATTTTCAAAAATCAAGGCTATAATTATTGTTTGTCTACATTTTCACATAAATGAAAACTCTTTATTTAATCCCCTAAATTAAAACATATTGCTGATTCTCAGATAAATTGTCGTATTTTGTCTGTCGAAGATAAAACTGCTATTAATCTTATTTATTGATTATTTTTAAATTATATAACTTCTTCCTAAGTCATCTCGAACCACGTGTCACAAGCTAGATTTTCTTGGATCATTGAGTTTATCCGAGACATTTTTCGCCTTGTCTCCGTCAAGACGTTCCACAATCTCGCTTTTTAATTAAGATTTATGGTTTCGTTAGTAGCCTCTGTTAAAAAAGTGGGCGTATTTACCAAGAAATAAAGAAAACTTGCACAAAGTTACAAAAATGAAGGCTCCTTATCCGTTCAAATATGCTGATTGTTTTAGACATTTTCTCTATGATCAAACATGTTTCTTAACATATTATTGATGTTACTACTAAGAACAGGGCTATTGCAATTTAATGGTATGTATTTGAAACCTCAGTTCGAGTTTTTCATTGATGATTCTTGTTTCTATGCTATGTTACTATCTATAACTCAGGGAAAAGTATTATTCATTTTAAATAGTTGGTTGAAATTTTCAATATATTTCTCATAATATTAAAAAAATATATTAAGGCCTCTTAAGTGCCTGCGATATTGCAATCGAAAGTGTTTTTTTTTTAATGTTTTGTTTGATTTAGAATAGAATATGATACTCTCAATTGCACACCTCAACAAGAAAGAAGAGTATAAATACATATAGCTAACACTTTTACAATTGAGGTAAACAATAGGCAATATTATCGCTAAAGAGCGATCTTTTCCAGACAACCAGATATATATTCTGCGCCAAGTTTAAGTTACCAAAATCCGTTCAAAATCAAAAGTGATTTACATCAAATCCTTTTTGATCCTTTTCGTACCTCAGATTAAATCTGCAAGTCTTCGTACTTTGTCAACTACAGCTCTGAACGTATTGAAATGAATTTGAATGGCTAAAGTATTCAAAAGTTCCTGAACCAATTTCAAACACATGAGTCCGAGAAACGGAAACGAATGAGTCCACATGTGTTTCCTGCATATTCCTCTTCAATAAACTATTTCCAACATTCAAATGGAAAAGTCAAGCAATCTTGTTGACGTTAAACTTTTTAAATCATCCCGCCATCAATCTCTCGAACGACGAAAGTTTCGGAGCCGATTTCGTTGCCCTCTTGAATATCAATTCGGAATATATCAGGTACCCATCGCACATTCGACGTAAACAGATTCTAGAGTTGTTTGTTCAAATAAAATTTGAATAGAGTTACAATTTCATTAGGTTACCAAAGTGTTTTGGTTAGAAAGTTGATACACTGCGCATCTAAGTGCGTCGATAAACTTTAATGTATTGCAAATGTGATGATATCCACTTACTAACAGTTTTGTAGTAAACAACTTAAGAGTATTTTACTAGATTAGTATGATTTAGCTGAGGACGGACGAAGATTTGTAATAAGTTGCAGATATGTCAATAAACAACGTCACGAGCATCGCGCGTTTTCCCTGCCTCGTCCGCACAATTTTTGGGTGCTCGTCCGGGATGGCGTCAGGCCACAAACCACAAGAAACTATACGAACAAACACGACACGACGATGATGAACGCAAAACGATGAGATAAAGCAGAGTGATGTTAACAGGTGGTGAAGGGGAATGTACGAAGGACGACGAAGATAACGGACCATTTTGGATTGGTACCACGTAGTTGCTGGTGCGGAATGACGAAGACGATAGAATGATTTAGAGGACAGACGAAGATTTGTAATAAAGTTGTAAATATGTAAATAAACGACGTGAAAAACAATCAATAGAGATACAGTAGCGATATTTCGTATACGCCCCATCTTATTTTATCGGGTAACCTTGTATTCATATTTCTTTCACAATTTTACTTACTGCAGCTAACTGGTAAAGTAAGGTAAGCAAAGCGCGCGTAAGCGTCCTTCAAAGTACGAAGAAAAAACAGTAATCACTAGATTTGTAAGATAAATTACATATTAGTAATAGGTATGTGTTTGTGTGTAGAGGTCTGACCATTTATTTTTTTGAAAGTTTGCGCGACAGAGAAAGTGGTATTTTTCATTCAACTCCGTCATAAACTTTTATCGGTAGAAAATAAAAAATATCCAAGTATCTGACGACGCGGTTGGCGTAATGCCTCTGCCTACTGAACGGCAGTCCTGGGTTTGAATCCCGGCAAGGGTATTCATGTGATGAACTCATTTGGGTCATGGATGTTTTTGTCTTAAGTATGTATTTATATGCGGCCGACAATTGGGGCACTGTCCTTCTTAGATAGGCAGTGGCCTTCTGGAGTTTCTAGTGTTTATTGGAATAAAAAGGATTCGACCAAACACTAGCAAAACAAACTTGGACAAACGAATATCTGACAGACTCGCACAAACCGATCTAGTCCCACACACTGAAAAAAATGGTTTGTTGGATTTACCAAATTAGCAAAGGTTGGCTAAATTACATGGAAACTACGATAAATATAACAAAACCTCGCTGTTGAACTTACAAAACTAAAAAGGTTGAAGTTGGTACCAGAGTTCTGATGTAAATTAACAAAGAGTATTGTATATTTTACCAAACAAACCTCAACAATTTAGTTTGGTTGATTTTATCATAGCAATATGATAAATATAACAAGACCTCGCGGTTGATCTTACAAAACAACAAAGGTTGAGGTCAAAATATAGTCCCTACCAGAGTTAAATAGTATAAATTAACAAATAACATTGTACATTTTAACAAACAAATTTCTACAAATTAGTCTGGTTGGTTTTATTATATAAATATGATACATATAACAAGACCTCGCGGTTGAACTTACAAAACATCAAAGGTTGAGGTCAAAATATAGTCCCTACCAGAGTTAAATAGTATAAATTAACAAAAAAACATTATACATTTTACCAAACAAATTTCTACAAATTAGTCTGGTTGGTTTTATTATATAAATATGATAAATATAACAAGACCTCGCGGTTGAACTTACAAAACAACAAAGGTTGAGGTCAAAATATAGTCCCTACCAGAGTTAAATAGTATAAATTAACAAATAACATTGTACATTTTAACAAACAAATTTCTACAAATTAGTCTGGTTGGTTTTATTATATAAATATGATACATATAACAAGACCTTGCGGTTGAACTTACAAAACAACAAAGGTTGAGGTCAAAATATAGTCCCTACCAGAGTTAAATAGTATAAATTAACAAAAAAACATTATACATTTTACCAAACAAATTTCTACAAATTAGTCTGGTTGGTTTTATTATATAAATATGATAAATATAACAAGACCTCGCGGTTGAACTTACAAAACAACAAAGGTTGAGGTCAAAATATAGTCCCTACCAGAGTTAAATAGTATAAATTAACAAATAACATTGTACATTTTAACAAACAAATTTCTACAAATTAGTCTGGTTGGTTTTATTATATAAATATGATACATATAACAAGACCTTGCGGTTGAACTTACAAAACAACAAAGGTTGAGGTCAAAATATAGTCCCTACCAGAGTTAAATAGTATAAATTAACAAAAAAACATTATACATTTTACCAAACAAATTTCTACAAATTAGTCTGGTTGGTTTTATTATATAAATATGATAAATATAACAAGACCTCGCGGTTGAACTTACAAAACAACAAAGGTTGAGGTCAAAATATAGTCCCTACCAGAGTTAAATAGTATAAATTAACAAATAACATTGTACATTTTAACAAACAAATTTCTACAAATTAGTCTGGTTGGTTTGATTATATAAATATGATAAATATAACAAGACCTCGCGGTTGAACTTACAAAACAACAAAGGTTGAGGTCAAAATATAGTCCCTACCAGAGTTAAATAGTATAAATTAACAAATAACATTGTACATTTTAACAAACAAATTTCTACAAATTAGTCTGGTTGGTTTTATTATATAAATATGATACATATAACAAGACCTCGCGGTTGAACTTACAAAACAACAAAGGTTGAGGTCAAAATATAGTCCCTACCAGAGTTAAATAGTATAAATTAACAAATAACATTGTACATTTTAACAAACAAATTTCTACAAATTAGTCTGGTTGGTTTTATTATATAAATATGATACATATAACAAGACCTCGCGGTTGAACTTACAAAACATCAAAGGTTGAGGTCAAAATATAGTCCCTACCAGAGTTAAATAGTATAAATTAACAAAAAAACATTATACATTTTACCAAACAAATTTCTACAAATTAGTCTGGTTGGTTTTATTATATAAATATGATAAATATAACAAGACCTCGCGGTTGAACTTACAAAACAACAAAGGTTGAGGTCAAAATATAGTCCCTACCAGAGTTAAATAGTATAAATTAACAAATAACATTGTACATTTTAACAAACAAATTTCTACAAATTAGTCTGGTTGGTTTTATTATATAAATATGATACATATAACAAGACCTTGCGGTTGAACTTACAAAACAACAAAGGTTGAGGTCAAAATATAGTCCCTACCAGAGTTAAATAGTATAAATTAACAAAAAAACATTATACATTTTACCAAACAAATTTCTACAAATTAGTCTGGTTGGTTTTATTATATAAATATGATAAATATAACAAGACCTCGCGGTTGAACTAACAAAACAAAGTTTGAGGTCAAAATATAGTCCCTAACAGAGTTAAATAGTATAAATTAACAAAAAACTAAAATTTTGCATGCATGTATAAATCGGATGACAATGCAATACTATTATGACATAGAGCTGATCTGATGATGGAGCTGGAAGGTGGCCATAGGAACTCCGTAATTAAACGAAGCAACCCCACCGAGTTTGGGCTAGTTTAATTCGTCTTGACGATTACTTTGATACTATATGGTAACCAGGTTCTGATGATGGAGCTGGAAGGTGGCCAGGTGTTCCGTTTGTTATCAACTAGGTAAGTCGTAGTAAATCTTGAATTAAAAATGCTAGAAAGTTAAAAATAAAATTAAAGAAAAATAAAACTTTTTTAAAAACAAGCTTTTATTATCTGTTGATAAAATGAACTAAAAAGTTTAAAATAAATTAACTCTAATAAGAAATATAATACCAAGGTTACCGGAGCAGAGGCAGACCGAAAAGGAGATGGCGGGATGACCTGGATGCATTTAGTAACGAGTGGAGGGAGCATGCAGCCAATAGAGACGATCAACTAGGTACGTCGTAGTAAATCTTGAATTAAAAATGCTAGAAAGTTAAAAATAAAATTAAAGAAAAATATAACTTTTTTAAAAACAAGCTTTTATTATCTGTTGATAAAATGAACTAAAAAGTTTAAAATAAATTAACTCTAATAAGAAATATAATACCAAGGTTACCGGAGCAGAGGCAGACCGAAAAGGAGATGGCGGGATGACCTGGATGCATTTAGTAACGAGTGGAGGGAGCATGCAGCCAATAGAGACGAGTGGCGCAAGAGAGGGGAGGCCTTTGCCCAGCAGTGGGACACAATATAATACTTTATAAGTTCATTGTAACCTTTAACGTTAATTAAACTTCTTCGTCTACGACAAAATTTAATTCAATATCGTACATAATTATATATTTTTGACACAAACTTTACACCTTAATTATTAAATCTTCCCGTTTTTATCACAGTCCCAATTTTATAGATAAAAGCGGAAGATTTCATAATTAATAATTAAGGTGTAAAGTTTTAGTGTAAAAATTATATAATTATGTACGATATGGAATTATTTTGTCGTAGACGAAAAAGCTTACAATGTATGTATCCTTAAAGGTTACAAAGAACTTATAAAGTGTTATATTTCTTATTAGAGTTAATTTATTTTTAACTTTATATATAATTTTTTTAACCAATAATAATTTAAGAATTTTTTAATAAGTTTTCTAAAACGGCTGTAACGATTTCGAAAGCGGGTGCGAAAAATCGATCTAGCTATGTCTCATATCTGTGAAAATTAGTTTTCACCGTATTTCAAGCAAAGCTCGCTCACCCAGGTACTGCTATACAATCTGAGATAAAATCACTGAGTCAGTATGAAAATAGTGATTTTTGGACGTCAAAATCTCGTGATCGGTAAGAGGGATTCGGTAATTAAAAAACGGTCTTACAAGATTGCAAGCATGTAGGTCAAATAGATTTTCAGTTATTTGGGGGTCAAAAGTGGCTGTTGTTGGCTGTGGCTGGCTGACTGGTGTGAGTTTTGCTTTGCCCCACTTATCCATAACCACGTCAAAACTATTCTACTAGTGCTATGTCTGAGGTAATTTTCCGTTTACTACATTTCATTGCTTAGAGGCATTAAATCGCCTGTCATTTATCGAAAATGGGACCAATTATTCATAACGACGCCAACAAAAATGTAGCGGCAAAAATACTTGAACGTGTAAGAGGTTATCAATGTAAAAGGGGTATTTTTTTCATTAAAAAATACAAGACGTTCCCGGCTTTGAATGCAATAAGAGAAAATAAAGCTGAATCTACGTCCAATGGACTATAATATTTTATAGTCTATTAACTATAAATTGACTTTGTAATCGGCAATTTTTGACAGGGCACGCGTCCATACTAATTTGGTTTCGTCCTTTGTTTGGTAAAATTTACAATATTCTTTGTTAAATGACACTATGAACTCCGGTAGGGACTGTATTTTGACCTCAACCTTTGCAGTCTTGTAAGATCAACCGCGAGGTCTTGTTATATTTATCATATTTATATAATAAAACCAACCAGACTAATTTGTAGAAATTTGTTTGTTAAAATGAAGTGGATCAAATTTAACTTGCAAGATTTGATTACAGAACGACATCAGACAGACAGACAGACAGACAGACAACGGGACAGGTGAAAGTAAATAAAAGCTTGTAATATGTATACCTAATAATATTAAGATAGGTAAGTATAATTGCCACTTACTTTTCATCGTATTATCTTACAAAAGAAGATATTATATTCACCTACTATACGATACTGTACCTACCTAATATAATTTTTACACCTTTAATTGTGGCAATAGCATGAAATTTTGCATTGTTCCTGCTTAAATACCGAAACTAACGAATTATGCATTGATGTCAATATTGCCAGTTTATTTTGTTATCTTAACGAAACGAACATTGGATTGTGTAGGTACACGCGCAACGTGCAATGGAACGGGCTATGCTCGGAGTTTCTCTGCGTGATAGAATCAGAAATGAGGATATCCGCAGAAGAACCAAGTAACCGACATTATTCAAAGGATTGCATGGTTGAAGTGGCAATGGGCGGGCCATGTAGCCCGGAGAACGGATGGTCGTTGGGGTATCAAAGTCCTGGAGTGGCGACCACGTATAGGAAAGCGCAGCGTAGGACGACCCCCGACAAGGAGGACGGATGACCTCATGAGAGTTGCGGGAAGTCGATGGATGTGGTCTGCACAGGATCGCACTTTGTGGCGAGCTTTAGGGGAGGCCTATGTTTAGCAGTGGACGTCCGTGGCTGATAGATAGAGAAATAGAATGCAAAATAACGTAGGTAGTATAATGCGAATTAATCACAGACCATAAGAATACTATAGACTGGGTATTGGGTATTACAAATTCAAATTCGTTTATTGCAAGAACATAGTAATAAATTAGGTGATACAGGTATATACAGTGTTGGTTATGTTCTACCAAAAAGGCATGCAAACAAAATAAAACAATATTCATATACTTCATTGTTACATATTACAATTTGTTACTTATGCCAAAAATAATTATTAAAACTCAGAATTTGCAGATTAAATTACATTAATTATTACATTATTTTTATAAGTATTTGCACCCCGTTTGTATGCGGCGCCATACATTTCAGATGCAAACTTAACTCAACCAGGCCAATTAAGATGGGATAAGTGAAAGTTTGTACGGAACCCTCGGTGCGCGAGTCAGAATCGCACCTGGCCGGTTTTTTTTTAATTCAGACAAGTAATTTTATTACAGCGAAATCAATAGCAGTCGGTGACAAAATCATTAGATTAAAACAGTATTATTGTTTTGCTAATCCACAATGTAATACGTGCTAGTCAGTTGACGACGAGGTTGGCGCAGTTTTAATGCACCTGCCTACTGAGCCGGCGGTCCTGGGTTCGAATCTCGGCAAGGGCAAATATTTGTGTGATGAACTCGAATATTTGTTCCTGGGTCATGGATGTTATCTATATATATTGTTTATATCTTCGTCGTTTGTTCGTCGTCGTTGTTTTGTTTCAACGTGAGATCAGTCTTAATACAAATAACTACAAATTATAATATTTGCGTAATACCTAGATGAAATAGCGTCGGAACGGTGTCTCCACAAAGCGGCGTCTGTTTTGAAGACGCCGAAAATAATTGCAAACTCGGTTTTATTAAAATGGCATAAGATTGAAACGCGGCTTACGCGGCATTGTCAAAGCCGCGTTTGTCTTTGCGACGAAACCACACCGCAGTATGCGAAATTAAGTCTTAACGAAACGGATTAAGTATTATGTTTGATTTGAGTGAATACGTAAATATAAGAGTGAGATGCTATTATTTCCCCCCTCCCGCACTACCGCACGGAACAGAGCTGTTGCGTCTGCCACAAATAGGGTTGCCACCTTTTTCTTTGACGGAAAGAAAATAAAAAGTCCGCACATAAATAAAAGAGGTACTTTTTCATCACACTTGCTCGTAAACGGTGTTATCACACGCAGAAGAAAAAGCGCAGTTACAGCCTATTTACCTCCCGCGGGAGTTATAGAAAATAAAGAATTATATATTGTCTATAAAAACAATTTACTATATTTCTTTAAACACATTTATGTTTTATTTTTCGGCTAATAACAGTTTCGTATCTGCTTTAAATATATTTATAGCATCTAAACATCTAAACTTTCTGTAAATGCTGAAGTGGCTATTTTATTAATTGTGATATTAAAAATTCAGCACTTTTAACGTTTTACGTTTTGTTAGCTGTCAAATGTCACTTATAAGCTGCGTTCAAATGACAAAACTCTTTCTCCACATGTGGATAAAAAGCGATTTTCTCTACAGATATATCAAACAATCAAAAAGGGGCTTTCCGAGCTAGTGAAGTGAAAAATATATATCATTCTTGATTATAATATCTTTAATACAGCATTCGATACACGATTCATAAAACTTCGCTCGATACAATTAATTCCCAAAATAACCTCCAATTCGAATTTTTACTTCATTTGATTTTTTTCTACGTGACACTATGAAACAAAAAAAAGGAGAAAAATCAATCATAACTAAAATAGTAATTTTACAGCTTCCGAATTTCAATAATTTAAGGCAATATTTTTAAAATAAATAATCATCGACAAATTCTTACGAAAAAAGATATCGCCTTACGACCCGCAAGCTCTGTCTCCGTCACTCTTTTGAAATGTGACAGGGACGGGTGGCCTGAGGAGGGGCTCGGGGCTCTGGTTTCCCTTATTTCATTTATATATATATTATTTTCATTGTATAAGCTATTCAGCAATTTTAATCCGATTCCCACAGCGGACTAAAGTTTTGCATTCGTTTTATTTTCCTATTACCACTGCTACTACTGATAGTGCTAGCATTATCTGATCGTCATCTATTTTGAAATTATTTTACTTTTCACAGTTTTCAAGTACAATACTTTATAATAAAGTCCGGTATTGACAACCCTAGCCAAGCGAGCACTCGTCATAACCAGTTGTGGTGGTGGGATATCGCCAGCCAATCCTGCGAGGGCTGCGAGTCGTGCGTTGCGTGCCGTTCTTTGTTTGTTTATTCTGTCCGCAACGCCAGGCGTCAACTGGTGTCGTGTAGGTTTCTCCTTTAATTTGCGCTTGCGCCGTTTTCGTGTTTAAAGTGTGTGAAACTAACTATTATGGACAGTGATTTTGATGATGATTTAAATGTCGGGGTTGCCGAATATTTAAAGGACTGGGGGTTATCTGAATCAACCATAACAAATTTTGAAGGTAAGTGTTTTGACCTATATTCTTAATAAGAATTATTATTTTTGTTAATAATTTAGTAATTATAGGATAAAAGAATAGAAATCTCATGCCTAGATATTAGGTACCTACCTAATTAGCTATTTTACTTTGATTAATTTACAAAACGAAATTCAGTCCAATTTACCTAATTGGTTTGGTTGACCTATTAAATATAAATTTATTTTCTTTCTAATTGTAATCTCGACCGTTTCTCGTATAGGTACATCGTATTGTAGTTTGTAGTTGACTGATGTAATGTTTTCCTTGTTTTTTAGTAAATCAGATTTCGTTCAAATTGCTTGAACACATACAGGAAACAGAAATGAGAGAGCTGATTCCTAGTTTAAAAGAAAGAATTTTATTCAAACGAGGATTGAATAAACTTCAAAATATTATTCGGGTAATTATTTTTCATTATTTTTTTCTTATTTCACAGAGTATGGAAATGATTTGTCTATGTTTTTGTTAAAAAATTACTTGTAGTGAGTGTTATGGTCCCTTATATACAATTACTTGTTACAGGCGACAGAATCTGATGAAACTCTAAGCATTGATAGCGATTTTTCTGCGCCCAGTTCCACGGCGAGCACAAGCAGTCATGAGTTCCCGACCACGGTAGAGAAATCTTATGTAAGTTCTTTTGCCTTAATTTTATGTGTATTTAAGCTTGGTACTTCTCTGTCTACCCAATATAGTCTGATGTGAATAGATTTACGTTGGCATACATTTTCATAGTATTGGGAACATTAAGTTTTCAAAACGTATCCATATTATATTTTTCCCTGACAGCATGCGTTATTTCATATTCATATTGTTTATTGCGAATCATGATCATTACAATAGATGGTATGGTAGTCATAGGTTGGTATATACATGATACCTTGTTAGGCCATTGTAATTTCTTATATACTAAGACATAATATATCAAAGACAATTTCAACTATTTTATACAGCTATAAAATGTTGTATCAGATTTTCCTCCGCGGGCGACTCGCGGGCAGGTATCAACACGTTACACAAACTAGCGCTGTCAGCGCTATCTATCTCGCTCGCGCCCGGACGGCCGAGTAGTAGACGTGGGTCGTTACGTCGTTTTCAAGAAACGTAACGAAACCAGTGACTCGGTCGCGCGTCAGCTGTTTCATAACTAGTGATTTTTGTAACTGGTTATTTTTATTCTGCTACTGTGATTGTTTGCAAAACTCGATTCGCGCGATCACCATCCCGCTCGCGCGGCTGGCCGGGACGGTGACGGCACGCGCGCGTTCTACATCTCGCTCACTCGGCTGGCTGTGGCCGGTGCAGAAGGTGAGCTCTCTCTCGCTCGATTACTCGACTCACAGATAGCAGTAATAATAAAATAACGCATTTACAAAAATCACTACTTGTTATTTGACGCGAAACTAGTGATTCGGTTACATGTCGCGTAACTAGTGACGGGAAATAACGCCCACGTCTACCGAGTAGTTGCTTTGGAAGCCTCGTACCGAGCGGCCATTGTTTTATAACGCGCGCTATCGCACTATACTTATTGACCGAGCGAACGAAGTGAGCGAAGCGTCTCTGCTTCAGCTTGGATGAAAAATAGTTGGTATATTTGGATTTCTGTTCTCGCCTAAAGGTCGCATTTCTCAACTCGACTGACTGACTCGAGTGACTCGCGAAAAAATATATATTTACTCATCAAACCTACTCACAAAATTTCATGTGAATCGGTTAGGAAAAGCGACCTCTATGCGAGAACAGAAATCCGGATATCCTAACATCCAAACATACTGGTATCAACGATTGTACACCAAAGCTGAAGCAGACGCTTCGCTAGCTCGGTCAATTATTTGAATAAACACGCTCAGACCGGATTATTTTAATTAAGACAATACCTATTGCCTACGAACATGTCAAAGAAAGCCGCCTTTTGAAACGCGCCGCGCCGCGCTTCTAGTGTTCGCAACAAATAGGTATGTGATGGTACAGCCAATGTGATTAGCTATTTATTTATTATAACAATTTTTTATTTATTAAATTTTTTATATTTTTTATTGATTCTAGTTAAGTAGGTAATTTTTCATAGCATTACTTTTTACTTTTTTACTCATTGAAGCACTTTTTAAAGATGCGAGATATGATGTCATTTTGGAAATGACCCCCTCCCCCTATAAAGTTTTGTGTTGTACACGGGTGAAAAGTTATTTTACGTCTCGTGTGTTGAATCACTCGCTACGCTCGGGATTCAATTTTTGAACCAGTCATAGAATCCTTTCGCTACCTCGTGTTTCAATTGAACACTCGCAGGTAAAATACAACTTTCCCCCCTTGTATAACAAATAACTATTTTATATCGACAATTTTTTTAGATATAATTTTTTAAGCCCTCGTTGTGACGATTGGTTGAATGACGGATGTATGCGATATTACTTTGGTCTATTCTATATAGAATTGGTAAGGAGAATTAAAAATAAAACTGTCAATGTCATCACGAATACTTTTTAGGGTTCCGTAGTCAACTAGGAACCCTTATAGTTTCGCCATGTCCGTCTGTCCGTCTGTCCGTCCGCGGCTTAGCTCCGTGATCATTAGTACTAGAAAGCTGAAATTTGGTACGAGTATGTGTATGTATCACGCCGAAAAAACGGTAATATAAAAACTAAAAAAGAAACTTTTTTCGGGTACCTCCCCTACACCTAAAGTGGGGGTGAGTTTTTTTAGGGTTCCGTAGCCAAATGGCAAAAAACGGAACCCTTATAGATTCGTCATGTCTGTCTGTCCGTCTGTCTGTCCGTCTGTCCGTCCGTAAGTCACAGCCATTTTTTTCCGAAACTATAGGCTATACTGTTGAAACTTGGTAGGTAGATGTATTCTGTTAACTGCATTAAGATTTTGATGCAAAAATAAAAAAATAATAATAAATATTGGGGGCACCCCATGCTTAGAACTGAAACTCAAAAATTTTTTTTTCATCAAACACATACGTGTGGGTTATCTATGGATAGGTCTTCAAAAATTATATCGAGGTTTCTAAAATATATTTTTTTCTAAACCGAATAATTTGCGTGACAGACGCTTCCAGTGGAAAAAAGTTGGTCCCCCTCCCCCTCTAACTTTTAAAATAAGAAAATGAAAAATCTAAAAAAAACATATGATGTACATTACTATAAAAACTACCAACGAAAATTGTTTTGAACGAGATCTAGCAAGTAGTTTTTTTTAATATTTTAATACCTAACTTTGCACCTAATTTATATGGGGCGCTATACATACCAGGTGCAAACTTAACTTAACCACTTAGGGATGGAAAGTGTTTGTACGGAACCCTCGGTGCGCGAGTCCGACTCGCACTTGGCCGGTTTTTTTTTCGTTCCAACCCTAGTGTGTGGGGTATCGTTAAATAGGTCTTTTAAAAATAATAGGGGTCTTCAAACATTATTTTTTGATAGTCAGCAGTTTTGTAATTATTCGCTCCGGAAATAAAAAAAATAGTGTCCCCCACCCCTCTAACTTTTTAACCACGGGTCATAAAAATATGGAAAAATTCATGTATATGAGGCCTTATAGGTACTTTTAACGAAAACTATATTGAATAAAATCGGTTGAGCCATTTTTGAGTTATCGCAAAATTTCCTAATTTTCTTTAAAATGACGTAAGTGCCGCGCGGTGTCCTTATACTTCGAACGTTACACATACATATTAGTTAAGTGCCATACTGGATTAAAACATTCTGCTCAAACGGCGCGTATAATCGATAAATTCCAGAAGGTAATAAGTAATTACAGTTACTTTGGCGTTTACGACCTTTTTGTGGAGGATAGGCAACTACGGAACCCTACACTGAGCGTGGCCCGACATGCTCTTGGCCGGTTTTTTAATGCTCCTTTCCAATTCCATATAGACCAAAGTAATATCGCATACATCCGTCATTCAACCAAACGTCACATCGAGGGTTTAAAAAATTAAATCTAAAAAATTAATCTATATAAAAATAAATTATTTTTAGATACTTTTTGAAAACTTAATGTTTCTAATTCTCTGCCCTTGTAATCGTGACTATAAGAGACTATAAGTGACGACGGTGGCATTTAGGTCTATTAAACACGCATTCTGAATAAATTATTATTCTGCATGCAAATATTCTGTTTCCATTTTAATGTATGCTATTTTCTTTTTGTTTAGACTGATGATTTAAAGATTATTTTAAAAACCAATAGTGCTGGAGAAATGTGTCTAGCTTCCTTAAAAAAAAATGGTAAATTAGACACTGCGGCACGCAACTACATGGTAAAATCTGTAGTGGAATATCATATGAAAAAATATGGTGAAATGAAAAAACAACAATTTCAAGATATTTCCGCACAAATTGTTACGTTAGTCCCAACTGAAGTGAAGGTATCGAAATTAAAACTGTGATTTTAAATTGTAATGAAATGAAATACCTATGTAGTTACAGTAGTTAGTTTATTATGATCACTTATTTACTCCTTGTAGTGTAAGAAATGTAGTGTAGTGCTTTTTTTTCCCAATTTTTAGGCTCAGTAGTGGTCAGACTACTTATACCAAAGGGGGCCCGGGACTTGGGTTTTTTTGCCGTTTTTGAGCATATTTTAGTTGCATCATGTAGAATACGCCAAAATAAGCATGTTTAATAATTTACACTTTTAATACTCTCCGATCAATATTTCGCGAGATATTGGGGTTCAAAGGTCAACCATTTTAAAGGGCTCTGACTTAGAAAAATTCGGAATCGTGAAATTTATCGAGCAAAAACGAGCGAAAAAATCACGTTTGTTGTATGGGAGCCCCTTTATTCTGGTTTTTAGTATTTGTTGTTATAGCGGCAACAGAAATACATCATCTGTGAAAATTTCAACTGTCTAACTATCACGGTTCATGAGATACAGGCTGGTGACAGACGGACGGGACGGACAGCAGTCTTAATAGTAATAGGGTCCCGTTTTACCCTTTGGGTACGAATACGGAACCCTAAAAACTATCATTTCCATATTGTTAGGTTGATATTCATGACAAATACCTACACTTAATGGTTATTTTAATTTCCTTGACTTTCATGCTTAGTTCCTTATAATTTTTACAAAAAAATTGTTTTCCATAGGAGACATACTACATTCCGAGCCAAAAGTTTGGCAGTAATAAATATATTCCGGCAAGGGGAAAACTTGCTGACAAATATAACAATCACAAACGTTTGCTACGAAAGAGTGGGGTAATAATAAACGAAAGGAGAGCCCACGCGAGCACCGACGATGTTCCGGCTGACACAGCTGCCAGTACACCAGTATCTAATGAAGAATATGAAGAGTTAAAACTTTGGCTGAAATACAACAAGGAGCCAGTGCCCGAAGTAATCGAGAATTGGAGGAAAACATCCAAATTGCGCCTTAAGGAACTACAATCCGAAAAATATGCAAACATACATGACGTCGTGAACGATTGGCCCTCATATAAATTGAGTTTCGGATACAAGTTGGTAAGTTGTGACCCTTTTTAAGCCCTATCCACACAGCGAGCGGGCGCAGATCGGCCCGAACCGTCCCGCGCCCGCTTGCTTTGTGGATTGGGCTTTACAAGTTTTCTATTAAATTACCCCGTATATTTGTATGTTAGTTTAAAATCTTGTGAGCAATATTTGACATAATTTGTACCTGATTACGCAATGTTTTCGAGCGTGCATAAGGTAGAAATAAAGTGGCTAAATCTGCTGAAGCATATCTGCCATCTTATTTCCTTGCAAACTTAATGAAAACCACTGTGTGGGGAAGCCTTAATGTGTATTTGATTGTAAAGGATCATTGATCAATTTGACCATCCTGGGGTCATCTACGAAACTACCGGGCATATACTTTAGAAATTAAATGAAATGAATGAGAAAATAGTTCTTAACTTATAGATATCAATATCCAGTATAAAGTAAACTGACACTAAAACAGTATGTTGAGTACATACTTAGTGTACGTTTATTTTATAGTGGACTTTGCAATATTTCGATGCATGCTACTCCATTTACGACTGTTATATTAAAGAAGGTACGGAACTCTTACTTTGGCTGAAACGTGATGAAGAACAAGATACCCAGGGCTAGATACTGGCCACGAGCAAACCCATTCGCAATCAAAAAAATATATATATACTCATCATAATCGTTTTTTTTTTTCAGATTGAACTGGATTTCGAAACCAAGTTTAAAGGATCAGAGCTCTGTCTATTCAAAAAATGGCCCATATTTTTAGAGAAAGCGCTTAATATTTTGAAAACGATTAAAGCTGCTTCTGTCTACATTAAATTAATTGAAGAAAATCCAAGTGAAGGTTGGTTATCATTACTATACTCGTATCGACTAAACTTTCACGAATAAAAAAAATGCTACCTATTTGGCCATACGTAATTCGGGCAAATTTTTTTTTCACGTATTGTATAATTATAGCGTTAGAACTAATTAAGTCAACGTAAATGTATCATAACGTATTTCATTTTTACTTTTCAGATGTTAGAGACTTCTGTTATTGCGCGGCAATTGGATTTAAAATAGTTCCAACTGTGAGAATACAGTGCCAAGATACAGCTGGCAAAAAAAAAGCCATAAAGCCAAGCATTCAAGAAGCTATGAACAGTTTCATTCTTCATGCAAAGGTAGGTCTAGTTTCACTTTTAACATTATTGTGAGCTGACTACTTTCCATATTTACGGCGATAGCCGCGTCCACACTGGGCGAGCCGCCTCGCACGGCAATTGCCGCGCGCGGCGGCGCGCTCTGTGTGTACGCGCCTCGCCCGCGGCGCCCGCACGCTTTGCCTCGGCCGAGCGCTGCCGCGGCCGAGCCGCGCGCTGTCGGTTTTTGTCCGTGCTCAAAGGTGCCTCGGTCGTTTGCCGCGCGCAGTGTGGACGTACACGTGTTTGCTTCGGTCAAATTATAACAGATAAAACAAAATGGCGTGCGACACTTACGTATTACGCGAAACGGAATAACCGTAACTAAATATTATGTGCTATTTGTTTGTTTTAAAGATAAAAAAATATTGAATTAGCTTTTTTTTGGAAAATTCTTTGTATGAACGTAGCAACAAGTCAAAAATCAAAAGCTGATTGCGTGCGGCGGCGCCATATTGTTTTATCTGTCAAATGGGCGAACAAGACGGCTCGGGTTTGCCGCGCGCGGCATTCGGTGAGCGTAATTTCATCCAATGCCCGAGGCATGCGCCGAATGCCGCGCGTGGCAATTGCCTCGCGACTTTCAATAATTCAAATTATTTAAAGCTACAGAAAAATCTGTAATTTTTTTCTTAGAATAAGGAAGGTTATTTCAATTTATAAAAAAAGTTTTGAAAATTTTCATCCATTCCCCATTGCAATACTAAAGCAATAATAAATTCTCAGTGTCAACACTGACTACGTATTATAAAAAAAATACGTTTAAATGTAAACAATTCATTCTAATTTTCCAGAACCAAAGCGAAATCCTCACCCAGCTGGACTATCGGCGAAAAGCCCAAATTGCTAAGGGTCTACGGTGCCAACCCATCATTGTTGCTGTCGGACCAACCATCGATGCCCTAAAGGACTTTTATGTTGCGTATGATAACATCCTTTATAAAATAGACTCGTTCTTGAAAGCACTGGATGTATGCTTCAAAACTTTTCACTGCCTGGACGCAGAATATCCCACAGAAGCCGTTCACATTTGGCTATTTCTGCAAAAATATTTTTATAACATTGACACAAAATTAGACAAAAAGCTTTCGGGAGTCTCATCATTTATCTCTGACTTGGAATAAGTGAGTTGTTTGCTAAATTTAATCAAAATGTTTGTTTGTTTCAAATGTCTCGCTTCAGTTGAAGATTACAAAGATTTTTGTGAACATTTAAAAGATCATCATAACTTAAGTGCAAACGCAACATATCGCTGTAAACAGTATCAATGTGATCGCGAATATCAAAATGTACGGTCTTTTAGACGCCACTTAATTTCCCAACATTTGAATGCACAAACAATTTTTAATCGAAATCTCCCTACAAATGATTCCGTTTTAAGTGAAAATATACATGATACGTGTAGTTTGTTAGATCCTTGTGAATCCTTTGAATATCATCCTCTAAACATTGGTCGTGAGAACGCTTTGGATACTGCCCATAGTATGTTAGAGAAATCTGCCGCTACGTTAGCGCTTTCATTATTCAGTGACGGTGGGGTTAACCGAAAAACTGCTCTTAAGATATTAGAAAATATTCAAGTTCATATTACCCAAGTTCTTGGTGATATTTTTAAACATGTAATGCCTATTTATAGTGAGTTCAGTCAAAGTGAAATAGATAATATACATAAACTGATTTCAAATCCTTTTGGTAATATACGCACAGAATATCAAATTATAAAATACTTTACAGATATCAATTGCTACATTGCTCCTGAAAAATACATTATTAATGAAAATGTTTCTGAGAATACAGTCAACACTTCAGTAATGCTTGCACCTAAATCCTGTACCGGGGCCAAATTACCACTTCGCTTAGTGTTCAAGAAAATTTTTGAATTACCCAAGTTTTACAAATTAGTTTCAAATACATTAAAACCTAACGAAGTTGATTTTCCAAATTTTGCTCACAGTTTAATTTGGCAAAAAAAAATTGCAAGTAAAGAAAGCAAACTCTGTTGTCCTTTTTTTATATATTTCGATGATTTCGAATGTAATAATCCCTTAGGAAGCCACGCCGGTGTACATTCAATATCAGCTGTATATTATCAATTTCCTACTATGCCACAGGAATATCTTTCACTGCTGGATAATGTGTTTGTTGCAATGTTGTACAACTCTTCTTTTAAGATATACGGTAATCACTCGGCATTCTACGAACTCATTAAAGAATTAACATATTTAGAGGAAGAAGGTATAGATATAAACACTGAAAATGGTAAAGTGAAAATCTATTTTATACTTGGGATGATATTAGGGGACAATTTAGGACTAAACACAATTCTCGGATTTTCTAAATCTTTCAGCAGCAATTACTACTGTAGAATATGTAAAAGTCACAAATCTATAATGAAAAAACAAACCAAAGCAGATAATGCACTATTAAGAGATCAGGATAATTATGCAAATGACCTTGAGCAAAATAATGTAACAGAAACAGGAATAAGCGAATATTGTTGTTTTAACGATATTCCTAGCTTTCACGTAGTGGATAACTGTTGTGTTGATATTATGCACGATATTTTTGAAGGAGTGTGTCATTACGACTTAGCACATATTATTTTGTATTATACTGAAATATTACACTGTTTTGACCTGGTCAC
The DNA here is from genome assembly GCA_932273695.1 of Apotomis betuletana. Classification (NCBI taxonomy): domain Eukaryota; kingdom Metazoa; phylum Arthropoda; class Insecta; order Lepidoptera; family Tortricidae; genus Apotomis; species Apotomis betuletana. Next base: position 26,307,806 of record OW026305.1, on the reverse strand, counting down.
TTTAAATAATCGCTTAAAATTATTTGACTATTCAGTTACAGAGCTTAACAATACGTCTGTTTGCATCAAGCAAGAACATTTAGTTCGTAGAAAGTTTAAAATGTCAGCTTCGGAAATGTTGATGTTTGTACATTTGTTCCCTCTACTAGTTGGAGATTTAGTTCCTAGTGACGATCCCGTATGGCAATTTTTAATAATCTTACTAAAAATAATTCAGATGATATTATGTAGTGTTGTTGTAGATGCTCCGACTGTAAAATTATTAGAATCTTTAATTACTGAACATCATGAAAATTACATTAATATTTTTAATGATACATTGAAACCGAAACACCATTTGATGTTACACTACCCGCATATAATTGAGCAGGTGGGCCCCTTAAAGCAATTATGGTGCATGAGATTTGAAGCTAAACACAAAACATTGAAAAACACAGCCCATATCATAACTTCTAGAAAAAACATATCTCTAACGTTGCTAATGAAAGAACAGTTAGCATTTGCAAACAGACTTTTTGTAAAAAAAGGATTAGAGTCTCGAGTGGAATTAGGAAAAGTAACTGTACGGGAGTCGCGTTTGGATATTTCTCGCATTAACGATACTTCTAATCAAGATATTGATTTATCTTGTGATTTTCAATGGATACGTTTTAAGGGCACAAAGTATAACCCAGGAATGATAATAGTTAATACTGATGAAAATGATATATATTTTTTCAAATTAGAAAAAATTTTTCGTTCTAAATATTCTATGAGTTTATATTTTCTATGTAAATCATTAAAATGCTCTGGTTTTAATGATCATTTTCAAGCTTATTCAATTGAAGGAGAAAACGATTCCATGGAGCTGTTGAAACCAGAAAATTTAATTATTTCTCCCACTAATGTTCATGTTATTGCCACAGGTGAAGCTTATTGTCGATTGAGTTACTATTAAAATTAAATGAAAAAAATAATAGTAAAGCCATTCCATAGATAGCCTTAAAGTACGCTAACCTGATGTAAAGGTAGCGTAAATATTAATAGATGGTTATGAATCACTTTACAAGGTGGGTCCTGTAACAGGAGCAAAAAATTAAAACATACATTTTACTCATATTAAAATGCATATGAAACGGGTTTACTCACGTCATTTAAGTCGAAATACGCTCGACATGTTTCGAATCGGTCGCGATTCTTCGTCAGGAGCAACGACCAGTCGCGACGGCAACTAATCGATCACTAACTTATCGTCGCTCCTGATGAAGAATCGTGACCGATTCGAAACATGTCGAGCGTATTTCGACTTAAACGACGTGAGTAAACCCGTTTCATATGCATTTTAATATGTCTGAGACTCACGAGTTTTCTTAGTAAAATACATTTTACTCGTCAAACTGAACAACATATGTTCAGAAACTTTTTTTTTTAAATACTGTTTTACGGACCAACCATCGATGCCCTAAAGGACTTTTATGTTGCGTATGATAACATCCTTCATAAAATAGACTCGTTCTTGAAAGCGCTGGATGTATGTTTCAAAACTTTTCACTGCCTGGACGCAGAATATCCCACAGAAGCCGTTCACATTTGGCTATTTCTGCAAAAATATTTTTATAACATTGACACAAAATTAGACAAAAAGCTTTCGGGAGTCTCATCCTTTATCTCTGACTTGGAATAAGTGATTTGTTTGCTAAATTTAATCAAAATGTTTGTTTGTTTCAAATGTCTCGCTTCAGTTGAAGAAAAAAATAATAGTAAAGCCATTCCATAGATAGCCTTAAAGTACGCTTACCTGATGTAAAGGTAGCGTAAATATAAATAGATGGTTATGAATCACTTTACAAGGTGGGTCCTGTAACAGGAGCAAACAATTAAAACATACATTTTACTCATATTAAAATGCATATGAAACGGGTTTACTCACGTCGTTTAAGTCGAAATACGCTCGACATGTTTCGAATCGGTTACGATTCTTCATCAGGAGCGACGATCAGTTAGTGATCGATTAGTTGCCGTCGCGACTGGTCGTGAATATGCATTTTAATATGTCTGAGACTCACGAGTTTTCTTAGTAAAATACATTTTACTCGTCAAACTGAACAACATATGTTTAGAAACTTTTTTTTTTAAATACTGTTTTAAGATGTTCATTATTTCAAACAAAGTAAATAGCATTTTCAATGGTGTGCGTGTGGATTGAGTGAACACCCTTCAAAAATGAAAAAAAAAATTGCTGATCATTTATTAAAAGTTCTAAAACAATTGTAAAACTAATTGATGAATTTGTAAAACGATAAATAAAAAGAATACATTCATTAACGTATGCTCACTCAGTTCTCACAAACGATCAACGAAATCTGTGAATGTGTTTATTTAACATATAAAATTTATATCCTAATTTTTAGTAAAAATTATGCTTAAGGTAGGTAATAATTTGTAGATCACCTACTTTGTAGTTTCCTAGATACTACAAATCTTAAGATATTTACATTTTTAACTTACGAATAATGTGTGGACTGAGTGAGCACTTACAAACATGTATTATCCAAAAATCTGCCTCGTTAGCGGTTTGTTTTGTATTTTACAAATTCCCATATGAGTTTTACTAAACTATATACATATATAGAAGTTTCAATCTGCAGTATTTTCATCAGAAATCGGGTTTTCGAAAGTGTGCGGATTGAGTGAGCATACGAAATAATTTGTAAATCTTTAAATATGTAACCAGGTGATCTACAAATTATTACCTACCTTAAGCATAATTTTTACTAAAAATTAGTATATAAATATTATATGTTAAATAAACACATTCACAGATTTCGTTGGTTGTTTGTGAGAACTGAGTGAGCATACGTTAATGAATGTATTCTTTTTATTTATCGTTTTACAAATTCATCAATTAGTTTTACAATTGTTTTAGAACTTTTACTAAATGATCAGCACATTTTTTTTTTCATTTTTGAAGGGTGCTCACTCAATCCACACGCACACTTTTCAATGTACGCTGTCCACTGTCATTTTACTAAAATATATCAAATGTTCCGCGATACATTGGTTCTTTGATTAAATATTGTTTTGCAGGTCCACATTATAAATGAGTTATATTTAAAAGTTGTTTAACAAATGTTGTTCAGTTTGATGGGTTAGAATCTGTTTTAATTGATCGCTCCTGTAACCTGACCTTCACTTGGATTTTATTCAATAAAATTCATCCTGGCCAAAACCTGGTCGCCTTGTGTCCTTTAAAGTAAGAAAAGTTTTGAAGCATATACTGACATAATTTATTCAATAGATTTAATGTACCGTTACCAAATAGTGCTGTTACTGCTGTTGTACGACTTTCAAACGCTCTTTCATTTCTCCGTTTTTATTTAAATTTTGGTATATAGGCGCCACTTTCTATAGAGCAATAGGGCACTTTTCAGCCGCCCTAAGGAAAAACGCAATAGCTATATATTATGTGAGCTTGATACATAGTTACTGCGTATTTTATTAGGACGGCAGTTTTGTGTAGTAAATTTTTAATAGTAGAATTGCTTGTAGGGAGTTGGCTACCTTTTAGAGCATTTTGCATTATAGTGTATTTGATATAATATATATATTTTGTTAGAGCCAGCCATATAGGACTGAGCAAATACTAAATACGATTAATGAATGATACACGGTGTCCAGCCACATTGTAGTACAGTTTGGCAGCCGCCTTCCCCATTGCAATTCTGTAACCTGACCTTCACTTGGATTTTATTCAATAAAATTCATCCTGGCCAAAACCTGGTCGCCTTGTGTCCTTTAAAGTAAGAAAAGTTTTGAAGCATATACTGACATAATTTATTCAATAGATTTAATGTACCGTTACCAAATAGTGCTGTTACTGCTGTTGTACGACTTTCAAACGCTCTTTCATTTCTCCGTTTTTATTTAAATTTTGGTATATAGGCGCCACTTTCTATAGAGCAATAGGGCACTTTTCAGCCGCCCTAAGGAAAAACGCAATAGCTATATATTATGTGAGCTTGATACATAGTTACTGCGTATTTTATTAGGACGGCAGTTTTGTGTAGTAAATTTTTAATAGCAGAATTGCTTGTAGGGAGTTGGCTACCTTTTAGAGCATTTTGCATTATAGTGTATTTGATATAATATATATATTTTGTTAGAGCCAGCCATATAGGACTGAGCAAATACTAAATACGATTAATGAATGATACACGGTGTCCAGCCACATTGTAGTACAGTTTGGCAGCCGCCTTCCCCATTGCAATTTTGTAGTCAGTTACAAAATTGTGCTGTTGTACGACTTTCATTTCTCCGTTGTTCATATAAATTTTGGTATATATAGGCGCCACTTTCTACAGAGCAATAGGGCACTTTTCAGCCGCCCTAAGGAAAAACGCAATAGCTATATATTATGTGAGCTTGATACATAGTTACTGCGTATTTTAATTAGGACGGCAGTTTTGTGTAGTAAATTTTTAATAGCAGAATTGCTTGTAGGGAGTTGGCTACCTTTTAGAGCATTTTGCATTATAGTGTATTTGATATAATATATATATTTTGTTAGAGCCAGCCATATAGGACTGAGCAAATACTAAATACGATTAATGAATGATACACGGTGTCCAGCCACCTTGTAGTACAGTTTGGCAGCCGCCTTCCCCATTGCAATTTTGTAGTCAGTTACAAAATTGTGCTGTTGTACGACTTTCATTTCTCCGTTGTTCATATAAATTTTGGTATATATAGGCGCCACTTTCTATAGAGCAATAGGGCACTTTTCAGCCGCCCTAAGGAAAAACGCAATAGCTATATATTATGTGAGCTTGATACATAGTTACTGCGTATTTTATTAGGACGGCAGTTTTGTGTAGTAAATTTTTAATAGCAGAATTGCTTGTAGGGAGTTGGCTACCTTTTAGAGCATTTTGCATTATAGTGTATTTGATATAATATATATATTTTGTTAGAGCCAGCCATATAGGACTGAGAAAATACTAAAAACGATTAATAAATGATTTACGGTGTCCAAAAATTTACGGCCGTTACAGACGAACTAGCTACTTAGTAGCACAGTTTGGCAACTGCTTCTCCATTGCAATTTTGTAGTATGATCGCAGTTGAAATGCAGTCCGTAGATAACTGCCCTCAATTTTTGGACACCTATCATAAGACTTAAGGTGCTTTTCCACCGGCATTTCTTTTTTAAACATAGAGTTTAATGTCGATAGCGGAATGTCATGCTCCCTGGAGACCCCACTGTCTGTTTTGTGATTTATTAAGACGTAATGCTGATGTACCCAATATGTACGGAATTAGTACATACTTAAAAAAAATGTACCTCAATAGATAGAGACAGTGGGGTTTCCAGGGTGCATGACATGAATGCGGGCACCCTGGTACGGCTTATCTGCATCCTGGCCGACACCTGGCAGCCTTGTGTTCTTTAAAATAAGAAAGGTTTTGAATCCTATACTGATATAATTTTAAAATAAGTGATCTAGTGATTATTTAATTGTAGTTATGATTAGTAAAATAAATTTTATTATATGTACCAAAAATCTGTTTATTTTTCCTGGAACCACCCTTTTTATTAAGCCCTTATACTAAATAAGGTTACTGGTAATTCGACGTATTCTAGAAACTCCTGAGTTTCGGATAGCTTACATGATCTTTTTAACTGCAAATTATGAGCTTTACTATAATATCCCCGTAAAAAGGAATATGTTGAGCTACCAATAAACCTGTATATTTTTGAAGTGTTTGTCAAACGGTCTTATAACCATTTTTTTTTCAGATCCTGTATTTCATGTAAGGTTTTTTTTCTTCTACTATATTTCTAGGGTGTGGCCAAGAAAGTAAAACGTAATTTGAAAATCTAAACTGCAATACTATGATTTGACTCTCATACCATGTCAGCAAGATTGCAGATTAGCTTTTTCAATGATACTACACCCTATTAATATTCAGGAAATCAATGTTTGGTAATATATACCTTTAAGGTCGTGTACATTTTACTAGTGTTAGTTTGATAAATTAACCAAACTAACACCAGTAAAATTTACACTATTTATTTGGTGTGTTTTACTAAACTAAGACCGGTACAATCAGCAAAACAAGCACTGATAAAATATTGGTAGATATTACCAGTTACAGTTTGGTGATAACTACAGCACAAATCTGTTAGATATTACCAAACAAAATTTAGGAAAACATACAAAACACACATGATAGATAATACTTAATTTTATTTGATAAAATCTGCAATACACTACTGATAGATAATACAATATTATCTCTGATAACAAGCACGATACACATCTGATAGATTATACTAAGCTAACTTTGATGAGAACTGCAATACACTACTGGTAGATAATACAATAGTATCTCTGATAAAAAGCACGATACACATCTGATAGATTATACTAAGGTAACTTTGATGAGAACTACATTACACATCTGGTAGATATTACCAAATAACCTTTGGTAGTAACAAAAATAAAATCTGGTAATTATTACCAAACTAACGCTGATAAAATACACTGAACGTGTTTAGTAAATACTGCTAAATTTTGTTTGTTAGAGTTTACCAAATAAAATAGATTATACTTACGAGTTAAGTTTAGTTTTCTCTATCAAACTGATTTAATACATTCTACCATATAATAAGTGCTATCTACCAAATTTTGTTTGTAGATTTTACTAAATACCTTTGCATTTTCTATTAAAATAACTTTGGTAATTTTTACCAAAAAAACATCAGTAGAACATACAAAATGTATTTAGTAAAAAAGACAAGTATGTTGGGTAAAATATGCAATATTTATTTGGTAGATTGCAGCAAACTATATTGTACTTTTTTACTAAAGTACTTTTATAAAAGGTTACTAAAGTACTTTGGTTAAACATCTACAAAAGTAATTTCGTTAAAAACCTACCAAAGTACTTTGGTAAAAGAAAATACTAAAGTATTTTGGTAAAAATTATACTAAAGTACTTTAGTAAGAAATTTTACTAAATTACGTTTGTAAAAAAATATACTAAAGTAATTTGGTAAGAAATTTTACTAAATTACGTTTGTAAAAAATATACTAAAGTAATTTGGTAAGAAATTTTACTAAATTAGTTTGGTGAGAAATGTTACTAAATCACTGTGGTAAAAAGTGTACAAAATATAGGTGTAATCTACCAAATAAATTTGGTAAAACACCAACTTAAGGTGTTTAGTAAAATCAACCAAAATTTGTGATAGGACCGAAATCAACCGCAAACTTTGGTAACATTTACGCAGAATCTGTTAAATTCAACCTAACATTTTTTTCAGTGCAGTAAGCTCTAGAAGCTTGTGTTATGGGCACTATACACAATATTTACTGTCTGATATTTATATGTCAATGAATATTGACTGTCAGATATTTATTTAAATATATTTCTTTATCTTATATGTTTTGCTAGTGTCTGATCGAATCCCTCTAACTCCAATGAACACTATGCTCCAGAAGGGCACTGCCTATCAAAGAAGGACAGTGCCCCAACTGTTGGCCACATAGTTTAATTTCCGAAGGCTCCAACGCGACCGTGTAATTTATTCGCCGGGACACGAAACGGGTCACTCGTAACGTATTTCGCTGATACATATATTTCACTCAAGCTTTGTCACTATTGAATAATGCTTGTATAAAGCTAGAGAATTTTGTTTATCTAACTAAATTTCTATACCTACTAGGTACTACTTTTATCGTAAAATTATATTGAATGACTACCTTTATTTTTAATGGAGAGAGGTCATTATTGTAAGAAATATTCTTTATTGTTTAGGGTTCCATACCTCAGTCGTCTATTAATATGCTTTTTCTGAAGAACGCGTGGCAAATAAAGCTGAAATTAATATCAAATATTTAGGTCTCCAATCCCTTGAGGCAGTGTAATAAAAAAGAAATAAATCCTAAGTCAATACAAGCAACATATTATACGCACGGTTATGTGTGTTGGCGCTCGCAAGATAATCAAAACCAATAGGGTCCAACTTCCCGTTGACCTGAAATGATGGAATATGGAATTTGGCAAGAAGCTAAAATCTAGTAGCAGAAGAAAAAGTCCGAAAACCGTAATTGTTTAGTTACATTACAAAAAATAAGTAAACTAATTGACCTAATACATTGACAACCTATGTCTAAATATGTCAATGTATTAGGTCAATTAGTTTACACACGGAAAAGTTAAGTTTGTCTTCCAATCCAGTTTATCTTTTCGTTAGAGCATTATTCAGCGCTCATACATAGAATGTATACAGGGTGGAATTTAAATAATTTTATCCTGAACCTGAACAATAATCCTACTGATTCGTGAAATAAAATATCGAGGGTTTATTTTTTAAATTTTTAGTTGGTTAGATTCCCGGTTGAGGCAAGCAAATTTTGGAAAATCTTAGAATGCAGTTTTATTTCTTTTTAAAAATAAAGGAATGTTTCCTTTCAGTAAAATGAGCTAACTAAAGGATTTAACCCTTAACCACCTAGGCAAGGTCCTCAAGACCAGACAAATACAAAATTTGTGAATAACTCATCGTATGTTCATGGCACGGACCTCTGTGACCTTGTACCTTTCCTCGCTGCCGTCTCAGTGCTAGCCATGCGTTCGACGCGTTCGGACGTGAGCCTCTGTGAATTTGGTGAGTATAAAACTGTCGTCAGTGGTCTCAGCGACCTTGCCTAGGTGGTCATGTATTGTATCTTGCTGGTCTCTGAGACCTTGCCTAGGTGGTTGCGTTTATTTTTAAGAGGTTGTAATTTTCAATACTTGACCGCATATCAGGTTTAGTTTTAGTTAAAAATGCTTCCTAATGACGCAACGATCGAAAGATGATTACGAGAAGTGCCGTCCGATGAAGATGTCTTGCCGGATGATGAAGGTAGCGATTTAGAATCAAACTTAGAACCACCAGGGTTTTAGATGGATGTCATGTTCTGCTATAGTCATATACTGCTCTCGTCATGTTCTGATGACGAAGTGCTATTATTGCAAGTTTGAAAATGTTGCTCAACTTGTGACCAAAAAAGCAGCTGAAGACGCAGTACATAGGTATGTATTGAATGCAAGAAACCAATCTGCATTCAATGCTCGAATAAACTGTTTATTGGCTGTCGCGAGAAACGGCTATTAAAATTATTGGTTTTATATAAAAATTATAACTGATTAGCTTGACTGAATATTGTACTTTAAGATTTATCAAGAAAAAAATAAATGGTCTAAGAATATTTTGTGATCTCATGTTGCAAAATTTAAATTTTTGTTATTTAAAACATTTTACGGGAATATGACTAAGCTAAAGAAATAGCTATTTTAGTAGCTTGCAATTTTATAAAAATTACTTATTTTTGTATAAAATTTATAGCTGATTTGCATGACTGATTATTGTACTTTAAGATTTACCAAGAAAATAATATATAGTGTCAGAATATTTAGTGATCTCATATTCCAAATGTTTTGAATTTTTTTTTTCGTAAAAAACATAAGGGAATGTTATTATGTTAAGTTTAAAGAACATATTGATGATTAATGTTGTATCGATATTTATTAATAAATCCCTAAAACCGTTAAAACGGTAAGTATTATATAAATGTACCTCTAACATAAATATTTAAAAATATTTTAGACTCATTTCAAGTAGAGGTCTCCATGACCTCTCGTAGGTGGTTGTGCTATAGAAATCGGACGTAGGTAGTTAAGGGTTAAGGTAGTTCCCCTCCAGGGCCCATAGAAAAATTCCACCCGGTATATTTCATTGCTCCTATAAAAGCCACACCCAGTTATACATTTGGTGCTGGGGATATTTTATCCGAAGGTGTCATTAGAAATGTTTTATTAGTTCCTGATTCACGTGTGTTCTAGTCAAATGATATTCTAACATATTCACGCAGCAAAGTTAGGATAATGATAATACTAATGGTTCTTCAAAGACTTACAATCTCAGAAGCTACTCTTAGCGAGACTATGATTTCGAATGTAAAGCTAATAATAAGTCTTTTCAACTGTTGAAAGTAGGCCATAAGGGCACTTACACAAGTTTAATTGTGAATCTACCGGCATTTCCCAAGAGACTGCTATTTAGAAAAAAGTAGGTAAGTTATTTTTTTTCATGCTATTTTTTTTTCTGCTCGCATAAACCATATGTTTGTATATGTATACTATATATTGTATACTCTTAACAAGTCGATCAAATCAACAGTTATGTAAAGCCCTTTGATAACCTCAAATAGGTACTTTACCTTCAACATCACTCATCGTTTCTATCATTAATAGGCTTTTAACGTTTTCCAAAGAATAATATTTGCTTCCCTTCCAGGTCTGGTCCCCGGGGATACGACAGGACCTAATAATATCCGTTGCAGAAAAGCTAGCAGACTCGTAATATAAATACAAGATATTTCATTGGAAGAATTCAATATACTGGTTTGGAAAAGCCGTTTTCTATATTTATAAACTGACCAGTGATTGACCTCAGTAACACCTGAAGGTAAGTGACTACGGGGAAATCTCTTATAAATTAGTTCATCTGAAGTTATTTTCTTTCTCTTTTCATCGTCATTAGTGACTTCAAATTTGCCAACGGTTGACTTTCTATTTTACCCTAATTTGTCGGGACTAGAGTTTACCTCGCGAATTATGGCCCCTTTCCTTCCCGTGGGTTCGTTTATACGTTGAGTTATCTACATATAACCAAAAAGTATGGAATCTTTACACTCTCTGCTGCTCCTCACTCCCCACAACTTTCTGTCACAACAATAGCTGTTCTTGGTGTCCGCATATTTGAACTGGAACTGAGGCAGTCTGGTGAGCCAGATAAGCCGGTGAGCTTACGAGAACACTGCCACAGTTGGCACTGAGCCAGCACTGGGCCTAACTGCATTTAGACAAAAAGTTGTAACACACATGTGTTTGGTAACATGATACGCCGTTGTTCACCGTGCGGTAAGCTGAACTCTGGTTAATGTTATTATGAATTACGTTATCTCATATTAAACTACCTAACATATTATAGTTATATGCCTGTATGTTTAAGTCTATACTAATACGTTAGGTATATTCAAAATTGATAAAGATAACATAATCCGTAGAAACAAAACTAACTGACAGAACTCTAAGAGTTACCAAACTGAAGAAGCAGTAGGCTGTAGACATTGCTAATAGAATTGATAGCCGCTGGGACAAAAATAGTGTAGGGACCAAAAACCGGAAAATGCATCGTGGGAAGGTTGTCTATAAGCTGGACCACGTGTAGGTCACGAAAGCCGTTAATCCTTGGAGGCAGACTTCGCCAGTATTAGACGCCATTCGTTAAAATGGTGAGCATAATATGAAATGAAGCACCCAAGTCTACATCCTTACAAGAACTATGAGGCGCGGTTCCTTGTCGTGATGCAGATAGTGCTGCTCTCTTTCTTTTCAATACCGTGCGAACGCGACGGGTAGCACAGAGTCGTGCTACCATCGAAGTTGCGGCAAGAATCAGCAGCCCGGTTCTAGTACAACAAAGTGGAATACCCAATGTCACGTAAAAAAGCGGTGTCGAATTCATTGTGCAGTATGAATGAATACTGCGCTACGAGTTTAACATCGCTCCTTTACGTGAGATTAGATCTATAAGACACTGACACACGTAAAGAACGGAAAGTATTGAGGCAAAACATTGTTACATAACTTTCAAAATACCTGAACTATGAGCCTAATAATAAATTCTTCTTGGCTATTTGTATGTTTCCTCTTAGGTACTTTACACTTAGACGAGTTCTGAAAATTTCCTCTTTAAGCTGCGAAGTTTTCCGCGCCGAAGAGCTTTTGAACTCTTGTCCAACAATAACTTTGCTGACGCATTAACATGAATACTAATAGCTTCAATAACTAGTCAGCGATGCCCTGATTTTGTCCGGTTTTGCGAAAGTTTGTCAAACGAATTAAAAAAACTTATCAAGTACTTACACTGTTAATAATGTTTGTTCAGCTACGCGAAATGTAAGAAAACACTCCAAGAAGCGCTACAAAATATGTCATACGAAGATACAGAGAAGTTACTGATTGTTCTAAGTTGATTTTCATGTATTCATTCTAATGTAATATTTTTGTATCCGATCTATAATTTATCAAACTATTTAATAAGAACTAAATTATTGTTTCATGTGTTTATGATTATTTATTCAAGAAATTGTTAATAAGTTAGTCCTCTTTATGCCTGAAACATAGGGAATCCTAGTTCAGGCGCATGTAATTTTTTGCCAAGTAGAATGTCTTAGGCTATAGTTATTATTACTGTAAAATATGTTATTATTCAATAAATATCTTATATTCTCTTATCTTAATGTTTGGGTTGGTGAGATCTATATTAATTTATCGACTTAGGTTTACTTGTTTTATTTTAACTACACTACTCGCGAAGTTGGCCGACGTATGGATTTCCGCAGCGAAGTTCCTCTCCACACTTTTTTTTTTTTTTATGTCATAGGGGGCAAACGAGCAAACGCATCGCCTGATGGAAAACGATTACCGTCGCCCATAGACACCTGCAACACCAGAGGAGTCACAAGTGCGTTGCCGGCCTTTCAGGTGGGAATACGCACTTTTCTTGAAGGTTTGAAGGTCGTATCGGTCCGGAAATACCGCAAGCGACAATTCATTCCACAATGCAGTCGTGCGAGGCAGGAAGTTTCTAGAAAACTACACACTATCGTATTCGCTCAACGCCGGTCAACTTCGGAAGGAGTGTGGAGCCACAATAATACGGTATTCTTTTGGGATAGTAAAATTCTAGTTTCTAAACATCTGCCCTCTAAAAAAGGGTTATAATATTGAATATGCAGAAAGTCAAGAATTGGGTAATTTAATTAATCACAATAATAACCGATTCTATGACTTTAGTACTTACTGTAAGGGGTTACCTATCTGAAATACTAGTTTTCATTTGTCCGAAAGCCATTTTTTGTCAAAACTATTAATTTTTCAGAATAATTATAAAACAAGACCAACCTAACCCAATGTATTCAGTAAAACGATGTTTATAAAATCCTGTCAACATTACGAGTTTCAGGAAAAACATACTTTCGAACAAATGAGAAATTGGCAAAACATTACAGATGAGAAGCAAAGTTTCAGAGTTGAGATAGGTTACCACTATAAGGTAATATTACAGTTTAAGTTATGTTATACGCCATACTTAAGAAATCCTTATACAAATTTATGACATTTACCTAACGAAAAGTCTACTACTACTACTACTTAATGGCTCAGCGACCCAAAGCGAATCTTGGCCTCCGACACGAGTTTACGCCACTTGTCCCGATCTAGCACCGTTTCCCGCCAGTTACCGGCTTGGAGTTCACGCAGGTCGGCTTCTACGACACCGATCCAGCGATACCTGGGGCGGCCGACCGGCCTTCGGCTTATAGGTCGTCCTAAATATACCCTTTTAGCGCCGCGATCTTCGTCCATCCTTTCCACGTGGCCAAGCCAGCGGAGACGGTGGGCCTTCGTTTCCCCAATGAAATTGGGAGTGGCGAACAGCTCCTCAATTTCAGCATTCTTATGGATTCGAAAGCTACCGTCCTCCCTTCGCACCGGTCCCAGGATCTTCCGGAGGATCTTTCTCTAACGAAAAGTCTAAGTAGAACTTTTTTATAAGCCCGTAAACATGATAAAGCGCATTCATTTTTAATCTCGTTTATCTCTACCCACATGGCTTGAGCGAATTACTTTTTCGACTCAATTTATGTATAACCTGTTTATACCGGGATGCGAAATATGGCGCCTTTGAGCAGCGCGCTGCACTTGTACAGAAATTCAAAGACCAGGAATACTCACCAAGAGCAAAAAAGTCAAGGACCAGGAATTCTTACCAAGAGCGCGAAACTAAATAAAGTCTTACATCGCAGGTTTGCATCGAAGAGGTCAGTTAAATGGCCGAAATTGTTAGGTATCACTGAGTGTATACAAAGGGTATAGCCGTGTTTGGATGGCGAAACTGCCTTTGACGACAAAATGGTTTTCCTTTTGCTCGGATAATTATCTTTATATACGTTGTAATTTCACCAAATATCAGCCCCAAAATCGTCGTGGTTTTTGAGATAGTAAAAAAAAAGGAAAATTGTTTTTATTTTTTATCTACTAAAGTAGTGGCCCGATTTTTTTTAATTTGTATAAATTATGTAGATAATAAAGGACTATTTATTAAAAAAAAATACCATGAAATTTTATATTTAAGTAAAAAAATGGAACCCTATTAACCTCAAATAACTACCTTCTAGCCCAGCGGACGGGTAGTGACACTGCGTGAGGGCATTTACATATTTGTGTGTTTATCACAAACATTTCTTTCTGAGCTATGGATGTATTTTCTGCATACAATTAGTATTAAGACCTTTGAGCCAGGTATAATGCAGGGCGGGCTCTTTTAGGTTAGATTAGTTTAAGTTAGGTTATTCTTTATCAGACTTGTACATATTTATAACTTAGTTTTTTTTTTTTTATATTCTGGTGTATTAGTTACCTTATTTTATATTTGTATTTGTATGCAAATTAAATTATTTTCACATTAGTATTTATCTATGATATGTATTCTGTACCATATCATTGTTTATGATAAATAAATAACCATGTAGCACACATGCTGTATAAGCGGTTATATACAGCCCTTTTTAGGGTTCCGCTTTTGGTGCTTTATGTTATCCACGAACCAATCATAGAGACGTTTTGCTTGTGACATTGACGTTGTGACAGATGCGCGCACGGACGAAACTTAACCCGTGGCTAACCAAAACTGGCTTCACTTTCAGGCGCCGAATATAATAGAATTGAATAGAATACTCTTTATTGCACATCTCAAAAAGAAAGGAATACAAATACAGATAACAACATTACTAATAGATGTAAACAATAGGCGATATTATCGCTAAAAAGCGATCTCTTCCAGGCAACCTTTGAGTAGGCGAGGCAAAAAGTAATCAAGAAAACTACATAAAAAAAAGTACTGAGATCTATAATAATATATAAATAAAATAAAAATAATATATATTGATACATAAACATACCTGAAAATATACATAAATAAAACATATGACTAAATACATATGAAGTGACTCGAGCCTTGTTCGACTTGGGCATTGGGGTGACTGAATAATGTCACTTTTAGTTTTCATTTTTTTCTTCAGTCACTTTGTAAGTCATGCTCACCAAAACCACTGCTTGCTATGTAGTTAAAAATAATCCATACAAATATTTCCACTTGCCGGGATTCGAACCCAGGACCACCGACTTAGTAGGCAGCTTGACTAACACTGCGCCAATCGCGTCATCAACTGCAAAACTGTGACGGAATTTATGCAAAATAGCAAATAATATAAGCATTGAAATAATAACTCTGAAATAATAACTACAAATATGGAAATAGTAACGGCTTATTATTTTCGCGGCGACAGAAAAATTAAAGAGCAGCAAACTATTTGCAACTAAAATAATAACTTGTCAGCGATTAAATATTTTGGCAATCATTTATATTAAATGAGCTTTAAACTAAGGATATTTTAAAATTCAAATAATGGCAGCTACTTTAAGGTAGCAGAAATAATAAACAAGATTACTGAAATCATAGGCGAGGTACTATAAATAATGACTTGGCGACTAATATTAGCAGAAGGATAACAAACTTTATATTAGTGGCAACTACAGGTCTCCATCTAAAAAAGCATTTTGGGCTTTGATTTGCTGGCAGCTTAAATATTAAAGTGGGTACTATATAAAAGTAATGGGGAGTTATTTTTTTAGTTTTAGAAACCATAATTTAATGAAAACGGCGATAAGCGCGTTCGTGCGTTTTAGGTAAAAATGTTTTGCCCATACAAAACACGCTTATTTTAGTCCGAATCTAGCTAAAACACGCTACGCTAAAATAAGCATTGCATTATCATAAGACTTGCCTCAGAACCGAAGCTGTCAACCCCGATTCCACGTGGTCTTGTCTGCCCTACCCCTAGAGTGTATATAAAAAGCCGGAGGCGCGGAGGGAGAGCAGCCCTCGCCCGCCGTGACAAAGCTCGGGAGCCGTGCGGAGCGGAGCGGCTGAGGCTGGTCGCCGAAGGCGACCAACAAGCTGAAGCTGCGGAACGGAGTACGGGCACAGTATAATAAAGAGTACTAACGTACAGTATGGACACTCCCTGCCTCCCCCCGAAAGTGCCGCCCACCCGCGCTCGGTTACCTCGCAGTTACCGGCTGGCAGGGACGCGACGACGCGGTGCGCAGAGCGGAGGCCACGTATAATATTCAAATATTAAACAAATACTTTTGCAATGGGAATGGGCGTGTGTTGTGCTGTGTACGGTTGTTTAAGCTCTATAAACAACAAAAATAAAAAAAAGTTCTAGGTACAGATTCCCATTGGATGAATCAAGGCAAGTACATATACTTACCCAGTTATTTTCAAAGTGTTTTATGTTTTAGTAGAAAACCAACTTACAATAGGTACTTATGTTTAGTATTTTTTTTGCCCTATCCGTTTTCGACCTTAACCTATCAGATCACACTGAAAACAACACAATATACCTATATATGAACAAAAAATCATGTTTTCAACTTACGTAATATTTTGGTGGCCTGAATTTCCTTACAAAAATTTAGTTACTTCGTTTATACTGATTCAAAATAGGAAACTATTTGTATAAATCGAGCTTAGATACCCACCTTACTGCGTAATATGATTCTTAATTCTTCCTCACAGACCACACCCGGGGGTTGTCTGTGTTCTTCCTAATTCGCGCAATGAGTTTTTAGTCATTGAGGTTATCGAATTTGAACGCCGGCGGAATAAGAAATCGTAGTTTAACATTAGTTTAATTATAAGCACACAAAATTAATTCGACGCCGCTATTACAAGGTCATCTCATATTGCTGCACATTGTGTTCCCGACTCGTGCGTTCAAAATGGCAGCAACCCTAGCATGTCTTATCTCACTCACACAAGCATGGTACGCGTTCACCTACACGAGCTTAGACTGTGTGCGTAGCAACGCGTTTCTTTCATACATTTGATCGCCATTGTCCGAGGTGTGGTACGGGCGACCGTGCTTTGCCACGCAAGGGCGGAAGGGCTGTACTTCCCGCAGCGCCGGAGCTTAGGCAGAGTCTGACACAATATCCAAAAAATATTGTCGGTTTAGGAGTCCATATCTCGGTAATTATTAAGTTTAGAAAAAAGTTGTCCATACAAAACACGTTTATTTTAACGTATTCTATACGATAGAATCATAAAAAATAGGTGTCAAGTGTCAAGTGTTTTTTGAGGAAAAGTAAAAAAAAAAAGTCACTTTTTTCATCAAAATCAGAGCCACTAAATAAAACTATAGACCAAAATTATTATTTATACATGCAATTTTCAACTTTGATTAAAGCTCTTAAAGTGTCGCACAAAGTATTTTTTTTTATGACCTTGATTTATTTTATATGTAATCTCCATTGAACAATTAGAGTAGGCCATTTTCAACTTTTTATCCGCTGTCATGTTTCCGCTTCATTAGTTAATTCAGTCGCCAAAACAATAACTCGATGCTAGTTTATATTGAAACAAAGCCGAAAATTGATTACTTAGCTGCTACTTTTAACTTTATACTAGTCTCCGCAATTAGCCGCCAACTTATTATTTTTACTACCCCCTTTAATTTTTTATAAATCCCTAAATCAGATTAATTTGTCGCCGCGTTAAATACATGCCTATAATAACTATGTAGCATAATTGTGGCATAATTGCATATACAGGCTGTTTTAAAAAGAATGCACGATATTTTTGTATTTTCTTTTCCTGCATGTGGCAACTATGAAAATTTATAAAAACGGAGCGTTATACATAAGAAGAACTTGTTCTTGTGAAGACACAAACACCTTGTGAACAATAGGCGCGTTCGAAATTCAAGTCAACTGACCACCAACCCTCGTACGATTTTTGTTCAGGGTTTTGTACTCGTAAAAATTCAGGTTTATGCAAATAAACCAGAAACAATTGCAACAGCTGAAAGACGGATCCAATTCAACCAATATCGGTGAGATACCCAGATTTTTGTCGAAAAGTCATGGAAAATATTATGAGAAGAGTAATTTTAACGGCCTGTCATCAGTGCCGTGGGGGCCATTTGACGGATAGTTTAGTCCATATATAATCGGAACGTCATCTTTACAATACAATACAAATATTAGGTACAACTTCAATTAAACAAAAAATTTTAATATTCAGTGCACTCTTATAAAGACAACCTTTGCAGCCCAGGAAAGTTCTGTTAGCTGTAATGTACCTTTCGGTAACACCATGAGAATTTCAAATTCCTATTGCAATAACTCTATTTTCATAGGAATGTTTCAGCAATACAATGCAACCACTTTATTGCCTTCAGTCACGCTACGGGTCACTACACTGTCACCTACCAACCTGTTGGTAACCAACACACTGTGACCCACACACCCACTAACTTATAACCACACTACGTATCATCCTAGCCTGGTTTATATCGACCACTGTTCATTGACCTCTTCATTGTACACGATTGCATTGTGGACGTGATCCAACATATTGGTCAGGGATATCGGTTAGATGTATTACTGGAAATAAAAGTTTTATTTGTTCTCGATACAAGTAATGGAAGTTTGTAAATCCTCCGGTAATAGGATGTTTTACGGAGATTGCTCGAGGTGTGGACTTCATAAAATAACTGGAGCTAATTTTGTTAATAGAAGTGTTTAGGGCTTTTTAATTAGAGAGTAAGGCGGGGTGGCTGGAAAAAATACAGGCCAATCGACATACATCGAGGTTTCTATAGTTTGGAATTTATATGTAAGTTTGACAACCTTACCCATATTATTATAAAGGGCTTATTGTTTTTTTTTTCAGATTGACACAAATATAAGACTCCAACGGATGCAGAAGACTTTTGCCAGGATATACAAATATTGAGGTAGGTTAGTACCCCGATGTATGAAAGTGTGTGTAGTTTCGCAGATATGTGAGGAACGCGGATGGGCCATACGAGTATGTCAAAATGTGCGTCAAAAAAAACCCAGTGCCAGTCGAAAAAAACGGTCGGTAACTTTTGAGATTATCTAAAATATGTCAAAATTTCAAAATATTTCGCTGATTGATTGAGAATTTCCCACTAAGGCCACTAAGTAACTTTTTTTTTGAGCTCGCTATTTAAAAAACGGTTTTTTTTATCTCGGGATTGAATGAAGCTTACGCGTGAGATCAGAAAACAAATTTGTCTAATTTTATCATGTACTTTATTTTTTAATAACATTCAATACCTTCGATAGTTGCGAGTATAGTGAGATCTGTAGATTTTTGATTGATAACAGGCAGGGTGAATCTCACCTTTTTCTTATTTATTACACTTTTCTTTATTAATATGTATGATGGATTTTTTGTGAATCAATAAGACACGAATCAGGCACTTCACATCAGCACCAATAGCTCTGAATGAGAAACTTACAAGGCAATTCAATTAACTAAAGCACCGGGAATGAATGCCCGCGAAGGCTTGGGACTAATTTTATTAGACTCATTCAATTACTCCCATTAATTCTCTCTTGCTCTTACTTCATATTAGTGATGGTTTATTTATTTATTTATTTTATTTATTTAACTTTATTGCACACAATACACAGGTAAAAGTACAAATGGCGGACTTAATGCCATAAGGCATTCTCTACCAGTCAACCATAGTTAGGACTAAACAGAAACATTTGTATGGTGCAGGGTCTTTTATGTAATCTGTTAAATGAAACAATTAAATAACACATAAGTAATATACCTCAGATGCAAATAATATCTAAATATATATATATATAACATAAACGTACATAAATATGACATACAATATACTTACTTA
The DNA here is from genome assembly GCA_932273695.1 of Apotomis betuletana. NCBI lineage: Eukaryota > Metazoa > Arthropoda > Insecta > Lepidoptera > Tortricidae > Apotomis > Apotomis betuletana. The sequence goes on along the minus strand of OW026305.1, from coordinate 26,287,911 downwards.
TATAATAAATGTACCTTGTGTGAATCATTATGCTGACAGTTCGTCACATAGCTTATCGGAGAAATGCTTGCGCAACATGTGCTTGAAGGTTAGCTTGTTTTGCGCTTGCCTGATGGGAAGCGGTAGGTCATTCCAAAGCCGAACTTCTTCAGCTGTGAAAGAGTGCGTCATGAAACTAGTGCGGTTAAGGGGGACATTGAGTTTGAGATTCCGTGAGGTGCGAAGATTACCGCCTGGTCGGGCAATTACAAAAGAAAATTTGGATCTTAGGTAGTCGGGCGCAGCTGGATCGAATAAGATAGAATATAGTGTGGACAAGACTCGTAATGACCTACGTTCACGAATTGGAAGCCAGTTCAGTTGACGGCGAAAAGCAGAAATATGGTCATATTTACGAAGTCCGAACATAATTAATCTTATGCAGTTGTTAAGAAGACGATCCAGTCTGCTCAATGAAGTCTGAGTAAGATTAGTGGTACACACATCAGCATAGTCGACTATAGGTAACACGAGGGCCTGTATAAGGAGAGTCTTAGTACTGATGGGGAGAAAGTGCTTAAGCCGGTAAAGCGACCTCAGCGTGTTGGTGACTCTGCGACGAACGTCCGAGACCTGAGGCTCCCACGAGAGACCACTATCCAAGATCAGACCCAGGTTTTTTACTTGCGATACCAATGGTATTTGTACGTCTTCGAACTGGACTGGCGCTAGGCACGTCAGGTCTGCTGTGGAGAGTAATCGGGTACTCCCGAGCACGATGGCCTGACAATTAGACGGGTTCACGGCGATCCCAAAATTGCGTGACCACGCTGAAATGTGGTTCAAGTCTTGATTGATATCCGCGACTGCACGATCCAAATCACTAATTTTAGCTTGAGTGTTACAGCTGCAGATCATCAGCATACAAATGGTAAGAGCAGACGATGTGAGACGAGATTAAATTTATAAAAATGGTTCGTGTAATAACGAAACTGAAACAAATACATCTGTTGCGATAAATAAATGATAACCTTCAAATTGCTGCAGGTCTAGCACAACTGTGACACGCGATTCTTTCTCGTGCTAGATATACCTATTACCTATCTTTTTTCTATACAGTACTGTTAAAGAGTGACGTGTGATACTATGTCTCGCGACAACAGTCGCCAAGCATAGTTGCGCTAAACTGTCTGAACCGATTTTCTCGAATTCTACTGAGTTTACAACAACAACAACAACACTGTGGATTAAGTCGCCATCCAAACAAAATAACAACGAAATCAAAATCAGATCATCCGTTTCGGAGCTACAATGTCACAAGCAGACTTACTGATACACAGACTTCAAAAATAATTATGATGTTATTACTTATTTATTTAAGCTTTATTGCGCAATGTACAAAAGTAAAAGTACTAATCGAGGACAAGATAAAGTTTAAATTCAGAACTGATTTTTCATGGAAATAAAACGGCAACTGAGATAAAGATTAATGACAAGGTTTTTTAAATCTTTGTTACAATTTAGACAGCAAAGGGTGATAGCGAAATTAACTGTTTATTTACAGTGAAAAGATACAAAAGGTACTAAAAATCGTAATGTTTAGTAACTTTTCACTTCAACGGCTTTAATTTTGATACATCAAAATTGTCGCACTACCCAATGCAAGTCTTTCATTTTTGCGACAGAAAATGACATTGATCATTGACTGCACCCATTTGATATTTTGTGGCTACGCTTAAATCCTTATTTCAATAGGCCATCAATGTGTCTGAACCGATTATATTTTGAGCAATGCGGTTAAACATTGTGTAAAAGCTTCCCCGCCGAATCAGTAGGAAGCCAGTACATTTAAAGAGCAGGTATTGCGGATATGTTAATAATTGGTAACACAATATTATCACGTTCATTATGATAATGAAGCTGTACGTTATAACCTGACTTTTAATTAAAACAAAAACCATTTTTATCAACAGAAGACGGTACATTGCATTGTAAACGTTGCGGTGTCTCAAGTCTGTTCAATAACCAAATGTGACTTTGAACCTGACTTGATGTAAAAAATAGTAATTATACTATTGTCTATTGAAGATATCCGTGGATAATTCACAATGCAGGAACTTGGTAAGTCAAGTATAAGCATCTATTGCAGCTTTTATAAACTGAGAAAATTATTTTTGACTACGGAACAATCCTAATCTGATGTCCTCGCAGACATATCCGTTGACAGCGACATCTTGACAACCTAAATCCATAAACTGTCAATTTAATTTATTACGAGCATAGCGCGAGTGTGGCTCGCTTTCCATACCTAATCAATAGTTTGCCGGAGGAAATAAGATGTGAGCCAAACCAGAAAAAAACAATAGAATGTTTAAAAAACACTTTTTTAAACTACTACTTTGTACCTAAGATAAGTGTAGGTACCTAAATATGAACACCTTTATTTTAAATTAATATTTACAAAATGGGTAGTTTGCACAAATGTAACTTTGACAGAGAAATATTGTGTTTTTCTCAGTCAACCTTTGACAACGGTATCTGTAAAGGTACTGAAACGTCAGGGAGGCTCAAATAATTAATATACGCGATATAATCCGTTTGAATTGTTTTATTTAAATGTGTGACAGTCGCGGAAACCGAAGAAAATATTAAGTTTCTAATTAGGTTATTTTGAAAGTCCGACAGCATGAGATACAACAAAGCTGGCTAGAATGAGTTGTAGGGGTGCTTGGACCGAATCTTCTGGTGCTAACATTTGGCGCGGCTTAAGCTACAACCGAACCTCGTTTTAAAAATACCAGAAACCCATTTACGTTCGACGCCTTTTTCCGGAATATATTTCTATACAGTGCGTGTAGGATAAAGGCCAGCTTAGAACGTTTCCACTTAAAGTACTTCTTATTCTCAAGTGTACTCGGCACCACAGCTATAACCACTCAATTCCCGCTTTTCGCTCAAATAGACCCTTAGAAGCAATATGCGTCGAGAAATGTTATTTGCCGAGCACCTCTGTAAACGTTGTCATAGGCTAGAAGTATCTGTTCCTTTTCAACCAAGGCAGTGAGAAAGAGACAGTGTTATTAATCAGTAAACTGACAAATCGCTTTGCCATCTGTTGATTTAGGGCAGACCAGGGTCTATCAATCGAAAATAAAATGTAAACCTATTTCGTTGTTTACTTGGAAAACATCTTTCGAGGCGAAAGAAATTGCAAACAGCGACGCCTTTTTGGTGTAGATTTTTTCTATTAAATTGTATTTTCTCCAGAATTTACCCACAGTATCTTGCCTCGCTTTAATTCCTGACAATTAAAGAACAGAGTAGAGTTGAATAAATATATTATATATATACGAAACGTGTAGTAAGTAAGTAAGTAAGTTTTGCTAAAGTAACACAATGGACTGCGAAACCACAGTATAATAAAGAGTACTAACGTACAGTATGGACACTCCCTGCCTCCCCCCGAAAGTGCCGCCCACCCGCGCTCGGTTACCTCGCAGTTACCGGCTGGCAGGGACGCGACGACGCGGTGCGCAGAGCGGAGGCCACGTATAATATTCAAATATTAAACAAATACTTTTGCAATGGGAATGGGCGTGTGTTGTGCTGTGTACGGTTGTTTAAGCTCTATAAACAACAAAAATAAAAAAAAGTTCTAGGTACAGATTCCCATTGGATGAATCAAGGCAAGTACATATACTTACCCAGTTATTTTCAAAGTGTTTTATGTTTTAGTAGAAAACCAACTTACAATAGGTACTTATGTTTAGTATTTTTTTTGCCCTATCCGTTTTCGACCTTAACCTATCAGATCACACTGAAAACAACACAATATACCTATATATGAACAAAAAATCATGTTTTCAACTTACGTAATATTTTGGTGGCCTGAATTTCCTTACAAAAATTTAGTTACTTCGTTTATACTGATTCAAAATAGGAAACTATTTGTATAAATCGAGCTTAGATACCCACCTTACTGCGTAATATGATTCTTAATTCTTCCTCACAGACCACACCCGGGGGTTGTCTGTGTTCTTCCTAATTCGCGCAATGAGTTTTTAGTCATTGAGGTTATCGAATTTGAACGCCGGCGGAATAAGAAATCGTAGTTTAACATTAGTTTAATTATAAGCACACAAAATTAATTCGACGCCGCTATTACAAGGTCATCTCATATTGCTGCACATTGTGTTCCCGACTCGTGCGTTCAAAATGGCAGCAACCCTAGCATGTCTTATCTCACTCACACAAGCATGGTACGCGTTCACCTACACGAGCTTAGACTGTGTGCGTAGCAACGCGTTTCTTTCATACATTTGATCGCCATTGTCCGAGGTGTGGCGAAACGGCGGTCCGGGATCAAATTCAGGCAAGGGGATGTAATTCTTTAATGAGCACAAACATTAAAAAAAAACTGATTTGTGTTTTGGTAATTTTTTTTTAAATTGTAGACATTGTTGTAGCCCGTCTAGCACAACTATGGTTAGCGACTCATGTCGCGCGACGCGATATAACATCACCCGTCACTCTCTCACAGTTCTGTACGGAAAGAAATAGGTAGTATATTTCGCAAAAGAAAGGGTCGCGTGTCGCAGAGGTGCAGGTATTCGGAAACATGTCGACAGTTGCAGTTAAGTGCAAAAAACAAATGAAATAAATATTCCACTGATTGTGTAATAAAGTAACATGTAATTTAAGGCCAGTCGGGACAAGCAACGGGGCTATAGCACAAAAACGGTTTCTCAAAACAGTTTTTTATGAAACGGAAACGGTTACGCTTCGTTTTACAGAAAACTCGAAGCGACCCTGCTCTAGTATATTTCTGAGAAGGCTCTGGGACCAGTCCCCAGCCGTATTCAGTGCGCTGTTTGAGTTACCTGAATCTTTCGCACGAGGGATTCTGTTTGTGCACTCGCAAACACCTCCGACCCACTAGAGATGTAATGAAATATGTAATAAGCATAATTATGTATCTATCCCTAAAGGGCACTTTTAGAAGTTTCAGTCTACCAGTATTTCCGAATAGAAAATCACGGTTGAGAAGTAACGCCGTATTAACTAATTAATCAGACAGTTGTTTTAGGCAATTGTAAATACTTACCCAACTATTTACAGTAAAATTGAGGGTTCGCGCTAAAGCTTTAAGCGTGCGAAGTTTTACAGAATAGTGGCAACCTTAACAACATCTGCTTCAGTAGTTTTTTTTTTTTTCAAGGTATACGTCGTCTTTAAAGAGAAGGTAGACGTCATGTCGTATAGGGAAGTCAAGTAAGTAGCTATGGATAGAGTTAGTTGGAGAAAACTCCATACTTGAATCATGAGCTACACCGACAAAAGTTTGACTCCTAAATGTATGAACATAAATACAATATCTTCAGTCAAGGAAAAAGATTAACAGCCGAGCCAAACTGTATATGAAATTAGTATTGGAAACAGTACATCAGCAATTACCATTTGAAATAGAATTAGCACCGCTATGAGGGTAGGTACAATTGCTCTAAAATACTTGTCTAGATGAAAACCAACGTATCGTAGTACAGATATCATAGTCGCTTGCGCCCTTCTGCCACTCACTGCAAGTTTCTTAACTGAAATTAAATTGGAAACTGGGGACATTTGTAACGAGTTGGTTAATTGCCAGTTAGGGCCATTGGGCCTCTAATGTGATTTTAAAACGACACTTCGGACTCTGCCACATACAGATGTAACCGCCATGTTTTTATATATACCATACGACCTTTCTGAAGGGAAAGGCTATAAAAGTAGCATTATGAATGAAGCGGTAGTATTAAAAGTTTGTCATTCGAAGTTAATTCGGAGAGATTTCGCGGCTTCTGGGCGTTTTAATTTTAAATGACTCGGTTCTGAAATGAGACGTGTCTTAATACCTACCGTAACTTGTAAGATAAACAGTTTTAATATCAATATTTCACTGTCGAGTCTTCTTGTAGCCTAGTGGATTAACACTTAATTTGTAAAAAAAACAATATTTGGTCGATAGAATATTTGCTGAGTCACACAAATACACAGATACACATGTTAAACTTATAACCCCCGTTTTTTCGTCGGGGGTTAAAGAAAATGCCATTACCCTAACAGTCGAATAGCGAATATTTCTAAAGTAAAAATACAGTAATGAGATCTCGGATAGATATATCCGTGTGAGACGTCGGCTTAAGGCCATGTTGTTGTAATGTATGTATGCGAATATGTAAATTTGGGGCACATGTCCCGATAGCGTTGTGATAGTGATTAGAGGCGGCGTCGAATGGCTCCGATTACGATTAATTGACAACGCCAAGGGAGTACATGGGAGGACACGGTTATTGTATTTAAGTGACGTTTATCGACCAACTTTAATAGTACATTACTGCAGACGCTGCTAAAGAAGGGCTGCCGGGTAAGTAGGTACATAGAACTTTGTAGTTTATTTCGGCTTTCTTCTCAACAGCGGTTTCCCTTTGGGAAATGCCGGTAGATTCACAATCTGACTTGTAAACGTGGCCTTATGGCCTAAAATTATTTCATTTAATTTTACATCCCTTAAATTGACCAGGTAATTTATCTTGTTATTGCTTAATTAAACATTTTAGATAGATTTTTAACACAATTCCATTTAGTCCCCTAACTACCCTTTTGTCACGTGATCGCGACGAGAGCGGACTGTTAGTGATTAGAGGCGTCAGATGGCGCTCATCTGGATAACACCCGACACCGCCACGTGGGTAACTTGAGTTAACGAGAGGATCTGTACCCTTACCACGAGTTAACCTGAAATACTAGCTAGCCACAGCGTAAGCGATTTGTATGGAGAATAGTACCTACAGCGCCCCTAACGGTTACTTTGTACAACTACAATTCTCCATTCAAATCGTTTGCCTATGCAGCTATCTCTTAGAAAGAGATAGTAATATATATCTCTCATTCTAACAGAATAGCAGCGTCCCTATCGGTCCGCCGGACCGTTCGATCGTCTGTTACGGCTTTTACCGTGACAGGACGAGGTAAGCACGCCGTCCCCATCCATCCCCATAAGTATAGGAAGAGTGACCTGCGTCGTCTCGCTTGGTCTCGGCGAGAATCTACAGCCGCCATTAAATATTTCTCTCTCTCTCGTGTTAAGCTGTATTTGAATGAACTTGACAGTTCGACACGAACTTCGAATATTAAACTTCGGAGAAACCCCTCACATTCCCGCCCAAGTGAAATTAATACGTAATTTGTAACTTCCTTCGATTATAAATCATGCGCGTTAACAATATCAGACGGTAGCCATGTTCTTACATCTTCTCCCGTGTATTACATATATTACTTGTCTAACATATTAGTTTCATGCGTGCAGGCACTTTAGACAGTATTTCAGCCAGATTAATAGTTATTATAAGTCGTAATACATTGTAAATGGTTTTTTAACGCGACGCAATAAAAGCAGGCGTGTTGTTTTACCGCTGTGAGTTTTATGGCCGGTATGAAATTGCTTTTAAGTGTGTCTTCTAACGCCAGGCTTCCATACAAATAGAAGAAGTTTATATACTTATATGATTTTATCTGCAAGCAACGTACAACATAAAAGAGTAAATTTAGTAATAAAAAAAATGGTATAAGTATGCATAGTGCATAGGTGTATGTAAACTTGAACTTTATTGAGACAGATAACCTGATTAAGTACTTGAACTCTTTTATCATTCGTCCGGCTTTGGGATTGTCATTCGGTCCACCGGATCCGGCATCATTTGGTGGAAAAGAGAGGGAGGGGATGGGAGAGGCTTCTTTCGAAATTGTTGTTATATACTTGAATACTGCCTAAGAGTGGAGTGCTTCTTTCAGGCCATCCTTAATCCCTTACAACACCTCTGTTGAGTAATGAGCTAATGAGGTGTAACAACTGACTTAGTAAATGTATTTAAGTATGTATTTATCTATATACATAAGTATGTTTATCGTTGTCTAGTATCCATAACACAAGCCTACTAGAGCTTACTGTGGGACTAGACCGATTTGTATGAGGTTGTCTATTTATTATTGTTATTAAATTAAATGTATAATTACTTCGGTGATAATGGAAAAGGGGCCTGATAGCCAACTAGGGCTATTTAACAAAGTATCTTTCTTCATTTCAGAACTGAAATATTAAAAGTCTGATATTGACGTAAAAATAAAATTCTTTACATTTTAAATCTTGAAATATAATTCTCGGCGAAAGATTACTTAAAAGGCAATTTCAATCACAGACCTTTCATGAAAAGGCTATCTTAACAAATTGAGAATAATATAAAAGGAAACTCACTCTCAGCTTTGCACACTTTCAAAAAATATAATATTGACGAATACACTTCTCAGTACAGTCAGCTATAATAACGCTTGCCATGCGAATTCATCACTCAACATGCTCCTGATATGTCTACGCGAACAGCATAAATAATCTCGAATTTATTATAGGTACACAGAGATGAGAGTAGCCGAGGATCGCTTACAATGGCGTGCAGTTGGAGAGGCCTATGTCCAGCAGTGGACAAGAATAGGCTGATGATGATGATGATGACACAGAGAAGGATACATAGACTGAATGAAGGGGCTTCGGCCACGTTAACCTTTTTTTCTATACTGTAATTGGGTAAAAAGTTTTATAACCATCTTTAGATGTACAACTATCCTTGAGTGTACCTGAGGCTATTGCGACTGTGGGCCAAATGCGAGTTTTGATAAGATCATAGAAGCGGAACACTTTAACCCCTTTACTAACTTTTAAATCTCGCATCGCACTGTTCAGATTTTTCCTGAAATAATAGCAACTCTCCATAGAAAAATGATTTTCAGTACAATTTTATAATAGTATAGAATAAATGTGTCGGTAGATTTGGTGATAGCTCAGAGTTGCCTACTTAAGCGGCAGTGGGCGGGGCACATTGCTCGTAGACCCGATGACCGTTGAGCAGAAAGGTGACCTAACTTAAGTGACTACATATTTGCCAAGATATTAATATATGATTGATTGACAAGTCACCATTTAAAGGTAACTAGTGCAATATACATAATTATAATGGTAATATTTCGAGCAGATGTGATTAGAAACGTCGAATCCACGCCCTGATTGGATTCGCAATCAATGCTGATGTCCACGATTGGACTAATAGCCTGTCTGAATAGCCTCGTTAGCGTGTGTAAATGTCACACAACACACAACAAGCTAAATTGCCAATGCGGTCAAACGTAGCGCAATAATAGAAGGAAAATTAAGAGTAGCAGAGGATCGGACGGACTCATTACTGCAGACGCCGGAATAGAACTATACTGACTAGATATGAAGCCGGCAAGCCCTTTTCACGGCTAAGGCATGTATAGTGCTTTTCTCAAACATATGCAATGAAAATATATATGTAATTCAGCTGTTTAGCCTGTTCATGAACAGACGCCATCTTAAAAAAAAAATGGTTGCCTGTAAAGTCGGTTTTACGGGCGAAGGAAGATTTTACGTGACAACGTCTTTGTATTTGTATGGGAATATAAAATTATCGTTTATATTATTTTCCACTCATTTATTCAATATTTTCTCACCGTTTAAACCTTCCCTTGACTTCTACGAATATTTCAATACTAAAATTAGCCAAATCGGTTCAGCCGTTCTCGAGTTTTAGCGGGACATAAACATCGTAACGTGAGCGGGCGTCACACTTTTTCATGAGTGACTCCGAGCGCAACCTAATTTAAGACGTTGTCACGTCAAAATACTTCCCGGCCTAGGCCTTCAATTTTGTATGAAATTCCTTTACAGTTCTCTCGAGTTGTTCCGCCCGAAACGTGAGACTTCTAGGCGTTATAACGCACGTTATGACCACATTTCATTGCATGGTTGAGAAAAAGAAGTTAGCTCTCAAGTTTTTCTAGACTGTGTGGGTCCGTGTCCCAATTTTGGGCATAGGCCTCTGCCCTAATTTTTTCACCACTCCCTGTTTAGCGTTATTCCTGACGTCGAACAGGGCTCCTACTTTATCTCGATTAAAAATAAATAAAACTGATGCTTGCGCTTTCATAAAGACTGTTGTAGGAAATATTTTTATAGGAAAGTAATTATGCTGTGACGGTGACGGCCAATTTTGCGCGCGTTAATTATTTTTTACGATATTTTCAATTATCTTTGCGTCAACTTTTAATGAGTTACAAAAACATAACAAATAAAAGAAACGTCATTTATATTATATTTACGACAAGGCCCGTGTTTTTTCGAAATAAAGCTTTTTACAATTATGCGTGAAAGTACTTGCTTTACGAGGAAAGTACGGGAGCCAGGGTAAACCCTAAGCCTTCTCTGTCTGTTTGTCGGTCGTTCCATAACAGAGAAAAACCGGCCAAGTGCGAGTCGGACTCGCGCACCGAGGGTTCCATACAAACACCTATCCTTTTTTAACTGGCCGGGTTAAGATTAGCATGTATGGCGCCGGATACAAATAAATAAATAAATATTAAAGGACAATCATACACAAATCGACCTAGTCCCAAACTAAGCAAAGCTTGTACTATGGGTACTAGACGACGATATACATAATATATAAATACATATATAGATAACATCCATGACCCAAGAACAAATATTTTGCACAAATATTTGCCCCGGCCGGGATTCGAACCCGGGACCGCCGACTCAGTAGGCAGGTGTGTACAAACCGAGCCAAACGCGTCGTCATAAGGTGCAAAGTTAACGTAGGTAACCGATCACGGTTTAACCTTGTTTTATAGAGAAACGTTTCATCAAAATGTCATTTCATCGAAAGCGTTTTTTTTCTGGAACCATAAAATATTTTGGAATGTTAAACACAAACCTAACCTAAACTAGTCTATAAGTTGACATTTCCAAGATTTCCGAAAAATGTATGACTTCCGTTTATGAAATGAAAATTTTACGAACTGCAGCATTCGGTGAAGTATTTTTCTATAAAAGAAGTGGACACCGAGGCTAGTTATAGCCCGTTGGCACCCTCTAGGTCCCTAATAAGTGTATAAAGTTGTGAAAACTTGTCGGTTAAGCTCTTTGGAGCAAAGACGGCAATAAGATAAATCTGGCGCCTCGAGCACAGAACTTGTGTTGTAAAACTTAATTATGTTATGATGGGGTTATTGCGTATTTTCTTGTTGGAAGTTTTTATATAAAATCTGAGTCAGTACGATCCGCGAACATTTCAAGTAAACACAAAATGCAAAATATACCGGTTGTTAAAATGTTTGGCGGAATGAAACTGTGTTCGTTGAATAATATTTAGCGGCCCGTTTTTTATAAAATGCATTGGGAAAAGTTCTTGTTAAATATAATTTTCTTGTTTTTCATTTTAGTTTATATTTGCATGTTTTTATTCGTTTTTGTTGCAAGAACAGTATTATCATGTAAATACCTACCGTTCTATAATAGATAATGTTTTCGCGGGCGTATTTTTCGTAGTGAACTGTCTATAATTGTATAAGCAGTTATTATTATAAGTAATCCGTAATTATATACAATATATTTCAAACATTTTCTACACATTGTATTATTTTATTAAATATAAACGTACCTATGTGTCAGTCTGACTGTGGCATAATAACTAATATAGCTTGTTTTTTTAGAAAATCAGTTCAACTGTTTGAACCCGAAAGTGTGTGAAGATTTTTTTTATGTCCTAAGTCGTGTTTATGTGCTTGTTTCTCTCTCCATCAGCCAAATTAACTTTATTATCAATTTGAAGCAGATACTAGTTGTTCCCAGAGGCCAGGGGGATACGTTAATACTTTATTTTCCCGGTAAACGCGACATTCCCGCGGGATACGCGGGAATAATGCCGTGTGAGCAACTCGGGAGCTGTAACTTATACATCCCAAAGGATGGGGAAAGTTATTTCTATAGTAGGTAATTATGTTATAAAGGAATATCCTACGTTCGCAGACACCATCCGTCATAATTATTAAACTTTGTTTTTTTTCCTATTGAACCGCTCCTGTTTTAAATAACTTGTAAAAACGCAGAAATTCTGAATGAAAAAAATAACATATATGTATTTATTTATTAATCGTATGCCTACAAAAACGTGTAACATTACAGGATAAACCAATTCAATCTCTATTTAAACAAAAACCATCACACTTATTCGAATATAACAAACTTCAAAGATTTTTTATTATTGAATAAACAGTTTTTTTTACAATGTATTTTTTTTTTCACTTTTTAAAGCCCAGGAGGTTTATGTAAGTAGTTACTTCAGTAATTACCTTTTTAATCAAGCCCATTTTGACATTACAAAAATCACTCCTTTAATTATATTAATGAATCGTAACCAACCAATTGAAAAAAGGTTCCTTAAAACTAAACCCAGAAACTATCCACTTACCAACTCAAATCCTCTCCCTTACAAGTCTCCTTCAATAAACTGCACCCACAAAATAAAAATCTTAATATCAGTCAAACAAACTACTAACATTCACGACTCACTGACTCGAGTAAAGTTTACTTTTAGAAGCAAACGACGTCCTCTCCTCACGAGCGCGGCGCGCGAACTGAAGCCTCTGAAACTCACGATCGCCGACTGAACGATGAATGAAGGAATGATTCGCGAATGGCGTAGCCATATTCATACTCGTAGCCGCCTACGATATTGTTGGGTATACGCTAATGGGGATAATGAAATAGGAAGCAAGTTTTAATATATTCAATTTGTATGCTAATATTAGTTGACATGGCGAATACGTTGGCGCGTAAATATGTTGTAATTAAGTACTATGGTTTGGAACAGGTTCGGAGTCACTCAATTTGTTATGAAGGCAGCTACGCTCGTAGCGTGATTTACGTGACTGAGTCAGACATGCGAAAATTCTTAAAAGAAACAGGAGTAGTTACCATCATAAAGACACGGAGCTAAGAACTTCCTTGTTACTTTTACATACTTAATTTTAAATAAAATAAACACGGAAAGAATGACATATATATGACATCTATAACTAATGTTGCCAGGTGCTATGTTTTTTATGTTTGTTTTTAGGCTTTAATATTCGCGATATAAAGAGCAAGCAAGAAAATTACTACATAGTAATTAGGTATACCTCGGACTAAGTACGAATATAATTATGCATTTATATTAAGAAAAACTTCGCAAGTTTACTTTTTCAACGAAGATGTTTTCTACAAACACTATAATCTACTACGGTTTATCAACTTCAGATGTTAGCTATGTAGTTAGTATACACACACCCTAACAGCTTTCAGAAACCATTATGGTATCGAGTACAGCTATAATTGTAAAGATTAAGCAATAAAGCTTATAGTAATATTACGAAATTCCAACAAAGTTAGTAATTACAGCCATTAATCAACGGTTGCAAAGTTACTAAATAAATCTAAACTACGATCAAAACCACGGGCTGAGGGCTGCCCATTGAATTATAGCTCTGATTTAAGGCCGGAGCACACAGTGCGATTTACTAGCTCACCAGTTGGTCGCCTGTCCTCGTTTTATCCATACCTTTAAAAGATATGAAATAAAGGTTATCGCACACCAAACCGCTCGGCACTGAACCAGGGCCGCCTCATTAGCACTTAGCACCCCGTCAACCAAACGCAAGCACGTAACGAAGACGGAAGACCGGATTATTACCGTTCACATGATACCGTGGCGACGCGACGGCGTGTTGTCCACGCGTCGTCAGCGTGTGTCAAGGCGAGTTGATGTCGGTACGGAGTTGATAGATGTGCGTTGCAGTTTAAAATGTCATACAAATGATACTGGACGACTCGAGTTGTAGAATAGAATATATTTTTATTTGTCCAACATAGGTCAAAAGGTGTTACAATTTTTGCGTGAGTCTCACTATGAGGCGCCAAAGGGCATACAAATTGTGTGTGACATACATGTCATGGGCACAATTTAAAACTTATCATCTAAAAATTCTTTTACAGAGTATTATGCTTTTTCAACTAAAAAATTATATAAAGCTTTTTTAAATCTATATAGATCTTCCATATCTGCTATGTTTTTTGGCAATCTATTAAAAATCTTAGGAGCCATGCCCATAATACTATTTTGTAGTAACATGGTTTTAGGTACAGTTATATTTGATATTTTATTGCGTAAACGGGTACTTTTGAAACTCGAAAATTGATGAGAGTTACGTTTTACATAATTTGCTAATTCATAAATATATAAGCTAGGAAGCGTCAGAATTTTTAAATTTTGAAAATGTGGTTTACAGGAATCGAAATATTTAATACCACATAAAGCTCTAACACATTTCTTTTGGGCTCGAAATGCAACCTCTCTACTTGGTGAATTTCCCCAAAATATTATGCCGTATCTTAGAGTAGATGTCACAAATGCATGATACGCAGTTAGTACCGTAGATTGGCAACTTTTTTTCCTTAAATTTAACAATGCAAAGGAAAATTAATTTAATTTTTTACATATATTGTCAATATGAGGTTGCCACGTCAACTTATTATCTACACTTAATCCTTAAAATTTTGTGACGTCAGTTTTTTCAATTTTCTGTCCCTTATAAACTAATGTTAAATTTGGTGCGTAATTAGTTCTTTGTTGAAATAACATTATTTTAGTTTTCCCTAAATATTTTTTTAAATTATTACTAGAAAGCCAGCATTTTATTATTATGTCCAATGTCCTATTAATGTTCACCAGAAAACACTATCGTACTGTCGTCAGCAAAGCGGTGGGTGTTCAATGGCTTTAGGCATATCATTAATGTAAATGAGAAACAAAAGAGGACCTAGGATGCTCCCCTGAGGTACGCCATAGTGAATTTCTCTGACATCTGATGAATGAGTGATTTCCGATTTGGTTTTAAAGCATAATCTATTTATTTGGGTTATTTGTTTCCTATTAGATAAATATGATTTAATTAAACTATAAACATTGCCGCGTAATCCGTATTGATACAGTTTGTCGAGAAGTATTTGGTGGTCAACATAATCGAACGCTTTGGACATGTCCATGTATAGGGCTGAGACCGGAACTTTTTTATCCATATTCTTTATGACAGTTTGAATTAACTCATATATAGCCATGTTTACTGACATGTTTTTCCGAAAACCTTTTTGCTCATTGGCAAACAAATTATTGCGTTCGAAGTAGCCAGAGACACAGTTATAAATATATTTTTCTATAATTTTGGACAAAATCGGAATCAGCACAACTGGTCTGTATTTGTTCATATCATCTTTGTTTTCCTTTTTAAATTGTGGTTTCACGATAGCAAGTTTTAATCTATCTGGAAATTGTCCGCATGTAATACATAAGTTATCAGTTATCAGTTTATTTATTGCTTTCATAGGTTACATAAGATGGACGATACAGAATTTTATTTCGCTATGAAACCCTGCAGGGCACTGCAACTATTAATAAATATGTTTACAAATTTAACAGAACATCTAACTAAATAAGTTAGTTAACGATGTGACTAAGCAATGGTGAGATAATATTGGAGACTTTTTTCACTACACTAGTACTAACACCATCATAACCAGAGCTATTTGTGTTTTTAAGCGAACTAATTATTTTTTCAATATCTTTAGGAATTGTTGGTTTCATTGAATTAGGTACATTTATTGTCAATTTGTATGGTTTATTACATTCTGTATTATTTAATTTGTCATCTACTAAATTGATTGGCTGAATTTGATCAATGAAATGATTATTAAATTCTTGAGCAATTTTCTTAGGATTTTTAATAACGTTACTATTTGATATTATTTGTGAAATATAGTCCCTTGGATGATTCGACTTAGAATGATTAATTATCTTCCACGTTGCTTTTGATTTGTTTTGTTAAGTGTTAATGTAGTGGTCATTTTGTGATTTCTGTGTCAAGTTAATTATTTTTGTTGAGGCGATTAGAGTAATTTTTAAAGTATTCTTTGTCACCGTGTTCAGGTGAGAAACGACACTTCCACAGCAAATACCTTTTCCGTTTAGAGCAGATTCTAATGCCTTTTGATATCCACCTTGGCCTTTTAGTGGAAGATATTTTTAATCTTTTAAAGGGAAAGCAGAGATTGTAGAAAACTTGAAACAATTCGCTGAAACTATCATAAGCTTCGTTAGGATTGTTGGATGTAAACTTCATTAAAACTTAGGCTTTGTAAGCATTCCATGAATTTATCAATGTTTTCTTGGCTAAAGTCTCTTTTTTTCACGTACCAGTGCGTCAAAACATTGGTTTTCTTGACCGGACATTTTAAAACTTGAGCAGTGTGATCGGAAAGCGACAATTCGATCACTTCAGCTGTGCTGCCTTGTATATTGTGTATTATATTGTCTATATAGGTTTTGCTACATAGTCTTGTCGGCTCTAATATTCCTAATTTTAAGTTAAACCTAAACAATACATTTTTAAACTCGGTTGAGATAGCAGTTCGCTTGAGAATGTCAATGTTACAATTGGCGGTGCCGTGCCAATGTTAAAATTGGTGGTTGTGATGGTGCCGAGTTAGCCCAGACATTGTGACCTTAACTGCCCATTGAGTTAGTTCTGATTCAAGGCCGGGCCGGAGCACAAAGTTCGAGACCCTGCCATGTCAATGG
This sequence comes from Apotomis betuletana, assembly GCA_932273695.1. Lineage (NCBI taxonomy): Eukaryota > Metazoa > Arthropoda > Insecta > Lepidoptera > Tortricidae > Apotomis > Apotomis betuletana. The sequence goes on along the minus strand of OW026305.1, from coordinate 26,271,376 downwards.
ATTTTGCCTTTAAAAATTACTTAATAAATCTAGACCTCGATTATAAGGGCTTAGATTGTTGCAATGTTTCGTTGTAAGGTTGTAACTCAGATTTTCGCACACACGCCACGAGCCGCCTCGCGCGGTTTCCACCCTTTTTGTTCCCACGCCGGGCCGCTCGTCACCCCGCTTGCCGCTAATACCGGTGGTGCAGGATTTAATATGACTTCCTGGAGATAAACATGTGCATATTCTTTTCATGTTCTTTTAATATTTTGCATTACTGCTTCATAAAATACTCTGGCGATTAAGTACTTTCGTACATTTGAAACTATAATTTACCTAATGTGATGATAAATTGTATTCCAGTAGGACTTGCACAGTGATTCTTGAAAATCGTCCAAACCAGCCGTGAAAATCGTGTTTTATTACAAATTTGGGTTTTCTTCCTATAAAAATAATTAACTATATAGATATAATTAAATCACGGTTCGGAAAAAAAACCGCAATAAAAATCTTGTCCGGTTCCATCAGTTTCGGAGGTTCTTTGTGAAGTTCTAAAATTGGATATTCGATAGATCGCAAACGCACCCTTCCTAGTAGAAAATATGCAGTACAACTACTTCGAAACATCAATATACATAATACACTTTCACGGACAGTACGTCATGAGACGTAAATTAGGATCCTCGTGATACGGCACCACGTCTGTGGACGGCGGCTTTTATCTATGGAAAAGTTCCACTCCGTCTACGGCTGCATACTTTTCATAGTTTTAATACAAAGGCAATGCCTTTCTACCGTTTTTGGCTGGAACTATTTATACGGGTTCGATTCCCGATCTCTTCCACCAGGTTACGTATTTCAATTTTTCTTTGAGCCTTCATCTTTGTATCAATAGCTTGAAACTATTTTGTATGAGTTTCATCTGTGTCGCTACATGCAATGTTCAATGCCCTGTGTACGCGGACCGTGTTGTTTACTATCAGCGGGCCTATGATGGTTGCTTTTATCACGCGATAAATAAGTGAAAGCATCCGTCACGTTCTAACAAGATGCGAGTGTGAGTGACAAATTCTTTGTCACTTATTTATCGCGTGATAAACGCAACCATCATAGGTGCACAGATCTGTCATATCAGACAGTTTGTATTAAAGTGTTAAAAACATTTGCAAGAAGTGAAACACTGGCGAAGTGCGAGTTAGACTAACGCACGGTCAAAACGTTGCGATTCAATAGACTACGCAAATCATGGGTCTTGTAATTGCTGCTCGTAAATTAAAGCTAAGACTTTCTTCTTCCTCTCGGATGATGTTACAGACAGCTTCTAATATATATGTCGTCGCCAAATCATATCACAATGCGTCTAATAAAAATATCGAAGGACGAAAATTCCTAAAGCTTCCCTTAAATCGTAAAGTAGTTACATTTGCTGAAACTTTGGACACCCTATACTTAATCAATATGCTTAAAGTCGCTAGGAAACAACAAACGATGAGTTTTGAACGGAGTATATGACTGCTAGAACAATTTTTCATCGGATGTTCTCGTAGAAAGCATCTTTCTTTGTAACCGTATGGGCTCGTCCAGAAATCATGTGATAGTTTATGGGGGGGGGGGGGGGGGGGTCGTCAGCAAATCACGAATGATCACGATGGGGGTGGGGGGTGTCCGAGAACACATCACGTGTAATTTTTGAACACAGTCGGAAAGTCATAAAATAACGAAATTACTCAATAATTTGCGTGATATGTCACACAAATAAAAAAAAAACAAGTTATTGCTCTTTTTTAATTAACTAACTTAACTCATACTAATTCCGAAAAATACACGTGATCTTGAATGGGGGGGAGAGGGTAGCGTTATAATCACCAAATATCACGTTTCATGATAGGTTATGCCTAGGAATTTTATCAAAATCGGTGATTACTGTTCCTCTTAAACTATCGCTGGAACTAGTATTACATTTCGGCGCCGCGTTTGATGTCGACCGACAGCTCCGCTACAATTTGTTCAACTAATGGACTGGCCTTTTTTAGGGTTCCGTACCTATAGGGTAAAAAACGGGACCCTATTACTAAGACTCAGCTGTCCGTCCGTCTGTCTGTCTGTCCGTCTGTCACCAGGCTTTCTCTCATAAACCGTGATTGACAGTTGAAAATTTCACAGATGATTTGTATTTCTGTTGCCGCTATAACAACAAATACTAAAAAACCGAATAAAATAAATATTTAAGGGTGCTACATACAGCAAATGTGATCGTTAACGTTAACTTTGCACCTCATTTGTATCAGGCGCCACACATACCAGGTGCAAACTTAACTTAACCCGGCCAGTTCAGAGGGAAAGTGTTTGTTCGGTGCACGTGTCCAACTCGCACTTGGTCGGTTTTTTTTACAATACCCATTGCGAACCGAGTTTGAGCTCTCACTTCAATAATAATAATATCGACATTACAGTTACTAACTCACAAGCTGAAAATGTAGCTACCTATTTAGATTACAGAACGGGTTTTCGTGTCGTTCCAGTCGAGTATTGAACCTAAAGTTGACGGATCTAATGACGTCTTTATCCGAAATATCACCACTATAATATATGTCTACTTTATTGATGTTTTTAGGGTTCTGTCTTTAGAAAAAGTAATTTTTACGGTACCCTTCGTGCGTGAGTTCGACTCGCACTTGGCCGGTTTTTTATTTATCTTTTATTGACAACCAGCAGTTCGATTAGCTACAAATCTTCGTAATATGGCCGACATCGCTCACATGGCTATGTCCCTGGAATTAAACCTATTTCGCCTTTTTTATCAAGTGCTGTTAAATATAATTTGAGTTTTGATATAGAACTTTGAAATTAACCCACCAAAATATAAAAAGTGTAATAATAAGCGAAAAACCGAAATTGAATACCGTTATTTTCGATGAAGCCGAATACCGGTATCCGATCCCTGTTTATACCCTAGTTCTCTAATTCGATGGCCCAAGTTGTTCGTCCAACCCAAGGTGACTCTCAAAGTGACACAATTAATATCACATATTTGACTGTATCTTGCGTAAAGTAAGACAAAGTCAGTACAAAGTCAAATAAAACCATTGTTCTAAGAAGCTATTTACACCTACCAGTTACATAAATTGAGCTTTAATTGGATTTAGAAGATACAGAATTACTCGAGACTAATAAAATAGAAATGAGTCACTATTATAATTAAGCTAAATGATATCCGAATTCATCCACGTGGAGGTTCATGATGCTACAGTTGATAATTTCGGGCTAAAATTAGCATTTTAACATCAGCCTAGCTATCAAATGTACAGTCGAGTTCATTTACATCTACACACTTACGAGAACAAAAATATCTGAACACGACCCTATTGTCAGGAGTATAAAGTCGTGTTCAGATATTTTTGTTCTCGTAAGTGTGTAGATGTAAATGAACTCGACTGTACCTACCAAAAACATCAAAAACCGGTCTAACAGTTTAGTCGAAGTATATGTACCCATTAGGATTTTTCAGGTTGGTGATCTCCAAATAGCTTATTTCAGTAATATTTTTTTACAAACTAAATAATTTTCCACTCCAATTGTTATTGCTAATACCTTCGTTGATAAGTCTACGTTTGGATCGACAGAAAAGGGTCTGTCTATATTCAGCACCTTTAACCCTTTGAGCGCCGAGCGGCAAAGCAATTCACCGTGCGTGCCACTGACGCCAAGCCAAAAAAAAAAAAAAAGTGCTCCAAAATCAACAGAGATTAAGAAACACAGATAGTGGTTTGAATTAGCATGTTTTTGACCACTGAAATTTTGACGTCAATAGACGTCGTTGGCGTCAGTGGCACGAATTCCCGATGACGTGATTTGCCGTCTTTGGCGGTCAAAGGGTTAAATTTGACAGGTGGATGATTTGTGCGGTACATTTGAGCGCCTTAGATAAAGCGACGGGCAGCGATGTGGTTCGAGTATCAGCGTTAAATGTTAAATGTTGCAACTAGAAGACCGCTGGAACGTTACGCTTATTAAAGACTTAATTCGCGCAGAGAAAAAAATGAATTTTCAGGCATATCTCCATAGCCTAGTACAGTCGAGTTCTTAAATAATTTATGGGCAAAAATGTGATCAGAAATATCTAACCACGTATCTAATAGATACTATCTATCCGTTAACAATTAGTAGAGGCGAGTTCAGGATCCTCTTTTTTTATAGACAAACGCTTCACCGAATGCTTTATTTTATCGATATTTTCCTCGGAAGTCTTAATTTTTTCAGAAATCTTGAAAATGTCAACCTATAGATTAGGATAGGTTAGGTTTGTCTTATCACATTCCAAAATATTTTATGGTTTCAGAAAAAAATGCTTTCGATAAAATGATATTTTTATGAAATGAAAATTCGATATTTGAGTCATTTTCAAAAAACGTGTACATAGTTAAGACGTGTACTTCCAACTATCGTTACACAAAGGAATCAATTAAGTTTTGTTTTAGTTAAAGCCCTTAACTATGTACATGTTTTTTGAAAATTACTCATATGACATGACGTTTACCTTTTCTTTTATTATTTATTCCACAATACCTCCGGCCAAAACAGCTAGTGAAAGCCATTAAAAAAAACTAACCTGTCCTTCTAAGAGCATAATGCTGTTAATGAAAGTGACATTTCATATAAGGTGACACATTATTTTCCCTCAATTTTTTTTTAAACGCTGTACAACCGTTTTCGTTAGCTAAGAGGACGAAATACAATTCTTAAATGAAAAAATAAATTACTTACATATATGGAATTTTGAAAACGTGTCAAGAAAAAGACATCCCCCACACTCAAAATCGCTTCAAGTGGGGCCATATCATACAGTTTATTTGCACGATATAACGGCTAGACGTCCGTCTGTCCATCCATCTTGCTCTCGGCCTTCGGCTGGACTATCGATCACTGAACATTTGCATTTCCAGCCGGCGCCGAAAGCCCCGCGTCTCTGTGCAGCCGTGTTGTTTACCCCTGCTGTGAATTCCGACAAACCGGCCAAGTGCGAGTCGGACTCGCTCACCGAGGGTTCAATACAAGCACTTCCCATCTTAACTGGACAGGTCAAGTTAAGTTTGCACCTGGTATGTACTGCGCCCCAAACAGATTAGGTGCAAAGTTAACGCTACCGATCACGTTTGTTGTATGGGAGCCCCACTTGAATATTTACTTTAATCTAGTTGAGGTATTTATTATTATAGCAGCAACAGAAATACATCATCTGTGAAAATTTCAACACACGGTTCATGAGACAGACGCCTGGTGACAGATGGACAAGACACTGATAGGCAGACGGACAGCGGATTCTTAGTAATAGGGTCCCGTTTTTTACCCTTTGGGTACGGAACCCTAACAATGTGTTTTGACGCTATTTTAGGAACTGAATTTAGAGAAAGATTCTCTCTTGACGACGCGGCTGGCGCAGTGGTAGCGCTGCCTACTAAGCCGACAGTACTGGGTTCGAATCCCGGCAAGGGTAAATATTTATGATATTTGGGTGTCGTGTTCCAAGTTTTTGTGGCAAAATTGTATCCCCAATAAAAATCCTTGAGTTGACATGTGTGTCTATGGTGACATGATGTTATTAACATGTTCACGGACAAAGAACCATTTTGAAAATTGCATGCTGCGGCGCAGACAAAACTCATACAAAAAAATAGTGCGTGGAGTCCCTCCGCGCGGAAGAAGTGAAACTTCGTAATGTGGAAATGAAAATAGGAAGGGGTAGAAATTGATTTTTAGTGAACTCATATTGTTTCTTTAAGACAAACTTCTTCAGTCTCGCTCTGTCTCTTTCTATTCCCCCTCCCCAAGAGCGTTGAACGTTTAACGCAACAGTGCTTTCCTATCCCCTGCACGGTAGCGTTAAACGTTTAACGCCACCTTGTTGGAAGTCGCATTAGAAGTTTCACTTCAATAAGTTCTAGCCAAAAACGGCGCGAGGCATTTTCCTTGAGTTACATAAAAAGAGTGATAGTTTTGCAAAGATAAGTCATCGTCAGAGATAAGTCGTCGGGCAGAAAGGTTCTCGAGTGGAGCCCACGTACCGGCACCTCTAGCACAACTGTCACAAGCGACTATTTCTCGCGCGAGATAATTGTCCGTCTCTTTCTGTGCAGTAATGTTAGAGGGTGACGGGAAGCGCTATGTCGCGCGACAAGAGTCGTGAAGCATAGTTGTGCTAGACGGGCTGGTTAGAGTTGCGGGGACATGTGGAAGTCTATTGAGGAGGCTTGTGTCCAGCCGTGGACGTCCTATGGCTGAATTGATGATGATGAGAAAGTCGTCGTCCACAGACAATAGACATGGTGTCGTATAACGAGGGTCCTAATTTATGTCTCTCGACGTACTGTCAGAGGACCTCTTATGCACAAAAGAAATATGCGCTTAGGGCAACATTTTGTGCCCCCATAAGAGAGGATTCCTGGACACAACAGGTCTCAGCAGTGAACTCTAAGATAGTCGACGCGGCACATAAAAGGCCCATAGCAAATATAATAAGTATACTGCCCGTGCGAGTCTTAATATTGAACTACGGTAATTTTACTGTTATTTACTGTTGCTATTGCAATGTAAATTAGCATCATGATTTTCCACAAGTCAGTATATTTTATCCAAAGATAAATTTGCATTGCAAGGTTCCCTGGTACAGCAACGAAGAAGAATAAAATGAACAACATTGTTGACGAAGTGAATCAAACAACTTTTCAATTAAAGAACGGAAGCTTAGATTAGCCCAACATCCTGGCTGCTGCGAAGTTGAGAACAACTCATAAATAGAACACAAAGTTAAATAAAAGTTGATTAAGTAGTCCGGCTGTTTACGGCCCAGTTGTAAAGGGATAGACTAGAAATAAGTAAACAAAATGCATATAATAGTATCAGGGGATGTTTTGCAAATGGTGATGCATGAAATCAAGAGACCAGGGGGGTAATTCGACCAATTTTAGAGAGATGATGGAGGTCCCTCCACTTCATCGCCATCCGTCACTTTTGACGTGTCCCTACTTGACAAGTTGCGATATCCCTAGAACATCACAACTCCATCAATCCGGTCGCGGTTAATTTGCGTTTATTTTGTATAAGACGGCATACTTTTACTTCACCGTGTAATGCGTCAAATCAGTCAGTTACGTTTCATTCAAAACAGAAAATCATATGCATGAATAGCATTTTTGACAATCGTTATCGCCTTCGTATTTCCAAAATTGACATGAGATATGTCACTTGAAGCTCATTGCATTTTAATGACAGTTCAAAGGCGATTTCACTGTTATCTAATAGAATTTTGACGTTTTGCGATCTCTCACACGGCATTCTCGAATTAGGTCCCAGGATGTGGTTAATACTAGATTCTAAATTAATGTAGTTTCTTTTTGAACATGACTTGAACTGTTTTAGGGCATTTTAGCCCTCACCAGCAGCGAGTTGTATAACCCGCTAATGGGATTATCTTCGCGCCACAGGACAGGAGTGATTTCTAAATTAATGTAAGTGAAAAGTATATGTTATAGTGGGACCTCAACGGGGGTGACATAGTCACTGTGACAAAACCTCTTCCTAATTAATGATGATAAAAAAATTATGTGCAGCACGCTGCACCAGCCTAATACCAGCTTGGAGAGCTTCTTCGTTTAGACGGAAACAAGTGTCAAAGTTCGTACCTAAAAGAAATAAAAATAAGAATGACCATGTAAAAAAATATGTTTCTGTTTTTGCCCTAAGGTTGACTGGTAGATGGGATTATAACCGCCTCTTGTAGATAAAGCTTTAAAAACTAAATAAATGGTTAGAGTAGGTATTCTGAGTAAAAAATGCATTCAAGCGGCTATATTTTTTTAGTAGCAATCTCAGAGATAATACCTATTGCAGGCGCTTGTTTATAGCGTATTGTCATTGACAAAAATATAACGGACATTGCACGACTTCGACGGCAAGCGGCAGTGACGCGCGGAGGCATACGAGTGTCTCACTCATATGGCCCTCGCGCTCGGACCTCTCGCTCAACCGCTCGCCGCGGCCGCTGGCCACCGAAGTGGTCGCTGGGCCGTAACAATTTTTTTTTAAATTTTAAATTAATTCAGATTATTATAATAAGTTTAAAATAATTCCTAACATATATTACTCAAGTTCTTATCTCACCACCTACTATTTTCTGCTTAATTTTGTTTTCTCCACTACCCAAAGGTTGTCTGGAAGAGATCGTTATTTAGCGATAAGACCGCATAATTGTCTACCATTGTTTAATTTAAGATTTCTCATCTAATATTTTTCTTGTTGGTGTGCAATAAAGTATTGTTGTATTGTATTGTATATATAAAAAACCGGCCAAGTGCGAGTCGGAATCGTGCACTGAGGTTCCATATAATACAAACACTTCCCATCTTAACTGGGTGGGTTATAGCGCCGCATACAAATGAGGTGCAAAGTTAACGCAATCGAGCACGTTTGTTTTATGGCAGCCCCACTTAAAAAACATTTATATTTTTTCTGTTTTTAGTACTTATACCTATTTGTTATTATAGCGGCAACAGAAATACATCATCCGTGAAAAATTCAACTGTCTAGCTATCGCGGTTCATGAGATACAGCCTGGTGACAGGCGGACAGACAGATAGACAGACATACAGACAGACGGACGGACAGCGGAGTCTTAGTAATAGGCTTCCGTTTTTTACCCTTTGGGTACGGAACCCTAAAAACATTAAGTTCAAGTACGTTAGCTCTGTTTAAAATTTTAAATTACAGGCACGGTATATTTTAGCTTTGAGAAACTTTCAGACAACCCAGTCCCCGATCTCATCAATTTTAACATATTATTATACAATTTACCTACGAGAAAAACAAGTGAACTCTGAAATTCAACAATCGAATTTCGCTCCGAAGTTTAGTACTTAAATTAAATAAAGTTTCCAAACTTGACATCAATCTTTTGTGTCTATCACAAAAACTTGAGTTGTGAACTAATTTCGGGCTCACGTCTGATGTTTGGAAAGACATGACTGTACTGTTCTGTTTTTGCGTCAGGATTCTATAAACAAGAATAATGGCATATAGGTACATATAAATTGCTAGCTAGTTGAGTAACTACGAGTATTCTATACAAAAGCTTTATGTTTTTCACCTCATTTCACCTTGAACGATATGGCGCGTTTATAACTTCATATCGCCATCATCATCATATCTGCCGATAGGCCGATGGACGTCCACTGCTGGACAAAGGCCTCCCCCAAAGTTCTCCACAACGATCGGTCTTACGCCGCCCTCATACAATTGCTGTCCGTGATCCTAACCAGGCCGTTGGTCCACCTTGTTGGTTTATAAATTATATTTATGTAATGATAGGTTGCCAGCAAGCGCAGCGTAGGACGTCCACCTACAAGATGGACAGATGACCTTATAAAGGTCGCCGGAAGGCGCTGGATGCAGGTCGCTTCCAACCGGTATATATGGAAGTCCAAAGGGGAGGCATATGTTCAGCAGTGGACGTCCTATGGCTGAGATGATAATGATGATGATGAATGATAGGTTGAAGAGAAGCTTGGAAAATTACGACCAAGTTCAAAGAACAAATAACTTATTTTTCACCGGCGTCTTTTTATTTTTTTTACCGTAAATACTCTTCCTTTTTCTCTTATCTGGTTTGCCTATCCTTTATCCTCAGAGTTAGGCACACCAGAGGCCCGTCCGATCAATGACCCTGGAATTTCACAATCTAAGACAGCTGAAGAAACCTCAGTTCAGTTCAAACTCGTAACTGTTCTGATACTTAACTAAGCACTACTCTAAGTGGCACTGATAATTTGGCATCGGAATTCTGGTAGCATGGTAGCACTAGACAGCTATGTAGCCGATACAATTCATACTCATTTTTTGGGGCTGAAAAAGCAAAAAATTACAAAAATGTGCCTTTTCAAAACAACTGCGTTGTAATAATTTATGACGTGACCTTAGAATAAGTACGCTTAGAACGAGAGTCTGCATACAAAAGATTTGCGAAAGATGAAGCCACTTTTGGTTCTATGTTTGCGTGTCTACGAGCCAATCATAGAGACGTGTTGCTTGCGACGTTGACGTTGTGACAGACGCACACGGACGTAACTCAGTCCGTGGCTACAAAACTTGCTTCACTTTCGAGCCATTACTAGGTTCCTAGGCGTATTTATTTTAAAGACGTGACTTACATCACCTATTTATTACCTTAGGGCTATTCATTACTCAGTTACTTATCTTCCAAAAATCGAAATAGATCTCAATTTATTAGTTTCCGTACTACAATTTCGTGTCATATATTTAATTCCATCATCACTTATTTCTAAATTGGATATTGACGTGAAAGTAATGTGAGTAGATTTCAGTATGCGAGTGGCTCTGGGCCTTGTAACATTCTATTGACACAATATGTCTGAACTAAAGGCAATAAAAATACTCAATCTCATTGAAAATATTTTCTGCATTTATCGAAACTATTCATCAATTCGAGGGAAAGAGAAATCCTTAGTGACTTTTCGGATTTTTGTTGAAAGTGGTTTCATTTTGTTGTATTATGTGGTTGTAGCTAAAATCAGTATCGACGGCTTTAAAACGACCAACAGTGTTACCCTATTTACTTTTAATTTCATTTATATGTTTACTGGTGTTGTTAATAGCATAGTAGTCATAATTCTAGGGCTATACAACTCGAATCATTATACAATATTGGTTAATGACTTCAACGCGATAAATAAACTATTCGAAAATGATTTGTTTTACAAAAACTTCGTAATCAAGCAAAATAAAAAATGTCTTATACATGTGACACTATTCTTTGTAGCGTTCAATATAATTTCAATACTTTACCTAAATGATACATGGAGCGTGTTGTTAAACGATACACTAACGGCTGTTATTATATTAGTGGAACTTACTGTTCAATATCGATTTTATTTTGAAAGTATGGTGTTTTACGAGTTTATTCATATTATCGTTGCGCTTTTAAGATACCTGAACGAGTTAGTGTCGACGATGATCACCGAATTGAGCACAGACGAGTTGACGAGTGGTGAACTGTTGCGCATGCGCAGTGAGCTGGAGCGATGCGCGAGCGTCATGTGTCACCTTTCGGACGCCAGTAACCGACTGAAGCACTGCTTTGGAGCACAGGTTTTTTTATAATGACTTAGTAAATAAAATAAAAAAATACTATAATCTAAGGTGATGGAGCCACCCGGTAAGCAAACAAGCCTGCGTTGGGTGGCACCGCTCTAGATTCCTTTAAGTTACAGTATTTTGTTTTTATTATGCTTTTATATAAGCTGGGCTTAACTAATTGTATTTCATTTACCGATGGAAATTCTAGTTTAGAATATTTTTTATTATATAGACAAAAGCTGACTATCGTTCTCCGACAGTGCTTTATTAAGTCTGGATTCAGTCATTTTTTTTTTCAAGAATAACGCTCTTTTTTGGTTCTATATTGACTCCTAGGATTCGTCGAATGATTCATTTCGCCGGAATATCATTTCGTAGAAAGTATTTTTCTTAGCAACCGTAAACTACCTATTTGAGATTGTTAAACCAAATGAATACGATGATATTTGCAAGAATTACGATATTTTAAGGGTTAATGCATGATTAAATACAAAAAAAAATACTTTCTACAAGTTACATTTTATGGGCAGTAATCGAAACAAAAATAACACGTTTGGAATAAATGTTATCTTTTTTTTGCAGATTTCACTGTCTCTGTATTCAATTGTTCTATTTTACATAGCATTATTATATCAAGGAATCCAGTATTTAGTAACTAAAGTGAGTACTTACTGCATATTACCACAGAATAGTGCTACTACGTAGATAGCACCTGACGTTTATGAAATTACTGCGCGTCTAGCATAACTATGTCTTTATACTGTGTAACTATGCTACGCGACTCTCTGTAGCGCGACAAATACTACCTGACACTTTCCTTTCAATATCGTGCGAGTGAGACAGCTTATTCTGAGTCGCGCGGTAAGATATGCCCCGCTGGTTTAGTTTGGTTATCCAATTATATCACAAAAAACGTATCACAAATGATTCGCAAACTAATCGTTTTAAAATAGATTGTGTCACAAATTGATCGTTACACAAATTATTTACTTGACAAAACACCAATTGAAAATCTATTTATTTCACAAACACTTAAATTAGCAAAACAATGTACGACAAAGTAACGTTTGCTAAAAATACATTGATTTGTATTTAATAAATCATCAACAATGTGATGATTCATTTATTATTTAAGATATGAAGAGTGTGAAATGATGCAGTTGTAAAATGTACCCTGTTATTTGTCAAATGACCATTTGTATTAAGAAGAGATTGTGAAATGATTCGGTCGTAAAATGTAAATTTGTCAAATAATAATTTGTAATTATGAACAGTTTGTGTAATGACGCAGTTGTAAATTGTACATTTGTAAAATAACCATTTGTGAAATGATTGTTTGCTATTTTTTTCTAATTATGGTAAACCGATTATTAGCAGTAAGTATACTTAACAGGAACTGTTATGGGAAGTCAGTTTATGGAGCTTCCTGCTGACGCTGGCTTTGAATGTGTCTATGAAGACCCTAGTGATGTTGAGCGGACAGCGCGCGCAGAATGAAGCCGACACCTTCGATATCAAGTTAGCTGAACTGCTCAACTTACTAGTAACAGGTAAGTAAACCTGATAATTGAACGGTCTTCCTCTCTCAATTAAACAGGCACCGAGTAAGCTAGTGTTTAAAAAGTCCGTGTGCAGCTTCTTTGCTGGCAGAAATGAAGTCTCGTAGTCTATCTGCTTAGTATGTTTCATCGCTGTATATATTTATGTATATATTTATTTATATTATATATGTTTATATTATATTAGATGTATGTATATATTTACATGTATAGCAAATTATGTATAAGTATTATAATTATGTTTTGTTACTTATGTGTAAGTTAGTTGCACCGCCTACAATTTTTCCGCTTTGCCCTAAGGTTGACTGGTAGAGAATGCCTCATGGCATTAAGTCCGCCTTTTGTACGATAAGTTTTCTTTTGTGCAATAAAGATTAAATAAATAAATAAAATAAAATAATTAAAACATCGCGAAACCTTTCAAAATTTCATTTCAAAATTTAAGACTCAATCCAACATAGCTAAGGACCTCTACAGACCAGGCTTTTGATAAAAATAGCTACGATGTTTGCGGCATCGTCTGTGTCTGTACACACAAATACCTACACAGATAGACACAGATACACATGTTAAACTTATACCACCCTTTTGTCGGGGATTAAAAAATATTTTCTGGATCTAACGATTCTAAAGGTATTGCTAAGTATTTGCCAGTGTTTAAATTATGGAGTTCTTCAAAAAACGGGTGCGAATCCCCAGGAGCTGCAACCGTCCATAGGCTTTGGTAACCGCTTATCATCAGGCGGACCGTATGATTGTTTGCCACCTGCTTCCTAAACTTAGGTTTAAAATTATATAAATATAATAAAAAATATATATACGTAGTTATCGGTATTCACTATTGTTAATATCAGACGTTTAAAAGTTATAACAAATTATTCGCAGTACATATTATACTATTGATACTGTAATGCATTATGCAATGTACCGGTGGCTCGTATAAACGCCCACCACGCGTTGTGGAAATTTTAGCCTTCGTTAATGCTTCGAAAAAACATAAGTCGTTATGAATCGTCTCTCTCTTTCTTCCTGACTATTTGTCCCACATGGTGGTGGACTAAGCCTTCCCCATCTTCTTCCTCCACTTATTGACAATTTGAATATTTTTTTCAGTACCGGGTCATGAGGCGGATGAATGCGCGCGAGTGGGTCGTGCGCTAGCGCGGCGACTGCGCGCGGCGCCGGTGCGCGTGCGGCTGCTAGCGGCGCCGGTGCGCGCGGCGCTGCTGCTCGACGTGCTCGCCGTCGTGCTCAACTACACCGTCATACTGCTGCAGTTCAACCATGTGGTATAGTGGCGCGGCGCCGGTGCGCGTGCGGCTGCTAGCGGCGCCGGTGCGCGCGGCGCTGCTGCTCGACGTGCTCGCCGTCGTGCTCAACTACACCGTCATACTGCTGCAGTTCAACCATGTGATATAGTGGCGCAGTGCCGGTGCGCGTGCGGCTGTTAGCGGCGCCGGTGCGCGCGGCGCTGTTGCTTGACGTGCTCGCCGTCGTGCTCAACTACACCGTCATACTGCTGCAGTTCAACCATGTCGTATAGTGGCGCGGCGCCGGTGCGCGTGCGGCTAATGCAGAAAAATAATAATTATTCATTTATTTTAGGCATCGACATATTTAGATAAAATTGTTTTGTATTATACAGGGTGTAACCGACGGTGTACCGAAAACTGAAACCATGGCTTCAGACCATTATTCTGGCCTGGAAAATCGTGGAGATTTCTTTGAGAAAATTCACAAATTTTCCTCGCGAGTTTTCATTTTTTTTTTCTTTTTCCGTTAATCGAACTCTATCAGTCAGTAACAATTTTTCATGAAAAATCGCATGAAAATTGCATTTTCCGCAAAACACGCAATGTATCACAAACAGTATTATGTAAGCTTTACGGTACAACACAGAGAGTGGAGTGGGCAGATAACGGTACTGGCCGGTCATTGATCCGCCAGGCCAGTCAGTGCGCTCGCGCAGCTCGGACGGCGCGGTTGGTTGCGGTCGGACGCATGAATAATGTTTACCTACCCGCACATTTTATTTGCTTTACTTGCTTGAATGAAAATCTTGTTAGACTGTTTTAATTTATCGCTCAGTTGTTATTGGTGTTAGGTAGTACACTAGTTGTGATCTGTGGTTGCGTTGTTTTTGTGGTTGCATTCATTCATGTCATTCGATGCGCATTGGCTTAACGGTATGTTTTGCGCTGACGCGTGAGTGGAATGGGGAGCGCCCGGACCGGTCGATGCTTGCCGCGTGCCTCCCTCCCCGCGCGTCTGCACCCGAGAGAATTGGACGCAATACATTGCGCGTCGAGTTTTATAATTTATTTTGGAAAATCTTATCCTTGAGTTTTCCGAGAAAATGAACACTCGTTTTCAGTTCATGATTATGGTCTAAAACTACAGTTTTCGTTTTCGGTACGCTGTCGGTTACACCCTGTATAGTGTACCTGTCATAAGTAACGATCCTTTGTGATGACTGTGGACATTTATTTTCATTTGTATAATAAGTGATTTTATTGTCATATTTATTCTACATTATTTAAATTGTTATATTACGTATTTGAAATTTCTTGACATTATTTTTTCTTAATTGCCTATTGAATTATGACTGGCTGAATTTGTTTATTTTGTTTATTATGTTGACGATCACCGTATACATTCGTGTTAATTGACTATGTGTAATTTATAATGTATCCCTATATGTTTATAAATAATGACACAAAGGTAAATTAAGAAAGAAAAATTGAATGCGATCTACTACAATCGAAGCGGGGTTATTTTTCTTTCTTAATTTACCTTTGTGTCATTATTTATAAAAATAAAAATGTGGTATTACCACATAAAAAATAGGAATCGATAAAAAAAGATTCTATACAGATATCCCTATATGTATCTGTTAAATAAATATAATCTAATCTAATAATCTAATCATCAAAGGCCCATAGATAAATACCTTACAATCTAAAATACATATTAAATAATAAAATACTAAACAACTGTGTAATTTTTTTTTTCTACGTTGTGTTGCGTAGGTCTCCCAGAAATGACCCTGAAATATCGCGGAAGCTAAGACAGCTGAAGGTATCTCAGTTCAGTTCAGACTCGTAACTGGAGTGATAACTCGGCACTACACTTATTCTCTCTAGGTGGCACTCATAATTGGCATCGGACTTCTTATCAGAAGGTATCACGGTAACTTTAGAAAGCTATGGAGCCCATATTAACATTCAAATATAATTCCAAACTACCTCTATGGTTATTGTGGTTACCGTTCCCGAGTATTCAATGATCAAAATTATAAATAAAATAAAATTCGTACAATATTACAAACTCCTAGATTTAACTATATTAATTCACAATTTCATGCCTTTTCTAGCCATCATCATCATCATCATCATCTCAGCCATAGGACGTCCACTGCTGAACATAGGCCTCCCCTTTGGACTTCCATATATACCGGTTGGAAGCGACCTGCATCCAGCGCCTTCCGGCTATTAAATATTACGAAGATAAACAAGATTTCTTTATATATCAGCAACTATAATATTCTTCTGTAAAGACACAAAGTTACAGTGACATAACAAAATAAAAAATAATACCATAGAGAGAACCTGCCTGGTTATTAATACCGCTATACAGCCTTGTATAATTTACAATCTTCAATACTCCCACTAAAATTATACATAGGTAACTAACTGTAAACAAACCCTACATAATTTAACTTCGTATATAAAAAATAAACTAGATAAATTCAAGTTCTTTTAAGTCTGAATTTTCTTTTCCACCTGGATCCTGTTTATGGCCATATAACGATCTTATTAGCTTACACGTTTGATTTGGTTGTACTCCCACTTCAATTGGACAGGCTTCATGCCTTGGACTCAAACACTACATTTTCCCTGGGGCTAAGAGTGATGTTGAGTGAACCTACATCACTCACATCAAAATTCTTTGAAGGCATGTATGTTACGTCTTGTTCATCTTCAACAGTTCTCATACTTGCTTCACTATCATTGAATTCATCACCTGCACCACCTTCATTACTTTGTTGCTCATTTCCGTCCTCTTCTAATGAATTAAATGGCTGCTCATCAGCTGCCACTTCTTCCAAACATATTTTGGTAAAATTTGGTCTGATTACAGGAGTATTATTTTCATTGAAGACGCAGTTTCTTGAACAGTGTGCGACACCATATTTGTTGGACTTCTGCTGTTGAATAGCTTTAATGTTTAATTCGTACAAATTGTCCCTTCCTAAAGATGCGCACATGACTAAATCATTGCCATTATAAATTAATGCATCATTATTTTTCTTGAAGATTTGGTAACCTTGTCTTGCTATAACCCCTTCAGACAACAGATTGCGCTTGAAGTCTGGCACATACAGAACATTTTTCAAAACGCTCGTCTCCCACTGACTACTAACAAATCTCCTTATAAGAATACTTCCTTGGCCAAGTATTTTGACAGCCTCCTGGTTTCCTAATTTTAAAGAAAGTCCATTGTAAGGGCTCAAGTCATTAAAATACTCCTTTATAAAACAAATGTGGGCTGATGCGCCACTGTCAAGGATCCACTTTTCGTTATCTGTACTTTCATTATGATACGCATGAAATGCCAACATATTCTTCTCTTGACAGTTCTTCTTCGGTGCACGACATTCTTTAAAAAAATGCCCTCGCTTTCCACAGCATGGAAAACGGTGCTTCAGATTTCCTCTATCATTTAAATACATTTCTTTTGACAACCATGGCTTCTGTTTGGCCACAAAGAAAGCCATTTCACTATCTTCTTCCACACTTAGGCTCGCTTCTTCGTCTAAAAGACGCGCAGTCAAGTTCACCATAGTTTGCTTCGTAGGATCAAGGGACATCCATGCCTGACGAAGGGATCTGTATTTGGCTGGTAGTGAACTGAGGGTCTTAGTCATTATGGCCGTATCACTGATATTCTCCCCATTTTCCTTCAATTGTTTAGCCAAACTTTCAACTTTAGATATATGTTGAGCGATGTTGTCAGTAGCTGTCATTTTATATTGATAGAAGCGCTCATGTATTAACATTTTGGTCAGCTCTGATTTTTGTTCGTAAATAGATTCCAGTTTAGTCATCACCTCCGATGCGCTGTCACAATTTTCAACCAGCGCGATTTGTTTTAGATCCATGGCCGACGTAAGTATGAACATGGCCATGCCATCGTCTTTCGACCATTGTACCACCTCCGCATCCGCAGTCGGTTTCGGTGTCGTTATATTAAGACCTTTGGCTCTCAAGGCGCAACTGATCTGAAACTTCCATTGTTTAAAATTCGATCCGTCGAACTTGTCAACACACATTTTTTAATAAACTCCACTTCTTAACTTTTTTGTTAGAAATCAGGAACCGCGCTTTTTACTGCTCTTTGTTTATCTTTGCCACATGCCTGGGCCACATAACCTATTAAATATTACGAAGATAAACAAGATTTCTTTATATATCAGCAACTATAATATTCTTCTGTAAAGACACAAAGTTACAGTGACATAACAAAATAAAAAATAATACCATAGAGAGAACCTGCCTGGTTATTAATACCGCTATACAGCCTTGTAATATGGTGAATAGAGACTAAAGTACTATGTGTGACCTTACAAACGGTCCGGTAGTTTTGAATTTTTGATATGTTGTCTAGGATGGTTAGTCAGTGCTTAAAATGCAAAATGCACAATTCCCGCCCCTCCGCGCCCGCCGCCATATTGAAAAAACCGGCACGCTCTTCATATTTTTGCTCATATCTTCCTTTAGGAGCATTTTAGCTAGAAGAAAGCTTCGACAATGTTATAGAAAGTTAAATTTACTACATTCTCCATTTAATATATTTTTTCTAGGACAGATAGTTACGGAGATATCCACATTTAAAAAAACGTAAAAAATCGCAATTTCCTACTGAAAAACAAATTTCTGGATTATATCTTCGTTTAGGAGCATTTTAGCTACAACAAAGCTTGGGCAATGTTGTAGAGAATTAAATTTACTATAAATTACACTTCAAATTTTGTTTCAAGGACGGTTAGTTACGGAGATATGCACATTAAAAAAACAGGAAAAGTCGAATTTTCCGAAAATTTCTCAAAATTCTTGGTTTAGAACGCTGTCATTCAGTTACGGACTAGTCTAGGACAAATTAAAACATGTAGGAGATATAATTGCTTATAAAACTCATGTCCATTTTTACATACATTTTCGAAAAATGTGACTTTATTTTTTACATATCTCCGTAATTATCTGTCCTAGAAACAAAATTTCAAATGTAAATTATAGTAAATTTAATTCTCTACAAAATTGCCCAAGCACTGTTCTAGATAAAATGCTCCTAAACGAAGATATAATCCAGAAGTTTGTTTTTGAGTTGGAAATTGCAATTTCTTAAGTTTTTTTAAATGTGCATATCTCCGTAACTATCTGTCCTAGAAACAAAATATAAAATGAAAAATGTAGTAAATTTAACTCTCTATAACACTGTCGAAGCTTTCTTCTAGCTAAAATGCTCTTAAAGGAAGATATGAGCAAAAATATGAAGAGAGTGCCGGTTTTTTCAATATGGCGGCGGGCGCGGAGGGGGGGGGGGGAATTGTGCATTTTACATTTTAAAGACTGACTAACCATCCTAGACAACATATCAAAAATTCAAAACTACCGGACCGTTTGTAAGGTCAAAATCCTTTATTCACTGAATTATGATATTTTGTGAGTAGTTTCAATAAGTAGGTATATGTATAGAGTAAAAGTATATGAATAGTATCGACTCCCTTTTTCGTTTTTTTTTAATGGGTGAGATATATGGGTTGGAAAAGCAAAACATTACAAAAATATGCCTTTTCGAAACAACTGCGTTATAATAATTTATGACGTAACCTTAGAATAAGTACCTACGCTTAGAACGAAAGTCCTCATACAACGGATGAGCGAAAGATGAAGCTGCTTTTGGTCTTATGTGTGCGCTCAAAGTTGCACAGCGCGCTATGGAGAGGGCTATGCTCGGTGTTTCTTTGTGAGGTCAAATCAGAAATGAGGAGATCCGTGAACGAACAAAAGTCGCTGATATAGCCCAACGGATTAGCAAGCTGAAGTGGCAGTGGGCGGGGCACATAGCACGTAGAACTGACGGCCGATGGGGCAGTAAGGTTCTCGAATGGAGGCCACGCACCGGCAAGCACAGCGTAGGACGTCCACCCACAAGGTGGACGGACGACCTGGTAAAGGTTGCAGGAAGCCGCTGGATGCAGGTCGCTTCCAACCGGCCGATCTGGAAGTCACTGGGGGAGGCCTATGTTCAGCACTGGACCTCCTGTGGCTGAAATGATGATAATGATGATGTGCGCGTGTCTGTCTACTAACCAATCATAGATATGTTATGCTATGCTTGACGATGTGACAGATGCGCATACGGACGAAACTGAGCCCGTGGCTAACCTAAACCACTTTCGCCTTTCCACTTTCAAGCGATAACTATGTTTCTAGGCGTATTTATTCCAAGGATGTGAATTACATCATCAGCACACCTAGCACAACTTTGACAGGCGACTCTTTCTCGCGCGAGATAAGCTACCTATCCCTTTCTGTACAGTACTGTGAGAGAGCGACGGGTGATGCTATGTCACGCGACATGAGCCGCGAACCATAGTCGTGCTAGACTGGCTGGGCTATTCATTACTGAGTTATGTACCAAATATCAAAATCGATTTCAATTTTATTAGTTTCCTGGCTACAATTTGCTTATTTCTAAATAAATATTGACGCCCTTACTCCATTAATGAAAGTAATATGATTAAATTTCAGTATGCGAGTGGCTCAGCGCCTTGTAACATTCAATTGACACAATATGTCTGAACTAAAGGCAATAAAAATACTTAATCTCATCGAAAATATTTTCTGCGTTTATCGAAACTATTCACCAATTAGAGGGAGAAAGAAAACCTTAGTGACTTTTCGGATCTTTTTAGAAAGTGGTTTAATTTTGTTGTATTATGCGGTTGTGGCTAAAATCAGCATCGACAGTTTTAAAACGACCAACAGTATGACCCTATTTACTTTTAATTGCATTTATATGTTTACTGGTATGGTTAATAGCATAGTTGTCATAATTCTAGGGCTATACAAGTCGAATCATTATACAAAGTTTGTTAGGGAGTTCAACGCGATAAATAAATTATTCGAAAATGATCTGTTATACAAAACCTTCATAATCAAGCAAAATAAAAAAAATCTTATACACGTGACACTGTTTTTCGTAGCGATCACTATAATTTCAATACTTTACATAAATGATTCATGGAGCGTGTTGTTAAGCGATTCACTAACGGCTGTTATTTTCTTAGTGGAACTCACTGTTGAATATCGATTCTATTTTGAAAGTATGGTGTTTTACGAATTTGTGGATATTATCGTAGCGCTGTTAAGATATCTGAATGAGTTAATGTCGACGATGATCACCGAGTTGAGTACAGATCAGTTGACGAGTAGTGAACTGTCGCGCATGCGCGGCGAGCTGGAGCGATTCGCGACCACCATGAGCCACCTCGCGGACGCCAGTGACCAACTGCGGCACTGCTTTGGAACACAGGTGTTTTTATAATGACTTTAATTAAAAAAATATTGTATAAAAAAAATATTTCATATAAAATGAAAAATGTTTTGTCTTTTTTTTTTAATGTGGGTACACACAATTTTTATATTAAACCATTGATAAAAAATATCAAAGCTTAAAGAAAAATTGAATTGAGTTACCTTGTGAAAGAGACCTGTAATCGATCCTGGTCATTGCCGGTCCAACGCGTTAACTTTTCCGCCACGCTAACTCCCAAGCAACCTATTGAATTGTTTCTTATGCTTTGTGTCATTTAAATTTTTCTTTAAGCTTTGATCTTTGTATCAATGCTTTAAAATTCTTTTTATACTCGCGTACTTTAATCTGTCAATTATAATTTCACAGACAAAATCACAATAACGCACTTTTTAATCCTGTACCAAAATTCTATACTCTATGGTCCGCTACAGAACTTTAATATTCATAAGACATCTCTCTACTCGACTCTAATAATTACAAAAAGAGATGACATGATGTTCACTGATTGGTTGAAATTACTTTTCAAAAAATTTAACTATGATCACGAGGCACCCGCCATGACCATCGCGATCATGTTTTTTTTTAATAGGTCAGTTTTAGTTGAACGAAAAAGGTTACATCAAAAATAAAAATTAAAAGTGGGAATGACGATTAAAGTAAAAAAGTTTTTCTGTTTATAAAAAGTATTGTATGCAAGAGTTACACAATTAGGTCTTAAAATCTCGTACCTTACTTAGGCCACTCGGCAAGCCTCGTGACCTGAACGCGGTACTTGACTTTAAAAGCCTTCATTGTGCAACGATTGCATAAAATACTATTATTTCATAAACCACATTTGTCTGTAATCTAAGCTGATGGAGCCCCCCGGTAAGCAAACAAGCCTGTTGGGTGGCGCCGCTCTTCCTTTAAGTTACATGTCTTCAAAATCATTGCGTTGAAAGCATTTTTTTCAGCAACCTATATAAGATTGTTATAAATCAAACCTAATCTTACCTAACCAAATCAATAGGATGATATTTGCAACAATTACAATATTTTAAGGTTTAAAAGGTTGCATGATTTGATACAAAAAACGTTTATTTTCTACAAGTTCCATTTTCAGGACAGTATGTGTAATCGTAACAAAAATAACACGTTTGGAATAAATGTTATCTTTTTTTGCAGATTTCGCTGTCTCTGTTTTCAACTGTCACATTTTGCATAGTATTTCTATATCAAGGGATCCAGTATTTAGTAACTCAAGTAAGTTCCTACTGCATATTATCTTCTTTTTGTAGAAAGTGGCACGGCTAGCATAAATATGCCACGCGACTCTTTGTCGCGGGACGAATACTATTTGTCACTTTCCTTTCACTATCGTGCGAGCAAGACAGGTGATCCTGAGTCGCGCAACAAGCGAAGTCGCGGCAAGATATGCTAGCCCTGCTGGTTATGTTTGGTTATCCAATCATATCACCAAAAACGTTTCACAAATAATACATTTCACCAACAACTCCATGATCACAAACTAGTCGTTTCAAAGAACATTGTGTCACAAACTGTTCATTACACATTTTATTTATTTATTATTTATTAGGAAAACCAATTTGCTAGAAATACATTGTTTTGTATTTATTATTTATATAATCATCGAACATGTGATGCTGATGATTAATTATTATTTGATATTTGAAGAGTTTGTAAAATGTACATTCGTCAAATGATTTTTTTTGTAATATGAAGAGATTGTAAAATAAATAATAAATAAATAAATAAATATTAAGGGACAATCATACACAAATCGACCTAGTCCCAAACTAAGCAAAGCTTGTACTATGGGTACTAGACGATGCAGTTGTAAATTGTACATTTGTCAAATGACCATTTGTAAGATGGAGAGTTTGTGAAACGTATATTTGTCAAATGGCCATTGTGAAATGATTATTTGACAAACTATTTTTTTCTTAAACGATAGTACACCGATAAATTATCAGTAAGTATACTTAACAGGAACCGTTATGGGAAGTGAGCGTATGGAGTTTCCTGTTGACGCTGGCTTTATATGTGTCCATGAAGACCCTAGTGATGTTGAGCGGACAGCGCGCGCAGAATGAAGCCCACACCTTCGATATCAAGTTGGCTGAACTGCTCAACTTACTAGTGACAGGTTAGTACAAGATAAAACATCATGGGACCTCAGTCAGAGCTTTGTTACATTTAAGTATAACCTAAATCCAAAATTTAAAAACTCCAGACCCAACCAAACATGGATGAAAACCATCTCGATAGACAAGGCTTTCTATTAAAAATACCGCAATCAAATCGGATGTTTGGGATCGTTTGCGGCTTTTGCAAAACGCCAAATTCTCGTAGTGACTCTCGTAAAAATACCCAACACGCGTATTTAAAACTGCAAAACAGCCACGCCGCATACTCATTCTAAGCCTTCGTTATTGCTGGCAGATCGTGAGTCGTTTGTGAATCGTCTCTTCCTGACTATTTTATCCCACATGATGGTAGACTCAGCCTTCCCCATCTTCTTCCTCCTCTTATCTTCAATTTGAATATTTCTTCAGTACCAGGTCATGAGGCGGATGAATGCTCGCGAGTGGGTCGTGCGCTAGCTAGGCGGCTGCGCGCGGCGCCGGTGCGCGTGCGGCTGTTAGCGCTGCCGGTGCGCGCGGCTCTGCTGCTCGACGTGCTTGCCATCGTGCTCAACTACACCGTCATACTGCTGCAGTTCAACCATGTCGTATAGTGGCACGGCGCCGGTGCGCACGACGGTGCTGCGCGACGTGCTCGCTCCATATGCTCAACAACATACTGCTGCAGTGCAACCATGTCGTATAGTGGCACGGCGCCGGTGCGCACGACGGTGCTGCGCGACGTGCTAGCTCCATATGCTCAACAACATACTGCTGCAGTGCAACCATGTCGTATACCGAAGTTCCTTAAACCAAATCGCAAATTGGGATCACATGCATCCCAGAGGGTAAATGATGCTCGAATCGCAAAAATCAAATAAAAGGATATAATAAACAAGGCCATGCTAAAAGCCAAGCATAATATCGTAAATATATCTGTCAATTATGTTGAAATATCTAGTTACTTACTCATAATTTTAACTGGGTACGCGAAATAAGCTTGTTTGTGTCATCGAAAGTAACAAAAATATTGTTATCCGTGAACTTCACAAAACGAATACCATTAAACCGTTATCTACCTACAAAAATACTACAGCCAGTAAACAAGTACGAGTAGGTAAATAATAGTCTATTTCGAAACACAATAATGTTTTTTGAAATGATTAATGTGGGTAAATAAACACCACTGTTTTTACAATACAATACAATACAATACAATACAAATACTCTTTATTGCACACCTCCAACATCAAGGAATATACAACACAACATGAGATACATTCATATAACAGGCAGAGGTAAACAACAGGCGGTCTTATCGCTAAATAGCGATCTCTTCCAGACAACCTTTAGGTAGCGGAGTAGTTGAAAAATTAATGTTTGAAATTAGTAGGTGGTGCATAATAATTAAAGGACTAAATGAACGACTACCATAAAAGACAAAGGTAATAAACATACATAAATAAAAATATACAGATATACTTACATAAAATACTTAGACATAATAAATAAATATATTGTAAAGTAATAAATAAAACAAAAACAGTATGAGCCACAAAGTTAAAGGAGCGATTATTATTGCAGTGTACTAAGGGAGAGACAAGTAAAGTTTAATTAGGGTTCCGTAGTCAACTATAGGAACCCTTATAGTTTCGCAATGTCCGTCTGTCCGTCTGTCGGTCCGTCCGCGGCTTAGCTCTATTTTTTGATAAAGTCAGCAGTTTCGTAAATATTCGCTGCGGAAATCCAAAAAATAGCGTCCCTCCTCCAACATTTCAACCACGGGTCAAAAAATTATAGGAAAATTCATGAAAATGAGGCCTTATAAGTACTTTCAATAAAAAATAATTAGGTATATTAAAAAAAATCGGTCGAGCCGTTTTAGAGATCGCAAAATTTCATAATTTTCTTTGAAATGACGTAAGTGCCGCGTGGTGTCCTTATACTTCGAACGTTAAACATATTATTTAAGTGCCATACTACATTAAAACATTCCGCTCAATCTGGCGCGTATAATCGATAACTTCCAAAGGGAATAAGTAATTACCTACAGTTACTTTTGCGTTTACGACCTTTTTATAGGGCTTGAAATCTTTCTCGTAATTTAAAGTCTATTGTGAAGGATGGGCACCTACGGAACCCTACACTGAGCGTGGTCCGATATGCTCTTGGCCGGTTTTTGTTATATAAATATAAAAATCAACACGCAAACAAAATTTAAATTGCGCTCATAAGTGGTTCACACCGGGACTCGAACCCGGTATCTTTGGATTACCGGTCCTACGTCTCCTCAAGACGTTGGAGCGGTAATCATAAGATATTTATAGCTTGTATTGTATCTATATAGCAAGTAGGTATATTACATTAGTCAGCCCGTAAAGTATGTATTTCATATATACTTTATCTATTATACAAGCCCCAAACAAGGTAGGCAAGCGTGTGCTGCGTCTGCTGGAACAAGAGCCCGAATAGTCCATCCATCATCCCATATTGTAGACATCCGTATATATTTATATATATGATGTTTATTAGGATATGATATGATGATCGTATGATATATATTATGGATTATATTTTGGAATTACACATATCTTATTAAATGAAGACATTAGTCCTTAGTGTATCTGTGCATACTATTTAACTTGTTCGTTTGTCTATCTTCTTGGATATCCCATCATTTTCTCATTGGCTCAAAGGTTAACTGGAAGAGATCCCTTTTAAGGATAAGTTCGCCTTTGCACAAGTTTATGGTTTTGAAGTTTTGTGAATTGTTTTTGTGTACAATAAAGTACAATAATTATTCCTCGAATGTGAATAGTGGAAAGTAGTTTACATACATAAAATATACATACATATTTCTATTTACTATCAATAGTTTTATTTAAAGTGTGTAAATGTATGTATGTATTTTTGTATATACATTAATCATAAATATTTTATTTAAGTATTGACTTGTACCCTAGATGCTCTCTGTACAATTAGGTTTCTGATTTACGCCAAGTTCTAGAATCTATGTTTTGCCCTATGGTTGACTGTTAGATAATGGCCATTTGACATGAAGTCCGCCATTTGTACTGATTTCTATTTTGTGCAATAAAGTTTAAATAAATATACCTATTCATACAACACAATTTAATTTCCTTCTTTTTATTCGAAGTATTTTTTCAACATTGCTATCGATAGCGATCTCAATTTATTAGTTTCCTGACTTCAATTTAGTTTCTATATCTTTAATTCCATCACTTATTTCTAAATAGAATAGGATATTGACGGTCTTACTCCATTAATGAAAGTAATGAAATTAGATTTCAGTATGCGAGTGGCTCTGCGCCCTGTAACATTCAATAGACACAATATGTCTGAACTAAAAGCAATAAAAATACTTAATCTCATTGAAAATATTTTCTGCGTTTATCGAAACTATTCATCAATTAGAGGGAAAAAGAAAACCTTAGTGACTTTTCGGATTTTTGTAGAAAGTGGTTTAATTTTGTTGTATTATGCGGTTGTGGCTAAGACCTGTATCGACCGTTTTAAAACAACCAACAGTGTGACTCTACTTACTTTTAATTTCATTTATATATTTACTGGTGTGGTTAATAGCATAGTAGTCATAATTCTAGGGCTATACAACTCGAATCATTACACAAAATTAGTTAATGACTTCAACGCGATAAATAAATTATTCGAAAATGATTTGTTATACAAAAACTTCGTAATCAAGCAAAATAAAAAATGTCTTATACACGTGACACTGTTCTTTGTAGTGATCAATATAATGTCAATACTTTACCTATATGATACATGGAGCGTGTTGCTGAGTGATACACTTGCGGGTGTTATTGAATTAGTGGAACTAATTTTTGAATATCGATTATTTTTTGAAAGTATGGTGTTTTACGAATTTGTTCATATTATCGTTGCGCTTTTAAGATATCTGAACGAGTTAGTGTCGACGATGATCACCGAATTGAGTACAGACGAGTTGACGAGTGGTGAACTGTCGCGCATGCGCGGCGAGCTGGAGCGGTGCACAAGCGTCATGCGCCGCTTGGCGGACGTCAGTGATCGACTGCAGCACTGCTTTGGAGCACAGGTATTTTTATAATGACTTAACGTCAATTAGACAAACGCTGATTAGCGTTCTCCGCCAATACTTTACTAAGTCTGGATTTAGCCAAACTTTAATTTCAAGAATAACGCTTATTTTTGGGACTCCTAGAATAATTATTCCTCGAATGTGAATAGTTCAAAGTGGTTTACACTCAAGTGAAATTTTTCAGGAAAGAAGGTTATATTGTTTTTCCACAGATTGAAATTTCAGGGCAGTATGTGTTATCGTAAGAAAAATAACAAGTTTGGAATAAATTTTATCTTTTTTGCAGATTTCGCTGTCTCTGTATTCAACTGTTCTATTTTACATAGTATTTTTATATCAAGGCATCCAGTATTTAGTAACTCAAGTAAGTACCTACTGCAATTTCCTCTCTCAAAACCTTTTCATAGAGGTATACATATCTATAGGCACTGCGTAGATAGCACCTGCTGTTTATTCAATTACTGCACGGCTAGCATAACTATACTATGCGACTCTTTGTAGCGCGACAAATACTACCTGTCCCTTTCCGTGCGAGCAAGACCGCTTAATCCTGAGTCGCACGACAAGCGAAGTCATGGAAAGATATGCTAGCCCTGCGGATTTCCTTGTGATACATTGTTATCCATTAATATCACAAGAAACGTTTCACAAATATACATTTCACAGACAACGTTTGACAACCCCACCATTCACAAATTAAATAGTCGTTTCAAAAAACATTGTGTCACAAACTGTTCATTACACATAATATGATTAACTTGACAAATCATAATTTTGCCAATCCATTCATTTCACAAACGCCAAATCAACATTGGGCAAAGAACGTTTGCCAAAAATACATTACATTTTGTATTTAAGAAATCATCAAAAATGTGATGATTAGTTATTAATTTATTTGAGATTTGAAAAGCTTGTGAAATGATGCAGTAGTAAACCATTTGTGGAATGATTATTCGACAGTTGTTTTTTTCTTGAATTATAGTAAACCGATTACTAGCAGTAAATATACTTAACAGGAACTGTTATGGGAAGTGAGTTTATGGAGCTTTCTGCTGACGCTGGCTTTGTATGTGTCTATGAAGACCCTAGTGATGTTGAGCGGACAACGCGCGCAGAATGAAGCCGACACCTTCGATATCAAGTTAGCTGAGCTGCTCAACTTACTGGTGACTGGTAAGTAAACAAAAAAACATCGCGAAACCTCAGAGCTGACTCTCCGTTGCATTTCAATATACTTAAATTCAAAATAAAAAAAGACCCCCGGCCTAACCAAACATAGCCAAGGCCCAAGAACATCTCGACAGACAAGCCTTTCGATTAAAAAAACCGCATTCAAATCGGAATAAAATACCTAACAAGCGTTGTGGAAACTGCTAAACTGTCTCTCTCAATCTGAATATTTCTTCAGTACCAGGTCATGAAGCCGATGAATGCGCACGGGTGGGTCGAGCGCTAGCTAGACGGCTGCGCGCGGCGCCGGTGCGCGTGCGGATCTTAGCGCTGCCGGTGCGCGCGGCGCTGCTGCTCGACGTGCTCGCCGTAGTGCTCAACTACACCATCATACTGCTGCAGTTCAACCATGTCGTATAGTGGTGCGGCGCCGGTGCGCATGCGGCTGCGCGTGGCGGCGGTGCGCGTGCGGATCTTAGCGCTGCCGGTGCGCGCGGCGCTACTGCTCGACGTGCTCGCTGTCGTGCTCAACTACACCGACATACTAATGCAGTTCAACCATGTCGTATAGTGGCGCAGTGGCTGCGCGCAGCACCGGTGCGCGTGCGGCTGCTGCTCGACGTGCTCGCCGTCGTGCTCAACTACGCCATGTGCTCAACAACATACTGCTACAGTTCAACCAAGGCGCCAGTTCAATCAAATAATGGATATTATAAATGAGGCCAAGCTAAAAGCCAAGTAACACAATAAACCCGAGATATTTATGTTCTTAATTGATTAATTGGGACTAAAAATAACATTAACAAGATTGAATATTGTAAATTTATCTGTCAATTATATTGAAAGATCCAGTTACTTACTCACAATTTTAATTGAGTACGCGAAATAAGCTTGTTTGCGTCATCGAAAATAAAAAAATATTTTTATCCGTGAATTCAACTTCAGAAAACCAATACCATTAAACCGTTATCTACCTACAAAAGTAGGTACTACAGCCAATAAACGAATAGGCAAATAATAATTTATTTCGAAATACAATGTTTTTCGAAATGATTTATTAATTTGGGTAAATGCACACAACATTTTTTTATTGTTATGTAGACACAAAAATCAACACACAAAGAAAAGTTTAATTACGCTCATACGTGGTCCACATCGGGACTCGAACCCGGTATCTTTAGATTACCAGTCCGACGTCTCGTCAAGTTGTATCTATATGATGATGATGATGATGTCCTCCTTGACGTGTCCGTCAATGGCGAACCTGGCTCCATGACCTTCACGAGCGGCGATCATGTGCCCGAATATGGCTTGCAAAACCAAATTTGGTTTTAAAGGTTCTGTTGCACGGCGCGCAATGCAACTCACCCTTGTTGTTGTAGGTATATGTATAGGAAGGCTTTGGACGAGTCTTTATGTTAAGGCGTTTTGCGTCGAGGTCTTGCAAGCGACGCTCCTCAAAAACAGCGACCGCCTTCTGAACAGAGCTGCGCCATACCCCTCTCTGTTGTGCAAGGTCTTCCCAACTATCGCATGGGATGTTGCATGCGGTAAAATGGCGTTTGATGACGTCCTTATATCGCAGGAGCTGACCTCCTGGCATACGCTTACCTTCCTTTATCTGCGAATAAAACAAAGCCTTAGGTAGTCTGGTATCATCCATGCGCACGAGATGCCCGCACCATCTCAGCTGACCTTTCATGAGCAGGGACTCCATACCGCCAAGATTTGACCGTCTTAATACTTCAGTGTTCGATACTCGGTCCTGCCACTTAAGGCGAAGTATCGAACGCAAGCACCTCAGGTGAAAAGTATCAAGACGTTTAATGTCGCCTCTGTAGAGACACCATGTCTCAGTCGCGTACAGCAGAATTGGTAAGATAACTGCTTTGTACACAACAATCTTTGTATGGAGTTTGAGATCATGTGAGTCCCATACTCTTTTCCGAAGCATTCCGAAGGACGCTGCAGCTTTTGCAATTCGCGAGGATATTTCAGTTTCAAGGCGATTGTCGGCGCGAATAAAGCTACCGAGATACCGAAAGGATGTTACTTCCTCAAGCGCTCTACCGCCCAGAGTAATACGTGCTGGATCTGGCGTGGAACCACGTACGGGTTGTTTGAGCACTTGTGTCTTTGCTACGCTAATGATCAGACCAAATCTCTGACACGAGTCCTCAAGCCGGTTAAGAAATTGTTGTAAGCTGCTGACGTCATCTGCCATTAAACAGACATCATCGGCGTAAAGGGCGTCCACGATAGAGAGCTCATGTACCGATCTTTTAGCTCTAAAACGGTTCAGATCGAACACGCCCTTGTCTGTCCTGACACTTAGGCAAATCTGCCCGGAACCGTCGCCATACGAATCTCTCAGTACGGCAGCAAAATAAAGAGCAAAGAGAGTTGGAGCCATCACGCACCCTTGCTTGACGCCGCTAGTCACCATGAATTGTTCTGTGAAGTCGTTTTCATGCTGTACCCTGGCCATCATGCCATCGTGAAATTGACGCACTAAGTTAATGAACTTCTCAGGACATCCGGCTTTCGCCAACACGATCCACAGAGCAGATCTCGGCACACGATCGAACGCTTTCTCTAAGTCAACAAAACACATATTCAGAGGTCGATGCTGTTCGAGCGACTTTTCCTGCAATTGTTTGACAATGAAGATAGCGTCGACCGTCCCTCTACTTGGGCGGAAACCGCACTGGCTCTCTGGTAGGATGTATCTATATAGCAAGTAGGTAAATATTGTATATTATTACATAAGTCAGTCTCATACTTAGCCTATTATAAAAGCCCCTAACAAGGTACGAACAGCATTCAAGCGTGTGCTGCGTCAAGCATCCATTCTGCTGGACCAAGAGCCTGAATCGTCCATCCATCATCCCATGTTGTAGACTTCCGTATATATTTGTATTCATTATTTGTAGTTATTATTTAATGTGTGTATTTTTGAACATACGGTAATTATATTTATATTGATATTAGTATTTACTTGTGCCCTAGATGCTGTCTGTACACTTAGATTTCTGATTTGTGCAATGAAAAAGTTTAAATTAGTTAATACATATACCTACTCATACCTATAATCCCATTTTCCTTAGCAACACGAAATATTTCATTGAAATTACAAGCACTAAATATTATACCCACAATGTGAGCGTCGCTTATCGTAACATTTACTTTAGTTTCTAAGTATTTTTCCTTCTTTCTTTATTTTTATTTTTATTCAAAGTATTTTTTCAACATTGCTATTCATTTTCACGGTTGTATTTTATTTTTCTGCACTCTACCGCAATAACCATAAATTGTTCGAAAATTCAGCAGCTTAATGTGTGTATAATAAGCGTTGATACACAACCTGTCGCTATTATTCCCAACTTGGCTGGCACTCTGTCGCTCGTTTAGATTTATTTTGTACAGCCGTCAAATATATTGCACTAGACTACACACAACTACATAAGCATTTGCGGCGTTTACCGGGGACACCTAGGGCCGCGACAACAATAGTATTTTATGCAATCGTTGCACAATGAAGGTTCTTAAAGTCGAGTACTGCGTTTAGGTCACGAGGTTTGCCGAGTGGCCTAAGTAAGGTAAGAGATTTTAAGACCTAATTGTGTAACTATTGCATACAATACTTTTTACACGAGCAAAACACAGAAACATTTTTTACTTTAATCGTCATTCGCCACTGTGTACACTCGCTCAACGTATTCGGATGTGCCATCCAGTGAGGTAACGTGGCCAGCCTTGC
Organism: Apotomis betuletana; assembly: GCA_932273695.1. Lineage (NCBI taxonomy): Eukaryota > Metazoa > Arthropoda > Insecta > Lepidoptera > Tortricidae > Apotomis > Apotomis betuletana. The sequence goes on along the minus strand of OW026305.1, from coordinate 26,238,934 downwards.
CTACACTAATCCCACTATTTGTACTTATAGTTTAAGTAAGTTTCAATAGGTTTAATTAGCTCATAAGTTTGGTAAGGATGGTTTGAATATATCCCACACTACCTTCTCTTGTACTTATATTTGAGTAATTTAAATTAAATTAAATACTTATATGTAAACCTTATACCTACCAAACTTATGAGCTAATTAAACCATTTTTGGTTTGATAATTAACCTACTAACTGGGTGGGTACTAAAAGTTATAAAATTAAAATATTTAAGTCATCATTGAAATTTTATAGTTACTTACCTACTACGATAAAATTTAAGTATTCAAATCATCATTTAAATTTTATACGTACCTACACCTATTTACAAATTTTCAGTGTTTCAAAGTAGTTCACTTCGTACATTAACAATCTCGGAAAATGAGATTTGTGATTTTCTAAAGTTCAGACGACGTCGTTTTGGCCCCAGTCAACATTTGAATAACAAAGACCTTCGTCAATGTGTCTAGTGTCTAGCTTTTAGCCTTTGTCTCAGACTATTCTCTTAGATTTAACCCCTACCTTACCTGACACAGCAGGATCGCTATGTGGCTTTATTTCTACGAATGTTCTTGAGTGATTTTCTAAAACTAAGACTTTGAGCTAAACTAAGTCTGTCAATTGGACGAGGGCGGCGCACGACCGATCGTTGTGCAAGAGAACTTTGGGGAGGGCTTCGTCCTGCAGTCTATCGGCTTATATGATAATGATGATGATGATGATGATGATGACGATGATGATGATGATGATGATGATGATGATGATGATGATGATGATGATGATGATGACGATGATGATGAAGCGACTGTTTTCACCCTGACCTCGAGCTACTAAAATTAACAGCTGGGCCGGGACTTCAGTGTTAGCGGTGTCGGATCAAACCGGCAAACGCGCACGACGGCTAGTGGCGTACACTTCATACATCGCTCTGGTTTTGATTTACTGCGCGCCGCTCACCGCTGACGCCAGTCGCGTACAGACGTGGCTGTAACATATGCGCGGCCGAGCGGTGCAGTTGCATCAATTCCTATTTGTGATTGACAATGAAGTAGGCGAAGAAGCATGCTTACCTCATCAGGAATCTACTCAGAGAGAGGGATCGCTAACTCGCAAACGGGAATGCTGCCATCCGCGGCCACGTGGATCGAGAGAAGAAAGGCAGTGTGCAAGAATCAAGGAAGTACGTCAAGTACGAGTAAGTTAATCCGTTCAACTCGACTTAGGTTATATCCACATGACTTGGCCGGTGAAATTACTAGCATAGAGGCATTCTATCTTCGTCCTCCGGGTAGGCAAGCACTTGTGACTCCTCTGGTGCTGCAGGTGTTTATGGGCGACGGTAATCGCTTTCCATCAGGCGATACATTTGCTCGTTTGCCCCCTTTGACATTAAAAAAAAAAAAAAAAAAAGACTTAAGAGATTTCTTCCAGTTATTTTTTGCGGAAATGAGAATAGTAAATATTCAGAGATCATAGTGATGAGAAAAATTGATTGCTTCTAGCGAGGTTTGAACCCGCGTTTCCAACGGCTTTCCGGACGAACACAGGCGTCTTGGCTATTAGACCGCCGAAGCTATGCTCGAGCCATTAAATTACAGTCTTGCTACTATGATAATTATATTATGCCAAATCGTAATTCAAAGGACACCGTATAATAAGTACATACATTTACTGATGTGTGTGAACAACGCTAAGTTCAGTAATGTAAAACGAAGACTAGGAAACTAAATTAAATTCAAACAAATCAAAATTAAATTCTGGGTCCTTTAGTGGCATGACGACGCATTTTTTTTGTAATTTTAAAAACACCAGCTTGGATATCGTTTCAACGAAAATTTTAAGCCATCTGGATCGATACGTAGTTATATTCCTCAAAGGGAATGTATCTATGCCTATCGGATTAGGCCTTAGTAACTACAATAGCGTTCTGATTGGCTGTCAGGTGTACACTGAAAAACTGACTCCTAATACGTATAAAAGCGTCCAAATTGTAATTTCCCACACGTCGCCAAAAATATATCTCTCAATTTAACACAATTCTCCTTTCAATCCCCTATCGCGGCGAAGTGGCCAGCAAATCATTTTGCAACATGGAATGGTAAATTGGGTCTGAGCTGCAGTGGATGTTTGGAATTGAAAATCCATTCCACTGTCTGACTGACACGCCAATCTGACCAGCTCGGGCAATCCTCGTGAGCTGTATTTATATTTCATTTGCATGAAACGGACGCCGTGTGATAACGAACTAGTGTATATTTTGAATTTCAATCGAGGCTACATCTGTATATTTATGTCTGTACTGATATTCAATTTTTTGTTTTTAATCAGACAACCTCACACAAATCGGTCGAGTCCCAAATAAAGCTCAAGCAGGCTTGTCTCGTGGGTACTAGACGACGATATACATACTTATATAGATAAATATATACTTAAATACATAGAACAACCATGACCCAAGCACAAATATTCGAGTTCATCAGATAAATATTTGCCCTGGCCGGGATTCGAACCCGGGACCGCCGGCTTAGTAGGCAGGTCTCTGCAAACCGAGCCAAGTCGTCAAATTTACAAATTTGATTACTTATATTGCACTTAAAAAATAGCTCAACTGGTTTAACTAAGTACTTGAGAAATAGCTAGACTATCGAAAAATAGATATTTTTTATGCTTTTGACGTGGGTTCAAATCACGCTCGCTCTAAAAATGAACATTTTCTATATGTATATCTTCGAGTAGGTATATGGTTCTAATTTCAACTCGATACCTCTACGCGTTCCCGATATAAAGGCTCTTGACAGACAGACTGACGGACCAAGTGAAAAAAGTGATCCTATAAGGCTTCCGTGTTTTCCTTTACTTACAAAACCCTAAAAAGTAACATAAATCACAGTTTTTAGGGTTCCGTACCCAAAGAGTAAAAACGGGACCCTATTACTGAGACTTCGCAGTCACCAGGCTGTATCTCAAGAACGGTGACAGCTAGTTTTCACAGATGATGTATTTCTATTGCCGTTATAACAAAAAATACTGAAAATAAAATAAGTCTTAATAAAGTAGCAAAAGAGCTGGATATTGACATCTTCAACAGTAATATCCCGGCTGTAAGGCGTAAGATGACGAACGAATTTTTTAAGTGAGCGTGCTTTAACCGAATCTGCTGTCTGGTGCATTGATTATATTAGTTGTTTTATTTAAACTAGTTCTATTACACTTAGTTTGTAGTCACAGTCACAGGTAGTTGCGATATTGTGCATTGTGCGAGCACTTTATTTTTGTATAAAATGTCACTATCGGTGGGAACCTGTAATTGGCTTTCCATTAACTAATTCTAAGAGCAATGTATTGTATGTAGCTGTTGGTTCTCCTAATAAATAATAAATAAATAATAAATAAATAAATAAATAAAATAGGTAAATATTTAAGGGAGGTTCCAATACAACAAACTTGTTATAGATTCTGGTACGGAACCCTTCATGCGCGAGTCGGACTCGCACTTGCCCAATTGTTTTAAAGATTGGTTTACGATACTATGGAATAAAACACTGAAGCCGTAACAGATGTAACTTTAAATAAGTGACAGCTCACATTTCTTGCTTGAACCTGCCTCTTTAAACTCGCGAAAAAGACACAAGACACCCCTGTGGCGCGGAGATAATCCCACTAGCGGGTTATATACTCTCACACAAAGTCCGACTCACTGGTAGTAAGGCCTGAACATCCCTGAATTCAAGTCACGTATAAAAAACCACAAAGACGTTAACTAACATTGAACTTGGACATTTGCGAAATTAAGGATTCCAGGGCCTAATTTTCTGATTAAATGCCTGTGAGAATAAGGAACGTTCCCTCTTCTATAATCCGATGTAATAGCAACATAACCTAGATTCATACAAGCTCTTAACTTTTGACCACCGAAGCGAAGGGACAAATTTTGTTTTTTGAACTGACAATGAATGACCCAAGTATAAAAAGAGCAGGGGTGGTTTTAAAGTGTTTCGTTTCTGTAGATATCATCTAAAAATCCTTATTTTCACTTGGAGCATTGTCCCCACCGATCTTAGGTGCTTACCTACGTAGTACTTGTTTTATAACAGTGTAGAAGCGTGTAAATAAAAAGCGGTAGTTAATTTCCCGAAGCGAAGTTGGCACGAAGTTGGCAACTCGATAAAAGGGGCGAGGGCGCGAGCGCGAGCTGAAAGCGAAAGTGATCGCCCACTTAACACTTTCACTGCCGGCTACCCCTACAAACTCCTGAACGTTTGCTAAATGAAATTATTTATTTGCATGGTAGTTAGGTGATACAGCATAGTAGGTTATATAAAGTTCCATATGTTTAGACGAAGATGGCATGCAAAGTTTTCACAATGGTTATAATGACTAACATAGTATAAAACAAAGTCGCTTCCTGCTACCGGTCCCTATGTACCTATGCTTAGATCCATTTAGATCTTTAAAAATTCGCAACAGATTTTGATGCGCTTTTTTAATAGATAGTGATTCAAGAGGAAGGTTTATTTGTCTAATACTTGCATAATATAGTAAAGAAACACTTTTCATTTAGTATCAGTACGCCGCGCTCGTGCAAAGCCGGGGCGGGTCGCTGGTATTTATATAAGATGTCACTATTAGTCGCTCTGTAGGTAAGCTGTATCCGTTGTCAATCATATTCTTTGAAATGGTTGAATTAAGTATGTGTTTTTTTATACTTTTTCAACCTCCATAATCAGCAAAAAATCTTCAGCAAAAAAAAAATGATCCTCAGTCAATCTTTAATAACGTTAACTGAAAAGTTACGGAATCTTTGGGAGGCTCAAGTAATCAACATTACATATATTATGATCAATTTAAATTGTTTTATTTTAACGTATAAGCCCCCAATTTTATTATCCTTTTTTATGAGTAGATTAGGTTTGTTATACAATTATGTAGTTCTGAAAATTCTTAGTCAGTGATATGGAACAGTTGGGAAATAGGGTCTTTTAATCGCCTAATTTTATTAGAGTAAGTTCCCTAAATATGGACTACCTTATGGATTTAATGAAATGAAACGCAGAAGTTTGAAGTTAAACAAGTGTAATTAATGTCAGTCAGTCGAGAAACTAATCTAGTAATTACATCCTATGCCAAAATTGCAATAAAAAACAAATCCTCAAACAATATTTTAGTTTTTATAAAATATGTCGTACTTAGGTATTACAAAAGAGGTAGCTTAATATGGACCACTAGGTATTTAATACGGACTAGGGGTACAAAATATGGACCATGATATTTTGAGTATGATATAATCTTAATTTTGCAAAAAATATAAGGAACTTATTCATGTAATCAGTCTTAAATGACAAGTAAATATATGTTTTAAAACCCCGCCTTGAAATACCATTATTTTTAGCAATATTCCCATCAAAATTAAATACGACTAACAGCAGCATATTTACCATGGTGCAAAACACAGAATTTTAAAGTCAAACTAGTCTAATTAATGTGAATCAGTCGAAAAACAATCTAGTACTTACATCCTATAATAAAAATGCAATAAAGAAACAAATCCTCTAACAACATTTTCTTTTTTATAAACTATGCCAAACATAAGTCTTACAACAGAGGTAACTTAATATGGACCACTAAGGTATTTGTATGATATTTTGAGTAAGGAACTTCTTTATATAAATAGTCTTAAATAACAAACAAATATAATTGCAAACCCCCTCTTTGGCATAATGCAAAATCGAATGTCTTTCATTTTTTGCAATATTCACATAAAAACAAAACGCCATCTACACCAGCGCATTCCTCATGTGCCCATCGCTGACAAGAAGGACACTGTACCCACTGCTCCCCACGAACGTCCTCCGAAAAGAGACCATCGCAATACAAACATTTAGCGTTATCAGTCTCACTTCGATCTGGACTTTCATCTGTATCATCGTTCACTGAATAATTATCGTCTTCAGAACTGGATAGCAGGACCTTCTTTGTAGTCTTTCTCTTCTTTTGGGCTGTCTGTTTCGATGTTTTTTGGTTGTTCTTTGATTTTCGTTTAGGTGCAGTCTTCTGTTTAGTCCCTTTTTCTTTCTTTGACTTGCCCTTATCATTTTGGAGTAGTTGTGGAATTTCTTTTAAAACACTCTCTGTATTCGTTATTTTCTTGGAAGTAGAGGGTTTTCTTCCAGGGCTTTTCTTCTTTTCTTGAGCTTTATTTTTAGGTTCTTCTTGCGTGCTGCCTTTTAATTTCTTCTTAGATTCAGTCTTTTTGTTTTGCTCTACTGCTTTCTTTTGCACTTCCAACTCTTTTGTCACATTTCTTTTCTTTTTAAGTAATTCTGTTTCTTCCTTTTTTTTAATTGATGTTTCCAATTCTACTTTATATGGTGATGATGTCAACAATGTGGGTTTTGTGGCCTTTCTTCCTCTATTACTAGTTTTTTTGCTTAAAATTGGTACAGGATACAGCTGTCTTGGTGATAAATAAGATGAAGATGTGGAAGGACCAGCGGGTAAGTTTCTGTTCTGATTTTTTCAGTGTACGCCGGCAGTTGACACATACACTTATGTTGATTGAGGGATTGTATGAAACAGCGGCGCACCTTCAAGCACGAGTTTCCAAAATTTTCCGCGCGAGGGCGCCACAGCCGTCGCGAACCGGCAACCACTTAAAATATTACGCACTAACTTGCTTCTCGGCCCATTTTCACGAGTTCTGCCGGGTTATTGACTCCAATAAATCTCCGTTCTCACATATCTAGGTAATTTAGTGCTTCACTTTGCCACTTACACCTATGGCAATTTATTACAATTACCCTCTTGTTTACTACATGGACATATGAACAAACAACGTAGGCCTGACACTTACTCTAAAAGCAAAATTCTCGGCTAATAGTAGAAATTACGTTCATCATTATTTACACGAAAATCTTTCCTAAGCACTTATTTATTTTTAAGCCACCTATCGGGAAAACTGTAAACTAATGAAACAACACTGTTCCATACGTTGACTAAAACGTTTGCTTCAATGCGTTGGCCGCTACTCGCCGTTGTAGTACATTCAGAATCCGCTAGATAGCAATAGTAGGTTCATCGAATAAATTCGAGCACATGTCAAAATTAACTTTTTAAAATTCATATATGTGTTTGCAAATCTTGCCATGGTTTACAGACCTACTTGTAAATCAATAAGTTACCTGTATGCCAAATCTCCGAGGGGTATTCGTAATCTCAGTAATTTTCAATAGAACGACAAAGAATTTTGAGAGCATTATAGAATCAGAAGAAGAATCAGAAGAATCAGAAATAATTTATTTGTTAAACATAGGTACAGGTTATGAGATGACATGTTTTTAGTATAAAGATCAACTATGTTTGACCTACAAATGCAGGTGTACAAATATTTTCGCCTGCAAACTTGACAAGCATCACATATTAAATTCACAATAATAAATTAATTTAAATTAAATGTCACATGTTCAAATTAAATGCATAAAAATAATGGTAATAACAATAATTAATAAAAAGATTAAAAAAAACATGCTCAATGTCCAGATTACAAATTGCATACCTAAATAGTAGAATGTCGACGATATATATATTATACAGATATGTTAACATCATTTAGAAAATCGCCAATACTATAATAACACTTTTCTAACAAAAATTTGGACAATAAATATTTAAATTTGCTTAATGTCACATTTTGCCAATCTATCGGTAGTTTATTCATAATTTTTGGACCCATTACTAAAATGTTTTTTTTCATCAGGGCTGTTTTTGCCATCGGGACATATACCTCAGCTTTTCTCAGCCGGAGATTTGATTTTTGAGATGGCTTTTTCATTTGAAACAAATTAGGATTAGTTTTTACATACATACAACATTCGTAAATATACATGCATGGAAAAGTTAACAAATTTAGTGATCTGAAGTATGGCTCGCAGCTTTGTGAGGGATTTAGACCAGTAATGGCTCTAATGCATCGCTTTTGGGCTCTAAATATCATATCACGGTAAGTGCAATTTCCCCAAAACACAATACCATAGCGTAATGTTGCTGCGACAAAACTATGATAGGCTGTGAGCACTGCCTTTCGGTCACAAATTTTCGACAATTTATAGAGAGCATATGAGAAACGATATAGTTTTCTACACACATCCATGGAGTGTGACTTCCATGACAAGTCATTATCTATATAAAGACCTAAAAATTTAGTTACATTCGTTTTATTTAATACTTTGTCTATATATTTAACATTTAGAGGCGGTGCTACTTTTCGTTGACTAAATTGCATAATATATGTCTTGTCTAGATTTATTTTAAGATTATTATTTTCTAACCATAGAATAATATTTTTAATCACATTATTTACATCATCTTCATAATTGCTATCAGTATCGAGTTCAATAAATATAGTGCTATCATCAGCAAACAATATCATTGGATGATGACAGGAATTGACAATATCATTAATATAAAGTAAGAAAAATAGGGGCCCCAGTACGCTACCCTGTGGCACCCCATATTCAATTTTTCTGCTGGTTGATTTGTGTGTCATTTCTTTTCCAGTGGTCGTAGAAATTTGAGTGATTTCAGTGTATTGTTCCCTATTTTCCAAATATGATTTCATGAGTTTTAGCGCGTTCCCACGGATGCCATAATGGTTAAGCTTCCTAAGTAGTACATGGTGATCAACGTAGTCGAACGCCTTTGTCATGTCCATATATATGGCACAACATGGTTTCCTTTTATCAAGACAGGTGAGGGCTCTTTTGATTAAATCATGTATAGCTAGATTGATAGACGTATTTTTCCGGAAACCCTTTTGTTCGTCAATAAGAACGCTATACTTTTCCAAAAACTTGTATAGGATGTTATAAATGATTTTCTCAAAAACTTTTGAAAAGATTGGCAACAATGCGATGGGTCTATAATTAGAAGCGTTTGCTTTGTCACCCTTTTTGTGCAATGGTCTTATTGTAGCTAATTTTAATTTATCGGGATAAACACCAGTTGTAAAACTTAGATTTACAATGTGAGCTAATGGTGGCGCAATTAGGTCACTTACGTGTTTAATTACTTTGGTACTTATTCCGTCAAACCCTACACTATTTGTGTTTTTTAGAGATGATATTATTTTCCGTACGTCTTCAGGCCCAATCGGTGACAAATATAAGGAGTTAGAAATTGTTTTCTTTGCATTGGAATACGATTTATCACTGAGATCATTTCTATTTTTTTTTTTTTCACCAGTAAAATAGTTATTAAGGACGTTTGCGATATCACTTGGATTCGTGTAATGTTTGTCATGCATTGAGATCATTTCAATTGGTTCTTTTGGCAATTGATCCTTGGCTTGATTTATGATTTGCCAAGTGGCTTTCGATCTATTTGTAGCGTTCGTAACGTAATAATTATTTTGTGAACGCTGCGTCTTTTTGATTATTTTTTTCAACCTGTTTGTGTAATTTTTTAACGCAGTTTTATTTTCTCTAGTTTTGCTTAGCCGATAACGCCATAATGCTTCCCTTTTTTTCTTACAGCACGCTTTTATGCCTTTAGAGATCCACCTTGGTTTAATTTTTAAGTTCTTTTTTAGTGTCTTGTAAGGAAAACAGAGATCATAGAGGCATTTGAAAATATCTAGAAAATTATTATACGCTTCGTTCGCTTCATTGCACAAGAAAATGTCATTAAAACTAAGACAATTCATATGTTTTCTAAATAAGTCTAAGTTCTGCTCACAGTAGTCGCGGCGCCTGATGCGCCACGACTTTAAAGCACAGGTTTTTTTTACTGGACATTTTAATATTTGGGCGGTGTGATCTGATAAGGCCAGTTCTACTATTTCGCCTTTCGCCCCCGGTGCGTTATGGGCAAAATTATCCAGAATACTTAATTATATTCGATTAGTGAATATAATGTTTGGTTAGATAAAGATCAGTAGGTATTTATGTTTAGAGACCACATAGGGAAGTAGCATGGGAAGAAAAACCGCAGCCACGGGATCCAGGATGCATTGATAAGAATGATTATTGATAAGGCAAGTCCGAACCGAATCGACCCCTAGTAGCTACTCAAATAACGAGCGAGCCTAAAAAATATTATACTTTACATAGAGCTAAGTACTATTTAAATTTTAGTACTAGTGTAGAAATATGGAAAGGACATAAATAACTGTTACTTAATTATTAAATCGCCGATTTTTCCTTAAATTATGACTATTATGAGACCTCTCGATAGAAAACTGTTTTTCAATACAATTTCATAAGCCATAGGTCACTTGGATTATAATAACGATCAACAGAGGACTTTAAAAATCAGCTGAATAGTGTAGCACATACACAAATACAAACATAGCTGCTGACCTATATAAAATACGTCCTATTTATTCAAACATCAAAAACTTGATTATTACAAAGTAATCTCAATAAATAATTAAGATGTTCTGAGATTCTACAAGTGGGACAAAGGTTGTATAAATCTGTCAACCGAGTGACCCGACCTCCGCGATAAACCTCCTTCATTTATCATTTTATTCCAAAAAGTCATATAAACCTAAAATAATCACGTCTATATCACTGAAGATATATGTACTTATGTAGATATTGACAGAGATATTAGTCCCACAGCTCTAAAAGGTCTTATGATACTAAGCTATCATAAGTCCATATCGACGTTTTTAGATGTTGAAAGAAATCAGATGTTATCGGCAGTCGAGACGGTTCTGTCTAATCATAGTCATAGGCGAAGAGACTTAGGACATTCATTGTGGTGAAATTTTAATATACTTTCACATCATCACACGGGTTACAGTTGTTCCGGTCTTGGCATGGCAACAATGTAACACAACAATACAACCTCAGCAGGGATACCGATCTGAAACACCAATTTTTGTGTCCCATCTGTAACAGTACGCTATTATTTGTTCAGAAGCCATTTTATTTCCAATAAAACAAACCTAACCCTACCCTAACCCAATGGGTTCTTTAAAACGATGTTTATAAAATCCTGAAAACATTACGGGTTTCAGGAAAAAAACACTTTCGGGTCGGCAACAAGCGTGCGAATCCTCTGGACTTGCAAGCGTTTATATTAGGCTTAATTACCATCAAGCGGGCCGTACGCTTGTTTGCCACATCTGTAGTATAAAAAAAAACATACGCTAATTATTGAGTTAGTTCTTTTGTGGATTCCCTCAACCTAACCTCAAAATTGACAAGTATAGGACCAACTGAAGGGTTGAAAAGCTTGAGCCAAAAAATAATTTAAATTTTAGTATTGTGGTTACAACAAGAAATAACATACAGTCGACTTCTTTTCTCTCTCTTATCTCTTCCTTTTATGAATTTGGTTAAAATTAAAAACGAATGGTCATAGATGTCTATTTGAAACAAACCGATCCTAAGAGCTCCATCGGTAACGATACTGAAAAATAATGAGATCGCAGCCTATTGGTGTCGCAGGGCGGTCGCCCCGAGCCCCGAGTGTCCCAAAGATTTACCGACCACTCCAGATAACGAAGCCTATCGCCACAAAAACGCGCCCTTATCGCGCACAAACATGTTTGTACACAATCGCAGATCGGAAAATAACGACGCCGATAACTCCTAGCCCCATTCTCCAGTAAACTGAAAACTGTCGTAGTTTACATCATTACGGTCGAGTGTGGGATGGCGGGTGTTTGTCGATAAACTATGCTCTATGACCCGGCTTCGGCCGCTATCTGAAGAACGTCCTCCGTTTGACGTTATTATATCTGTGTCATAACGTGTGCAACATCCCATTTCCCAGCTGTGGTATGAGTATGTGTATGTATCACGCCGACAAAACGGTAAGAAAAAAACTAAAAAAAAAACTTTTTTCGGGTACCTCTCGTTCACCTAAAGTGGGGGTAAACCTTTTTCCTTGGTCCAACACTAGTGTGTGGGGTGTCACCACCGTAACCATCGCTTTTTTCTAAGGCTACCTAACTAAAAAGATCCGTTGTGCGACAACAATTCACGACACAATAATGGACCTCAAAACAGTACCTTAAGGTACATTATACTTACTTAGGTACTAATAACTTCCGCTGGCGCTACAACCATTTGTGGGTCTTGGCCTCCTCCACGACCTTCCTCCAGTTGTCACGATGCCTGGCCACCTTCTTCTAGCTGGTAAACTCCTAAGGTGCATTATTCGACGGTTAATTTGTCGTCGTACAATAGAAAAAATTATACAAATAATTAAAAGAGTTAAAGGTAGCAAACTTTTTGGTGAGTTTGAATCCAAGTAATAACAACTGTTTGTGCGATGTGTACCAATTATTTCGTTCCTGGTCCATAAATAAAATAATTGTAATTGAAAACTTTTTATTTTATCCATACAATGCAAGTACGTAATGCGCAATGTATGGGTCATATCAAAGATATTATCATCATCATCATCATCAGCCCGGAGTCATCCACTGCTGGACATAGGCCTTCCCCAGTTCGCGCCGCCACACCCGGTCCTCAGCTTTCCGCATCCAACCGCTTCCCGCCACTCTTTTCAGGTCGTCGGTCCACCTGACGGGAAGCCGTCCTACAGGGCGTGTCGTTCGTGGTCTCCACTCTAGAACTCGTCTGCCCCATCAACCATCGGCTCACTGCCACTTCAACTTGCATATCTTTAGGACTATGTCACAAAGAGACAATATAAAGACATTATAATGTAAAGACATTATAGTTTTGATAAATCGACGTAAAGTGGTAATACTTGGGCAAATGCCACTAGATCCATCGCTTTTAGCCCTAGTTCATGTAAAAATATAATAATGCCTGCACACCAGACGCGCGTGACAGCCGCAGTCGTAACTTCGCGATAGCCCGGCCTCACGACACATGCATTATCGTTAATTAAACGCTAATATTGGGACATGTTTATGCCAAATATGCTTTCAATTAGATTATAAGGCAATATTGTAGTGCTCGATTAAGGCTCCTTATGTGATGTTCATTTATGGGGCGTCAAACTGCAGATATTTTACGGCCAATTTTTTACTTTGTTGTCGATCTCTTATTTGCAGATTTCAATCAAATTTGGTGTGTTCGTAAAGTTGCTTCTTCTGACCGTGGTAAGTTCAATTTCACGCTGTCTACGATTTTTTCTCTATTGAGTATAAAATTGGCCCTTTGCGGAAAGGGGATTTGAAATATTGAATGTCTTTTCGTAAACCAATGGAGCGAGCTACGCTCGGAGTTTCCTTGCGTGGTCTATACATCACTCAAGGAATAGGTTTTATATACATTATTAGGACAAATAACATTTTAACCAACAGATGACAATGTGCGCTCATACAAATCCTGCATCGCATTGAACACAGATTTTCAAAAAGTACAGTTTTATAATAGTGTAGATGTCTCTAATAGTGTTATTTGTAATGTTTGTAATATTACTTAGTTGCTTTGTAATTGTGATGGTATAATGTTTGTAAAAGTGGTATTAATGTGCGCGGACGCCTCCGTGTCTGCGCATTTGAAAGTCAATTGGCGCGTGCGCACATCGCCCGCGTCTGCACTGCACCCGTATTTGCAAGCTCTTTATGCGATCATGCAAAATGCAACGCTATAGTTATAGAAATATCTCTTTACCAAGTATTATTCATTCTGTGGATGTTAGGGCCCAAATTCACTATTGACACATATATTCGAGATTTCGAAACTACGTTTCTACGTTATGTACTGATGTGCGTTATCAACCGACAGTTTACTCTTTTTCGTTGGTAGTAAAAAAGGGCGTTTCATATCGACGATCGTATTGACGAAGATGGTCAGGTACGGCAGGCTTCGTCTTACATACATTACCATTTTCGCCTTCGGGACACATAGGGACTTTCGTCCCTGCTGTTCCCACATAGTCTCCTCATCTTAAGGAGTGGTCCTTCGCCCTTCGCGCCTTTTTTATTTTTGTCAGTCGTTCGCGAGGACAAAACCTCGACGAAGGTGCGCATGGTTCTGGACTCGAGCAGCAAGACAAGTACAGGCCTTTCCTTAAACGATGTTTTACACTCGGGCCCCAATCTACAGGGGGATTTATTTCAATACTCTTGAATTTTCGCCTATTCAAAATAGCGCTTTCGGCTGATTGTCATCAAATGTTTTTGCAGATTGGTATTCGTGAATCCGATCGCCAATACCAGCGAATCTTATACGGATTCTCACCGCAAGATTTCATCGCTGTATACGAATTCAATCGTGTTTGCTTTGGTATGAAGTCCAGTCCATTCCACGCACTCCGCGTCGTCCGTCAGCTGATTGCTGACGACGGACATAAGTTTCCGACAGCAGCGTCAATCGCAACTACGTGCACATACATGGATGATGTCTGCTTCAGCATAATGTCAGAAGACTCACAGCAGCAAGATGAAGCCGTCGCCATTGCCGCTTCTAAGGAGCTGATCGATCTATTCAAAGGCGGTCAATTTGACCTCGTGAAATGGACTACTAACTCGGATGCCGTACTGAACGAGATACCCGCGCTTCGCACCGAGCTTCCGTAGACATTGAAATGGATCGGGGGCCAAGGTGGGCTTATTCTACTAGGATACTGAGGTTAAAAGTTGTGTCCAATTGTTATGCAAAGATTAACTTCATTACTTAATGATAAAGTTGAAATATATTGTCGAGTAAAAGTTATGCTAGACGTGCAGATGATGCTGAGTTGCGCGACAAGCGAAGTCATGGCAAGATATGCCACCCATGTAGCTCTTCTACTCACTCTCCCTCTCCTGTGACACGTTCGACTAAAAGGCCGTACGAACTTCGAACCCGGGCCGTTGGGCTCGTTACGCAAGCTACATAACAGGTGTATCGGTGTAGCAACGGTTCCGTGACACACTTCCTCGTGTTTGGGCAAGTGTCCCCTCTCCCCTCCTCCCACCTCATCGTGATGTATCGACGCAAACATGGGGTCGCCGCCACGTGCGCAAATGTCGTAAAACTATTTACATACAATAATGACCTTTTTGTTTTTATTCATTATGGCCTTGTTAGGTATTTGTGCGTTAGTTAATGAAATTTAGCTAAGTCTATTTTATTTCAATAGCTTATGAACACAAAACGTAAAAACGTAGAGTCGAGGTAGATGGGCAGAGTGTGCAGTACGTCGACGAGTTTCTTTCAGCAACAGACAATATAAGGAAATCGAAAGACGAATCTCACGCTTGGAAGAGCTGGTCCATGAAAGTGATGATGAAGGGAACCCTTCCATTAACACTTAAGCGCAAACTCGTCGACATGTGCATTCTGCCTATCCTAAACTACGGCCAAAAGTCCAAGTTGAAGGTTTGCCAACGCGCAAAGAGCAGAATCCTAGGTGTTAAAAGGATGGCTTGCATTCGGTACACCACGCTGCGCTCCCCACGTATTATAGCTGATATTGTAGCAAAAACCGCCCAACTCAAGTGGGACTGGGCTGGCCACGTTTTGCACCCGGACAGGGGATAGTCACCATGTGGGTGCCGCAAGAGGGCGGCGACGTCAAGGCAGACCGAGACGGATATGGCGAGACGATTTAGATGCATTCCTAGTCAACTGGCCGCAAGCCGCGGACAATAGGGAGTTGTGGAGATCTAACCGAGAGGCCTTTGCCTAGCAGTGGGACACTCAAACAGGCTAACTAAAAAAAAATATGAACACCGGCGGTAAGCATTGAGTCTTTGGAGAAGAGACCGTTAATTTAAGGCAAAATTCAAGATATCACAGGGACATCTTCAAGTTACTCATGTATAATATTATAAAATTCTATATTTATAATGGGAATCAGTTTTCTACGGAGAGCGTGACACAGCATTCGTATGGGCGCGCGGCGGCACCCGTACCTACAGCGCGTATCTGTTGGTAAAATGTATTTGTCCGCTTATCACACCGAAGTCACCGAAACGGTTATACGGATTTTAACCAATTTGGTACAGCGATAGATGGACATCCAAAGATAAAAGTTATAGGATATTTCTTACCCGACTAAAGTAAAATAAAAAATTATGCCGACGAAGTTGAGGGCAGTAATTTGTTAATTGTGGTTACTGAAGTTGGTCAGTGAAGTCACATTTTGACTTTGATATAACCTTAATCGGTAATCATTCCTAACGTCAATATAGTAGCTAGGAAATATTAGTACTTACTTAAAAGTTATAAGTCTCGTTTATACACTTACTAGCGACCCGCCCCGGCTTCGCACGGGTGCAATGTTGATAAATTATGCATGTATTATACATATAACATTGATTGAGTTGAGTTGATTCAAGAGGAAGGGTTATTCCCATTGAATCACTCTATCTATTTAAAAAAAAACCGTATCAAAATCTAAGCATACATAGGGACAGACAAATAGCAGGAGGCGACTTTGTTTTATACTATGTAGTGATTAATTATAGGTAGGGTAAATCGCCAATTACTGGCCACCGTTCAATAACCGGCCACCTCATACTAAAAATGAACTCTGTTCACCTGCAAACAGAATTCATTTTAGTATAAGGTTTCAATTACTGGCCATCCTTCAATAACTGGCCACGTTATACTAAAATGAATTCAGTTTGCAGGTGAACAGAGCTCATTTTTAGTATGAGGTGGCCAGTTATTGAACGGTGGCCAGTAATTGACGATTTACCCTATAATGTTTCAAATACAAATAACCGGCTATGGCTGACCGGTCCCCATAAAATTTACTATGCATCCTTAATAACAGCCTTAATCTCAGTTTCCCAGTAGACATAACAAATAACACATGATTGTAAGATATTAATTTAGGGTCATTCCATTTTATACCCACTTATCTTCCTCAAACCACGCACAGTTGTAAAGGCTCTCTTCACGCATGAACCGTCGCGTCGCATTGAATTAATTAAATAATTTACTTAAACATAGCTTTTAATTACTACATAAATATTATAAAACGAGCGCAACAAAGGATCCCAAAAGAACGAGGTAGGTACGCTATTCATAATGGAGTTCATTAATAAGCAGACGTTACAAAAAATAAACCATGTGGTAGTTTTCGTTGACTACTGTACTTATGAGTGTAACATATGAGTAGGGACCTCGTTCGATATTGGTTCAGCGGTCTTACGCATATTTTGGTGTGCAATAAAGCATTTTGTATTGTATTGTAATGTTGCTATTAATGATCCATTTGTAACATGTGGTGTATATTTAAAAACTGCTCTATAATGTATTTAGATACACAATTGTGACGACTGTTGGTTTACGAACTTCACTTCGCTTCTTAACCCTTTCTTGCTTCTTAAAGCATATCAATAATTCAAAAGTAAAAACTACTAAAACTACTCTTGCAACTAAGTTGGAGAAAATGATCGAAAAAGCATAATGTTGCACGCATATTTGTTTAGTTTGGATACGTCCTTCTAAATAGTTACTTTCGGCTTCGTACCGAAATATGATCAAGATTTCATGTTAAGTAGTGTTATGGTTAAATCGAAAAGGTGATAAAAATCCTCGATCGAAAAGTTCTCGCAGAATCGTTTGGAGGAAACCGTAAACTTCTCTAAAATAGGCATATAATCTAATCCAGTGAATAAAGGGATTTTTTTACCTTACTACATACTAACACTAACCATCCTAGACAACATATAAAACATTTAGAACTCCCGGACCGTTTGTAAGATCACCCGCAGTCATTTAGTCTCTATTCACTGAAGTAATAAATAGAGCTAACTTATTGAGTTGTACACTTCTTAATATTTTCTTCGGTTTCCGCGACTGTCACACATTTAAATAAAACAATTTAAACGGATTATATCGCGTACACTTCTACACACTTGTACACTTCTTATTATGAATGCATCATGGCATTAACTCCGCAATTTGTACTTTTTTGTTAGGTGCAATAGAGTTAAAATTAACATAAGAATAAAAAATTGCATAAAAAGTCTTACATCTACACAGAACATACTTAATACTTGTGCCTGAACGAGGCACAAGAAGAACGGCACTAGAATATTAGTCATATAACACTTTATAATCTTGCGGTTTGTACACATAACTAAAACTTATTGAACCGGGTCTATCGCGGGTCAGGCAATGAAGGTAAATGAAAAATATACCGATATACCCGGTTAAATAAGTTTTAATTATAAATGTCTCTACGCAAACCGAAACCTTAGGAACAATAGTTATTTTCTGAAATTAAACGTAACCAAAGACATGATACCTTCTCGTGGTGATCACTCAAGATCGCTTGTATAATGGAGTTATACAATGGAGCTCGAGCTGGCGCTTCAGAGGAGCCTTGGACCAGCCGTGGTCCAGAAGCGACGGAAGGCGATGACTTACACAATTGGAGCTCTAATCATTATGATCTTCTTCGTTTTCTTTTCAGTCCTTAAACACTTTGACTGCGTTTTTGGCGAGCTGTTTCCTTGTCAGTTGTCACTCTATCTTTTGCTTTTCTCAGCGGTGATAGTTAAGTCCCGTTATTTTTCTAATTTGATCAGACTAACGGGAAGGTTTTTCCTAGCAATTTTACTACAAAATTGGGTACAAATATAAATAAGTCTGCTTAAAATATATATTGATTGTGTAGTATATGACTGAAAAATACGATCAAAAACAGGGATGAATAAATGTATGAAAATATAAAGTACCTAAGTAATTAGTGATATTTTCTAACTTTAATTGACATTATGGGTTTAAATTATTCGAAGTTATGATCGGTACAAATAATGACTAAATATTCATCATAATTATCAGCCGATAGACGTTCCCTGCTGGACAAAAGCTCTCCCAAAGTTCTCCACAATGGGTCTGGCGCCACCCTCATCCGATTTCTGCCCGCGATCCTTATCTGGTCGCCAGTCCACCTGTAATGTTTATCAAGACCATCTGCTAAATAAATACATCCTGGGAACGAGCACCAACTTGTAATGTATCGACGACGAGCTACCTATTAAATACCATGAAAATGCATCTACTGAAATATATCTACGCCTAAACTAAAGGTACAGGTCCTACGCCTGCTTCACCCTCGCCACTAAACTCTACTCCTACAACGAAACCCTAGGAAACCCTCCAATGAATACCTAGCCTTCCAGAACCTACAACTAACCAAGCCTAAATATGAAAGGATCCTTAATACAATTGAGCTGAACATTTCTTAATAATTAATGGCCAATATGTGATCGGGATAACCGTTGTGATACGTCTAGATGGTAGGAACCTACGTTGAAGTAGCAACTCAGTTTCTTTAAAAAGAAACTTAACCGTGATGTGTCGCTAAGTGCTTCCGTACCTATATACTGTGCTATGCTACTATGTATTTCCAAATAAATGTGTATTCTCTTAATTATTTAATGCAAGCTTCTCGTATCCTACTGCTACCTAGGTTCCTTATACTAATTAAATTTCTAACTTAATTTAATTGTATCTATCCTCATAATATAAACTTATTACTTCCCAAGAAGTCCAGCCAACAAGAATATCCATAGTTCCTATAGCAAGATTCAATATGAAATATTATAAATACTCTTATAAAAATATTATTTAATTCTATAAAATTCATCTAATCCATAGTTAGGTATAGTTTTACTAGATTACTCCATGTAACAATAAAGATCAGTATGTGAATCAAACCAAATATTATTAGGATTCCGAAATGAAGGGTAATTTAGTTTTTAAAATTGCATGTTCTTACTCCAGGATGATTAGAAATCAAATGTCTAAGTACAATATGAAACTATACTTCATTACCAACCTATATATAGATGGAAGTTACAGAACCTATGAGATTTTATTATGACTTTAATTAATCTTAAGTTTTCATACTTGACAAAAATTAAGTAATTTTGTTATTATAATCTAATCTGGGAAGATGGTATACATCCCTTAAATAAGTTATAGTAGGACAATCTGAGGTGGATTAGACCTATACAATAAGTAGTAAGTTGCTATAATCACCACAATAAAAAAAAACTAGTAAGGACTAGATTATAGTATAATGGAGAAGGTATCTCCTATTGTGAAAAGAAATAAATATAAATTTTTGTTAATTATCCCCTACCACCCTGAGTGCGCGGAGAATGTCACTGAACGCTTTACCTATCTATTCCTGAGAAGCAAATCGAATTAAAGCGTTCAGCTAGAGGATGGGGAACTCCGCACCTATTCTAAACTGAACAAACCACTGTGGGATCTCATCACATCTATGCATGACGTCCTAGCCTACGGCATAGTGTCAAGGATCCATCTTTTTGGGGAAGCCTTTTGGCGCAGGCTTCTTTACGTTAACTACACAAGGCCTATTTTAAGGATTTTACCTACCTATTTAACTAGATAAACATATGTGATGGTTGTAAAACTATTATAATTCAGAAAAATAAAGTTATAATTGTATTTGTAAGAAGTCTAATACACTACTCCTTCCTAGTAGGTTTGAACCCTTCTAATGAGTTCTAGAACTGGGTTTTCGTTTGACCATATTCATAAATGTAGTATATCCTTGAAATCATGAAGACTATTGTGCCTGTTCGTAGTATCTTTCAACTTTTGACTGACTTATTCTGATAAGGGAATTCTTTTACGCCCTGTGATATAAATTAATTCAATTCTGGGATCTGTGATGTAAATACGGGAACGAATAACTTTCATTATTGCTATCCATAAGTCCCCGGCTTTTCTTAGCAATTTACACTTCAGATTCTCCACATCCAGTCTTAGGAATGCTTTGTATTTCCACACTATACAACGATCCACAATTTCCTTATCAAAATTATAATAAAGTTTAAAATTACTTCTGTTCATTGAAAAAGCGATTATCTACTGCCAACTGACTCAACTTTACCTCAGTGATGCCATTCTATCGCTTAAGCTATACCAAAGGTTCATTACTTTAAATCATAATCGGTAAGTTCTAATTAATTATTCCTTTAATTTAGGTGTTAAATATCTGGTTGGCCTAAATAACTGGTTCCCTATCCCCAATCTTTACAAACCGCCACTAGACTCTGTTCTTCCCCTACTAAACTCCCGGGTCATAACCACTTAAGAATTTAATAGTTCAACCTCTTAACCACTATACCTAACAAGGTTAAAATATTTTGAATAAATGTTATGCTAGTTAATGACGATTGACCGATTGCTCAGTAGGTAAAGATCCCCGTCCTAATGTTCCTATTAAGGTGTACCTATCGCTAAACCCTGTTCCCTAGCTAATACAAAGAACACTAGAGACCTAGGTCTCATATTTATATTTAAACGTGTATGGGGCCTAGCTAAGCTAAACTGTAAGTTCGGGAGATTAACCCGAGGATGTGACTATCATCAGTGTAATTAAGCCCCCCCCATGTGGCTAATGAGACGCCGGAAACATGGAGTAGCTTGCCCTAATATGTGTATATAAGCAGATATATAAATATATAGTTTATGAGACCGAGCCTGGAGGTCCGTTTGGCTTCAGCGAGCGCGGAAAGGCCCGCATGTCCATCACGTGTGGTCCTCGCTTTCACCAAACAAAACTATCCACACTCGTAGGCTATTCACTGCACTTATATATGGCTAGTGTCCGAATCGCCTAATTCGGATAAAACTAGAAGAGTCCGAAAGATATTCGTTTAACAGCCGCAAGGTTAAATATCTTTCACCTGGTAACCATGTACCAAAACACTATTTCTGGCATGTGACTAAGCTTAATATCCTTTAAAACAACAGAAACCCCACTAAATTTCAATAGGCAAATATAGTTTCAAAGACAATCAAAACCCCAATAGAAATTCCCCTTAGAATTAATTTTAATACCTTAACTGCCAGAAAACAATGTTACTCGGACGAAGTCCCAAACAAAAAGAATCCCCGTCCATTAAGCCGTTGCCTATTTATAACCAATATCTCCCGACATTCCAGATATTCTAGACTTTTCAGACTATCCAGACTTTCCAGACTTCAACGACTTTCGCGTCATTCGCGACATTCCCGACACGTCACGTGACCTAGCCCCCGCCCTCCAAGCGTTGTATATGGGATTTTGATTCTTATTTGGTCTAAATAAAGCTCAACTCCTCTGTTGTCAATTTGTGAATATCAACTTGCTATTTTTAAAGTGGTAGCATGTTTTAGTTATAGGAATGGTTTTATTTGCTTCCGCAAACATTCACACTATTACTCATATTTTGCATTTGTATTGCCTATATCTAGTAAATGATAATTTTAGTATGAGCTTGATGACGTATGATGCTAATATGTCTTAAATTCGATGATGATAATGATGAT
Source organism: Apotomis betuletana (assembly GCA_932273695.1). NCBI lineage: Eukaryota > Metazoa > Arthropoda > Insecta > Lepidoptera > Tortricidae > Apotomis > Apotomis betuletana. The sequence goes on along the minus strand of OW026305.1, from coordinate 26,216,685 downwards.
GTGAGTATCACGATGATGATATATGTTTATATGATGGCGGGCACATGACGAGATCATGTGAATCGCCACAATCGCCCCCCTGCGAAAGTTTGAAGTGGATTGACATCGTCAAATAACGTAGAACTTCGCATTCCCCTTATTAAATTGTAAAATAATTAAAAAAAAACAATATGTATATTTATATATGACAATTATTCTTAAAGCAAATAACATTTTGTGATAATCTTGGATATTCTAAATCCGTTAGTATTCGTACCCTTAAGTGTGTGTGTGTTTAAACCGATACTTGGGAAGTCACTTGTGTATTAAATCAGAATTCAAACCATAGAATAATATCATTGAATCGTGAATATATTTCTCCAAATCTCGACCACATCGTAAGAAGTGTTTGGTTGTGAGTCAAACAAGCCCTATTAGCTCGGTTTTGCCTAAACACCTCAAACTTGACCTGCCCATTGCTCAGCCTTATTTGCGAATTCACCTTGTACGAATTCTTCGATGAATTGACAAAACTCTCTTCAGACAACATAGCAAAGATCTTTGGTATAGATACTGAATATTCATCCTTACTTCAATTCAATAACTGATTCCGATTTCAAATTCTTCTCCAAAATCACATGCGACTCTCGTTTCTCGGTGCGTGTTATCACATCAAGAATAAACAAGCCAATTTCAGCTCTATAATCATACAATTGTGTTTTTTTTTTTTTTTTTCTCGTAAGACTATAGACTTACTAGTCGAATTGTGAAATAATGTTTCATTTCAAAATTATGCTAAATAATATTATTATACCAGAGGTTCATACAAATATATCAATTCAGTTTTATCCTGCCTTTACGGATAAACCAATCCACAATTCCTTTTATTTAAAAATATACAGTTGGCCAATCTATTTGTTGACATGGGTGTGTGTGAAACCTGCACGTTCCTGCCCGTGCTCGTAGAAGGTTAGCCCGTAGGCCATGTAAAGTATTGTTTCGCACAAACTACCGCACAATCGGTCTTAAATCGAAACTTCGATTTACTAAGCCTAACTTCTAAGTATGTGCAAACCAATTGATGTCTTTAGAAAATACTCCCGTTCGTACCTCTAAAGATAGTAGACCCCCCCGTTTTGGACCCGAATACTTTCGAACTTAGCTTGAATACATATAGACAACATCCAACTCAAAAGGTCCACTCACTCCTGTTCATTCTTATCATATCTTTCATCCATCACACAAGCATACATCGCGCACTAAAACATTTCCATACGTCACACTAACAGGCTCCTACATTCATTTTTTCGCATTGACTTAGTCAGAAGAACATCACCCACTATGTATTCAAAATCCATACTACTTTACTTTCCTATAATATCCCAAATTCCCCTTTACTTCTTTCATCAAAATCAAAATAAAGATTTTCTCTAATATAAATAATAAAATTGACCATCCACTTCACACATTTCGTATTTTTGTTATACTCTAATAAAACTCGTAATTTTTCAATTCACCCCTAACTACCCTTTTGAACTTATCGAATATCAATTCATTAAAGAACCCCAAAATACGTATTAATGGAAACGATCCATCCCACAAAACATTCAATTAAATATACTACTAACGACCCCTAGTGGAATTTACTTAAAACCATATTCAAACCTCAACTTACAAATACCTATACTGCAGTACAACTTATATATGATGATATCACGATCGTCTTTAAAATTTTCGTCGGCAATCGATTCCTTAATTGATCTTAACTTAATACTCCTATTGAATATTAGCTTTAGACTGATAAATCACCGAATTATTTGTACGTTGTTTAATTAAATAATATATAAATAAATATTTAACTATTCTTTATAAATACAACGTAAATTTTACGAACTAGGTAGGTGAATCTATACTTTAACAGTAGTTACCATTTATGACAACACTGTTTCTTTAACATGTTAACACTGTTGTCTTTCCTAGTTTCAGTGGGTTTTACCAATCCCCTTCCTATCCTCTGTTCTCTGACTACCTTCCTCCTAGAATCCTCTTCTGAAGATTCCTTAGTTGTCCTATCGGTTGACTCAATCCTTAATGGTTCACTAGCAGTCCTGCTACCCCGCATTGAATCTTCTCGGAGCCTCGAAGGAACCAATCTTTTCCTAGAAGGTCGTTCCATCTTACTTATAGACTGCCCAAATCGTCCAATAGTTGTTACTCCCCTTTTGTTTTCCCCTTTTATTTTCTTTTTGTTATTATTTGTTTTTATTATTTATTATTGTATAAAACTGTACTATATTTTACTTCAATCAATAAACGCAAAGTAGATTCCCTACTTTTGTTTTGTAATTAGTAATCGTTAACCTAACTTGATTCAACAGATTTTTTATTTTATGTTCCAGATTTTTGACTATCAAGGCGAGCCTGGAACAATCCCTTAACCTGCTGATTCTGTGATTATATTGATAAATATACTTAAAAAAATTACTTTCATTTCATTTGTTACATTATGTGTAAAAAAAAAACTCAAAAATGGATCGCCCCCCCCCCACTTATGAAATCACTAACACTCCTACTTTCCTTATAATTACTATATTTAATGATTCTAACAGGTCTTATAATAAGCTAAAAGATTAATACTCAATATTGTGGCTAGGAGCCTTATACACAGTTTAACATTGTAGTTAGTCATGTTTATCGGATCTTATTCTGAAACCTTTCCTAGATTGAGCTAAAGCCTATAAATAAACCCGCGCCCCCCGAAATAATAAGTCCTTAGTATCCTCATAGTCTATCCTTAATTTCATAACAAATTTACAACACAGCTTGAACTAATAACTGATGTAAAAATAAGTCTTCACAAACTCATATTTCCTGTAGTCAAGAACAATGACATCTCTATTCTACCTCACTTAACTAATTTCCTACAAAATTCCGACTTTATATCTATATTAAAATTAAATTTATTTAAATAATCATTCCATCTCGATATCATAATCATTTACTGATAAGATAAGCGATGACACCTGTCACTTGTCAAATCAACCAACTCGAGGACGTTTCTTTTCACTCTGCCTTGCTTACGTATTTAATTTAAAAGTGAATTACCTTTTTTTTTTTTCAATTATGCTTAAATAATATTAAATATAATATCCCTAAATATCTGAATATTATGTTATATTAATAATACGAACATATTGAGTAAAATTGCCTACGTATCTGATTGAAACTAAAGTAAGTATATTATTACTTGATATTATTATTCTATGTAACGTAAATTATTATCTAAAACTTAAATAAACCACTTATTTAATTATTAATCAGTATTAAAAATAACTTTTTGAACCATAAAACCAATCGCAACGAATTTAATCATATCTCAAATAATCCAGTATAGATACAGATAAAATAATAAAATGACTCAATGAATGAACTGTCAATTGATTACTGTTTGCAAAATATTGATTGATAAAATAATCACGTTGTTCTAATAAAAGTCTTTTGTTTCAGGTACTATTACTATGTGAAATAAGAAAAATATCGTGTGTTATATCAAGAAGCTACTCTATTCACTATAGTTTGTGTATAAATATGCAACAAAATGTGTTTCTTGACGATGTGCACAACACAACCCATCACGGCTAAATTCTCCTTTCCATTCTCACGTCAACAATTGTACCCTTGAGGGTCTCATAGTTCAAAGCTCAAGTGTTCAAGATCCCTTCAATAAAACCGTCACTAACAACTCAACTAAAATTCCATGGCGAAATAACAAAATGAAAGACAATTGTTGAACTACAAAACGCAAGAAGACAGCAAGACATGAAACCTCACGACAAACTACATCGGCACGACCTCAACAGTCCCGGACTGATCCTATCCATGGTCACGGCGCAAATTGTAATGCTGCATCTGAAGCTTACCCTAACTCTAAAGCTATCCTGAGTCACGGGACCACCAATCGTAATGTTTATCAAGACCATCTGCTAAATAAATACATCCTGGGAACGAGCACCAACTTGTAATGTATCGACGACGAGCTACCTATTAAATACCATGAAAATGCATCTACTGAAATATATCTACGCCTAAACTAAAGGTACAGGTCCTACGCCTGCTTCACCCTCGCCACTAAACTCTACTCCTACAACGAAACCCTAGGAAACCCTCCAATGAATACCTAGCCTTCCAGAACCTACAACTAACCAAGCCTAAATATGAAAGGATCCTTAATACAATTGAGCTGAACATTTCTTAATAATTAATGGCCAATATGTGATCGGGATAACCGTTGTGATACGTCTAGATGGTAGGAACCTACGTTGAAGTAGCAACTCAGTTTCTTTAAAAAGAAACTTAACCGTGATGTGTCGCTAAGTGCTTCCGTACCTATATACTGTGCTATGCTACTATGTATTTCCAAATAAATGTGTATTCTCTTAATTATTTAATGCAAGCTTCTCGTATCCTACTGCTACCTAGGTTCCTTATACTAATTAAATTTCTAACTTAATTTAATTGTATCTATCCTCATAATATAAACTTATTACTTCCCAAGAAGTCCAGCCAACAAGAATATCCATAGTTCCTATAGCAAGATTCAATATGAAATATTATAAATACTCTTATAAAAATATTATTTAATTCTATAAAATTCATCTAATCCATAGTTAGGTATAGTTTTACTAGATTACTCCATGTAACAATAAAGATCAGTATGTGAATCAAACCAAATATTATTAGGATTCCGAAATGAAGGGTAATTTAGTTTTTAAAATTGCATGTTCTTACTCCAGGATGATTAGAAATCAAATGTCTAAGTACAATATGAAACTATACTTCATTACCAACCTATATATAGATGGAAGTTACAGAACCTATGAGATTTTATTATGACTTTAATTAATCTTAAGTTTTCATACTTGACAAAAATTAAGTAATTTTGTTATTATAATCTAATCTGGGAAGATGGTATACATCCCTTAAATAAGTTATAGTAGGACAATCTGAGGTGGATTAGACCTATACAATAAGTAGTAAGTTGCTATAATCACCACAATAAAAAAAAAACTAGTAAGGACTAGATTATAGTATAATGGAGAAGGTATCTCCTATTGTGAAAAGAAATAAATATAAATTTTTGTTAATTATCCCCTACCACCCTGAGTGCGCGGAGAATGTCACTGAACGCTTTACCTATCTATTCCTGAGAAGCAAATCGAATTAAAGCGTTCAGCTAGAGGATGGGGAACTCCGCACCTATTCTAAACTGAACAAACCACTGTGGGATCTCATCACATCTATGCATGACGTCCTAGCCTACGGCATAGTGTCAAGGATCCATCTTTTTGGGGAAGCCTTTTGGCGCAGGCTTCTTTACGTTAACTACACAAGGCCTATTTTAAGGATTTTACCTACCTATTTAACTAGATAAACATATGTGATGGTTGTAAAACTATTATAATTCAGAAAAATAAAGTTATAATTGTATTTGTAAGAAGTCTAATACACTACTCCTTCCTAGTAGGTTTGAACCCTTCTAATGAGTTCTAGAACTGGGTTTTCGTTTGACCATATTCATAAATGTAGTATATCCTTGAAATCATGAAGACTATTGTGCCTGTTCGTAGTATCTTTCAACTTTTGACTGACTTATTCTGATAAGGGAATTCTTTTACGCCCTGTGATATAAATTAATTCAATTCTGGGATCTGTGATGTAAATACGGGAACGAATAACTTTCATTATTGCTATCCATAAGTCCCCGGCTTTTCTTAGCAATTTACACTTCAGATTCTCCACATCCAGTCTTAGGAATGCTTTGTATTTCCACACTATACAACGATCCACAATTTCCTTATCAAAATTATAATAAAGTTTAAAATTACTTCTGTTCATTGAAAAAGCGATTATCTACTGCCAACTGACTCAACTTTACCTCAGTGATGCCATTCTATCGCTTAAGCTATACCAAAGGTTCATTACTTTAAATCATAATCGGTAAGTTCTAATTAATTATTCCTTTAATTTAGGTGTTAAATATCTGGTTGGCCTAAATAACTGGTTCCCTATCCCCAATCTTTACAAACCGCCACTAGACTCTGTTCTTCCCCTACTAAACTCCCGGGTCATAACCACTTAAGAATTTAATAGTTCAACCTCTTAACCACTATACCTAACAAGGTTAAAATATTTTGAATAAATGTTATGCTAGTTAATGACGATTGACCGATTGCTCAGTAGGTAAAGATCCCCGTCCTAATGTTCCTATTAAGGTGTACCTATCGCTAAACCCTGTTCCCTAGCTAATACAAAGAACACTAGAGACCTAGGTCTCATATTTATATTTAAACGTGTATGGGGCCTAGCTAAGCTAAACTGTAAGTTCGGGAGATTAACCCGAGGATGTGACTATCATCAGTGTAATTAAGCCCCCCCCATGTGGCTAATGAGACGCCGGAAACATGGAGTAGCTTGCCCTAATATGTGTATATAAGCAGATATATAAATATATAGTTTATGAGACCGAGCCTGGAGGTCCGTTTGGCTTCAGCGAGCGCGGAAAGGCCCGCATGTCCATCACGTGTGGTCCTCGCTTTCACCAAACAAAACTATCCACACTCGTAGGCTATTCACTGCACTTATATATGGCTAGTGTCCGAATCGCCTAATTCGGATAAAACTAGAAGAGTCCGAAAGATATTCGTTTAACAGCCGCAAGGTTAAATATCTTTCACCTGGTAACCATGTACCAAAACACTATTTCTGGCATGTGACTAAGCTTAATATCCTTTAAAACAACAGAAACCCCACTAAATTTCAATAGGCAAATATAGTTTCAAAGACAATCAAAACCCCAATAGAAATTCCCCTTAGAATTAATTTTAATACCTTAACTGCCAGAAAACAATGTTACTCGGACGAAGTCCCAAACAAAAAGAATCCCCGTCCATTAAGCCGTTGCCTATTTATAACCAATATCTCCCGACATTCCAGATATTCTAGACTTTTCAGACTATCCAGACTTTCCAGACTTCAACGACTTTCGCGTCATTCGCGACATTCCCGACACGTCACGTGACCTAGCCCCCGCCCTCCAAGCGTTGTATATGGGATTTTGATTCTTATTTGGTCTAAATAAAGCTCAACTCCTCTGTTGTCAATTTGTGAATATCAACTTGCTATTTTTAAAGTGGTAGCATGTTTTAGTTATAGGAATGGTTTTATTTGCTTCCGCAAACATTCACACTATTACTCATATTTTGCATTTGTATTGCCTATATCTAGTAAATGATAATTTTAGTATGAGCTTGATGACGTATGATGCTAATATGTCTTAAATTCGATGATGATAATGATGATGTGAGTATCACGATGATGATATATGTTTATATGATGGCGGGCACATGACGAGATCATGTGAATCGCCACACACCTTGTTGGGGGCTTTAACACGCTCCGTCTTCCGGTATGTACGCGGTCTCCACTCAAGAACCTTTCTGCTCCAACGGGCATCGGTTCTACGAGTAATGTGCCCCGCCCACTGCCACTTAAGTTTGGCGGCTGTCTGAGCTATAGGTATCTACAACCTTGGTTCTCTAGCGTATCTCATCATTTCAGATTCGATACCGCAAGGAAACTATGTATTAATAGTGACTATTATAATTAAAAACATTTGAGAAACATTTTCGGAGTTTCAATAATGACAGTCAGAATGTTCATCGGACCACAGAGCTGGCTCATTCCTCGGCCAAAGGATTAGTTTGGCTATTCAGCGGGGGAATGTAGCCGGCATCATGGGTACCCGCCGCAGGGCAATGATCTTGGGGACATCGGATTTAGTTCAGATACTCTTATTTAGTTTAGAATAGGTTAAGTTGGTTATTGTTATTTTTTACTTGTTTTTCGTTCAATAATTGGGGTTGAAAAAATATGTGAACTGGCTTGACAGCCGCGGTATAAAAATAGCCGACTACGCCGACGCGGTCATTAGAATTGATAATGCGTGTTTTGATAATATAATTGCTGCGCGCGGCGGGCTCTACGGCGTTATAGAGTTGGACTACAATAACTCTTCCAAGCAAATGAACTCACTCCGATTCGAGTTAACTTATTACGTAAATGAATCACTCATTTACTCAAAGATTAACTGGAAGAGATCCCTTAAAGGGATAAGTTCGCCTTTGTACGTGCTTATTCTTTTGAACTGTATTTCTTGTTTTTGTGTACAATAAAGTGTTTACATACATACATAAATGAACTGTCAAATACATGAAAACTAAGTATGGCAATATACCAAAGAGTAACCAACAATCTTTGAACTTGCATAGTTTTATTTCAAGCTTTTATAGTGTTTTAATCCTCTAAAGGGCTCTACCCTTAGAGGAAGAATGTCAATAAACGCTGAAGGTACTGTTTTGAATTACAGTATGTACGAGTATACTAACTAATTACAAGGCAAAAGTCCTCCGAAATATTTTTTTTAAATATTTGTATACAATACTGATCAAAGCATAACTTAGCGAGATGTTTTTATTATATTTTTGCTAGAATCTAATACTTGTTTAAAGATTAAGAATAATATAAATAGTTAATACACAAGTATCAAGACTAATTAGTGCCCTATCTTCAGTGTTGTCATATACCGATTTACACATAAAAAACTAAAATTACTGGGGCAAAGATATTTTAGCCAGACTATATTATCATGTGAATGTTACAAGTCCCTTTGGACAGCCAGACAAATGCGTCAATTCTTCAAGAAGCGGCGACTACCGTTAGGGCGTCGACAATCTGGTCTCTGCAGAATCTTCGAGTTCTTCGGTCACCTAGCTAAGAAGAAAAACGACACCCTGGAAGTACTTCTAGTGACAGAGAAAATACAGGGAAGGCGACTAAGAAGGAGACTGCACTGGACAGACCAGATCCGTGATAACTCTAAATCCACAAGAAAGTCCACGAGGCAACAAGTGGAAAGCGATCGTCCACAAAATAATTCGTGGAGGTCATGACCCTCAGCAATGAGGAACATGACACAAGAAGAGATATTACGATACGGTTCTAGATTTACCGTGGAACACGATGAGTCTCGTTTCATCCATTCAATAATTTGTGTGTGTACGTAAATAGAGGAGTTTCGAGTTCTTTGACCACATTGCCAGAAAGAGAGGGGATAATCTGGAAAAACTGTTGGTAACAGGCAAGGTGTGTGGTAGACGGCCCGGCACGGCACGGCACGGAAGGAAGGAGTCCAACACGCCGGTCGGACCAAATACGCTCTACCCTCAAGACCTCTATTTACGAACCCATCCATGCAGCCCAGGATAGAGTAAGCTGGCGCAAAATAGTCCACGAGAAAGTTATTCAGAGAGGCCACGACCCTTCAGCATTGAGGATATCGACTGAAGGAGGAGGGTACGTAAATAACCTAGTTGATGAAGCCCTGCCGTCTAGGCGGAATCAATAAGGCAGACATCCGCCCAGCCGCGCCCCCCTCGCTAATTTATTGCGTGGGAGTGGACGCGAGCACGACCATCTGTAACGAAAGGCTATAAATAAAACGATTTTCGAATATATTGACACCAAAATTCTGATTTAGAGAAACACAAACAAGAAACTGTCTGAAATAACCTGAATTAATAATTTCAAACACCACCGATACAAGTAGTCGATCATCATGAGACATGGACATAACTACAAAATTTGGAATTCTTAGCATCACTATTGGCTGAGATCTTGTCACTTGTTCCAATTAAAGCTGAATATCTTAGAATCTTATGTATATGCTTAAAGACGAGTTTCGAGAATATTCAGCAACTTGCTCGACACTCGACAAGATGGTAGCTCCGGTTGGGTGGTGCCCAGCACCTCTAGACTGTGACACGCGACTCCTTGTCGCGCTACAAATACCTGTCACTTTCCTTTCCATGCCGTGTGAGCAAGACACGTGGTGCTGAGTCACGCGACAAGCGAAGGGCAAGATATTCTAGGACATGGCTACCTTGCAGGGCGGGGGCGCCACAGGTGGGCGCCACAGGTGGGTCGGGCGCCGCGCCCTCGCCAGGAGCACGCGATCTCGCTACACAGAGCTTTCATCATAAGGGTAATCATAAGGGTTCAGCTCAAGCCAGCTCTAAGCTACGCCAAAGGTCAAGTTGTCATGTAAGACGAATATATTTTTAATAGACGGTTTTTAACGCCCGACAAAAATAGAGGGGTGTATCTGTGGCATCATAGCTCCCAAACGGATGGACCAATTAAAGTGTAGTTTTTTTAATCTAAAGACTAGTCCGTCGAGATGTTTCTTAGTTATAGGTACTTGAAGGAAATAGGACAAGTAGCTTCCAAGATATTCAGCATAATAAACTGGAACGAGTGACAAGATCTCACAGCCAATATTGTAGCTAAGAATTCCAAATTCTGTAGTTAAGTTTAAGTAGCATTTTCTATAGCACTCATTGAATGTAGGAGATACATGCGTCGGGGGTGTTTTAAATTTTCGCTAATCTTGCGCCATATCTATGGCGCAAGATCGATCGTTGAGAGGTACTTTGGGGCAGGCCTTTGTCCAGACATGGACGTGTATCGCATCGTATCTTCTATAAGTCCGGTTCGTAGCGACAAAACCATCTACGTCACAGGAAATTAAGAAAAACTATTTATTTATATGCAGCGGTGGTAGCCTAGTGGTTAGGGCATGCGACTTTCAATCCGGAGGTCGCGGGTTCGAACCCGGCCCGTACCAATGAGTTTTTCGGAACTTATGTACGGAATGTCATTTGATATTTATACCACTCGCTTTTCGGTGAAGGAAAACATCGTGAGGAAACCACCTAATCTAATCCCAATAAGGCCTAGTTTCCCCTCTGGGTTGGAAGGTCAGATGGCAGTCGCTTTCGTAAAAACTAGTGCCTACGCCACATCTTGGGATTTAGGTAGCCGACCCCGATTGAGAATTCATTCTCAAAAAATGGGACAAAGGCTAGGAGGATGATGATATTTATTTATATGCAAGGAATAGTTTTTAGTAAATAAGTCATAAGAATATTCATATTTTATTCCTTCCCAAACACTCAACCTGAAACGATGGCTTAGTCTACATTACGCAGTCCTATAAGCAAGGAAACGCTCATATCTCGTGGTACAGGTACTGACTATGGTAGACAATGCCTCAGCCTCATGGTATTCAGTCCCTCTTTTGTAAGATTTATTTGGTCCAATAAAATTTAAATAACTTCATCAGTCAGCAGTTTAAACCATACCATACCAACCATATTTAAACCAGGGCCTATATGATCGTCAATCGGTTACAATATTTACCGCGCCACCTATAGATAAATAGAAAAAATATCGGCCAAGTGCGAGTGGACTCGCGCACGAAGAGTTCCGTACCTAGCTATCACCAACCGTTCTTGAGACCTGGGGGCCTATGATGGTTGCGTTTATCGCGTGATAAATAAGTGACAAAGCATATGTCACTCACACTCGCATTATGTCAAAGCGTGACGGATGCTTTATCACTTATTTATCGCGTGATAAACGCAACCATCATAGGGCCCCTGGTGACAACGACAGACGGACGGGCGGACGGACGGACGGACAGCGAAGTCTCAGTAATAGGGTCCCGTTTTTACCCTTTGGGTACGGAACCCTAAAAATTGAATTTTCTGGTACGTTTGAAGCGCTATATAGCAGCTCCTGATCTAGCCAGCGCCCCTAACACAACTTTACTGTGACATGCAACTCACGCGCGAGAAATATTACCTATCTCTTCTTCGCTGTACAGAGAGAGAGTGACGGGCGATGCTATGTCGCGCAACAAGAGTCACGAACCGTAGTTGTGCTAGACGGACTGGTGGTATTGGGGTGATGAGTGATAAGTAAGTAGATTAGCGGGGGGCGCGGCGTGCGTGCGGCCGGACCGTTCGAGCCCGGCATGGAGTCATAAAACTTCGTTAACCATCTCATTTTTTATACTAACATGATGTTGCTTACAAATTTTTCAAACATTTATATTGAATAAGTTTTTGTCAAAAATTTCAGTTTTGTGACAAGCTTTTATAGCTGTACTTTTCCTTGTACATCCATCAATTGCTTACTGATACTAAAAGGCCCAAACTCGGTAGATTTGCACTATTACAGGCTTCCGTTCCTAGGGCCACCTTCCGGCTCCATCATCAGACCCTGGAAACTATCTGAAGAGAAACTACTGAGATACTACTAGAGGTACTCATCAAGACGAATCACGGGTTTATGTGGGTTTATTATGCAGTTCCTGTGGCCACCTTCCAGCTCCATCATCAGATCAGCTCCACGGCAGCATAATATTGCATTGTCACGCGATTTGCATTCGGAAACCCGAAATTGGGTCAAATTTAACTTGCAAAATTCCATTACCGACAACGGGACAGGTGGAATTAAATAAAAGCTTGTAAAATGTCAGTCTTACTATTGCGTAGCAGCAGCAATAGCCCGACACGTATATCTATATAAGGGGTCGTCCACATATTACGGCACGCAAAATGTCGACTTTTTGAACCCCCCCCCCCCTATGTCACGCTTTTTTGCTACTTTAACATGTACTGTCACGTTTGGTATGACCCTCCCCTCACCCTTACGGTGTGACGTAATATGTGGATGATCCCTAAGTCGTACGAAACTATTTTACATAGAAAATTACCGTGAGTCCCAAACATATAAAAATACAAAAAGTGCTGTTTCCAGGACTAGAAAGGACTGTTTCCAACGGTAACACACTTCCTACTCCAATTTAGAGGTCAGTTGACATAATACATACATGTCAAGACACCAGTATTGCAGTAGCTAGGTAATCCACGGTTCCGGGTGCCCACGCGGCAGCAATCCACATGTCGATACCTCCTACGTATATACTGGTGCAAGTGTAAATTTTGTGAAGTTCGGTTTTTTAGCCTTCTCGTTTATAGTTGAAGTAATACAAGCTGAGCTAATCCACTTACCTGCATTCACAATAGCATTGTGTCTAATACAATCCTATCTGCTTTTGTTCTCATAAACGCGAACCTGGCGCCAACCAGTTACTTACAAAAAAAGGTTAGAACTACATTGCGTGGATATTGAATTTTCAACCTTATTCCTTGTTGAATATGTTTAAAATGTTTGTTGACGAGAGATCATAGTCCTTTTTCAAGAGAATACGTTCTTGAGAAGGGTCGGACGGTTGTAAAATTCCAAAAAGTTATGATCACCATTATTCTGTTAGTGCATTTTGTAGACTAATGTCCAAGGAAATAGAGTCGATAATCTATATTAACCTTCCAAGGTGGTTACAATCTGCTTTTACTACGAGCTCGTTATCTTAATTTGGGGTTTACCAGTTGTGGTTTGTTCAATGGTATTCAGTTCTTAAGTGGATTAGCTCAGCTTGTATTACTTCAACTATACCACCCTTGTTACGTAATGTACTATTACAGAATCTCTTGGTCACCCGAATTGCTATGTTAAACTATTATAGACCGTACAGACCAAGTCTTGTCGAATAGGGTGACCACAAGGTTGGTGTTCTTGCTATTATCAATAAAGTTTAATAGTTTGCTTCTAGAATTAATGCAATGAATTTGCCTTAAAATACTGCCATAGAAACAAAAAATTCTGTTTACGACTTAGGTTTCATCCTGAATAGCTAGTTAAAATAAAAATGTGTAAAAGTTTAATACTGCGGTCGAACGAGAAAAGCCACATAACACATCGTAAATTCAAAATTTACGATGTCTTTGGCTTTCTCGCCAAAGTAAACTGGATTTATTAAATGGCTAATGGATTCAGCAGCGACTTGAAATCGGACGAGCCTTATTAGACTATGAAATTTGGCGCCTGCGTCACACGGCACCGGTGCGCGTGCGCGGGTTACGATGTTCACATTGATTTCATGGTATAAGAAAATAAGGCATGGCACTCCGGCCAGTGATAGGTACTTTCTACGTCACTGGTTAGTGTCTGTCAGGATGGCGGGAGATATGTCTGAATAGTCACAAAATTTGCACCAAATAACTGTACCTAAAACTGTACACATATCAATAAACTGTACCTCATAAAACTGCCGATAAAAAAAAATTATCACACGTGATATCTGTCAAATCAACAACAAAAAAAAAATCTGCTCATTTATTTTATAGTTTATTGATATATGTTCCAGAACATAGTTCCCATTGGATGTGGCGTTACACGACTATGCGCGTCAAGCTGACGTCAAACGGCGTGTCTATGTCACTATCTATTTAATATTTAATTGCTTGAGGTACAGTTTTTTTTCACATAGGTACAGATTAGTACAGTTTAGGTACAGTTATTTGGTGCAAATTTTGTGACTATTCAGACATATCTCACGCCATCCTGACAGACACCACTGGTTAGTTGCCGCTTTATGGAAACAAAATAATTATACGGAAGAAATAGTTTGCCGCCAGTCGTACAAAAAAAAATCCTTTTATGCATTTATGCATTACAGTTCTTTGACTAAATTTTATTCTGTCGTAATAATTGATTTAACACACGATTTTATGAGATTCATACAGGTAACAAGGGAATCGGGGAGTATTATGATACACCACTGGCAACACAGAAACGAATTGACAGAACCAACCAACCAATCATAGCGTGATGACGTCAAAAGTCTCATCTGCCATTCCGAACATTATTTTCTTATGCCATGATTGATTTGAGTAACTGTAAAGCCTTGTACGGACTAGCGAACAAAAATGTGGTCCAACCATTGGACACGAAATCGTATGAACCGTCCTGTTGTTTGGTGTTCGTTAGCGGTACGCACGTGCGAACATTATGTTCGATGGATGTTTTTGTTCGTTCGTGGGTACACGGGCTTACCTCCGTATCCAGGTGATTATTTGGTTTGATTAGGCAGGTATTTTAATGAACCGTATATGGCTAGCCGGTACGTAGCTATATGTAGCTAGCCGTGAACATGTTTTCTTTTTTATTCTCATATAAATGATTTTCTTCTCAACAGTGGTCTCCTCTTGTGAAATGCCGGTAGACTCAGACATGTTAAAGTGCCCTTGTAGCCTACTTGCAGAATAAAGTTCATTATTTCATTATGTGGTTTCCATTGAAAGCCTAGGGACTGAAACGATCACTTTAGCCTTGTTAAAATCTATAATCTATTGCCTAAAACGCACTGCTAAACGAAGTTATAATGTCGCCAAAAACACGCCGAACACTGCGTTTTACCCTTTTTCACTAGGGACACAGTTTTTTTTTTCATATAAGCTCATTTGCTTGCCCAATGTACCCAAAATGGCCAAAATATTTTTCAGGCTCTACGTTACTTAGTTAAACTATTTCTGGTAAAATGATGGCCGTCGAGTCGACATAATGGACGACCCACTGGGCAGGGGTGACATGTGTCATATTTGCCGGGGTCGTTGACCGGCGGGGGTGGAGAAGGTCGCCATCGGCACGCGATGGGGCATGTCTTGTCTGTAGAGTCGACAAATTTTTCGATAATTTTATCGGGATGAAAAGTAGCCAAAGCCCCACCCTTGCGTACATATATTATAGTATTTTTTGATGCATAACACTGTGACTATTTTTGTTACTGTTGATAAATTTCAACGGTTTGACACATGTGTGTCAAAATTTCAACGGTTCTATATTGACAAGTGCCAACTATCAACAATTTTTTTTATTAAGTTTCTAAGGCAAAGGTTCCTTCAGCTACTTTTCACCAAAGACTTTTCACTCAATTAAAAAAAAATTAAAAAACATGTTAAAGAAAAATTAACTGCAGTTCGTATATCCTTACAGCAAGGAATATCGAAATAAAATATAATTAATAAAATATAATTAAATGGTATTCAAAAAATTGTACAAATATGAGGATCGGAAATATCGGTAAACATAATGTTGACAAATACTATTCCTGTGTCTTTCATACTTACAACAAAGCCACCGAAACCTACAGCTAAATAACAAAACTGCTGCCAAAGTTTAGGTAGGTAAATATCTATCCGAACTTCCGATCCCTAGTCATACTCGAGTTAAAAGGATTCATCATCACTCCCGCCGTTCTGCGAACACCAATCGGAATTTCCGACGAAGCCAGCCAGTTTCGCAGTAGGTATAATAAACTTACAAAACACCGATTCCTCTGGATACCCTTAGACACACCCACAGTCATGATAAATAAAGTAGCAAAATACCGGACTCGCAAAATATCACAGTCAAGAAATATAACTTTTCGTAAATAAGTACGCCAGTCAATCATCGCCTCCTAAATTTACCATTGAGTGGTAAATTTCGTATTTTCATCTAAAAATTGGTACAAAATGAGGAGCTCGGAATGAAAAATAAATAAATCGACATTAAAAATTTGAATTGCCCCATGGGCCAATTTCAGTGAAGTCCAGTTTCAGTGGTCAGAAGAATCAACTTTACCAACTCACCAAATTTTATTGAAATCTGAGAAAAAAAGAAATCGACAACAAAATAAAAATTGGCCCAAACAGCAGCCTGGTTAAATCAGGTTGGACATGGACGTAGGTATATAATACCTATGGAACGCTATTGAACCTGATCTTCGTCGTGGTTGATCTGATCTAAAAACAAGCTGTCTGCCTATTTAAACTGGAACAAGACATCGAAAGGCGACTGCGCAGCTGTTGGGTCATGGCCGCGTTATGGAAATCGCTGTCGATACATATTAACGCCTCCTTACATATACATCAGGGCACATTTCAATTGCCAATGCCCATATTTCAGGAGAACCCATAAACAATCGGCAAAAGCTAGTGGTGTCTGGAATATTTGGATGTAATTATGCAGATTTTGCGCCGCGTGGCAACCTCCTCAAATGTTTATTTTTTACCATGACCCACAAACTTGGCGGGTTGATACTTAAATTCTTCCCTTTTTATTCATAAACAGTTCCTTAATCACTTTCATTTTACCTCAAATCAATATCAATTTACGGGTCAATTTAACTTAAACATCAGGCAGCGGTACGAAATGGCACAGGCTTTGGTGTCTCAGCCCCTTGAGTCTCTAACATGGTACCTTACCCTGCCAACGCTAGCCCTGCCTGGCTAACCGCTATTGTACCGCTATATCCAAGTGCTTCTATGATGAATAAAATTGATGACGTCATCACGTCGGTCTGAGTTCAGGACCAGAACTCGCAACTGACCTCTGAGACTGACATTTTTAGAGAGATAAGGAGGGAGTAGAACCTTATCTCTTTAAAATACATTACATAAAAGTACAGGCAGTGCATTAGTCAATGTCCCAGATCACAGGTGCTTGTGGTGTGATAAATAAGCAATCTAGGGGTTCACTAATAAACGCCCGTGGTTTGTCTACAGTTTTACGTCTTGCCCTGGCCAGGAAGTGAGATTTTCTCGCCACGTAGTGGGCAGTACGTAACTACATCCCACTTAAGTACGGCCCAGAATGAATAGAGTAACGTTAACGTTATTACCACTGCACTGGAAGACGTCAAGACTTCCAGTAGGGGGCTACAGCATGTGGTTCTTCAGGAGGGTTAAATAGGTTCTTAAAGGGTGGCATAGGCGGTGGTAACTGCTTAACATAAGGCGAGTATAAAAAGGTACAAGGCATCAATGTCAACCAACAATCAGAGTAAGTTTTTTTTTAACATTAAATTATCCTTGTATTTCGAAGTTCCGCGGGTGTAGACCGCGTACGACCACAGCTCCTCTGATAAGCGGTTGGTGATAAACAGACCGAGTTCGTCTTATTTATAGCGGAGGTCGAGGGTTATCGCTTTACAGGGTTTCATCGCGTCGTCAAAGCAATATCACATGATTCCATAGGAAAATAACCGGCGGAACCGTAATTAGTCGTTCTAGCTAATGTGTGTTCGGTTGGCCGCCGCCGCGACTGATCGTCTCTCCTGATGATGAATCGCGTACCGATTCGAAACATGTCGAGCGTTATTCGACTTCTACGACGTGAGTAAACCCGTTTAAGTATTTTAATACATTTAACCCGTCTACGGTAAAGTAAAAAAAACGCACGGACGAAGTTGCGGGCGCCTCCTAGTGCTATTTCTATATAAAATATGACAATATTTCGGCTTATAGTTAGCGTGCAGGCGGGCCATGACGAACGTTATTATTTAGGGTTACCATCCCTGCCCGGCTTATTTGCATAGCGTATTATGTCGCTGCGATCATTTAATTAGCTAAGTTGACTTTTATTAAAAAACGTATATGAATAAACGTATTAGAGAAACAATTTTAGCAACGTTGAAACAAAAAATATACAGTTCTCAAACATGCAATGAAATTTCGTCATAATGTGCGTTATAACAGGCATCGAACTATCTCGTTTCGGGCGGAACAACTCGAGAGAACTGTAAAGAAATGATCGCCTTCATACAAAATTCGCTCGCAACTCGCAAATGTGATAAGGCCTTGGATCTAAGTTTTAATCATATAAAACCTCACCTAGTGACTGACATACTTAGTGAGTAGGAAAAACTACAGCGTCATCGCACTGTCAGGAGCAATTAGTTTTACTTTCATTTGCATTTTAATAGTGTTAAGAGGAAGCGTGACATTTAGTTTTCCAGCAAGTATCCAGTGGTCTTCACCGCACATTATACAGTACAGTAACCAATCATCATCATCATCATCATCATAATATTAGCCGATAGACGTCCACTGCTAAACAAAGACATCCCCCGAAGTTCGCCACAACGATCGGTCTGCGCTGCCCTCATCCAATTCTTGCCAGCGATCCTTACAGGTCGTCGGTCCACCGTCGAGGGGCCTTACCACGCTGCGTCTTCCGATTCGCGGTCGCCACTCAAGAATCTTTCTGCCCCAACCATATACCTATAGTGACTTTTCATTTTTTTTGTACGTTTTGACCGTTATTCTAGTTTTGGTAGGTCTGATCACATTCATCTGCTTTATACTTAAAGCAAATATCGTCTAAGCTCCGTATCCACTATGTAAGTGAAACCAGACCAGCCAAACGATGTTACCTTCATGAAAATGTATGCAATTCAATGTCACGGAAAGTGACCTCAAACTTGCTATTTACTCCAAGATACTCGTATAACACTTTCTGATTTATCATTCGTGTATCAGCTACTGTATGGAAAGAGCAAGTCACTGCCGATCCGTCGAGTCACCGCGCAGGCGCTAACGAAGTCAAATTCATTCACGCCGGCGTCGGCGCCGCGGGCGGGCCACGAGAGGAGCCGGGACGTTTGCAGATATCCTTACTAACCTTTTAGGGTACCACTAGGTATAAAAATATACTATATTTGAAAGAGTCTCTCTGCTTCAGCGTCACCAAAATTTATTTCGTATGTCTGGATATTTGGTTTTCAAGTGATATTTTTTTGTCGATTCACTATTCTAAAAAAGATCAAAATGGCCCTATAACTCCGCCGTTTCGAAATATTTCGAAAAACTGAATCGCCAAAAAGTGATATGTACTTATCGAAACTAGTCGCATTTCTAAAATAAAAAAATCCATGAAATGGTTCTGTTTAGCCGAATGGTTGACTGCTAGAGAATGCCTTATGGCATGAAGTCCGCCATTTGTACACTTTTTTTTTGCAATGAAGTTAAATAAATAAATGAAAATCTTGAAAATCGGGAAAACTGTGACCTCTAGGCGAAAACAGTAGAATATCCATACATCTCTACAAGCTATCTAGACAACCTTGGCTCTCACACAGATGTCTTCTTTTCAGATGTCACTAGAAACGTTGAATTGAACGCCCCAGTGCGCTAATTCAAGTGTACTTTGAAATATCACCAAATAAGCGAAGACTCAGATATATCTCGGGTACATCACCAACTACTAATGTAGCTCGAATCGCAAAACTTATGTTTGCGATTGCGATTTGAGCTAGATAACTAGAGCGGTTTACCTCAGAGATGTCACACTTTATCGAGATATGCCCGGTTTATTGGCTTATATGTCAACTCTTAGACACAACGTCAGCCATATGAAAAAATGTGTATTAGTGCGACCATCTTATCCGTGAAACGATGAAATTAGGAACTACGACTGTCATGCTGAAATTTCATAGAATTATCTCTGCGTTCGAGTGCTCTGTGTGTGAAGATGGTGGCGACAGCCTTCAGTTCACAGAAAAGTATACATAGGTAGCTACAATCTCCGGTTTAATCGGACTTTTAAAAGCTGTTTTTATCATTTTCATAAAAATATTTAAAACGGATTTATTGGAAAATTCTGTTGGTATTCAAAGTTGAGCCTTCAAACTTTCGTTGAATTATATTTGAATAATATATGTCACCAAATGTCACTCGTACACGTTGGTACTTGTTTTTAATGTATTTATTTGTTTATTGGGATTTGGGTGAAAATTTAGAGGTTCTTATCTGGATCACGTAAGAGCAAGCGAGACAGGTATAAAAAGCGAATCACATTCTGTCAGCTCCCGCACGTACAGTCGCCATCAGATATATCGCAGCATATAAGGCGTTCATAAATATTATGTGAACACGACTCTTATTGACTGGGCGTTACAGTAGGTACATGTTCACATATTTATGAACGCATTATATGCTACAATATATCTGATGGCGACTGTACTCCCGTAAGTATGTGAGCCCACACCGGGAGGATACGGGAAATGCTCCTTATCGGCGCGCGCGCACGCTGCAAATATTTGCGATAGCCCGCAGCCACACATAAACTACACGCTTACGTTCAGTCAGAGGCATATTTTTATGTTTTATTGACTAAGCAAGCGAAGCGAGCGAAACGGTTCCGCTTCTGCTTGGCCATACATTCTTTCGTATGTCACTTTGTCTGGATTTCCGGCTGTTTTAACTTTTTCAACCCCCATATCATAGCCATTCTGTGAAATTTTGAAAAAAATATTTGACAAAAAAAGTAAAGCTAACGAACCTACTCAAAAGTTTCATGAGTTGGTAGAAAAATACGACCTCTAGCCGAGAACAGCCAAACGTCCAAACATCCGGAGTCCGAACATATGAAAAAAAATATGCCAAGCTGAAACAGAGACGTTTCGCTCGCTTGGTAGTTGGTCAATGAAAGATGTTTCACGATCGTTTTAATAAGATTATGTTTTACACTATTCATTAAGAATACAGAATTTATTGATAAAAATCACAATTACATTTTACACGTCATATTATAAATATTTTTCATTATTAGATTAAATTTCATATTTATTTTAGGTGTTTATAATTACGATGGACGGGGAAAATTATATAAATAAAAATTAAATATTTCTGATGAATGTCGTTGTAATTTTTGCTCCAGGTAATTGATGAGTTCCCATCCTGGTTCCCTGCTGAAAGGACAGTATTCTCGCCATGCATGCTGAACTGCAGCTGTTCTTTAACAATAATTGTTGTGGGATCGAAATAATAAAAGAAATCAAGTAACGTTTTGCAGCGTTCGAACGGCTAGTATACGTTACTAAGCATTCATTCATAATTACCTTCATTCAACTTGCTCTGAAAATCAATGCACACAATGACGTGCCATCTGATAAACGAATTTCGCTGTTTTAGTTGTATTTTATTTTATATATTTTTTTTTATTCCACAGAGGGACCAAACAAGCGTACGGTCCGCCTGATAAGAAGCTGTTACCACTGCGTGTTGCCGAAGTTACACAGCATTACAGTAATAATACTTAAGAACTCCGTCATTAACACATTGTATAAACCAATTTATTTAGAGAATTTATTTAGAGTATTTAGGTTAATGATAGTTTTAAGATGATTTGTATGTTTTGTTTTATTTTAAAATTGACTTGTTTTGTAATTTGATGTTCACCTTTTTGTACGTTTTTTAATAAATATATATGGGTTTAATTTGGGACAGAGATGATATAAAAATAAATAAACATTCAAATCAAATCACAACATGAAAAATGTACAATTTGACCACCAAATGTCAAAAAGTATATTATGAGATGCGTATATTGTGTATTAAAACTAAGGGTATTTCATTGATTATATGTTTAGAGAATGTTTTTGATCGAAAGTAGGATCTCAAGGTTGGTCTCGGAAAATACCTCAAATATGATAGAAACATGTTCGGTTATTCTCGGAATGTCCATTTCTTCTCGTTAAAGTCAATTATTTTTTTGTGAAAAGGTGATTATTATAAAATCCATAATGGCTGTTAACTTGTGACACTTGTGTGCTAGAAGACACCACCACAACGTGTCAATAAGTCGGCGCCATATTATCAGTGGAGCTAAAATTAAACCGTCCCAAGACGCGTGCACTTGTCAACTGTGATACCAGCCATCGCCAACCCAACATCAACTCTAGCCCACATTCCTACAGTCGTATGTGGGATGGATGCGCTCCGGGGTTATCAAGTGACCCCTTATCGACTCACGCGCACATGAGTGTTGATAATTAGAGCAAGGAACTGGCCGACCCAGCTTGGACACTTATCGAAATTCTGGAACTTTGTAGGCACTCTAAGTGGGTGACAGCATGAAAATAAAGAATTAACGCATAGATATACAATATTACAAGAAAATCTGGGGCTAAATCCGACGACCCTCATGACATTATTTCCACAATATGCATTAATTGTTTTAAAAATTTAACATGTCGCTTAATGCAGTTACATGGCCGGAATAGAACCGAGATATTGCTATCGGAATATCATAATACCTCCTCGAATTAGAGCGTTGGTGCAACCACGCTGAAAGAAACTCAACGTTTTGCCAGGTTTGATAGATATTTGTATGAAAATTCATATAAACACAGTCAGACAGATTTGAGTAAAATATACTTTTTAAACCACATACTAAAAAACAATGTCGTTAATGAAGTGTTACGAAATTACAAATGTTGCGCATTGTCGGGAACTATATTCCACATTTGGATCAGCGATCAGGCAAACTTGACTCGAGTGATAATCGTTTCCAGCGATCTTTCGCAATCCAGAGCAAAATATCCGTAGTACGAGTATGGCACATTTATGCCTCTATTTTAATTACCTTCTGGTGAGAAAAACAATACAATCGTGTACGTACGTCATTATAATGTGTGATAATTGCAATCAGAAAGTACGAAATTATATTAAAATACTAGCTGAACCGACAGACTTCGTTCTGTGGAACGCAAGTAGGGCTAGTACCCCAAGTAGCACAACTGGGTCTAAATAGCTCGTATATCATATCTAATTAGATGCTTAAGTGAAATTTACCACCATGACTAAGTGCTATATAGGTGGCAAGAACCCTTATGCCACCAGTATAGAACCAAAAGGAGAAAAATTGCAGCCTATTTTTGGTGCTAAATAGAATCCATAAGAGATCACACAATTACCTTAAGTGGTAATTAGAACTATGGGTGAAAGTTATGCGTCCATAAGAGATCTCACAATAACCTAAGTGGCAATTAGAACTAAGGGTAAAAGTTATGCGCAGTGAACGAATGAAAACATTTCAGTTCGGTCAATGAGTGATAAATGAGTCGCCAAAATTATCTTTGAGTGGCGAGGCAACTGTCAAATTGTGTTTTATTAAAAGTAATACGTGATCTGCCATATTAATTTTGGATTTATACGTCTGATTAAAACTTTACGTTATACAAGCATTTAAATAAGCACGAAATTCTTGCGAATTTTTTTTTACTGTGAAACTATAGTATGTTTTCTTTGTAAATTTCGACGCGCCTTTCATTTGATCAGGAATATTAAAAAAGAGAGCGCTAAATTAAATAAGGAATAGATACTGATAAGAAATAAAACTGTTAAAAACCTGACTTAATGATTGTAGGTTACGTACAATGTTAAAGTAACATCGTCACAACTATCAAAAATCTGTGATTATGCGTGAGTGTGATAAAATTCTGGTTAAAATAATCAATTTTCATAGGCTTCCATATTTGTAAACATGGCGAAACAAAAAAGATCCTACAGTGTTTATTTTCACTTATTTGTTCCTTATTTGGAACTATCAAGTCTAATAATCACTTATTTGTATCTTGCGAGTGGCAAAGCAGTGAATGATATTACCAATAGTAATTATTTGCTCTTTTGTAGACTACTAAACAAGCAAGACTATTAAATATATTTTGACAAGGCGCAAATAGGAACAATAATAGAACTTTTAGTTCGTTAGTGGTTTGAAATAAGTGAAAATAACTGCTTTTGGTTCCAAGAACCTCCTATTGAGACCTATTTATGCGTTGGAGTGGCAATAAGGTACTTCTTAGGCCTTAAAGTTGCAATATTTTTTGGTTCCAAAAGAGCCGTAAAATTATCCCTTTAGCCACTATTGGTGATATAATTCGCTATTGTACTAGTCATTTGGAACTTTTAGTTCCAAATAAGGGTATGTTCCCACTTATATGTAAAAGTTGCTTATAAGTGATTTTAAGGCCTTATATAGCACTATTGCTTCTTATTGAGTGACTATTTGAACCTGCATGCAACTTTAAGTAGCAAAATCGACTTTATCCCACCATAAGTAATAAAGTAGAAACAAAAAACGTTCCTATGCAACTACAAGTGTTAGGATGAACTCATATACAGTTTTGAGTTGTGTTTAAAGCTATAAGTTGTATCAAACACTGTTAAAGCACTCATTTAAAACTTAAAGCTATAAGATAAGCTGCAAAATTCACTAATGTGCTGCTTGGGACGTTACTTCCCGGCAATTCTCTAAATTTTTCTCTTCGTAAGAATCTTACCCGAACTTCAAGTAATATAAAAAAAGCTTATTTGGTCTATCCGTCCCCGAGTTTTACGCTGAGCAACATATGTAGCAATTAATTTTTATTTATATAGATACACCGAACGTAACAATTATTATGTTTCGTTGCTGACTTTCCTTTCGTTCCTTAAATAGGTAAGATTTGATTTGAGCTGAGCGTCTCAACACCGAATGTGATAATGGTTGCTGTGAAATAATACTGGAAGCCAATGCCCTGGTATTTAAGTTACTAGGTATGTTCACAACGTGAATACGGAATGAGGTCCCAGAACACATGTGTGTGCGCAACATGCTGAAGCCATCCTCGCGTCGCCGAAACTCGATTTAGGCTATGCGATGTTGCGCAACGGAAGTTCAAAAAAATATCCTTGAACTCGATAACATGCACTATTAATGATCTTTATTTCTAAACTTCTATTAAATAAGTAAACTACCGGTTTTAATAAAGATTTAATTTTGCCCCAAGCCCCTTTGATTGGGTTTGTTTTAATTCCTTTTTGGTGAATTGTATGTGTGTCATTGGTAATTCCTTAGAATTATTATAGAATAACATAAACGGCTCGATTTCATCATGTTCTATTAGGCATTAAGTAACGGTTAATTTTGCATGAAAATACTTAATTTTTGAAAGGCTCAATCAACAACTAATAAAATTAGGCCTTGTTCCTCAAAATGAGGTTCCAACAAGGGACCAAAGTTTTGAATTGAGTTGAGCCCATTCTTGGAGTTCCATTCTATCCATTCTAGTTTTGGCTACCAGTCTAGGACCGCATTTGGCCATCTACCAGCTTTCGTCTGCCAAGTTATCCCGCCCATGTCTACTTAAGTCGTGGCAATCGCTTACGACCAGGCAGGGCGTATGCTCGTTCGTCGCAATCATTTTTGAATCCCCATAATTGCTCGCAAAAAATCTATACATCCCAATTCCCTTCGGCCTCTAGTAATAAAGAAATTAGCGGTAGTAGCGTCCCATGCCGTGCGGGATCTAGGGCATGGCGCGTATTAATTAGGGCTTGCAGACGGGGCCGCGCGCGGGCGAGTTTCGTGAATGATGGCGGCGGGGCAGGGCTGGCTGGATGCTATCAGGACAACCTTTTATATTGGCCTTTAACCTTTTATATTCGCGTAGGAATTAAGTCAAAACCTCTTCGTTTTCCAGCGGCGAAGTAAAAAAAATACACAAAAAATTAAGTCACTTTAAAAAGTTGTGTATTTCCTTTCGACGTAATTATTTCCGCCATTGTTTCATTTCCCAATAATCATCTCCTCAAATAAGCACTTTTACAGCCCATAATTTTTGTAACGATGTGTAGAACCCAGTACATAAATTCAGTTAGGATTGTTGTACTTTTTAAAGTTCAGAAATATTCACGGTTTAGAGAAAAATGAATAGTTGAATAAATAAACCAGGTACGGATACGACACGTAAACGTGCAGGCAGCATATTTTGAGCAGCGGTTTGGCCTTTGGTCGCACTTTTACTCTATATCTCTACAAAATACACACAAGTATGCGTACGCGCAACACTTGCTACGAACCATTCAAAATGTTAATCGGAATGCTAGGCTTTTATCACCGGTCCTATTGCTAAATAAAAGATATCGCTTCGTCTCGTCGTTTATATTTTTTTAAGTATATCGCCACTTCGCCAACCCAGTAGCATTAAGTTTGACTTGAGTAGTTAAATAACAAGGCGATATATTTGCGATACACCCGAGACCATAGCTTTGGCGATATTTTATAGTACACTCGAATTAGCGCCCTGTTTCACGTCCCAACACACAAGTATGCGCGCGCGCAGCACCTGCGACCAACCATTCAAAATGTTAATCGGAATGGTATGCTAGTATCAACGGCCTCCATCAAGGCCGCATTAGCATTTTCCTCGAGCCAAGTTCAAGATGGCAACAGATTTAGTGTTGCTGTCACATGACTGATATAATTGCCTTTAGAAACGTGTAAAAGAGAGTCTTATTAGCATTTTCCTTAAATTTAGGCGACTTGATTATAATTGACTTTACGCCCAGTTTACACGGGCTTAGTACTGGTATAAAGTAATTTGCCTTGACATTCCTTATTCCTTATTAGCAATAAGTGGAACCTTCTTCAAACTTTTTTCTAAGGATGCTCACACCACCACAAGCATTAGCCTGTAATGTAACAAAAAAAAAAGATATTTGTAATAATAAATAACAAATAAATATCGGACCACCTCACACAAATCGATCTAGTCCCAAATTAAGCTCAAGAAGGTTTGTGTTATGGGTACTAGACGACGATATATGTACTTGTATAGATAAATATATACTTAAATACATAGAACATAGAATAAGTAATTGTTATGTATAGTGCTCCGTTCCGTACGTATGCAATAAACTTCAGTCAATACCGGACCGTCTTGTTTCATTGACGCGCCTACCCTATGCCTAACACTGGCGGACGAGGATTATTAATTGTATCGCTATACCTAACAGTAATAGACTTCTTGAATGTCATCAAGATGAGAGTGAGTTGGCTTAATGGCTCAGATTTGCCTAGCTCACATAAAAAAATAGTTTCTTTTTACCCTGATACCCACTGCTGGGATGAAGGTAGTGTAAGATCCTACTTCCTCTATTTTGTTCGGTTTTGAGTAGTTTAGGTACCGTCTTCTACCTCATCCCTTAAACGCCCATCTCTTACTCTACTAAGCAACACTAAGTCATTTTGCATGATGACGTCAAAGGGGACATATTTACATAGGTTAGGGTATTATCATTCGTTAGTCTGACACTAAACGATAAGTACTAAGCCCGTGTAAACGGGCCCTCATTTGGCCATCTCTTACGCGAACATAACTTCAAGCTCAACCTGCCCAAGATGGTGGATTTTAAACTTTCTGGAATGCTGTTTTGATTGAGTAGATAGTTTATATTCTTCTCTCTGGAACTCCATAAATTTGACTGCCAATTTACAAAAAAAAACGAATATTGAACTGAATTTTATGATGGTTAATTAGCAAGTAGGTAATGTTAAATTCGTCTTTTTGAACAGTTTTATAATAGCGACGTTAAATTCCACTACCAGGTCACTTCACGTCCTTGACATTCTACCCTGAAATGCCTTGATATTTAATACAATTATAATACATATCCTCTGCATTGCATACCTCAAATACACACATAAGAAATACAATAAAAATACACAGAGGAAAACAACAGGCGATCTTATGGCTTAATAGCGAACTCTTCCATCAACCTTTATCGAAGTAGTTACATTAAAACAAGAGTTTGGATTGAGTACTGTTCAAACAAAAAAAAAATGAGGTCTTTATATTATCACAATTCAAATTTAATTTGCCAGTGAAGCGTCACCCCTGTGGTATAATTGTCACGATAAACAGTGTGTAATGGAGAGCTCTCTACCGCCCCCCCACCCCCGTCGGCCCCCCGGCGCGCCCTGGCCGCGCCCGCAGTTAATTAGTGAAGTGACACCGCGACACTCCCGGTCACTGCCGAATGTCGAACCTGCCCGCTGATACAATAGTCCTGCGGTCTTAGGCCCTTTTGTCCTGGCTTGATCGGAGCGGGTTAGGGAAAAAAATGGCACATGATAAAAGCCGGTGAAGTGCGAGTCGGGCTCGCGCACTGAGGGTACGAACTATGAAAACACTGCATGTTGCTAAGTTAATATAAACTGTACTGAGCGATCAACGTGTTTCTTAACATAATATCATTGCTACTACTTAGAACAGGGCCATTATGAATTATTGGTATATATTTGAAACTTAGTTTGAATTTTTCGTTGATATTTTTTGTTTCAAAAGCTACTCGAAATTGACAAAGTTCACACAGAAAATAGTTTTTTCAACTTATTTCGACTGCACGCAATGAAATAGCTATATTACTGTCTAGAATTCAAGGAAAAGTATTATTCACTTTAAAGAGTTGGTTGAAATTATCAATACATTTGTCATAATATTTTAAAATGTATAAGACCTCTTTACCTAACAAGCATATGTACAAAAAAAAAATTCCCCACCAATTAGAATTAGAACAATCGTCCACCCCAAATATGTATTAAACGCCGCGGTATCGATATCTAATCTTGCGATAAACTCCAAATTACGGATACACCGCACTCACGTCTTCCGTATCAGCTGAGTGTGGCCAAGTACTATTACTTCCCTACTTGGCGGCGCTATCGCTCCCTAATCTAGTTCGAAAATGTCGACAGACATCTACTTACTCGTATGCTGTCCCGCGAAACCGTCCCTCAGGCTCCACAGAAAACCAGCGCCTTGGGCATTGTTATACTTAGCAAAGCCAACTGCGTTGCTGAGTGGAGACCATTTCGGATGCACATCTCTTATACATACACTGTCTTTAATAATTACCTAATATTGATTCGATTGAATTGTAATGATGTGTTATCTTTATCTTGAATAAAGTTTTTTATATTATATTCAACTCCCTTTCTTGTATATTTACTTTAGTATTGCTGTGATGTGCTATGGATGGTCCCAACTGAATCTTATGTCGACGTTTTCTTGTTCCAAATATAACAACAACACAGTTGATTTTCACACATTATTATAACACAACGGGATAATTCGCGTTCAAAAAGTGTTTATTCAGTAACCTACCTCGACGTTACGAACGTGATGTTACGTTCATGGCCTCGAAGGGACTTCGGTTGCTAATCTACTGATATACTATTGAGTTTTCTAGAAAGTTATAATATAAACCCAACTGAAGAAAATTTCTGCGAAATGAGCATTACGCAAAACATTGCATAAACTACATGCAATACAATACAATGCGATGCAATGCAATGCAATGCAATGCAATACAATACTTTATTGCACATCAATAAAAGTTTACAAAAGGAAAAATTATACATATTTCATATAATTATAGACGATTTAACTCACAGTTTTAAATTTAAGTTCACTTGTGAAGTGAAACAGGTCTACAACTTAAATGGTTCATTAAGCACTAAGACAGTCCCTACTTCAATTTAGAGCCGGAACAAAGGCAATTAAGCATCAGGTGGGATCATACACCTTTTTATAGTTTCAAAAGATATATGTTAGTCGAGCCGCTTTCACCGCGGCCGACATTACATGAAACAAGTAATTAGCGAAATAAAATGGCTATTTCTGGAGCAATGAATGCAGGCGCCAAATTCGACTTTTCTTTTCAATATATTCCGACATATCACTACTGTATATGTATATTTTAGCGGTGAGCTCTGTTTGGAGTTTTCTTTTTTAAATTTTCTTATCATATTATTACAATTTTAAATCTGTATTGAACAGTTTTCAATGGAGACGGGTCATGATTTCAGGAAAATATTAATAGCGTGATGCAAGATCGTCTTTTGTTTTGTATGGGCGCGCGGCGCCGTGCCAGTCTAGCGCCATCTCTTGGGTATAATTTCTGTTGTCCTCTCTTCACGCCTAAACGTCTGGACCAATTTTAACCAATTTTGGTACAGGGATAGCTGGACATCTAAAGATGGTTATAATAAACTTTTTACCCGGCTACGGTATAAAAAAATTACGCGTACGGATTTGCGGGCGCCTTCATGTCCTTCGCTGTCGTTTCGTCGGCACGAAATCAAGTTAGAATCATTATTCTAATTCGGTGAATGTTTCATTTTGACGAATTTTTACTTCACCGATTTCTTTCCTCTGACCTCATACATTTTTCATAATTCTTGAAAATATCTTCCTAAAGCTTAGGTTTGTTACAACAGCCCCTAAGTGTTTACGGTTTTAGAGAAAAATGCTTTCTACGAGTGACACTTCGGCAAAACGAAACATTCGCCGAAAAGCTAGAGAACCAGCAAACATCGATAAAGCGTGATAAACTTGAATATTGACTATTCAGGAAATCGTAATGCCTCGTCGAATCAGGCCCCAGAAATTCAAGTTTGGTCTTGCCAGTTAAATGTCACACTTATTTAGCGAGCCCCCACTTCACTCGCATTCCGACGGACTCGCATTCCGAAGAACTCGCATCCCGACTTCACTCGCATTCCGAAGGATTCGCATTCCTTAGGACTCGCACTCCGGCTCCAAACGCATTCCGAAGGACTCGCACTTCGAGGGACTCGCACTCCGACTTCAAACGCATTCCGAAGTACTTGATTTCCAACGGACTCCCATTCCGACGGACTCGCATTCCGACGGACTCGCATTCCGACGGACTTGCATTCCGACGGACTCGCATTCCGATACCCATACCTACAAATTTCCACTGCTTCCAATCAGCGACAACGACAAATTCAGCACCTCTAGTATAACTAGCTGCGACTTCGCTTATCGCGCGAGAAAGCGTCAGCCGTCTTCTTGAACAATGTGATTGACAACCATATCTCGCGCGTTGGGAGAGTAGTGTGTCACTGTTGTGCTAGAGCTACAGAAAGGCTACTCGGATATTCGAAATTTGACCATTGTATAGTGCCGTCCCGCTCACTCAAATATTTTGACAAGAGATCGAGAGGGATGGCACAATACGATGGTCGGATTTCGAACATCGGAGTAGCCCTTCTGGTCAGTTGTCAGCTCCTTCCGAGAAGCGGCTTCTTGTGCCAAGAACAAATTGGGTCAACCTCTTTCTTTCCGAGAGAAGCCTTTATACTAAAAAAACCGGCCAAGTGCGAGTCGGACTCGCGCACCGAGAGTTCCGTAGTTACACAAACACTTCCCATCTTAACTGACCGGGCTAAGTTAAGTTTGCACCTGGTATGTATGGCGCCGCATACAAATGAGGTGCAGAGTTAACGCACCCGATCATTGTTGTATGCGAGTCCTACTAATATATTTATTAACTTCTGTTTTTAGTATTTGTTGTTATAGCGGCAACAAAAACACATCATCTGTGAAAATGTCGACTGCCTATCACGGTTCTTGAGATACAGCCTAGTGACAGAGGGACAGACAGACAGACATACAGCGGACAGCGGAATGTACTTTGGGTACGGAACCCTAAAAACTAAATAAAAACCTATTGAATAGCCTCATACTCATGTATCAATCGGATTCTGAAGCACAGCTATATGCGCCGTCATGACGTCACTCGGCCGGGGCCGGGAACGAACCGGTCGCCCCAAAACCTGACGCGCCGCTTTCTCCACAACGCTCGAGCTGTCGCTGGTCGCGGAGACACTTTAATTAAAACTTTGGTAACATTATATTAAGAACAGTCACATTCATATGGTTACCTATCTGATACACTAATTTTCGCCGTTTCGCCAAATTTACATTTGTCCGAAAGCCATTTTTTCAAAAACTGTTGATTTTTTAGAACAATTATAAAACAAACCCAATCTAACCTAATGGGTTCTTTAACGATGTTTATAAAATCATGAAAATATTACGGGTTTCAGGTAAAAATAACTTTCGGACAAATGAAAATTTGGCGAAACGTTACAGACAGTTGATTTTAACCGGCTATGGAGAAGCAAAAGGAAGGTTTTGAATATGAGACCATTGAATTGGTCTCCACTCAGTTACAAAAGGTACTGATGGTAGAATTCATAAAGACTTAACGAAGAGACTATTTAGGGTGACGAATTACGACATACCTATATAGTAAAAGAAAGTGAAGTTTGGTCATAGTCATAGCTAATAAACTAAGTAACAACAAATATGGCCATAAAAGGAACGCTCAAACGAGCTACTTCCACCTCCCGGTGTAAAGACACAGCATGCAACGTTTATATGGTGATATTATAAAGGCGAAAGTTTGTTGTGTGCTTTCATGTGTATGTTTGTAAGACCAATTTTGATAAATTTTGGTATGAAGGTAGCTGACACCCTGGAGTAACACATAAGACTACTTTATATCCCGAAAAAATGTGATGAGCGGGTAGCACCGTGCGACGCAGCATGTGAGAATAAGAACCACCTACTTACCCTATCCACTCTTGCCATTTAAATATATATAAAAATAACTAATCAATTAAAAGTGAAGGTAAATAATTGCTGCGACTATAAACAGTCCTTACACACCTAGGAAAGAAGTTAGTTTAGTACTCAAACGACTGAGTCAATTTTCTTGATTAGTAAATAAGAACATCACTTTCAATAAATCCTCCTGTATATAAAAATGCAATTTGATAAAAATGGTTCATCGGTTTTACCCTTTGACTGTTTAAACATTAATTTGGAAATGTCCAGTATATACTCGTCAAAACCTGTGACCATCTTTATGTATTTTTTCTGAACCGCAAATCGTTTGACGGATGAGGCTCGAATTAGTAGGTATAATCAGCATCAACTTGAGATTGCAATTTGACATAAGCCATGTAGTAAAATTTAATTGTCTGCTACCTTTGACCGTACGTTCGTTAAACTTATAAGTATCCGGTAAACTTATAACACCCTTTATGCTCGCCGGTGGTTAAGGAACCGTTTTGAAATGAAGTCTTAATTAAGTAATAAAAAGAACCCTATCTGCGCCATAATGCTATCGATAATGGTTACATCAATTTTATTTATAGTAATGCATTATTACGTTACTACCGAATTTTCGGTGTACAGTGTGATCGCAGATAAACCAATATAGATAAGACCATATTCGTATGTGAGTAATAACTAGAGGGTGGCAACCCTCAGTAATCAGGGCAATGCAAGCGTCAGAAAGGGTTGGAATTTCTTTTCAAGAATTGTCTATATTCGGACTCAAATTGTTCCACATTTTAGAATATGTTTCTTATAGTTTAATATCATTATAATCACTGAAGCATCATCAATATTATTTCATTGAGCAATTGAAATTCAACATATATATTTTTTCAATGACTAGTTACATTTTGAACCGTCGGCGAAAAAATACCCCTTTTTTATAAGTTTATCATGTCAATTTTAGGTTCTCGTATCCGCAACGATCGTACTCGCAAACGTGTGGTGGGCCAATTTCAGTCCGGATTTATTTAAACTTTATTGCACAGATCAAAAAAGTATACAAATGGCGGAATTAATGTCACAAGGCAGTCAACCGTGGGGCTTAACAGAAACATTGGTGGAGGATTCTTTTTTGTCGAATGTTAAATGAGGCTCTCATGATGACCATCTACTTACATCGGAGATTTTATATTTTTCGAGGAATGACCGCCATATCGCTTTCTGGCGCGCCAGTGCGCTTGCGTGTGAATTGTGATGCACTTTTTCCGCGCATGTATTTTTAGCTGCGCGGCGGAGCGGGGCGCCACGTGGGCTACTTACGGTAACGGATAAGCTAAGTTAGCACCTGAAGACTAATTCGACGTGACACTTCGACAAAATTGTGTAATCTAAAAATGCCGCGCGTCTATTTTTAGCGTAGCATCGTAGTCAAATTCGATGAGGCATTGCAATATCGTCTAAAGATGCCTGAAATATATCGTGAGTCGAGATAATGCAATGATTATGTTATCTGGAAGAAAGTTTTTTGATTTTATACTGATTTTTCCAAGCTCTGATCGTAAAAATATAATTTGATTGAAAGTATTAAAACGAAACAAAATAGTAAGTATAAATAAATACGTTCTTCCTTATTTTAAAGGACCTTCAGTCATCGTTGTATTTTTCTTCAGTGTTAATTTCGGAATTATTTTCTCATTCATACATTATAATGAAATAATGAACTTTATTCTGCAAGTAGGGTACAAGGGCATTTTTACATGTCTGAGTCTACCGGCATTTCACAAGAGAAGATCACTGTTGAGAAGAAACGCCGAAAGAAACTCAACAATCAGTCATTTAGCTAAAATAAACGATCTTAATTTGTTTAATTTAAATAAAGATCAATTTAACTTGACCGGGTTGAAACGTGGAATGTCACTTTGTGCAGTTCGAATCGCATACATCGCGTTTTAATTACAGTTAAAGGCGATATATCCGTGATATACGATATACCTGAGACATCGCTTACTTGCCGATATGTCAAAGTACCCTCGAATTAGCTCCCTGGCCCTATAAATGTGTTATTGTCAGTCCGATTTCTAAGATTAAATGAAGTCACTTTGGCACAAGGTACAAACATCCGTATACATGTAAATCTAAGGTCGTTTTTCACTTGTGCCAGTTTGACATAATTAAATTTTATCTCAGAATTTCGGATAGACTATACCCAGCCAATTCTAATAAGTTTAGCGATGTTTCGTAAATAGTAGTAGACCAATATGGATTTTCCCGGATATGAATCAAATGCTATGTGCTATACGAGTTACAGTGAATTTTCTAATTAGGTCGCTAAAAATAAAACGTTTGACT
This sequence comes from Apotomis betuletana, assembly GCA_932273695.1. Classification (NCBI taxonomy): domain Eukaryota; kingdom Metazoa; phylum Arthropoda; class Insecta; order Lepidoptera; family Tortricidae; genus Apotomis; species Apotomis betuletana. Next base: position 26,181,749 of record OW026305.1, on the reverse strand, counting down.
AACGGTAAAAAGTCAACAGAATATCGATATTTCATTTAGATTATTTTGAATCATCTACATTATTTTACCACGGGGTTAATCGCATAATTCATTTAATTACCTACCTCGACGTTTCGGGCGTGGAGATAATCCTCGGAGAACAAGATTATGTCCCGATTTATTGCGATAAACTGCTAACTGTTAACTCATCGGTCATGATATAAATAAATAAAATCAATAAATTAATATTATGGGACAATCATACATAAATCGACCTAGTACCAAACTAAGCAAAGCTTGTACTATGGGTACTAGACGACGATATACATAATATATAAATACATAGATAACATCCATGACCCAAGAACAAATATTCGAGTTCATCACAAATATATTTGCCCCGGCCGAGATTCGAACCCGGGACCGCCGGCTCAGTAGGCAGGTCTCTGTAAACTGCGCCAAGCAGTAAATAATATACATAGATATCTTTTAAATGAGCATTCATTTTTTTACTTATAATATGATATGCAGACATAGAAGTGTTCCTGGCAATAACGTCAATTAACAAGGGACATCCTTCCGATGCTAAATTTATCGATAACTGAATACTTATTCCGAAATGACATTTCATACTTTTCATAGTAGCTATTAAGTTCACCGGATAAATAGAAATTAACTAAAATATGCTGATTTCTACCCATCAATGTTACTTATATACTTTTTAGGGATATTAAAAATCAACTTTCACAACCTTATATTTTTTATATTCAATGGAATAATTTACGGTACTTAATGAACATTTACGGTATATAACTATATATATTTTTTTATTTTTTTATTATTTATTAGTAACTTTACAATTTTCTTAAATCCAAATACATTGTCCCACAAAACCAGTGGCTGGTTTGACTGTGGGATCTTTGATAGGGAATCTCTATTTAGGTACAAAGCATGTATTACGGCAGTAACGTGAAAAAGTGTTTATTTAACATTCTTTTGAATTTGTTTTTGTTTGGCTCTCGTCGTATCTCCTCCGGTAAACTATTGATTACTACGGAATCCATTTTTTAGGGTTCTATCCCCAAAGTAATTGTTTACACTTGTTATTCATAATATACCTTATCTCACAGTCATAACATAACTACTGTCATTAAAAGGTACACCTAATCGATAAAATAATATCGTGTGGCTCTCCCTACCAAAAAAAATATTCTTGCCACCAACACTTCTATGTCTGATGATATGAGATTAGAACGAACAAATATCGACTCAAACTGTTTAACTTTTTTTAATTCGTTGAAATGTTATTCTGAAGCAAAACACGAATCCAGTTTAGGAATTTGATCCGTGAATACATAATGAAGGTAATTAACAATTTGATCGGGCGATTGTATTCAAATGGGTGTCAACAATCTGTCCCGAGGCGGGACAATGGGGTGCGCGGGCGCTGCCGCGCTACGCGCCTGCGCCGTGTAACTCGTGTAGCACCGAACCTCAAGTGTAAGCTTCCAACCCAACATTTCGATATTTTTGATCGTATAAATAACTAGCCTGAGAGACTCATTAATGAGCTGGACTCGCTTGACTAATGACACTTCTTTCTAAATATCATAAATTATATTATCATTTTGTATACTTGCCTTTGCTTGCTTTAAATTTGTTAGTTTGTCTATCACGTCAATGACTAGTTTTCTCTCTCATTTGCTCAAAGAAATCCCTTATAGTGAAAAATTCGCCCTTGTACACATGTATTGTTTTTGAGTTTTTGTCTATATTGCACACTTGCGATTTCCACATTTATGTTTTTGATGGGATGTCTACTTTAGTGCTACTCTTTCTGAAGTAACCTATTGGCCATTTTCTTTCGCATTGAGATTATGAGATGTGCTATACCTACGAACGAGTAGATTTTGTTTTTATTAAGTACGGGTTAATCCAAGGTTACTGGCATACGAATAGGTAAGTCAAGTTGAATTCTGCGGCTGATTATACAAGGAAAGATGTGCGATAAATGGAATTATATTTGTTGTAGAAGGGTTGATTAAATAATATGCTTGGTTAAATCTGTTGTGAGTTATTATCAAATGTAGTAAACAAGGTCAAACCTGCTCGGATATCGTTCGACCTTGGGCAAGGTTAACCTAAAGAAAACACCGCGCACGCACGCCTCCCTGCAATGGAGGTAATCTAAATATTGGGAGACACTACCTATTAGTCTTTTCTGCTCCTTCTTCCATTATAAGGACTCTTAATTAAAAATATGGTAATTAGAAACGAGTTTTTAAGAGTACGTAATGAGATGATACAACTTTGCAATATTAGAAAACGATAAACTAAATAACTAACTTGATGAATGCGGATCCAATGAATCATGGGTAACTTGCCGCAGGGCCGTGATCTATTGTAATTTTTCTACTTACTTGTTTATCGTTTACTAATATCATGATGCCGGCTACATTCCCCCGCTGGATAGCCAAGCTAATCCTTTGGCCGAGGAGTGAGCCACCTCTGTGGTCCGAAGAAAACTGACAGCTTTTTTATTGCCTGTTTTGTCTGTGGGCATCCCGTCCGAGCTCGACGGTCTGCGCTAATCATTTATTTATTTATTTAATCTTTATTGCACAAATGAAAAACAGATCGTACAACAGGCGTACGTAGGCGTAAAGGCGTATCATTCATACTCGTGAATTTCCAACTTTTTTAATAAAAATAGCATCCCTCGTCTCATTCCCTTCTAAGTCTAATTCTAAGTATTTTTAGCATATCCTTGCTTTCGATAACCCAAGGGTTATGTCAGTTATAAGTCACCTACTGCTGGACAAAGGCCTCTCCCCATGATATCCACAACGTCTCGGCTGGTCGTTGGCAGTCCTCATTCATTTGAGAATAAGACAAGTTTTAACCTATTGTTTTAGTAGGGATATAATACTGTTAAAACTATCGTGAAAGATTTTTAATAATTATAAAAACGGTTTAAAGTTAAACTTACGTAAAAATTAAGAGGAACGGCCCGACATGTTTTGAACTCATATGGAGCTCTTCATCCGTGCTGCTCAGTCAGGCGCCAGTGGGCCGTGAGTCGCATGGATAGCTGTCCCTGATGAAGAGCTCCATATGAGTTCGAAACATGTCGGGCCGTTCTGACAATTTCTACATGAGCCGTCAATATGCCTTTCTGAACATCTGAAGAAAAAAGACAATCATTTCAACCTCCACGCGCCTATCTGATCTCACCGCTTACCAGTATCATCCCATTATACTCATCACAATACCACTCGTGACGTAACGCCGTGGGAGCGCCGACGCCGGTGATCTACGGAGCTAGATCTGCGCAGGGTCGGGTCAAGTGGCAAACTGGGACGCCGGAGCAAGGGCGCATGCGCACTGGCCACGGGTCGCTGACCGCGCGATTAACTTTTATACAGGTATACAGGCATAGGTCCCGTTATCGGAGCAGGTTCCTGGACCATGTTCTTGAAAGTCGAATCTTGCGTCTTCACTCTCTCTCGTGTTTACGGTGTTTGCGTGAAAGGGATGGTAGGAATCGAAAATTGGGAGGTAAGTAGGTTGGATGTGCGTTTGGATGTTATTATTTAATTAAATGTTGGATACGATTTCAATTCAACGATGCGTTACATCAATTGGTTTCTTACAAGGATAGTGGCCTCCATGTGGCCTTATTTAAGCCCGCAGATCAAGTATTCGTGGTAAACACGTGTTTATCTTCAGAGGTTTTTGAGTTTATTTAAGTATCCAGAACTCAAACAAGCCTGCTTAAGCATACAAAAATATGCATACCTTTCCTATTACTTTTTTTTCGATTTCTCATAAAGTAACCCATATGCTTCAACTAGGCGTTTCTTATGCCCTGGTCATGGCACACTAGTAACATTAACATACTAGATAAAACATATAGGTACATACGATTTGTGATCCTGGATCCGTTTCAAAATTAGTAAAAAATATTGATTGATTTGTTTATTTATTAATAATATGCATTGTATTTGAAGTAATACTTCTGTTTATAACTAATTTTACACATTAAATTAAAATACATCGATTTCATGAAATTAAATTAAATTAAAGATAATCAGAACATTTCATACAAATACTTGATGGTACAGATACAAGAAGAAATGAAGATTTCAGAATTTAACAATTCTTCATCCGACCCCAATTCAGTAGCAAGCTACCGCGTTACTGAACGAATGAAAACCACCCGAACAGCAGTGGGCGGAGCAGTCGGCAATCGTTTAAACCAGCTCCGGAATCAGCCCTATAATCTGCCGCGATTGCTTTAATCAGCAGCCCGGTATCTATGCAGGTTGTCTGGACGGAAAAGAAGCAGTGTGGAAAAAAATTATGGGCACTGAGGGGAACTGCCTTGAATCCTTATGTAAGCTCATTTTATGGGAATCATTTATCATTCTTTACGTTTTAAATAGAAACAAAACTATATTCAGAGATATTCGTACTATAGGTATTTATTAGAGTAGGTACTTAGTAGGTACTTATAAAGGGTGGGCCCTGTAACAGGAGCAATAAATTAAAACATAGATTCGTCCCTTAAAACTAAACAACATTTGTTAAGCAACTTCTGAAAATAACGTGTATTAAATGACATTTTGTAGAATAAAGTTTAGACAAAGAAGCAATGTATTGCGAAAAGTCCGATATTAGTAGAGTGACAGCTATGTCAATGCTCAGGGAATGTCAACGTTGGACGACATACATTGAAAATACTATTTACTTTGTTTGAAATAATAAAATTTTGAAAACTGTTTTTTTTTTAAAGTTGCTGAACAAATGTTGTTCAGTTTAACGAGTAAAATCAATGTTTTAATTTTTTGCTTATGTTGCAGGGCCCACGTTGTATAATATCAGTGACAATATAGTAGGTATGACAAGGGCCCTTTTGAGACCATAAACGTAACACCACGTTCGAAACGTCGAGGTAATTAAATAAACACTTTTTGGACGCGATTAAGTCCCGTTTTGTTATAATAAATACATGATATCAATCACATATCCATAAAAATCACAAGCTTACAGGTTTATTTAAACGCTACGGTTTCTGAAAAAACCGGGGCCGGGTATTAAACTTTGGTAAATTGGGAAATGGGGGAAGGCAATACGCTTGAGATGATTGTCAATGATCCCAATGCCATGAGACAATCCATAAGATATCCATCAGGGCTAGCATAACCACCACCACAATTGTCTAATCAATATATTATTCAAATAGTACTGGATAGGCCACGTAGCCCGGAGAATCGACGGTCGTGAGGGCAGGTAAGTGCTAGACTGGCGACCACGTATAGGAAAGCGCAGCGTGAGTCGGCCCCCGACTAGATAGACGGATGATCTCGTGAGGGTAGCGGGGAATCAATGCATACGGTCTGCACGGGATCGCACTTTGTGGAGAGTCATGGGGGAGGCCTATTTTCTGCAGTGGACGTATGTGGCTGATAGATAGACTGGATAGAAAGTGATTCGTCGCATGGTGTAGTTGTGCTACACAGAACAGTTCCAATTGGATTGTTCCATGGGTCGGTCTCATATATAAATAGTAAGTGACCATTGGCGAGCGCGCCCGCTCTGCGCAGGCGCCGGCAGGTGCCCCGCGCAGCCGGTTCCATCGGTGTCAACTTCGTATTAACGAACCGGCGCCCGCGCAGAGAAACGAGAGAGGAGCTTGAACCCATAGCCAATATCTGAGTTTGACGAAACTTTTTAATGATTGTCGAAGTGATTTTTGATGGGATTTAGGGCGCTTGGTGTACGATTGTTCCAGCTTTATTGTAAATAAGTTAGGTTAAACTTTTTTTCGGCTGATTTCAAATGGGGAGCTTTTTTATGGTGTCAGGTCAGATCTTCGTCATTTATGAAATGATTTTGGGGCCGATGGTCCCATTCCTGTCAGATTTGAGATGTGGTGAAGATATCCGTGGGGAAACGATAGATCTTTTAGCGAATACCTGAGTGTTGGTCCTCGCTTTCCACATTTGAGCAAAGCCGGTGTCATTAGTGGCCAATACTAAATAGTTTATACTTGATATATTATTGTTTTACAATAAAATAGAATGACTTATGTAAAAGTGACCTGCAGAATAAAGATTTGAATTTTTAAACACCGGTCTCTCACACGAATGGCGTTTTTCACGAACAGCCGTTGAACAATGTCATAATATATTTTCCAGATGGTTTTTGCGAAGTTCAAATGAAAGAAATATTCTGGATTGTTTTTACTTTCATTTTATTACATGATGGCGCGTTATAAAGTGACTGACGGTTTTTTTTGTCATATTTTGTCCTCCGCGCAAATAAACGCAAGCATTATAATACGAGTAATATAGTTGCATGTATGCTATCATGTCCCTGACCTTGACTTGTGTATAAAAAAGTAATGACCGCGCAAATTCCTAGACCTGGACAAAGCGGTATCATGCACTGATCCAAGGTTAGCAATGTGATACATCGCTTGCAGGCACAGAATATGATGTCAGTAAGTAATACTAATTATAGTCCATTTCATATCAACAAGGTCCGATAACATTCATTGTAACAAATGTTCAAAACTCTGAACTGAAAAGCCAACCAATAATTCGTAGTTTCTTTAATCGTTATACCTACGTATGCAGCCCAATCGGTATTTTTTTTTTCAGGTAGACTTACGTTTTTAATAAAAAAACAATTTTTTTGCGTAATGTAAATAAATGTATGATTCCTAACAGCATACAATTTCATTCCCATAAATTAACAATATGCAAACGAATGGATAAACGGATTGATACCAATAGAAAGTCCATTTACTTTACATGTATAATTTATCTATAAATAAATACTTTTTTCAATGTTCATGTCCATTCACAAAAACCTTTATGATTTCCTATAATGATCTATAGATCAAATATTGTTTTTTTGTCTGCCGCTTCCGTTACAAGCTATCCTTTTAGAAGCTATGATGCCACAGACAGACAGACAAATACACATTTTAAACTTCTAACACCCCCCTTTTTTCGTCGGCGGTTAAAAATAGAACTACATTCCGTTATCAGACGTGGTGATACAATGGTTCAGAAAACTCGCTTTGTCTGTGCATGATTTACTGTAGATATAAGGTCTATTATTAGCTTCTTGTGTTGTGTAATGTAGAAGCGAGCAACAATTATCGCATGTCATAGACGAGTGCTACCGACTAGCTTGTAAGGCTGAGTACACACTGTATCATTTCGTACATCGCCTCGGTACCCTGTCTCAACTCCGAAATATTGTTATCTGTAACGTTTCGCCAAATTTATATTTGTCTGAAAGTATTTTTTTCCTGGAACCCATAATTAATTAGCTAAAAACTAAATAACATAGGAATGGGTCCACCGAGCTCGTATATTCCCTGGAACAATGGGAATTTACTTGGAATATTCCCAAATGGGAATTCACCGGTAACGGGATTTTTTCAATTGCACAATGTTGCAACACGTTCGCGTGTTATGATGAGCAACTACGAAATAACTACGTTTTCTTGAACGACTATTTTTTGATATTTTTATTAACTTAAACACCCTGTAGCTCCCAAAGTATTGATCGTAGAGTAAAAATGGGTATGACCAAATTTGCAGGGAATTTTATGTACAAACTTTTGTCCAAAGTAAGCATAATACTATTTCTACAAATATTTGAGATATGAGTGAAAAATCAGGAAAAAGATACCTTCAACCCCCCTGAAATTTTAAATTCGAAAACCGGACATGTCTACGTTGAACGTATCTTGAGATCAGTACCTCTACCATGAGTTGCTTTCGAAATCTTTCGATACGCTCACCATGCTCGCTTGCGAGGAAACGTGCTTCGAATCGAGCTACTACTACACTCACAAAGTGTGGTAGTGTGAGTTCAAAACCAATGAATCTGTCTCTTTTTAACTAAACTTAAGAGAATGAGTAAGAGCCAAAATAAAAAATGGCGGATATACGGTAGCGAGTATCATTTACGGAACGTCGCAAATTCGGCACCATGAGATTCAAATCTGACAGGTCCACCTCGAAACTATCGAAAAATACGCTAACGAGTGCAGTTTAAACTCTCACTGCCAAATCGAAGGGTGAAATCATATTAGAATTTTTGTTTTATAAAGTTTTTTAATTATTAGTGATCCAAATAATGCCTGCAAGACATTAGCGAAGGCTATAATAATATGAAGAATAACCACGCTATACAGAAACGTGAGTGTAAATTGGCATTAAGTTATGTACAAAGTCTAAATCCGCTTTGTGAAAAAATTAACTTTTCAGTCAAAGATGTGCCCCGAACCGAACACAAAGTGTGAGCCACAGCGTACGTGACTGATTGTCAATGAAAGTGTCGGCGAAATTGTGTTTTGGCTGGAGGATACAGTTGCTTTTTGGATGTGGGTCCATCGTTGGTCCGAGGAGCCTTCATTCAGCCTTCTTCACTTCTATACAATGCTACTGGAAAATGTCTACTGTCTAAAGTAGGGGCTACTCTGAAGAACATCACTGTGCAGCAGCTGTCCAAAAAAGAAGTGCCTGACAGACCAAGTTCATCGGCATTATATATGAATTAATTTCAGAAGCATAAAAGAGGAAATTAGACAACTTACAATTGCTATAATTTCAACATACTGTATTATACATTACTCATTACACTCTTTTAACATTGATCAAGACAAAAATAGACAAAGACAAGCTTGTTGAAACAATGAAAAAAACATTCACAGACTCCGGCAATAAGGAACAGAAGAAGCTAGTAGTAAGTAAGTAGTAGAAAGAACAGCTTGTGGTGTGAAATGAGAGATGGCCGTATCACAATTAACCTATTGACCGCCAAGCGGTCTAGCAATTTACCGTGCCACTGACGCCAGAGTAAAAAAAAAAGATGTGCCCCAAAATCAACAGGGATTGGAAAATACTTGTAGCGGTTAGAATTACAAAGTTTTTGATCTTTGAAATTTGGACGGCTGTGGCCGACGTGGCGTCAGGGGCACGATTTTTTGTTGACGGCCACAGCCGACTGTGGCGCTCAAAAGGTTAAAGCTTCGAAGGTACATACACCAGATGGTGTGATAAATATCATATAATGAAAAATGTGCATACAAAACAAAAGTCTATTTTATCCGCTAGCGTGTAAAATTAATTTGTATTTCAAAACAATGATTGTGAATCTCTTTATTTGTATGCTTTTGTCTTGTTCATATCATTTGGGTTTGAGTATGGTATCTTAAATTTGTAATGGTAGGCCTTATACTTTTTTGAATGTATTATTCTCATATTTTGACAAATATATTGATAATTTCAACTAACTTTTTAAAGTGAATATTACTATTCCCTGAGTTATAGATTGTTTCAACATAGCTATTCAATGTTAGCTCATTAATATTAATTTAACATTACTGGATTAATTTTACTTATAAACATGACAGAATTAATTTTTATTTTGATGTGTACCTACACAATTTTTTGGTATTAGAATTATATCGATATATTGATCGTAACTACACTATTGTGTACTTACATATTATTTATTATCCAGACATTCATTTATTTAATGTCTATTGTATTGATTTACTATTATCATTTTGTTTAATGATCACATTCCGAAGAGTAATATAAACTGACATGTACTTGTATTTATAAGAAATGAGTAATGGTGTGATAAATAAACTTAACTAAACTAAACTAAACAAGCTTTAATGTCAGGAAGCCTCGAACAATGAATATACACAATGTAATCTGTTTAAATTGTTTTATTTAAATAATTTTATGTTTTATAATTTTTTATTTCTTTTGCAACATAATAACATCTTGTATGTAATCACAAATTAATAAAACAGCTTCTAATCAATTTTGTTATCTCTACAACCCAAAAAATGAAAATACTTATTTAACTTTCTACCAAAAGAATATTATACATTACATTCAGTCATAATTTAGGTACTTATTCTTACATATACTTCAATAGTTTATATAGATCACTATAAAATTATACTGAACAACAAAAGTTTCTTTTCAATTAACCTATTGACCGCCAAGCGATCTAGCAATTTACCGTGCCACTGACGCCAGAGTAAAAAAAAAAAGATGTGCCCCAAAATCAACAGGGATTGAAAAATACTTGTAGCGGTTAGAATTACAAAGTTTTTGATCATTGAAATTTGGACGGCTGTGGCCGACGTGGCGTCAGGGGCAAGATTTTTTGTTGACGGCCACAGCCGACTGTGGCGGTCAAAAGGTTACACACATTATTTTTGAGACTGTAATTGTTCAACATTTGTCGGAGTCCGTAATGCTTAATGATGAAATAGCTATGAACGAACGGTGACAAATGAACAGTATTTCTCTCAGACGTTTTAACAATGCCTGACTTCATTAGCAATGGCTTTTTAATGCAGGTATTTGAGGACCTACAATAGATTTCTTCATCTGCTTTTTGGTAATTCTGAAAAAATAAATATTCAAAATAAGTAACATTGGTTAGGGTACAAAATTATATAAATAATATTATGATTTTTTTTATAAACAGATATCATACCTCAAGTCTCAATTATTTGTAGTATTAGGTATAACATCATCTTTCAGTGTGCCGTCTCTAGCAATCTTTTTAACCATGAAATTTTGTTGACATCCTTATGTATGAAAAGTATCTTCTAAAGCCCATTTTGTACCTCATGTAGTTGTCTTTTTCCATCTGAAATTTAACATCATAGCTGACATACCAACAATCTAATATTATATTTAACAAAACAGCACAGAAACTATAAAGAATATTTTTTTGTAATCCTAGAGTGCATTCCTAGAGTACATTCAAGAGGTTAGGAATTCATCATCATCATCATCAGCCTATTCTTGTCCACTGCTGGACATGGGCCTCTCCAACTGCACGCCATTGTAAGCGATCCTCGGCTACTCTCATCCAGCTTTTGCCAGCTGTTATTTTGTTTTGTTCTATGTAAACTTATAGTAAGTAATAGCTGGTATTTACCTTCTATGATCTTCACACATAATTCATTTTAATGTGATAAAATGGCATTTGGATGTCTCCGAGCCAAGTATCTCCACATTTTTCGCCTTGTGCGTGTTAAACAAACAGTGTCATAGATAACACATTGCGGCACCAGTTAGGTATACAGCATACCTACGCCATTATATCCAATAATTTTGAAGAAAGTCGATGAATTCCACTCTTGTACTTATATAAAGTAAGACAAAACAAAAATCAAGTGTTTATTTCTTATTTATTACATTTGACGTCTAGTATAGGGTTGCCAACTCCAAACAAAATTAACCCCAAATCTGAAGTTGAAACTAAAATCCGCTCCAGACCTTCCGATCCGATCCGATTTAGCGAAGCAATCGGATACTATGTAGTACAATTGTCCGATTTATCGGAAGAAATCGGATAATGTGTAGTACAAATTGTATTTTTTCCGATAAATCGGATCGGATCGATGGTCTGGGGCGGACGGACGGGCGATGCAATGACGCGTGTTAAGTTTTTAGTTTTAAAATATATGCTGTCATCTGTCTTGTTGTGGTCTTTATATAAAACTCAAATAGAAAACATTATATATCTTGTTTGTGTTTATTTTATTGCCATTCCAATGGTTTACTGAGTTCATACAACTTCCAAATTCCACTGCTGGGTCCAACATTCGTTCCCCACTTCAATATACACCCATATAATATTTAAATATTTTTTTCTGTATGTGAAGAAATATAAGAAAATACATAAAATAACCCTAATCTATGACAACTATGTCTGCATAGATATTTAATCTTCAACCTATCCGTAAAAAAAATAAGCTGTCAATAATTTTAAAGCCCAACGTCATTCGTTTTTTAGGGTTCCGTACCCAAAGGGTAAAAACGGGACCCTATTACTGAGACTTCGCAGTCCGTCCGTCCGTCCGTCCGTCCGTCTGTCACCAGGCTGTATCTCAACAACGGTGATAGCTAGACAATTGAAATTTTCACAGATGATGTATTTCTATTGCCGCTATAACAACAAATACTAAAAATAAAATAAAATAAATATTTAAGGGGGGCTCCCATACAACAAACTTGTTATAGATTATATATATGTATGTATAGGTACGGAACCCTTCATGCGCGAGTCGGGCTCGCACTTGCCCAATTTTTTTTTTTAATTAGACACCAGACTAAAACCCGTTCCAAACCTTCCGATCTGATCCAATTTATCCGAAGCAATCGGATTTTGTGTAGTGCAATTGTCCGATTTATCAGAAGAAATCGGATAATGTGTAGAGCAGTTGTTAGGACATTTCTTCCGAGAAATCGGATCGGATCGGAAGGTCTGGAGCAGGTTTTAAGTAACATATACATTGCGTCATAATTTTATACTTAAAACTTTTTAGAATAAGTATCTTTTTTAATTATTAATAATAACTTCTGGAAAAATATAAAAACAGTGAGTAAGTCCTCTTTTTAAGCGGAATACAGAAAAGTAATAAAATTGTAGTATTAAAAATATGAAAAGCAATCGGACAATGTGTAGTGCAATTGACAGCACTTCACATTGTCCATTGTTTCGATTTACGCTATTGTGATTTGTAACATTAAGTCATATAATTTGTTTTATTATATATGAAGGGGATTTTAAAAAAAAAAAATGTTTAGTTTTAGGGGTTTTAACTTCGGGTTTAAGGGTAATTTTGTTTGGAGTTGGCAACCCTAGACGTCACATGCACTATAATTTCATGCACTACGATTTCTAATTCAAGACCAAAAAAACTACCACAAGGTTGCCACTACAATAAAATATTTTTACAATAGTAAATTCCTTTTTCATTTTTAAACACGCTAAGATAATTTATTTATTGGTAACTTTAACTCTATGTTTTAACAAAATAACTAGAGGAGAAGAATTACGAGAGGAGATAATAAAAACTTAAACATCGGAGATTTTTGGTACAAAATCTGGTATTGTACTTGTAACATTGTGCATTTGGTGCAAGCCAAGAAACAAACTCAGATGTCATTTAAATGTTGTCAATTTTGACAGTGACGTATCTGTCGTAGTTTTTTTGGTCTTGAATTAGATTTTAAATAAAAAATAAATACTTGTTTTGTCTTACTTAACATAAGTACAAGAGTGGAATTCATCGACTTTCTTCAAAATTATTGGATATAATCGCGTATGCTGTATACCTAACTGGTGCCGTAATGTGTAATCTATAACGACACTGTTTGTTTAACACGCACAAGGCGAAAAATGTGGAGATACTTGGCTCGGAGACATCCAAATGCCATTTTATCACATTAAAATGAATTATGTGTGAAGATCATAGAAGGTACATACCAGCTATTACTTACCTACTATAAGTTTACATAGAACAAAACAAAATAACAGCTGGCAAAAGCTGGATGAGAGTAGCCGAGGATCGCTTACAATGGCGTGCAGTTGGAGAGGCCTATGTCCAGCAGTGGACAAGAATAGGCTGATGATGATGATGATGAATTCCTAACCTCTTGAATGTACTCTAGGAATGCACTCTAGGATTACAAAAAAATATTCTTTATAGTTTCTGTGCTGTTTTGTTAAATATAATATTAGATTGTTGGTATGTCAGCTATGATGTTAAATTTCAGATGGAAAAAGACAACTACATGAGGTACAAAATGGGCTTTAGAAGATACTTTTCATACATAAGGATGTCAACAAAATTTCATGGTTAAAAAGATTGCTAGAGACGGCACACTGAAAGATGATGTTATACCTAATACTACAAATAATTGAGACTTGAGGTATGATATCTGTTTATAAAAAAAATCATAATATTATTTATATAATTTTGTACCCTAACCAATGTTACTTATTTTGAATATTTATTTTTTCAGAATTACCAAAAAGCAGATGAAGAAATCTATTGTAGGTCCTCAAATACCTGCATTAAAAAGCCATTGCTAATGAAGTCAGGCATTGTTAAAACGTCTGAGAGAAATACTGTTCATTTGTCACCGTTCGTTCATAGCTATTTCATCATTAAGCATTACGGACTCCGACAAATGTTGAACAATTACAGTCTCAAAAATAATGTGTGTAACCTTTTGACCGCCACAGTCGGCTGTGGCCGTCAACAAAAAATCTTGCCCCTGACGCCACGTCGGCCACAGCCGTCCAAATTTCAATGATCAAAAACTTTGTAATTCTAACCGCTACAAGTATTTTTCAATCCCTGTTGATTTTGGGGCACATCTTTTTTTTTTTACTCTGGCGTCAGTGGCACGGTAAATTGCTAGATCGCTTGGCGGTCAATAGGTTAATTGAAAAGAAACTTTTGTTGTTCAGTATAATTTTATAGTGATCTATATAAACTATTGAAGTATATGTAAGAATAAGTACCTAAATTATGACTGAATGTAATGTATAATATTCTTTTGGTAGAAAGTTAAATAAGTATTTTCATTTTTTGGGTTGTAGAGATAACAAAATTGATTAGAAGCTGTTTTATTAATTTGTGATTACATACAAGATGTTATTATGTTGCAAAAGAAATAAAAAATTATAAAACATAAAATTATTTAAATAAAACAATTTAAACAGATTACATTGTGTATATTCATTGTTCGAGGCTTCCTGACATTAAAGCTTGTTTAGTTTAGTTTAGTTAAGTTTATTTATCACACCATTACTCATTTCTTATAAATACAAGTACATGTCAGTTTATATTACTCTTCGGAATGTGATCATTAAACAAAATGATAATAGTAAATCAATACAACAGACATTAAATAAATGAATGTCTGGATAATAAATAATATGTAAGTACACAATAGTGTAGTTACGATCAATATATCGATATAATTCTAATACCAAAAAATTGTGTAGGTACACATCAAAATAAAAATTAATTCTGTCATGTTTATAAGTAAAATTAATCCAGTAATGTTAAATTAATATTAATGAGCTAACATTGAATAGCTATGTTGAAACAATCTATAACTCAGGGAATAGTAATATTCACTTTAAAAAGTTAGTTGAGATTATCAATATATTTGTCAAAATATGAGAATAATACATTCAAAAAAGTATAAGGCCTACCATTACAAATTTAAGATACCATACTCAAACCCAAATGATATGAACAAGACAAAAGCATACAAATAAAGAGATTCACAATCATTGTTTTGAAATACAAATTAATTTTACACGCTAGCGGATAAAATAGACTTTTGTTTTGTATGCACATTTTTCATTATATGATATTTATCACACCATCTGGTGTATGTACCTTCGAAGCTTTAACCTTTTGAGCGCCACAGTCGGCTGTGGCCGTCAACAAAAAATCGTGCCCCTGACGCCACGTCGGCCACAGCCGTCCAAATTTCAAAGATCAAAAACTTTGTAATTCTAACCGCTACAAGTATTTTCCAATCCCTGTTGATTTTGGGGCACATCTTTTTTTTTTACTCTGGCGTCAGTGGCACGGTAAATTGCTAGACCGCTTGGCGGTCAATAGGTTAATTGTGATACGGCCATCTCTCATTTCACACCACAAGCTGTTCTTTCTACTACTTACTTACTACTAGCTTCTTCTGTTCCTTATTGCCGGAGTCTGTGAATGTTTTTTTCATTGTTTCAACAAGCTTGTCTTTGTCTATTTTTGTCTTGATCAATGTTAAAAGAGTGTAATGAGTAATGTATAATACAGTATGTTGAAATTATAGCAATTGTAAGTTGTCTAATTTCCTCTTTTATGCTTCTGAAATTAATTCATATATAATGCCGATGAACTTGGTCTGTCAGGCACTTCTTTTTTGGACAGCTGCTGCACAGTGATGTTCTTCAGAGTAGCCCCTACTTTAGACAGTAGACATTTTCCAGTAGCATTGTATAGAAGTGAAGAAGGCTGAATGAAGGCTCCTCGGACCAACGATGGACCCACATCCAAAAAGCAACTGTATCCTCCAGCCAAAACACAATTTCGCCGACACTTTCATTGACAATCAGTCACGTACGCTTTGGCTCGCACTTTGTGTTCGGTTCGGGGCACATCTTTGACTGAAAAGTTAATTTTTTCACACAGTGGATTTACCTACACTTTGTACATAACTTAATGCCAATTTACACTCACGTTTCTGAATAGCGTGGTTATTCTTCATATTATTATCACTGATATAATACTAATCTACTCTAAAAATGTCTTGCATGCATTGCAGATAGCATAATAAATCCTTATCGTACTCCAACTCCATGTCTTTTGGCCAATATTATTCTTATTCAGCCTTGGCAATATAGTTAGAAAGAGACGACTTCGTTACGTGACGTTTTAATACACGAACTTTCGAATCGAGTTCACGTTAGCGAGCTCATACGACTCATGGTGCCGACCGCTTCTGGTAGTTCTATAAGTATCCGCTAGAGGCGCCGTACAGATTCTTCATACAAATCCGTAACGCAGTCGCAAGCGAGGACGGTATTTGTAAAGTCATGGTAGAGCTACCGATCCATTACGGGCTTCCAGGGTCCATCATCAACTTCACTCTAAGTGGTGATTCAGGATGAGTCGAAAAGCGAAAACGGTTTGCATGTATTCAATCCACCAAGCTCGTATATTCCCGGGAACAATGGGTATTTTCTTGGAATATTCCCAAATGAGAATTAGCCGGTAACGGGAATTTCTCAACTGCACAACACAAGTGTTATGATGAATAACTATGAAAAAACTACGTTTTCTTGAACCACTACTTTTTAATATTTTTGTTAACTTACATACCCTGTAGCTCCCAAAGTAAGAATTGTATGTAAAAACTTTTGTCCTAAGTAATAATAATGCTATTTCTACAAATATTCGAGTTATGAGCAAAAATCTGAAAAAAGGTACCTTCAAACCCTCCCTACTCCCTTAGCACAGCCCCCACCCTCGAGGACTTTTAGTATGTTCATCTAGACACCATAGGGTATAACTGTACCAATTTTCAAAACTACACGAATTATTTCCCCTGATTTTATTAATTTTCTTGAACTAGAATTATTCTGAAAGATTAACAGTTTCACAGAAAAGTGGCTTGCGAACAAATGAAAATTTGGCAAAACGTTACAGATTGGAAACAAAAAAAAAGGAATTGGAAACAAAAATCGCATCATATTTGGTTGAAGACCAAAAAGTTCACTAACCTTAAACTCTCTCAATTAAAATTTGTATGATAGTTTCCACTTAACAATTAACTATTGAATAACAAAGGCAAAGTCAAAGTGTATTATTTTGTAAAACATTGGTGAATACAGGCGGAATAACAATATATGGTAGCACTATGTTTTGCCAGTTGGCGTACAAAAACAGCCATTCAGCAGCTAAACCATGCAATTAATAACAAAATATATGAAAGATACAAACTAAAAGAAAAACAACTTAAATTAAGAAACATTTTATAATTTATGGATTGTAAACAAATAATGTCAACATTATTGGATAGAAAAATAATACAGTAATTAGACATTAAAATTCCCAAGTCAAATAGTCAGACAGTGTATTTATGCACTTACTCAACAAAAACGTTAATAACTTCTTTTTAAATTAATGCGTCGACAGTTCCTTCAATTAAATTTTGCGGGTTACTTATTATAAACTTTACTTGCTACGCAGAGTATACTTTTGCGCCTCTTTGCGGTATGTGCAGATTCAGTGTAGATATTCGGGACGTGCTCAAATTGTTTTTTAGGGTTCCGTACCCAAAGGGTAAAAACTCCTATTACTGAGACTTCGCTCTCCGTCCGTCCGTCCGTCCGTCTGTCACCAGGCTGTATCTCAAGAACGGTGATAGCTAGGCAGTTGAAATTTTCAAAGATGATGTATTTCTATTGCCGCTATAACAACAAATACTAAAAATAAAATAAAATAAATATTTAAAGGGGGCTCCCATACAACAAACTTGTTATAGATTATGGTACGGAACCCTTCATGCGCGAGTTGGACTCGCACTTGCCCAATTATTATTTTTTTCACTCCTTTTATTATTTCATGTGAACTCAGCCTTACACAGGGCAGTGCGGCCGGACCGGCCTAGCGGGCGTCGCAACAGGTTACCGCCTGCGAGGGGAGACAGGGGGGAGAGGGGGCGCAAAATCGGCAATTAACTACTTTCACTGCACCGCGGATTCCAGTTGCACCGCGTATCCCTGCCAACTTATGTTTCCACTCAACGTGTATGAGCAGTCATACACACAAGTGCAAACTTGAGTCGACCGGGCAGCGTGTCGTGAGAGCGCTCGCGGTCGGGTGCGTATTGCCTAAATACCTAATTCGTCTGTTGGCCACGGTTGTTTTCCGATTAGCTGGTGAACCACGTTACCTGATTAGTCTTGTGTTACATGAGTATGTTGCGGCTGCTTTCTCCACGTTTTGCAAACTGGAGTGTTCAGCGAGTTTGCTTATATGATAAACATAATTATATTTATGCTCATCCTTCTGCATCTTTATTGTATAAAAACTAGTTTATGCCACTCTCTAGGGCATCCTATTGACATAAACGTATAACGATAGCTAAAATACAATACCTACTATACGATAAAACACTTTTCATGCTGCACAAAGTTGTTCTGATTAAATAAACTTAATTAAAAAAACACCGAGTACCTACCTAACTGATCCCGCGGAGGTACTCGTAGATCCCACATAATATTAACAGGATTTTTAAATGTTTTGCGATTTTGTATTTTGACACCTAATCAAATGCTTCGGCAGTCGAAAATTTTTATATAAGATGGTTATTATAGAAAAACAAATCTAAAAAGTCTGGGCCCTCCATGCAACTAACTTCTTCAATTCACTGCTACACGTTAGGATGAACTACTTTAAGTCCTATAAATGATTGCAACTTAAACCAGGCTAGATAAAATAGATTGAAGTATTGTTTGAGTTAATGAAAGTAGTCCTATTCTAACAATAAACACATATCAAAATAGTGCTGTTTTTAAAGATGATCCACCCAGGACTCGTGTTGTGTGTTAGACCAAATGAAATGTTCCGTCTATTCCCCTTCTACCAAATTATCTTTGTGTACCTAATGGATGCTCTATTCCAGTTCTACCTCTTTGTTTATTTGGTGTGGTTTAGTCTAAACCCACCGCAACTTATAGTATTATTAAAATATCACTTTATCGCGTACTTAAACTTATAATACCGTGTCGTATTTCCCAGTATGCAACGCACCGTAACAGAAACCTACTTGAGCGCATAAGCCGGCATTTGGATTTGGCTCACCGCCCCGTCCTAAAATCGTTATCGGCGATAAGCCGAATCGGTATGTAATTGATTCGATACTGCTAATGCCCGATACGAGAGATAGTGGAGATAGCGGCGACAAGGTCTTGTGTCGAGGACTGCCTACTATTTGGACAGCAGTCTTGAGATTTTCTTATATGGATATTTGACTAAGGACAGATACACGACGCGTTCGGCGCAGTTTGTAGACACCTGCCTACTGAGCCTGCGGTCCTGGGTTCGAATCCCGGCCAGGGAAAATATTTGTGCTTGTGTCATAGTTGTTCTATGTATTTAAGTATATATTTATCTATATAAGTGCGTATATCGTCGTCTAGTACCCATAACACAAGCCTTCTTGAGCTTAATTTGGGACTAGATCGATTTGTGTGAGGTTGGCTGATATTTATTTATTTATACAACTAACAATTCGTTTGTAAGTTCAACTACTATTATCTATTCTGTGGTTCAACTCCTTAGTAAGATACTAAGGACTGGAACTAAATAATTCTGGGCCCAAATTCAGTTGACATGGATTCAAAAATATGTACGCTGGGGTAAAACTATCACGAAGAAGACTGCCACAATCCATTAACTAACCAACTTTTAGTCTTACCCCATTAGATATTAAACCCATGCGTTAACGCCAATCGAAATAAATCCCAGGCCAATCCAGGTTATAATTTTCTGAGAATTATGCTGTTCTATTAATGAGATAGATACCTGTTAACCTGACTTGTAAAACATTAACTTTTAAATGTCTCGTATCTTGTATCTTGATGCCAAGCGTTTTATATTAATCAGTAGTTATTGAAATAATCAACCTATCCGCTGCGCGGCGCAGGCCAGCTCCTTACGCCCGTCCGCCAAAGTTCTACTTTCGGAATAACATTTGTATACCTGTATATACGTCTACTTTAGAGATGACTGAACTTTGCGCGACAATTTGTCAATGTATTAATTGGTATGTTTCGCCAAATTGGCCATAGCTCCGTGATATCGCGCAAATGGTTTAATGTCATGCGTAGATGGAGAGCTCCATAGTTTCCCTTGAGTTAATACTTGTCAAGATGCTCTAAATTTATTTATAATGTATCTATAGAAAAGTAACATAGAAGGAGCAAAAGGTCACTGCTTTGAACCCATCACTGGTCTTGGGTTACTCCGAATTCCGAAGTTCGATACAATCTTTGAATTTCGAAGTGAATTTCCATAAACGCCTCGCCATGCCGCGCCAGCATCAGCTGAGCGGCGCAGGCGCCGATGCAAGGTGCGCGGGTGACCTTTCCCTCCCGTCCCACCGCCGTCGGTGCACGTAGACCCATTAACGCGCCACTCGCCACTTAGCGATCTGTGCTAGCTAACATTACATAAGACAAAGCTCTAGCAGCATACTGTACTTTTTATAAGACACCCCCTAAATGATAAGGTCGCAAAAATTTTGATTTTAGAATAGATTGCAGTGCCCTCCACACTTATATTCCCACGTGGTGAAGTAGTCAACGTTTCTCTTCCAAAATATCACGTTGTCCATTGCTTCTTTGCAAAATTTATATGAGTTTGAAGATATCAGACCTCGTTGAAGATCACCAACCAGAATTAAATCGACTGTCGTCCTTCGAGCTTTTTCAAAGTTATACCAAATGGCGACGTATATTGCTGGCAACATACCTGCGTCTAACAGTACCAGAAGAAGGCGAGTTTTAATGCAACGAAATAAGAAGAAGAATTAAGAAAATGCGTGGCATGGAAGACTAAGAATCTCAGCGCTCATGGCTGCGGACCAATAGTTTTTACCCATTAGCATCGTCTATTTGTGCCAGGCAACAATGTTATCAGATGACGATCGTTATGTAAAAAGTAGGTACAACTAAGAAGAATGATATTATAGACTGAAAAAGTATATTTGTGGCAGGCGATAATATTAACAGCTAACGACCGCTCTGTAAAAAGAAGAAGACGCAACGAAGAAGAAGGATATTAAGCAAATGCGGGATACGAAAAACTCTAGAAATATCAGAGCTCGTAGCAGACCCATAGCCTGAGCAATCATCATCAACATATCTATCGATAGACATCCACTGCTGGACAAAGGCCTTCCACAAAGTTCTCCACCACGATCAATCTTG
This sequence comes from Apotomis betuletana, assembly GCA_932273695.1. NCBI lineage: Eukaryota > Metazoa > Arthropoda > Insecta > Lepidoptera > Tortricidae > Apotomis > Apotomis betuletana. The sequence continues at coordinate 26,160,401 of OW026305.1, read as the reverse complement.
CGCCGCCCTCATCCAATTTCTACCCGCGATCTTAACCAGGTCGTCGGTCCACCTTGTTGGGGGCCTTCCAACGCTGCGTTTTCCGGTCTGCGGTCACCACTCAAGAACCTTTCCATCTGAGCAATAATAGCGGCGCCTATTTGTGCAAGGCGACGATACTAGCAATAGACGTTCTGTAAAAGGTACAACTAAGGCGAAGGATATCGAGAGAATATAGGCCCTTGCGTCTATTGCAGATGATTTATGGTATAATGTTTGGGAGACACAGAATATAAATTATACAGAAACTAAAGATCCCGCGCGCACCAATAGCCCAACCAATGGCGTTGTCTATTTGTGTCTTGCGTGGCGCTCGGCAACCTCGTCGCGTCGTGCATGACAATGTGTTTATGGGCGTTAAACGCTAAACGCTATCGGCGCTTATCTGCTCTGCGCCGGCACACGGAATTCGACAATCGCTGCTTTAAAAAATGGGTTGTTACTACTGTTTGTCCGGAAATAGCTTGCAGTTGACCTGAATCCTTTGCAGTTGCGAGACGGTTTGATAAAAACTGGACGGTTAATTATTTAGTGAAACGCTACGATATTGTAGTAGTTTTGATTTGACCACTCCTGTTTGTTACTTAGCATTCGTATGGATGCCAGTTATAATATATTTTACAGATACAACAACTGGCTCCTCGAAATAGGCTGAGATGTTCCTGTGCATGCAGGCAAGGTTCTGATCATACCTTCAATATCCCACCCTACTCTTCTTCAACAGAAGACGTTGGTATTACTTTCTCTTCTTCCACAAGCTGTGGATTTCCCTGAAATGCCTTCTTATAGCCTCAGCCAATTCATAATATGCTTCGTAGTTAGTGATGTGCTGATGTGATGTGTGTGTGAGGAATGTTTCCGGAAATTGACACATCTCTATTCGTAGTCCTGTAGGGCGCAAATTGTGTGAACTTCTTATAAGCAAAAAAAGTTGTAGTATATTCGATCGACTTGGACGAGACGCCATTACTGTGTGCACAAGTGGCAACCAGTCCTCAAACACTACGGTCGATAAACGAGCGTACCCCAGATAGAGCTGTTTGAATAATAACCGAGCCGTGTAGGAAATGTATTAAGTACATCCAAGTATCTCGTACTTAGTAGCCTTCGATTATAATCGCATAAGCAAGTAAGTAATGTAACCGAATAAGGAAGGGATAAGGAATTTACCTTTAGCCGCACAGAATAGTTACGAGCTGACAGTGACACACCCACACCTCGATCACAACTGCAACGTTGTTAGGGAATGTCATAAAAATGCATTGAAACTATTCGAACTCGACAGTGGAATTAATAACGTTGGGTTACTTCACCATGCTTTGGTACTTTTTACCGCAGATTATGCCAGTTAAATAGTCACAATTTGGGAAATATACAGGATTCTCTTGCATCAAGTATACCATATGATACACATGACAGAGAGAGAAGGTCAAAATCAAAATCATTATCTATCGCTAGACAGCAAGGGTCACTTGAGTGCGTATACTTGATGTAGTCTTAACTAATCAACGTTGTCAGGACTTGGTTTTTATATTGACGTTAGAGGAGAGGCCTACACTGGCACACACACAACTCCAAACAGATGTCGGTGATACAGCGCCGTATACGCCAAAAATTTGTGCTATATCCCTTTAATTTACCATATGAAACAAAAGAGATGCAACAAGAATATATGGCGCAAGCTCAGCGTGGTGCCTACGCGCAGGCTGTGGCGCAGGATATAAATAAGCCGTTTAATTGCGTGCGCGTCGCAGGCGGGAACCGGCCGCGGACAGCTGCCGATGTGGACTTGAACCACAGACTAGATAAAGGACTATGTCGTAGAAGTTGTACTGTCAAATTAGATCGGCCGTTAAACGTTCATTATTCTATCTGTTATATCAAATGATCACGAATTCCACGAGACAGAGCGATATTCCAAATTAAAAATGTTTCTCGCTGTGATCAATTGAATACATCTGCTTTAACGAGATTTATGCGAATAGAACACAAGAACACTATACTGGTATGTCGGCTTCGCTCCTCTTTTGTGATTGGCGGATTCCACACTTCTCCGGTCCGCTCTGTATCAGTGAAAACGTACCCTTAGATGCAAGTCAGTGTTGAGTTGAAAACCATTTACGGAGTACGACAAGTAATGCCCTTGGCGTAACGCGGTAGCCGGCCACGGGAACGTTGGTTGTATACTAGGTTAAGTAATTTTTATTTTTTCTTCGTTTCTCAAAGCGCATGGTTGGAAAATTGAGCCATTTGGTGCTAATGTGTAATTGATATTGATATTGATCGATGTTTAAATTTAGATTTAGTACTTCCAGGTTATATTTAAAAGTTGGGCAAAATGTAGGAGGAAGTGAAAAAAAACTATGTTATTAGATTTTTCTTCAGCTTTAATGGGTTTTTAAGCCTAAGATAAAAAGGTTACAACAAAATTACCAATAAATTAAGACATATAAAAATTAAAAATCACACAGCGTGTTCATGCAACGTTCATAGTAAATTTTGAAATGAAGATCCGGAGTCTATACCTACTTACAAATTTATATAAATATTAGTTATTGTCGATTCAAGATACAATATTTTCACGTGCAGCGTAAAAAATATACTTCTTTTTTTTTTTCTAGACTGACCTATACTATTGTTTTCTTCAAAACGAAACCCACTAAAGAAATACAATGGCTGTGTACTAAACAATACAATTGTATGGCTTCTGTTCATTGACCACACGTTACCAAAACAAGTTTCCATACCTTATTCACCGTTCATTTTGTGACACATGTAATCTCTCATTCCTTTTTAAACTGGAAGCTTCTGAGATAGCTCGTAAATGTTGGCAGTCTATGGCCAATAAAATAAGCCACATATCTAGGCATAGTTACCATTTTATGCTTCTATTAATAATCTTACCCACCTTACTCGCTTTACAAAACAAAAGAAAACTAGATTGCTAAACGCTGCAAATCTCCCAGAGATATTCTCTGATTTACTTTCATTGATAAAATACTTCCAACTTTCGCATGGTGCTTCAGGTATTACAGAAATAGTATTTATTTCTCCACGTGTATGAGATGCATTGTATAACAAAAGATGTAAAGATACCGACCTTACAGCTTTGTTTTGTTTGCGTTTGAAGAAACGCAAACAAAACAAAGCGATAATCCGTTTCTAAGAACTTACGATCGCTGATGACGTAGTAATATGGTGGGGTTTGTGACGTCATAAGTAAATGAGACTGCGTGGCGCGAGTGAGGCGGGGGTGTCAAGTGCCAGTCAGATGGTTTACTTTAGATGGTTATTAAGATGTTTGGAAGTGCATAATGTCTAAAGTAAATTGCGCGCTAGACGCGAAACAGTAAACCAAACGCCACTGCATTATCTAGTGGTAAACAACGAGTTTGGGGCACTGAAGGGATTTTGTCATTAGTGGCGTTGAAAGGAGCGCAAGTGTTGCCTGACAAAGCTAAGTTTGCAGAACTCTGCACTGAAATAATCTAGATACCCCACCAAAATCCTCAAAAATACAATGCATATTGGTTACCAAATGATTGACTGACTAACATTTAGTCTATAGGACGCAGTGTTTTGTTTTTTGACGAGATCAAGAGACTTTGGCTATGGCACATTACGTAGCATATACAAATAGGTCGCTGTTGCAGTAGACACAGCAGCCATGGTACATGATGGTACTGAGCGTAAAGGTACGCTCTGCGATCACCTGAAAACCATACGACGGTCGTTCGTTGAGCACTGCTCTCTTACGACTCCTTCACCATCATCATCATCATATCAGTCTAAATACCCCACTGCTGAGTAAAGGCGTCGTCAGTTTCCTGTGCTAATCTTATCCACAATCTCCCTACTACCGTCGATATGTATCTGACCAGCGGGCTAGTGGTGGCAATGCTGATTAGATAATCAAAAGCGGTCACAGAGTGGTGAATTTTCGGAACGCCAGCAGATGATCGAAGGCACGGAAGGCAGGGAAGGACACGACCCCCTTCGATCATCTGTCGTCGTTCCGGCTTGCCAAGACGACTTGTCGCAGAACAATTATTACCCATCTTTCCATACAGTTACCGTGAAAGCAGAGATCACCATCACGTTGAAGTTGTCTATTGTCTGTTCGTGAATAAGAGAGATGGTGAAATGTCATGCAACAAACGTCGCGCCCAGATATTCTATTCCAGCAGGATGGTATCACAACCAGGGTATGGGTTGTAAAATGCGAGCAAATTCATTGAAGTACTAGGGTCGTCACTGGTTGGCAACTTGTCATACATCATTTTATTCGATCTTGCTCGTATTTTAAGATCCCTGATCACCACACATAATATTAAAAAGCTAGCCAAGGTTATGTTTTTTTTTTTAAACGTCTTCACAGGAAGTCGCAAGATACCTTTGTAATGACGTGGCAACCGCTGGCATTAGCCGGTCGCGACTCGACTTAGGGTTGTGCACAAGTCACAACGCTATCAGAATCCAACGGACGACGTTTTCAAAAACTTCCCCATAGGAAGTCACAAGACACGTATACGTTTGTGACGTGGCTGCAGCAGCGGAATGTGCCCGGACCGGCATATCGCGGTCGCACGCTGCCCGCGACGTCGCCCATCGCCGGGTAGGTATTTATAGTGCGTGCACACATGTACAGCACGGATCACAATGTAACTAAAAATAATGCGCTAATAATCTCCTGAGCGACACTCGCTGTTACAATCGGGCGCCAGGTGTCTTGGCCCGGCTCTGTTTCACTGATTCTCCCGATACGCGTAACCCTAACCTCCAAGCGAAACCTGTGATCATGACACTGCATAAACAGTAGCTCATGTATCTGAATTACGCTACTCTCACGATATCTTTCCTTGATACCTAAATGTTTTATAAACAAATCACGGTGTATTTGATTTCGAAGCTCTGTGTCATGCAATAGAAGATGAAAATTGCTTTGATGCTATGGGAGTACTAAAATACAGGGGGCCTATATGATGGTTGCGTTTATCAATAGTCACTCACACTTGCATTTTGTCAAAACGTGACGGATGCTTTGTCACTTATTTATCGTGTGATTGTTGGTTTTGACTTAGTTTATTGAACTGACATAATTACATCAGAAAGAATATATAGCTATAATAAAAGAGATAGATTCATTAGCCATCTTGATTAGCCAGTTGCAACAATGTTAAAAGCAACTATCATCGCAGCAGGCTACTAGGTTTTACATGATCTGTATCCTTCTTCATTTCTACTGCTGTTGTTGTCTGATGCATCAAACCTGCAGTCCTGGTTTCTCTTTTGTGGTTTACCAATATAATAGCACAGGCATGAAGATTTTTAGCTAGAAACTTCCACTGTTTTACTAAACTCAGTCAGCGGAGTGCGCATTTCTACTCTTCAATTAACCCAAGCAGGGACGTAAGGTTCTATGCGCTGGCGCCGCTATGCCTATCTATAAACTTATAGCTAATATGGTCGAGTCGTATGTCTGGCCGGGTCCGCTGACCGAGCAGGTGCGAGTGCCAACCTGAACTATTACAGTAAAGCGCTCGGCCGCCGACCAAGAACGCCTCAACCGAAAAAGCTACGTAACTTACGGAGCATGTCCCCGATGCGCCGGCGCAAAAAGGTCATAAGAATATAACGATGGGTTATTGTTATGCCCTTACTCTTTTAAACGGTGGACCTCGGCTGGTCTCGAGCGCGACTCGCTGGAATTAATGTGAACATAACACTATTTTTATATTAGTCGGTTATTATAAAATGTTAATGCGCCCGCGCGGCCGGTTTCGTTGACTATCCGCACACATGCCCACAGCTAACACATGCTTGTGTGCAAACGACCGTTTGGAAAATAAAATGAATGAATAAACGCCAACGACGCTCGCCTTTGGCATTGAACCGCTAAAAACACGTTACCAATTGCATAATTCAAACGTATATTTTGAAACGGCTCGGTCGAATAATGTTACAGGAAAATACATAAGAAAACAAAAATAGTAAGCGATTACCAATACCAAAGATCTGATTGTCTACAGCGCTGAGACTGAGCATAGAATATCATTATCACATTTTAAGGCAGAACTCTCTTAGAAAAAACTTATCAGTAATGTGACAGTTTCTATGAACGTCAGACAGCGCCATAAAATCAGAACATATTTCGACCAAGTCACATCAGTTTGCTTGAGGCCCTTTTCTTTTATAGAAAAACACTTCATTTCATAGAATTTAAATTTCAGAATTCCTCGGAAGTCATACATTTTTCAGAAATCTTGAAAATGACAATCTATACATTAGGTTAGGTTAGGTTTGTGTTATAAGTTATAACATTCCAAAATATTTTATGATTTCCAAAAAAAACGCTTTCTATGAAATGAAACTATAAAATGCAAAATCAATGAAACGTCTGTTTTTAAAACAAGGATAAACCGTTTGCTTACATCTGCACCTACCGTTGTGTTGCCAGCTCGTCGCTCACTAAACTTGACACCCATCCTTGAACTAGGTTGGTCATGGCGCTGTCGATGTTTCTCACGAGAATGTCATGGGATCCCACCGAGGTATGTCCGACAATTAGCAGAATCGACAATCATCCATAATATCTATTGCCAATTTTTTCTGTGGGTTTCATGGTGAATAGTTTTGTTACAACTTACAACATTAAATGATATTTAGATTGTGTAAAAAAATCCAATGGCGCTAGTACAGTCAGCATCAAGTGACAATTGACAACATTTAAAAATTTCAAAAAGTGTTTTTAATTTCATTATTTTATTATCACAGAACCCAAAACTATGATTAAATTTTAATTAGATTGCACCGACTATTTTTTAAATATTAAAAAAATGTGCAAGCAGCGTCGTCTAAGAATCGGCCCTCTAAATAATTCACCTCATGGAAAATTTGACAGTCATAAGAAGACATAAAAAGAATGATATAATTTCCATACTTCAAAAAGCTCAGCCATCGTTTTCTCAAGAAGCCGTGACCCCCCTGAATGCCACATAACATACAACAATGAACCCATTCCTACTAAGGAATCAGTCAAATTTCTGGGAGTTATTTTTGACCGTCGATTCCAAGGGGTCCCCCATCTAAAGTACGTTGCCAATAAATGTGAAAAAAACTTAAATATGCTAAGAGCTCTTTCTGGTACCTGGTGGGGAGCGCATCCATACTCTCAAAAATTACTGTACAACGCTTTTATTAGGAGCCACTTAGATTTCGGTACCTTTATTTTTGAACCATGTAATAAGGCTGCCCTCAGAGTACTCGAAACTATCCAAATGAAAGCCCTGAGACTAGTTACTGGCGCCATGAAATCCTCTCCCAACAGAGCGGTACAAGTAGAATGTGCCGATCCCCCACTCGATTTAAGAAGACAACTCCTCTCGGACCGTTATCTTTATACAATTATTACACAGACGTCACATCCTCTTATACCAAAGCTCCGACTCCTCCAATGGTACGGGACTAACAAGGCATTCTGGCGTAACAAGGAAAAACCCAATCTCGTAAAGAGCTACGAGAAAATCGCGGCACTGAGAGCCCCCATTACGAAATCTCCAACTCTCCCTCTGTACTCCGTTCCTTTTGAGGCCTTAATCTTTTCCCCACGCACAGTTCTTGACACGGGTATCGACAAAAAAACTACAAATTGCAATAACCTTTTTATTAAATACGTCAACACTTACTTCCCAGCTCACTCATATTTTTTCACTGACTCGTCTAAGCTATCAAACCGAGGGTGTGTAGGAGCCGCCTTTCTCTTACTGAACACAAATCATGTCGCCAAATTCAAACTTCCCCCGAGTCATCAGTATTCTCAGGTGAATGCTTGGCCCTTTGGAAATCCGTCGAATATATCCTCACCCATAAAATTACACCTTCTGTCATTTTTTCAGACTGCCTCAGTGCTCTAAAGGCAATTTCGGCCCATCCTTTCAAAAACTGTGCTCGTAACTTTCTCATATGTCAATTGAAACATGCCATTTATAATTGCCACAAGGCAGGTTTAGATGTATCTTTGGTTTGGATACCGAGTCATTGTGGGATACGAGAGAGGAAACGAGAGGGCAGATCAAGCTGCAAAAGAAGCTGTCATCCATGGCGACGATATCACGTTCAAAATTTCTTCACCTGATACTTCAAACATCCCATCCGACACCATGCTTAAAACATGGTCCTCTCGCTGGTCCCGTTCCAAAAAATGTTTCTATTCTAACATTCAACAAACCATCCCATCACGCCCGTGGTTTTTCAAACATAGATCCCTTTCCAAGAGACATACTTCAATTTTAATAAGACTTCGATTAGGTCGAGTCTGCTCGCCTGAGCAGCTTCACAAATTTAGAATCAAAGATTCCCCCCTTTGTGAATGTGGGGAAGATGTTGGTACAATAGACCACATATTTTTTAAATGTAAACTAAATAATAAAACTCCGCCGCTTCATATTCTTATTTCTAAACTTAAACTTCCACTTCCCATGAATATGGCTTCCCTTTTATGCCACACAGACAATAAAAAGGTCATTTCTACATTGAGCAAATTCATAGAAAAAAATAATATTAAACTATAATGCGCTGCAAGAAATATTAGACTTTGTGTTTTGTCTGCTTATAATCTGGACTGGGCTATCTATGTGTATTATTCGTGTTCTGAAAAGCTTGGTAGACATTAGCAGCTTCTGTGTATGTGATTTTTGTCCTCAGGAATTACCAGCTCCGAAAAGTGTCAAAATTTAAAAGTGCTATTTTTTATCTATTGTACCGTGCTAAGCTCAACACTTGTCATTGGCAGAATTGTGCTAGATGCACAGTAGCCATAAAGAAAAGAGTGAAGTGAAGTGAAATTTCCATACTAAATCCGCCTTAGTAATAGTCAGACTGTATGATTTTCTGCGCTATGAATGACCACTTACTGTTCGCCTACGCTCTTTAGAATGAGAATGTTTTCAAATAAATTTTTCAATCACATAATGGCCTTTTTTTTATTTAAAAATGTGGTAATATTTCATTTATTATCCTTTAGTTCATAAATATCGATTAAAAGCCTGGTAATTAAAATTAAATGTTGTCAATTGTATTATGAAACTTCACATAAGCCAGTACTTAAATTAACAGCTACTATTAATGGTGACCGTACTACATACTCGTATATCGTTGATTTTCAGATTTCGAAAAAAATATTTTTAGAGATTACCATTTTACAAACTCGTTACGACAAAGTAAAATTGCGAGTATAATAACAGTAGGTGGTAGAGAATGTAACGATGTGATAGCTCAGCTCAGGTGAGAGTGCACTACTAACAACTATGAAAGTTTATTCAAATACTGCAGGGTGTTGCTAGTCCACGATAAGGTAGATTTAGCTATCGTGACCCAATACAGGGATAATATACCTTTATTGAATAAAAGACATAGATCAGGTAAACTACGGAAATTTACATACCTCTCAACTTTTATAATACCATCAAGTAATACTCGTAACAATTACGGTAGGAGAGTGTGGACGCCTGCACTGCCACAAGCTTTGAATAGATTTCCATATGAATCCATGAATAACAAAACTGTAAAGCAAGTGGTGAGCATATATAAAAAAAATGTTAATTAACAGCCTTCCCGACTAGGGTGACCAGATGTCAGGAATTTTCCTGACATGTCAGGAATTTTAGACATATGTCAGGAATGCGGCCGGAAAAGGGAAATGTCAGGAATTTTGGGCAAAGAAATGAAATCATAAAATTATATACACTGTAAACTTTTATTTTTAATCACAACAACAATAAGTTTCTGTCAAAAATTACATTTTAGTGACAAGCTTTTATAGCCGACTGTACTTTTCTTTGAATATCCATCAAATGCTCACTGAGACGATTCCAAAGAGCCCAAACTCGGTAGGATTGCTTTTCTATTATAGAGTTCCTATGGCCACCTTCCGGCTCCATCATCAGATCAGCCCCATGGTACCATATTATTGTATTGTCATCAAAGTTATGTAAGTATGCAAAATTTCAGCTCAATTGGTTGACGATATCTGCTTCAAATCTGAGTTGCAAGATTCCACCCGAACAAACATATTTTAAACATAACTACATACAATGCAAGTTAAATAAAAGCTTGTAAAAAAGATAAAGCCACAAGTACTTTGGAGTTTCATAAATTGTAAGTTATAAATAATCGTAATTATCTTTTCACAATATAAACATAAATCAAACATTGACAAATTAAACAATTTCAGGACTCGTGTCAGGAATTTTGGCCGAAAATCAGGAATTTTGTCAGGACTTTTGAAATTTATATCTGGTAACCCTATTCCCGACCCGTTTTTTTCTCATTCGCATTGCCACAATTTATAATTAATAAATTTAATATAATTAGATTCAATAAAATCTTTAAATCTAAGATTAGAGTCTAAGCGGAAGTTTGTAGTAGACTTATAGTGAAATAAACAGATTAAATTAAAAACAAAAAACAAATTAATTTTTTTACTACGCCGGAACCATGGGGTCGCAGGTTCGAGTCCTGCTTACATTGCAATGGATCGCATTACTTTTTTTTCATAATTTACCTGTCAATATTTATAAAAAAATCTAAACGTTATTTCCACATTAGAATAGAATCGATTCGAAAAAGATTCTATAAAAAAAATTAAGTAGGTATATTAAAGCCAAGTATTTTTAAAACCCATTACTTACATTCAGACATAAGTATGTATTGATATTACTCGTAATATAAAGTAAGTAGAAAGAAAGGTACAGGTACAATACCTAATACACTACACCTCCTAGCAGTAAACGAAGCCAGTTAAATGGAAATTACAGTAATTATAATGTTTATATGGAAATTACAGTAATTATAATGTTAAGCAGTAATGCATTATCCATGGTATCATTTCTATTACGGGTTGGTTAATAAGTACCATGTACATATATCTAATTATTTATACATAAGTTGATACTTTTATTATACCACATTATGATGATTTGTAACACAAATAAAGCATCGGATATACTGTACCTACATGTACATTCTTGACTAAGACCAATGTTACACTAAAATTGAACACCTATCTGTGATAGTAATAGACGAATTATTCGAATAACCTTACCATTACTTTTTAAATAATATATGACCGTAGACATGGAAGAAAGAACCTACCTAGTCTCTTTCTTCCATGACCGTAGTAAATATTTTCACAAAATTGCTCAGTTGACCAAAATAGATACGTTAAAATAAGGTGCACAATCGTTAATCGTTAATCGTTAACCGGGTTCGAATGCCGGCCGGGGCAAATATTTGTGCAAAATATTTGTTCTTGGGTCATGGATGTTATCTATATACGTATTTATATATTATGTATATCGTCGTCTAGTACCCATAGTACAAGCTTTGCTTAGTTTGGGACTAGGTCGATTTGTGTATGATTGTCCCTTAATATTTATTTATTTATTTATAATTTCAGGATTTTAGCATCATATTTAAAACCCATGATATGTTTAATGTTTCAGTTAAGTATATTTTGTACACTACGATGGTGATAAAAAAAGCGTGTGACTTAGGGTGCGTCTCCACTGTAGCGGAGCGGAGCGGAGACGTGCGGAATCGACCAATCACCTGAGTTGAAATCTGTATCTCAGCTCCGCTACACTGTTGTGATTGGTGGATTCCGCACGACTCCGCTCTGCTTACCATCCAACGCAACCTTACCATCAGCCACCATTTTTTGTCAGGATGCCGTTGCCAAGCAAGCATTAACTGCTTATATGCTTATATGCATATACCTGTGCTAACTCGGGGAACGTTCCGTTCATAGGGATTTGATATCGATAAAAAATATGTCGATATATAAATATCATTATCTAAATAAATATCATTATTATATAAATTATCTGCTTAGCCCAATGGTTGACTGGTAGAGAATGCCGTATGGCATTAAGTCCGCCTTTTGTACGATAAGTTCTTTCTTTTGTGCAATAAAGATTAAATAAATAAATATATTAATACATCGTGATCATTGAATATTCTCGATTACTATAAAAAAGTTCGATATCATGTCTGATAAAGTTAATATTTTCATCTAGACGGCAATCTGGAAAAAATATTGATTGTATGAAAACCATTTTAAAATAGACGAATAATAGACGTTTTATTGTTTTTGTTTTTTGCATTGTATCATCGATATATTTTTGTCGATAAAATACTTTGCTACATCATTTTAGTATCGGTGCCCCGTGTTAGCACAGGTTACCTTTTAGGAGCCTTTCCAATTCATCAAAATCTGGATTTTACCAGACCTCAGAAGCAATAGGACCGAAGTTTACTGCGCAAATTATGTCAGAACTTACCTGTACCTTAAATATTACCACAATTGGAATGCACAAGTAAGAATACATCATGAAATTATTATTTTTACCAAGTAAAAAACATACTCATATAAATGAAAATGATAATGCGGTATAAAAGTATCAATATAAAAAAAAAATAGGTGTTAATACTTTTTTGTGTAGGTATCCCAATTTCGATACTATGCTAACTTAACATTTCACATTAGTTTTACTTATTATTAATTTTAGTTTTATAGATAGTTTTAGTTTATTATAAAAGTATAATTACTGTGATACTGAATAATTATATAATTTAAAGGAATATTACATAAAAGTATTCAACAATATTGGTGAACAACATTTGTGTAAGTATTGGGAATGCTTACCTACAAAAAAAGCAGTTAAGCAAGTACGAGAGAAAACAATCGGCAATTTCATACTAAAAGATCCATTATTTCAGCGCCGAGTTCCTCGCCGAGTTGCGCGCGCGCAAGGCACGCCGTGCTCAACACACAAGGTTCGTACAGCAACTTGTGAGCACACAATGGCTGCTCAGGCGTCACCGCCCAGCTGTGCACACACACACAGCACATACCCACCGTCCATACTCGACGTGTTACATTAAGGTTACGTTACGAATATACCTTCAATGAAGCATGATTATTTATAATTCACTAGCAACCACCACTGTCTTTTAATCCCCAACGAGAAGAATCCTTTTTTGACGACGCGTTTGGCTCGGTTGGTAGACACCTGCCTACTGAGTCGGCGGTCCTGGGTTCGAATCCCGGCCGGGGCAAATATTTGTGCAAATATTTGTTCTTGGGTCATGGATGTTATCTATGTATGTATTTATATATTATGTATATCGTCGTCTAGTACCCATAGTACAAGCTTTGCTTAGTTTGGGACTAGGTCCATTTGTGTAAGATTGTCCCTTAATATTTATTTATTTATTTATTTTTTGGGGTTTTTTATTTATTTCTAAGATTTTTTATGATTTATATTTTATTTTTAGTAACAATTCTATCAATAAATTGCTCTGCTCTCTGTAACTGATGATTCGAAAGTGCTTGTGGCTAGGCCTACTTGAATGAAGAATATTTTGACTTTGAAAAATGTATATTTAATTTGTCTCTTTGTGGTAACACACCTCAAACACATAGGGAAACAACACAAAGGGGATACAATAAATAACGGCAGAAGTAAACATATGGTAACGGCAGAAGTGAACATGGAAATTTTTGCACGCCACTATACCGGCAAGTTATTCTTATAACTAAATATAATATTTCCATCATAATTATGTACCACAAATTATGCAAATAAACACTTGACTTTTGACTTTTAAACTACAGGCGGTCTTATCGCTAAATAGTATCTCATAAACTCTACCATACAACCTTTAGGTAGCGGAGTAGTTGAAACAAACGTTTGAATTGAGTAGGTGGTGCAAAACAGTTATAAATCCAAATAAATGACAACATTAAAACACATGTACAAATAAACGTACATACTTAAAATACGAATAAGCAGATATTATATACCTACATACTTAAACATAATAAATACATATTGAAAAGAAATAAAGATAGCAAAATAGTAAACTTCTAAATCAATTAAATGTACTGCACGATGTTCAGCTGGATTAATGAGGAATTCGTGAAATTTATCAACAGGGTTGGATATTTTATGGGTCGGAGTAACCCGAATCAGACGATTCCTAGAAAAAAGTTACAAATATTTCTGTTGATAAGAAAAAAAATACATACAGTGAATCTCCTCCGATTAATTTCTTCCGACGCTGTACGGGCCGGTACGTACCGGCTAATGTCGACTGAAATAGCTATAAAAATCTTTTACTCTTCAATGGAAATGTAAAAATATTTAAAAACTTGAAGAATAACAGCTTGTACAGTGGTTCCAGTTGACAGTATCTATGACGCCCTTGAATATCAATGTGCCAGGTATGCCGGATACCTACAGACACTGACCTACAGTAAAATCGGTAACTTTTTTCTAAGAACCTTTTTCTTTATCACACTTGCTACGCCACGCTGTGTTACCCGCTCATCCCACGGGAACAGTAATTTTTTTCGGAATAAAAAGTAACCTATGTGTTAAGAGGCCTTATTCCTTTTAAAATTTATTTTTTTCATATTATGACGAATATATTGATAATTTCAAACAACTTTTTAAAGTGAATAATACTTTTTCCCGAGTTCTAGGTAGTAACGTTAGCTATTTCATGCTTTCATTGCGTGCAGTCGAAAATAAATTGAAAAAACGAATTTTCCACGTGAAATTTGTCAATTTAGAGTAGTTTTTCGAACAAAAATTATCAATGAAAAATTCAAACTAGAGGTTTCAAATATATACCAATAAATCCCAATAGCCCTGTTCTAGAAAGTAACATCAATAATATGTTAAGAAACATGTTTGATCATGGAGAGAAATGTCTAAACAATCAGCATTTTAAAAGGAATAAGGCCTCTTAACCGAAGGTGTCAGCTACCTTCATACCAAAAATTATCAGAATTGGTCCAGCCGTTTGAACGTGAAGAAGTAACAAACATACACATAAACACACTCACAAACTTTCGCATTTATTACTGTGTTATAAGGAAACCGAGCTTATTAAAAAAAAACCGGCCAAGTGCGAGTCGGACTCGCGCACCGAGGGTTCCGTACAAACACTTTCCATCCCTAAGTGGTTAAGTTAAGTTTGCACCTGGTATGTATAGCGCCCCATATAAATTAGGTGCAAAGTTAGGTATTAAAAAAAAAATTATGGTTTTCGTAATTATTCCTTTATCTATGCTATAAGACGTTGCTTCGTACCAAATTTCAAGATTCTGAGTTCACGGGAAGCACCCTGTAGGTTTTGATTCCCTTGCAAGTGTCGAAAATTTGCGGCATAAACGGCTGTATCTTTTGATTGCGTTGGCTTAGAAGTTTGATTTTTTCACAGCTTCAAGGGACAGTAGACCTGAGTAATTGATATAAATTTCAGCTTCATATCTCCACGCGTTCCTGAGAAAAAGGGTCTTGACAGACGGACGGACGGACGGACAGACGGACAACAAAGTGATCCTATAAGGGTACCGTTTTTTCCTTTTGAGGTACGGAACCCTAAAAATCAATCCATTACCTACTCATAGTTTTTTTTATCGTTTCAGCGTTTTGTTACAATGATTTTATTTTATTTATTTATTTAATTCATTATATTTCACAGCATACCAGTAGAACCAAATCACTGTGAAAATTAAGACTAAACACATACAGATTTTATAGAAACATAACAACAATGAACAATTAGAAATATATTATACTGACGAAGGCCGTTAATCCATCATCTCACAGAACCTCAAACATTCATCGCACACGTCCAACCTTCCACCTGCAAACACATCACAGTTTGGTGCCGATTCTAAGAGCGAGTTTATAAGGTGCAAGGCTCGTACAAGAGGAGATTTTCTGCGGGACACAGTTCTGATGACTTGATCAAGAGTGTTCTTGGCTATTCACGATGTTCTCTCCAACGGTTTACCTCAGCAGCTCAATGCGTCGGTTTCAGCAACTACTTGAACGATCACTCCTGTGGCGCAGAGGCATTCTCGTTTGTGAGTTTGTAGTCCAAGTACTTCGCACCTTCACACTTCAATTTAAAATTATATATTTAGAATAAAAGAGACCTAATTCAAAAACTCCAAGATTTTGAATTAAGTCACTATCATTCTAAAGGTCCTTTATACTAAGTATCGAGAGAGCTGTAAATAAGTATTATTCGTGCATACTTGTCTTTTTTAGTAAACAAGTTCCTAACCTCAAAATATGACTTGTCGAAAACTGATTTCCTCGTAAATTGTATCTACTGCCAATTTTACAAAATAAAACAAACTTGTGAGAAAACAGCTTGTTTTGCAATTAAATGATAATTTTGAGGTTAATGCAATCACTGCTGTCAGAATGCGTGGTCTAGGAACAAACTTGTATGAATGTGAACGCGTGTATGCGTTGCTGGCAGTGTCGTCCCTTTCTAATCAATCTAAGAAAAAGAGGACGACACTGCAGTATTGCCACTTTTTAATTTTTGTCAGACTTTAAATGTGTTAAAATCTTGTTTAGTCATAAAGACGAGTAATCGAATCAACTTTAAACATTTCATACAAGTATAAGTAGCTACACATGCCTGAAAACCTTCACCTATGCTACAAGCGAAACAAACGGGTAATAAATAAACATAATTCGTTGCCCTTGCAAGAATTTTGAAATAAACTCCAAACTGACAGAGAAAAAATGAAAACTATTACAGCAGTTCAATGAAAACTATTACTACAACAGCTCCGTTAGGGTGCGCGTCCATTGAAGCGAGGCGGAGCGGAGACGTACGGAATAGACCAATCACCTGAGTTGAAATCTGTATCTCAGCTCCGCTACATTTTTGTGATTGGTCGATTCCGCACGACTCCACTCCGCTCCGCTCCGCTCCAGTGGAGACGCACCCTTAAGAGAACATATCACTGCTCCCTTTCCCATACTATCAGTTTACGTTAAGATTAGTTAAGTTAACTGGTAACTGCGTCGGATACAAATGAGGTCCAAACTTAACGTGACCGGGTTATACAAATCGAGTGTTCTTCCTCGTCCGTTTCCTCCTTCAATACTTACGAAATTTTAGAAACAGAAGGAGATAGAAATGTTTTTTGTCGGATCGTTTCGATTTCTGATAATGTACACCATCTGACATGTTTGTCAAAATGATCCAAGCTCCTTAATAAAAACATAAAAAAAAATTACATCATAAGCTTACCAACTGAACTACTATAATAAAATGACAATTTTTGTATAGGTACCTATTTTTAAATGTGCGACTACATCGTTATTTGGTAATTAGTAAACGTCACGTGTTTAGTGTACGTCATTTCAAATTCTGAAATTAGATCAAAATCAAGTAAAAAGTTCTAAATTTACTTAACATATTTTTTAATATTATCTCAAAAGTGTGTGTTAATTTACTAAAACAACTATTTTCTTAAATTGAACATTCTATAAAGTACAGTCCGACAAGAAAGTGTAGAAATAAACTGTGTCCCCGTTTTCTTAGATTGATTAGGGGGGCGACACTACCGTATTACCACTTTTTAATTTCTTTAATATATAAATATTTCTGCAACTATGCATGTCACATCCTAGGAATCGTAAATTGCAAAGATCGACAGTGTCATGTGGCGAGGCGGTTCTGTTGATGTCTTTTGCTGACAAACATGGCCGCGGGGCGCGGGGATTTAACTATGGGATTATTTCAATCGTCTCCGAAATAAAGGTTGATTCAGTAAGTTAAGTACATAAAAACCGTCCAAGTACGAGTTTGGCTCGCGCACCGTGGGTTCCTTACGACTACATGATTTTTAACCTTTTTTGTTTTCTGTATTTGTTGTTGTAGCGGCAACAGAAATACATCATCTGCGAAAATTTCGACTGTCTAGCTGTCACGGGTCATGAGATATGCCTGATGACAGACATACTGACGGACAGCGAAGGCTTGGTACCTAATAGGTTTTTACCTCTTGGGTACGAAACCCTAATACGTATGGAAGTAATAAAGTATTTCTGCAAGTAACCTTAGAATTGGGATGGTAAACGTTATTAGACTTAATTAGGATTCAGAAACTATGAATAGATTACTTTTACATCGTATAGTTTTAATGATATTTTGACATCAAAAATCAATCAAAAATCAAAAATATTTATTAAGTTTAAAAGTTTGTGTTACAACATGAAGTGTTGGGACATTCCATTAAGCACAGTTCATTGCTTGTATCGGAACGACCCGCTCTTCCATCACTCGGAGATTTACAATAAACCAAATAAATAAATATACATTATATATAAATAGACATCATTGCTTAAAATCTCAATGTGACATTTGATCGCATCCCGAATGTATACACCTTACATTACCTTGGTCTAAAAGGAATTTTAGTAAAGAAAATTAAAAAGTAGTTGTGATATTGACAGTTCCTTTTTTTATTTGGCTTACTAATTTCATATAGACCAAAGTAATTTTGTATACCTTCGGGATGTGACCATATGTCATATAGAGGATTTAAAAATATATATCTAAAAAACTACACGACGTAAAAATAAACTAATCGTACCTATATTCTGAATTGAAATAGCATACATAATCGGAAAAAATAAACCGGGATTAGAAGCCCTAATGAATACCTTTGTAAAACTAAATGCTCCCAATTGCAATGCTTAGCAGTGTTATATAGCGAGGTCCGTTGATGTCTTTTGCAGACGAACATGGCGGCGAGTAGGCATGGCGGGGAGAGGGGGAGGGGGCGGGGGGCTCAAGCTTCCGTCACCTGAGTCTGAAACGGTCAACTACAGTTGCTTGTACTGGCTTATGTTAACCGGTTTCGAAATAAAAGTTGTTTCAGTATTTTCGGTACGAGCAATGATTTATGTATGACCAGAAAGTGTGGAAGTAATATAGTAATACTGCCTAAGAAAGATATAGATAAAGTAATTATAATGTAAGTAATTATAAGTAATTATAGTGTAAGGAGTAATTGTTGATTCTTATCTTATATTTGGTATAGTCCGTTTTATATATAGATTTAATTTCATAGTGATGATATACCTCAATTGTATACACAGTCACAAATCTATAAAGAAACGTGCCTCCATCACCTCAAAATTAAATAAAAAAATAATTCAATCTGTAATTAAAATTTATGAGCACTTAGTTTTATAAAGTATTAAACCAACTGTAACCTGGTTCACTGAATTAGAATTAAAGTAGCTTTTGGTAAATATGCCGAATGTACAAATATGGGCGGATTTTACGTTCCTAATGAGTACCTAATGACGCGGCTTCGGCGGCCTCGCTCCCGGTGAAGTCGGCCTATCCCACGGGAACTATGACTTTTCGGGACTATATTTATATAATATATATAGTATCAACTATGTTCGTTCTAAATTTCATGCAAATCCGTCAAGCCATTTTAGCGTGAAGAAGTAAGAACCACACGAAAATAATCGCTTTTAGTGGGATTCGATGGGATTGGTTTTTAGAGGTCAACTAGCCATATCCCTTTATTGCGGGTTGAACAGCGAATACTGGGAAATTTTGACCGTATTACAAGTACGCTGATACATCCAGGATATGACCAAAATATCCCACAATTAGCTACATGTCGGAGACAATTACAGTTTACTTTATTTTTAGCTGAAGGCTATCCTGCCTTCAACACCCAACTATAAAAACTTCTCTATGGTTGACACTAGTCTATGTAAACATTTCAAAGGTTTCACACCGTCATATGTCAAAATTTCAATAGTTTGACACTAACATGTGTCAAAATTTTCAAGGGGTTTGACATTGACAGGTGCCGACTATGGACTGTTTTTTTTTTATTGGGGTTTAAAGGCACTGAGTTCCTCCACCAAAAAGAAAGCAAATTGTCTTAACAAAACTATAAAAAGTTATATGGAAAAATTTAGAGCTGTAATTTGTAGATCGGTATAGCAAGGAATATCGAAAAAAATGTCTTCCTAAAACTTGACCTAACTTATTGGCTTTTTACAGGGTGCACCCCTGTAAAAAGCCAATAAGTAACTATAGTGGTTGTAAATAACTAAGTACTGTGCAGACACGGGTACTAATCTTTATTTTATTGACAAATTACCTAATTCTAATTTCGTCAGTCTATATGTGGAACCGTGGACTCCTGCGAGACAATTAGTTCAACGGCTTTCCGTCCGACGAGAATAGACAGAAAAGAAACACTGCAGAATCATCTGTTTCCTAGTCTAGTCTAGCAAGCGGCACAGACAATTAAATATTGCATTGTATGCTTAGCTTTAAAGTAGACAAGCTGTTTGGTGATCCATTGAGTTCATGGGAGAACCCTTTGGGCCACTTCGGGTTATCCAATTAAATCGAGCCAGGCTGGTCAAAGCCCAGTAAAAATATTTTTTAACAAAGAAACCGACTTCAAACAAACGTACATATTCCATTTGAATCACCTTTTGAAGTCGGTGCCAAACTACTCAATTATTACTATGAAAACAGATGCCGCGCAAGTTTACGTGAGGTTTGCCTCACGCTGTTGGTGTTTAAATACAATCACTTTTTCACAAAAAAATAACAGACCTCAGTAAGCGAAATGGAACATACAATAACACTTACTTATATGTTTTTTATGGATGTCTTTGACAGAACTGGACCAAATTTAAATAGGACCACACGGGAAACACCAGCTTTCAAATAAAAAAAGAATCATCGAAATCGCTTCACCAAGTCGAAAGTTCTGAGGTAACAAACATTAAAAAAAAAACATACAGTCGAATTGAGAACCCTCCTCCTTTTTTTAAGTCGGTTAAAAACCTTATCAATAATCTAATTGGGTCAAGAATGTCAAGATGCTTTGCAGTCTATAAAGTTTTACTTAAGTAGTCTCAAGAGGATAGATACACATCTCTTAAAGCGTTCAAGCATAAAATTAAATATTATAGGTTATAAATCGATGATCAATATAATCCCATGAATCAAAATACTAATCAATCGATATATAAGCAATTTGGCAATTCGTGACAAATTGTCCAGACGCTAATATTTTATTTATCAGACCCAATGGTGAGTTGAGAGAATGGTGGAGGCACGCACTCGCCGCCTGCGGCCGATAGTGCTATCGCTGCCACCACCCCGCCCCGCACCCTGAGATAGTGGTTTGTGTAAACACGTGGCTGACTTGAGGAAATCCTATCGAAATGGTCAGGAACCAAATTCAATAAAACTTTACAAGGGAGTAAAGGAGACTCCTAGAAACGCCTCGCCACTCCGCACCCTGGAGATAGTGTATTGCGAAACACGTGGCCGATTTAAGGTAACCCTAGTGAAATGACAGGAACCAAAGCCAATAAAAATTACAGACCTAAAGGAAGAGTATCCTTTAGACACGGGTTATCCTGTAGAAGGGTATCCCTAAGACTCTGTCCAAACACGTGACCGACTCGAGAAACCCTTTGCTATCGGAATGGTTGAGAATCTAATTAATCTAGGTTTAGTTTTATTTTAAGTATTTTAATTTGCTTTATATTCATTGTCATTTAAAAATGATTGACAAGTCCAAATGAGCTTTGAGAAGCGCCACTCTGCACCGTCAACGTGTCAGACTTAAGCAAACCCTTGGTTGCCTTGGTATTGAAATAGTCTGAAACTAACCTGAATATAAGTCGGTAGGATTAAAGAGACTCTTAGAGCCACAACCACACCCTGAGATAGTGGGCTCTGTGTAATAGAAATAGTGTACAATCGATAATATCGCAAAATCATAATAGTTGAACTAATACAGCGGTAAATCTTTAAGAGACAATCTTCCGTCTACTTATAGAATGTTCATATAGATGCATAGACGTTAAGGAGCCTCGGCATAGTACTGCATCCAGAAGGACTCCCTTACAAACAGTTCCTTCCCGCTAAAAAGATACTGCTCTTAATATAACATGTGGTATTGGCACCGTCGAATGAGGGTCAAAATTGAGAATATTCCCTACCCAGAAAAGCTTTCAAGATTATTTGAATCCTAACACAAAACATATTCCCGAATGCACTGTATGATGCATCTATAGAAAGTAGTTTGTTGATTGAGCATTTTCTAAATTACTTGGTTTAGATGTACAAGATGTTATAAGTGGTAAATGTGGCAATGCAAGAGGTCAAATTATAGAGGACGGTGTAATATAGCTAGTCATCTGAAATGGTTATATATAGTGATGATCACGAAGGGACGTTAGAGCTGTCGCGAAGGTCGAGCGGTCGCGGGGCTCGGGACGAGGGTATCGCCAGCTCCGGGTCACGGGTCGTCCGATAAGCCCCCCTCCCCTCCCTCTCCCCTTCAGTCGCCCGCTGCGCCCGCGCACCAGATAACGGCCATCAGGCCACGATGCGAGCATGGGACGATATATCGGTATTTGATTTATTCCTCAATAACTTTGGATATAGAAAGGACATCTTCAAACTGTCTAAATAGATTATTATTTTGGATTAGATGTCTCCGGATAAAACTGCTTAATAGGGATTGAAAATCCTCGACTTATTTGAACTGCTTAAGAATGACTTTGATTCATCCCCTACCTACAGTTACATATTTCTGCATATATTTTTATTAATTAAAAAATATCCAAATACAATAACACATTTCCGAGCTACGGTGCAAACAGACCATCCTAGCAATAATAATATGACAACCTTCTTCTTGTGTTAAGAGATTAAGTTATAAATGTACCAGACCCCAAATTAGACTGAAACTCCGGTAGCATGCCTAATTGACCACTTCTCTGGAAACATAATCCGATACCCTCAAATCAATCCGAATCTGAAGACCTTGTGGGTGTGTGTACATTTATAACAAGCAGGCGGGTCACCTACATGAAATAGGTATACCTAGATTGCTCATATAAGAAGGATGACACATCAATGTCTCTAGGTTGCAGCGAAACAACTTAGCAACAAGCTGAAATCGGCACGGACGGTGCAACACCGCGGGATTACTTGTAACAAGCCATGGCGACCTTTTGGTTAATATTTTGGCATAATTATTAGTTAAAACAGGCATTTCCAGTTAAAGCCTAATAAGAAACTAGGAAAAGTCAATGATGTCAACATTTAGTCCGAAATCATAAGAAGCTAATGTAGTTAAAACAATAAAGTTCTATCAAAAAACTATGTCTCGTCTCGTCGCAATAGACGACGGACCGCGGTGTTAAAATAATTATAACATGTTTATAGTTATTGTCGCTCGCTTCCACTACCTAATCATGACACTTTTAGAAAGCTGGTATAGGTTAGAAAAGTTAATTTCTAAATGCAAATTTTGCAACGGATGTCAGTCTTCACTGTCGCATCGACTACAGCCAACACACTGCCACGATGGTATATAAATGTGAAATACCAGGATATAACCTGAGGATATAACAAGAGTTTTCTTTGGTTCGTAAGGTTCTTCGGCAAAAGAGTGGTCAAGCGATGCCTTCGCAAAGAACAGGCTTGCGTTGCGTGCCGCAGGGCCGCAATGGGCCATAAACACGGTTTATGGAGGGCGAGCCGCCCGCACCCCCGCGTATTAATAACATTATGGCTGATTAGTGGCCCCGGGGACCATGTGACGTCACCGGGAGCGCCGGTCAACGACTCCCAAACACAAGCCGAGGAAATTAAGAACCGGTCCCGCGCTGCCAATAAAAATTCAATTCGAAAGCGGATTCACCTTTCATTAATTTACCGCTGCTTTCACCATCCTATCGAAAAGTAGGCAGCCGACTCCGACCGGACACTCCGCCAATACTGGAGATAACCCCGAGATAGCGGCGAACCCTCCAGAACGGTATCGCCGATTGCGAGCGCGACTTTCCAAAAGTAGGATGCAATTCAAATGAGATTTCTAAGTTATTCGTGTTTCACCAGAACCGGAAGACATAATAAGCAATTAAAAATCTCTGAATCGAGGTTGCATCTGAATGCTGGCAGCGGGCCTTGACCCACATCTTAATATTCGGAGACGAAACTTTCCACCCGCTCCTGCATAATGCGAGGCTGGCTGCGACAGCAACAGGTCCAACGTGGCCTCACCACAAGTTCATGAGGACTTGTTGCGTACTTCGGGAGGTAAAAATGGATGGAGAGAACAATGTCTCGAGCAGGCCGCCGGTGGGCGAGTCTCGCCGCCGACTTGGCAGCTCCTCAACTCGCTACACCAGGCATATTAACAACAAGTTTGTCGACCCCGGGCTCGATTCAGCTGACATATCCGTACATAATTAAATTAGTGGCAATTCGCGAACACTTAGCGTTTACAAATAGTGTCATAACAAAGACGATTAGGTTGAGGGGAGTATTGGGACGCGTGCGATGAGGAATGTTAATTAATGCGTTACTGGTGCGCGGACACAGCCGAGCGCGCCGCCCGGCGGCCGGGCCCGGCGCCGGCAAACTCACACACTTTTGAACATGAGAAATTCTACGTTTTCCATACAAGTCTTTCGGAATATTGATCACAGAGAGCACATGTTAAATTAGACACAAAATCGTAACGTCCCTTTGTATCATAGCCAAAGAGACTGCAAGAATTATAGCGGCATATTATCGCTAATGGACGTTTATGCGACTGAACAAACAATTTTTACATACACAGATTTTACCAAATGCGGGTCTTCGCCGTTCCGTATGCTAATCCGACGACACCGGCGCCGACGCACCACGTGACGTTACGAAAGCGTGGACCGGTCCGGTGACGTAACGATCCATCCTGCTGCCGATGAAATTGGAGCGCGGAGGACATCTTTACCTGACAGTATTAGAAAATAACGAAACGACTCTAATGCTGCCCGGTAAGATGCGAACCGCCACTCCGATAGTGTGGGTGTAGAGTGTTGATCACACGCGTGCGGCGCCCGGCGCGGCGGCGAGTAGACTGAGTCGGAGGCGGGCCGGCAGCCCCACGCACCACGCCCCGTGGCCACGTGGCCCTGTCCCGACATCCAGCCTCTGATAAACAGGCCTCGGAGACCTTTGACATACTTTATGGCTGATAACGCCACGACTTTGATTTGTGTAGTCAAGGAGCTTTGCGGCGCCCCGCGCCGCGGACCCCTCGATGATTAGAGCGGCATATATCTCTGATCGTTACATCTAAGTAAGCATCCATCCTTACATACCTTATATCGTTAATCGCCTGTTTGAGGACATTATCCTACCTTATACATAGACAAGCTAAATAGGATAACCTCATTCACGTAAAGTAATCTGAAAGAATCAAAATGCCAAACCATAATGTACCAACTTACACAAATAGAGAATACCTATCTCAAACACAAATTTTTGTTTGCCATCTGTAACGATTCGCCAAATTTTCATTTGTTCGAAAGCCATATTTTCCAAAACTGTTAATTTTTAAGAATAATTATAAAACAAACCCAACCTAACCTAATGGGTTCTCTAAAACGATTATAAAGTTATAAAATCCTGACAATATTAAAGGTTTCAGGAAAAGAATACTTTCGGTCAAATGAAAATTTGGCGAAACGTTACAGACGGGAAACAGTGTTTCCGAGTTGTTCTAGGTGTAGAGGACAACCGCGTCCGTCGGCAATCGTCTACATGGACACTCCGAAACTCAGCGATGAGTAAGGAGCGAATGGACTGTAAAATAGAAAATAGGTAACGAACGGACGAATACGAAAACGCAAACTAAAAATCAACGGTATATATTTACACAAAATTAACAAAACACAACAAGGATCGGAAAACACTTAAATTTACTCTTAACTAATATAGTCTCTGTCTAAAATGAATTTAACACTGATCGCGGACCGATGGTACTACGCTAACACTGATAAACTAAATTCGCGGACCGATGGTACTACGCTACTGTATACAAAGATGGTTAATACTCGGAAGTAAAGTGGAGAAGTGATTCTATACAAATATGGCCGTCCTTTTATACAAAATCGACTAGAGGCCAGGGGGACGCCCGCCCTGTATGTTTATATCAAATTACAAGAGTTACATATTACTTAGCCTAAATATGACTTATATTATAGATTGACGTCTATATAATGCACAAAATGTGAGCGTGTTTACGCTGTGGGAGCTCCCGTCCGACTGTGAGGCGTGAAAATACCTAACGATTCTTTGTCCCCGGCAAGAGGCCGTCTCGCTCGCACCGTCCGAGATATACACTCGCGCGGTCACTCTTAACGCGCTGTGCGCCGCGAGACTTGTTTAGTCTTTGATTTATCGTGTTCTCGGACGGTTGCGGCCGGGACAATGTTCTACAAAATTACTTTATTTACTGAAATCTACAGTATTACAAAGTTTCATATTAATCTATGATTTTTCCTCAAATTTTACGTCGAACGTAAACAAAGATGACTCATCTGTTTTCGACTAAGGAATGGAAATTTCCTATGAATCATCTTTATTTTGATTCTGTCTTTACTAAGACTTGACGGGAGGTCTAACATGAAAATAATTTACACAGGGAAATTAATTAATTTCAGCCGCTTATACGGGCAACGATCTTATACCTAAGTTATTAAAATATTTATTTATTATTTCTCTTAAAATTGAGCGCTCTGCAAAGCTGTCCGTAACATTCTCCCCCCGTCGAGCTGCCGCGTAGACTCGGGTTGCATGGGGAGGACAGCCAGTTTTCTCACGGGGCGCCGAAACACGCCGCCCTTGGTGCGCACGTCCGCGTTCCGCACCTCGCCGTCAGGACCCGGATGTGTTGCCTCGACGATCCCTCGAGGCCAGACGTTGCGTGGCAGCGTGTGATCGGCGATGACCACGCAGTCGCCTGGCTGGATCCGTCGCTCTGCTCCCGACGGCGATGATTGCCTGGGCGCGAGTGTAGGCAGATACTCCCGTATCCACCGCGCCCAGAATTGGTCGGCGAGTGCTTGGCTGGCCCGCCAAGTGCGGCGGTCGGCCTCCAAGCATGGCCCGATGATGGGTGTCGCCGTCGGTCCGCCCAACAAGAAGTGGTTGGGCGTAAGCGCCTCCTCGTCCCTCGGGTCCACGGAGACGTGTGTGAGCGGCCGGGCGTTGACGGTCGCCTCGGCCTCTGCGAGCAGCGTCATCAGCACCTCTTCTTTAGGCGCCTTGGTGTGCAGCGTTGTCGTCAGTGCGGTTTTGATCGACCGCACTAGCCGCTCCCAGGCGCCTCCTTGGTTCGGCGCGCCGGGCGCGATGAAGCGCCACTCCAGGCCGCGCTGTAGCCCGTAGCTCTGGAGTGCGGGCAGCCATTCTTCGTAGGCCGCCCGTAGCTCGATGTCTGCGGCCCGGAAACACGTAGCGTTGTCGCTCCATATTTGGCGCGGCCAGCCGCGCCTCGCCGCCAGCCGTCGTAGCGCCATGATCGCGGAGTCCGTCGACAGTGTGTGCACTATCTCTAAGTGCACGGCGCGGGTGGTCAGGCAGGTGAATAGCGCCACCCAGCGCTTCTCGTGGCGTCGGCCGATGGTGACCCACACGGGACCGAAGTAGTCGGTTGCCGCGTAGGTGAACGGCCGATGGTGTGGCTCGACGCGGGCTGGCGGCAGGTCCCCCAGGGCCGGTACTCGTGGTTGTGTGCGGCGCAGGATACACGTCCGGCAGGCGTTCGCGACGGCTCGTACCGTCGGCCGCAGCTTCAGCACCCAGTGTTGTTGCCGGACGTCATTCACGACGCGCTCGTTGTTGGCGTGTGCGGCCCTCTCGTGCTCACGCTGCAGCCACAGCCGCACGAACGGGTTGCGGCCGTCGAGTATGGCCGGCGTCTTGTTGATGTAGGCGGGCGCGGCGTTGATTCGCCCGCGCATTTTCAGCAGGCCGTCTTTGTCGATGAATGGGTCGAGTTTGAACAGGCGGCTGCGTCGGTTGATGGGCTCGCCTCGGGATAGCGCCCGTAGCTCCTCCGGGAAAGCTTCGCGTTGCGACTGCTGAAGCCACATGTGCTCGGCTTGCCGCATGTGTTTCAGCTGTAGTCCCGTGGGCCGCTTCGTCTTCAGGCACTCCGCGAACTGAAGTAGTCGCGCCGTCGCGCCTATCAGCCGGTTGTATTGGGAAAACCGGCTGATGTCGGGCAGCGGTGATGTCCACACGCTCGTAGCGGCGACTTGATGCGGCTGGGCTTCCGTCGCTTCTTCTGAGGGCGGCGTCGGCGTCTCCTGTGGCCACTCCGCTTCAGGCTGCCACAGGAATTCGGGTCCGCCGTACCACCGGGCGCCTATGTCCAGGCGACGCGCGCTGTCTGCCCTCGTAGCGTCGTCGGCGGGATTTTTCTTCGTAGGCACCCATCTCCATTGCTCCGTTTCAGTGATTTCAGCGATTTCACCGAGTCGGTGCGCGACGTAGGCGCTGTAGCGGCGTGCGTCGTCGCGCACCCAGTGTAGGACGGTCCGACTGTCTGTCCATAGGACCGTCGCGTCGATGGTGACTCGGTGCTCGTGCGCGATGCTTTTTGCCAGCCTCGCCCCAATTAGCGCCGATTGTAGCTCGAGTCGTGGGATGCTCTGCTGTCGGGTCGGCGCCACTTTCGCCTTTGCTGCTACGAGGCTGACGTGTGTCTCGCCGTCGACTTCTTGGCGCCAGTAGGCGACGGCTGCGTAGG
This sequence comes from Apotomis betuletana, assembly GCA_932273695.1. Classification (NCBI taxonomy): domain Eukaryota; kingdom Metazoa; phylum Arthropoda; class Insecta; order Lepidoptera; family Tortricidae; genus Apotomis; species Apotomis betuletana. The sequence continues at coordinate 26,131,879 of OW026305.1, read as the reverse complement.
CTTGCGAGCTGGCGTCTACGAAGACGTGTAGCTCGCGTCTCGTAGCTCCCCCCGTTAGAGTGTACGGGCGGGGTAGGCGTAGCGCTGCTACGGACTCCAGTCCGCGTAGCCACGTAGCGAACTCGGCGGCTTCTTCAGGCGGCAGCGTAGAGTCCCAGTCGAGTTTGAGCTCCCACAGCCTCTGAAGTTGTATCTTCGCCGTCACGGTGTAGTGCGCCAAGAGTCCGATCGGGTCGTAGATGCTCATGACGGCGCTCAGCATTTCTCGCTTCGTCGGAGTGCGGCGTAGCTCACGCACCTCCGCCGGGACCCGAATCATTTTCGTGTTGAAGCCGAGTGTGTCTGTGTTCGGGTCCCACATCAGCCCGAGTATCTTCTGGCTCTTGTCGCCGCCTAGCTGCGCGGGCGTTGTGGCTCGGAGCTCCGTAGGTAGCGACTGTATAAGTTTAGTCGCGTTGGAGCTCCATCCGCGCAGCAAGAATCCGCCCAGTCTGTGTGAGGCGGCGACTTCTAGGGATTTTTCGCAGGCCTCTTCTTCAGTTTGAAAGCTCGAGACGAAGTCATCCATGTAGTGGTTTTCAGTGATCTCTCGTACAGCCATCGGGTGTGTCTGCGCGTTCTCTTCGGCGTTATGATCCCGCACGCTGTGGGCCAGGAACGGACTGCTCGCCGCACCGAAGAAAATCGACGTCAGCTGGTACACGGTCGGAGGTCGCGATCTGTCGGCGCCTCTCCACAAAAACATCTGTGACGGCCGGTCCTCTTCTCTCAGTTTGATCTGTAGAAACATCTCCGCGATGTCGGCCGTCACGGCGTAGGCTCCTTCTCTGAAGCGGTACAGTATGCCCAGTATTGAGCGCAGCTTGTCGGGTCCCTCCAATATGTAGTCATTCAAGCTGCGGCCTTGTGAGGTGGCCGCAGCGTCGAATACAAGCCGGATGCGTCCAGGCTTATTTGGGTTCGTAACCGCGAAGTGTGGCAGGAACCATGTAGCGCTGCTTGACGCCGGCACCGTCCGCTCGGCGTATTTCTTCTCAATTAGATTTTCAATCTCCTTGGTGTAGGCCTCAGCAAACTGCGGGTCGCGGTCCATCTTCTTCTCGATGCCTTGTAACCGCTGCAGGGCCATGTTGTACGTCGGCGGCATGTTAGGGTTGTCGTCGCGCCATAGCTGCCCGACTTCATAACGTGGGCCGTCGATTTGTCGTACTGTGTTGTTGAAGATTGTGATAGCCCGCTCGTCTCGCGGGGTAGTCTTCTTTGCTGCCGTTATCCCCAATGAGTCGATGTCGAAGTAGTTTTTCAGTTGTGCATTGAGGTCGTCGTCTCGAACGGCGTAGCAATGTTGAACGGCCTCTTCTTGATTTCGTCGAATGATTTTCGGCGCCGTTCCGAACACCACCCAGCCCAATGGAGATAGGAGGGCGGCGGGTTCGTTGATTCTGCCCACGCGGATCTCGTACGGCAGCATCAGATGCCAATTGTCGGCTCCGATGAGTATGCGTGGGCGGGCTTCGTCGTAGCAGGCGGCACCCATGTCAGCGAGATGCGGGAACTGCGTGACGTATCTTCTATCGGCTCGTTGTGCGCGGAGGCTCAGATCATCCACGGTACGCAGCATTATAGGGTGTGCTGGACCGCCTGTCTGGCTGCGCACGTGAGCGTGTATTCGACGACTCCTCTGCTCGGTAGCCATCGATCCCACGCCTTGTATGTGTAGGCGTGTGGTGGCGCCGTCGGCGCCGATCTCGTTCGCGAGGCTCTCTTCAATGAGCGAGATTGTGGAGCCCTGGTCCATCAGAGCGTAGGCCAGCGTCTCGCCGCGGGGCCCGCCGATGATGATTGGGATGATCTTCAGAAGCACGGTCGAAGTGGCACGACCGAACTCCGCAGTGCTCGCCGTAACTTCATGTGTGCACGCCGTCGTCTCGGGTGCGTCTGTAGTTGCGCGCGTAGCAGGTTGGCGCCGCGACGCCATTATATGATGCGTAGCGGCTTGATGTGGCGGAGCGGTGGGCCCGGCTCTCGGCGTCGCGACGACTTGCTCAGTCGCGTATGGGGCCGGCGCGTACGGATAGGGCGCGTACGGGACGGCGTGTTGCATCGGGATATACGGCGCTGGGGCGTTCGGCGTATATGGTTGCTTCGTTGTTGGCGGGCCCGCTTCGGAGTGTAGCAGGCGGTGATGCGGGTAAGTGCACCCGGGAACACCGCAGCCGCGGGCGCGGCACTGGTCGCGGCGATGCCGGCGGTCCAGGCACTTGAAGCAGATTTTGTTGATGCGGACCCAATCCCATCGGGCTCCGACGTTCATGTTGAGTATCTTGCGACATTCTGTAGTGCGATGAGCGCCGCCACAGCATAGGCAGGCGTCGGCGTGCTCTGTGGCGTAGGTCTGCGCTCGATCTTTGAGAGGGCGTCGTACGGCTCCTCTGCCGGCGTTGGCCGCCGTGCGTTGCTCTGGGACGCGCTGCGATCCACGTTGCTCGGCGGCGGGCGTCGGTCTTCTATGCGGCGCCTTAGCGTGCGAGAATTCCATCTCGGCATCGCTTTCTTCAAGGAGGAACTCCGCCATCAACATGAGTTCGTTTTCGGCGGAGCTCAGGTGTTCCTTAGCGTAGGAACACCAGCGACTGCGCAAGTGTGGGCTCAGTCGCTCGGTGACTTCTCGGATGAGAAGTGGGTTGGCGCCGTAGCTTCGGCGGTCCAGGTCCACAAGCGTTGACACGATGTTCATGATGCGTATGGCGAATTGGTTGAGATCGTTGGCGCTCGGTCCGAGCGGCGGCATTCTTCGCAGCTCGTCGATGGCGCGATCAATGAGTAGATCGGTGCGCCCGAAATTCTTCTTGAGGACCCGTATGATTAGGTCGGGTCGAGCGGACGAGGCGATCATGTGCTGCACACATTGACGGGCTTCTCCTCGCAGGCAGTGTCGCAGGCGTGCGACATTTTCGTATGCGGAGTACTTGTAGCGTGCGGTGCTCTCGGTGTAAGAGTTGTAGAAAGTGAGCCATTCGCTTGGCTCCCCGGAGAATGGCGGCAGCTCGTAGACTTGTTTCGGAGGCGGCCGCATCATGGTTTCAATGGTGTCGGTGAGGCGGTCGATCACACGGTCTCGACTCGTTGAGCGTTCTCGACGGCTGTATGGTGTCCGGGGCTCCTCTTCGTGTCGCTTGCGTGTCTCGCGTTGCGGTGTAGGATCCCGTGTCTGCCTCGCTTGGTCCGCGTCAGCAGGTTGGACGTTGGACAGCCAATCGTTGACGCGTCGCTGTGAGTCGGCTTGTGAACCGCCGGCCCGAGATTGCTCGTCGATGCGCTCCATTTCGACGGCGAGCCTCTTTTCTACGAGCTCGCGTTCCATCCGGATTTCTTCGCAGCGAAGTTGCTTGAGCCGCTCCATGGCGGCGAGCTCCGCCTCGCGGCGGAGCACGTCCGTCGCGTTCGACGCTCGAGAGTGAAGTGATGACGGTCGGCGCGGCGCGTGGGCTTTATCACCGAACGTGACGTTGAGGTCGCGCCGCTGCGCGCGGGCCTCTGATTGGTCGGCCGGCGCGGAGTGCTGTGATTGGCCGGCCGACGCGGCCGGCGCGGTGCGCTGTGATTGGTCGAAGCGCTCGGCGTTCTTCGACATCCGTTTTTCTAGTTCGATGCGCCAAGTCGCAGCATCGGTTGGCGGCGAAACTGGAGCTTCTTCGGCGGGAGACTCGGGCGAGTCTGTCTGATACTGCAGTCCCGAAGGGCCCGGACGGGCATGAGCAGCGGGCGGTGAATGTGCGACTGCAACATTTGCAACCGCGAATCGCTGCAAGTCGACTGCAGCCTGTGTGCGCTCGCGCTGCAAGCGTGCACTCTCCTCACTTTTATTCCCGCGTGTATTAACCATTTTGTTGACGATTGGGAAAACCGCACTTTTCCCGCTACACAAAACGAACCTAAACTAAACTAACTAATTCCGATCCGGCTACTCGAAGGACCAAACAATGTAGAGGACAACCGCGTCCGTCGGCAATCGTCTACATGGACACTCCGAAACTCAGCGATGAGTAAGGAGCGAATGGACTGTAAAATAGAAAATAGGTAACGAACGGACGAATACGAAAACGCAAACTAAAAATCAACGGTATATATTTACACAAAATTAACAAAACACAACAAGGATCGGAAAACACTTAAATTTACTCTTAACTAATATAGTCTCTGTCTAAAATGAATTTAACACTGATCGCGGACCGATGGTACTACGCTAACACTGATAAACTAAATTCGCGGACCGATGGTACTACGCTACTGTATACAAAGATGGTTAATACTCGGAAGTAAAGTGGAGAAGTGATTCTATACAAATATGGCCGTCCTTTTATACAAAATCGACTAGAGGCCAGGGGGACGCCCGCCCTGTTTGTTTATATCAAATTACAAGAGTTACATATTACTTAGCCTAAATATGACTTATATTATAGATTGACGTCTATATAATGCACAAAATGTGAGCGTGTTTACGCTGTGGGAGCTCCCGTCCGACTGTGAGGCGTGAAAATACCTAACGATTCTTTGTCCCCGGCAAGAGGCCGTCTCGCTCGCACCGTCCGAGATATACACTCGCGCGGTCACTCTTAACGCGCTGTGCGCCGCGAGACTTGTTTAGTCTTTGATTTATCGTGTTCTCGGACGGTTGCGGCCGGGACAATGTTCTACAAAATTACTTTATTTACTGAAATCTACAGTATTACAAAGTTTCATATTAATCTATGATTTTTCCTCAAATTTTACGTCGAACGTAAACAAAGATGACTCATCTGTTTTCGACTAAGGAATGGAAATTTCCTATGAATCATCTTTATTTTGATTCTGTCTTTACTAAGACTTGACGGGAGCTCTAACATGAAAATAATTTACACAGGGAAATTAATTAATTTCAGCCGCTTATACGGGCAACGATCTTATATCTAAGTTATTAAAATATTTATTTATTATTTCTCTTAAAATTGAGCGCTCTGCAAAGCTGTCCGTAACACTAGGAGACCCACACAAATGGCAAAATAGTAATTAAAATGTGATATCGAGTTAAATTTCGAGGAAAATAAGGAAAATAATAAAGTATTATGATCATGAAGTTGGAGAGTTGCCGTTTTATGAGATAACTAAGGATGGCCAAGTTAATATATAATAATAAGTCGAAAGTTAAACGTATGTTTATAGGGGGTGAAATCGATAATTATCGATCGATGAATTACAGTCAGATTCTCAGTAACATATATAAACGGATTCTTGGGGGTGAGTTAGGACTTACTACCTTTTCATCACTCATGAATAAGGTGCTCGGAATAGATCGTAGCATATTGAGCAGCAGGTACATACTTACATATTAAAATACATTATGAAACGGGTTTACTTACGTTTCGAATCGGAATCGGTACGCCATTCATGATCAGGAGCTACGATCATTCGCGGCGGCGCGGCCAATCGAAAACAGATAGGTACATACTTGATTTTAATGAAGTGTGTTGTACAGGTGTCTCAATCTTTATGGATCCGATCATTAAAAATGGACCCAATCTGGGGAGTAAGCAAAAAGGACTAATCATTTTACATATGACAGATTTAAGAGACGTTAAAGAAACATAGGTACGCGAGCACCAGACGCGCGGCTGTGGGAGAAGAATGGCGCCGTGTGGTTAGGCTTGCCACACAAGGAATGACAGCCACGACCACTCTGCCAAGAGTGTAACGGTAAAGAAGAAGAGAAGAAGAAGAAACATTAGAAGAAACACATAGAAGAAGGGGGACTACGGTATGGAGTTCATCAAAAAAGGAGTGTACCTACAGATTTTTTAAATGTCGGCAACGCGTGCGAATCCTATGGAGTTGCGTCATATCATCAAGCGTCTATAGGCTACGGTAACCGCTTACAATCAGGCCACCTCTGTAGTATAAAAAAAAAGACATCATCTGTGAAAATTAAACTGTCCAGCTATCACTGTTCATGAGGTACAGCCTGGTGACAGACAGACGGGCAGGCGGACAGTGGATTCTTAGTAATATAGGGTCCCGTTTTATACCCGTTGGGTATGGAACCCTAAAAAGCTAATCAAAATTTGTCCGTTTCACACTCGTCAATTTCAATTACTCAATTGTAACGCACGGTGTATTAAGTCCTTTTTTAACCGACTTCAAAAAAACATGTTTCACCTTATACAGGGTGGAATATTTCTAAAGACTGGGCTGACGCAATAGTATCACCATAGTGATTTACATTCGACCTATTATACTTGTAAAGCTGGATTCAAAAGTAAAAAAAAAACATAATTTTTTTTTAATATCAGTGACAACCCTGCTAATTCAAAGGTTTTTGAGGTTTTACATTTTTAAATTTGACATCTTTCATCATTAACTTGAGCGATGTTCAAAAGTTGTTACGTCTAGGGTTGATACGTCTCAGATCTTTACACTAATCTATCTTCTATATTCACTAAGCAAATAAGTTTATTCTTATCACGTCAGCATCAGATGATGGAATTTATGAGAAATCCACGGAATCCCTCAGTTTTTCTAATTAAATAGTCTAACGTACCTACTCATAAAAGGTGTAACGCAATTTGAGCGTTTTCTACACCAAAATCTAAGAGGATTTGTTGACGTTGAAGTGGGTTATGTTTAATGAAATGTTACCCTTTTATAAATATTAATATATACATATAAATACCAAGTTTCACGCGATACTAACAGTACAAGGGGACCGAACGGGTCCGTATTTGAATATCGACATACAAAATATCGACGCTTAAAATATCGAAAATTTGAATATCGAAGGATCATAACATAACGTCGAAATTCAAAATATCGAAAGTATACATTATCGAATGCTTTAATTTCGAAAATCTGAATGTCGACATATAAAATATCGAAAATTGAGACTTCGAACGATTCTAAGGTCGAAATTCTAAATATCGAATATCTATATTACCGAAAGGTTCAATAGTCGAACACTGAAATGTCGAAAATCTGAATATCTACAAGTGAAATATCGAAATATTATTACGTCGAATATTAACATATCGAAAGTATTTCGAATGCTTTTAAATAATATTTGTTCCTAAAAATTGTAGAGCTATCGCCTTACATATTTTGGCAGCCTAATGGCTGAGAAAATCCGAATCTAGGGCTCTCGCTGGTTAGGACGCGTGCTGACACAGAGCACCCTAGAGTGTTTTTGTAAAGCCGGAGGCGCGGAGGGAGTGCAGCCCTCGCCCGCCGTGACAAAGCTCGGGAGCCGATATTCAAATACGTACCCGACCGAACCCACAACGACGCCTGAGCTACCGCGACGTTACGGACACTGAATGAATGAATGAATGAATTATTATTTTTTAAATGCTAAGTGCATTCCTCATACTTTTAAACTTTCGTTTGTTACACAACATCCATCGCCCTTTGCTTTTCCAGCAAGTGTTAGGATGTCGAGAGAGATGGGGCTATTGTCAATGTGTTACCGAACTTGCTTTTTTGTTTTCTTTTGTAGAATCACCTCATTTAGAATTAGGTATTTTTAGGAAAAAGTTAACTTTTAAAAAATAGATGCGTTACACAATTGTGAGTAATAAGACTAATAAGTATCGTAGGCTCTTTAATGATTTGTTTATTGCTGACTCGTTAACTAATGGCCGTCATTAGTTATAATGTGGGTCGCCATTAAAATTCAACACTCATCTAGTTTATGTGCTTATAGTTTTTGTACCTATTTACGGATACTTTTTTGTATACTCTTGATTCAGATTCATTTATTTCATGTGAAAATAACTGTAAGTATACATTTCATTCTGTCTGTCTCGCTCTCGGCCCTAAAGCCCTGCTCTTTGATAAGTACATTACACTACCTCTAAATATTGAAAAATCCAGCCTAGAACAACTAATAGGAAAACATATTGTCATATTTTATATTATAAAAAAATTAAAGCAGACTACATATATATCTTCATTTAAACGTGAACTCTCACGATCACATTTGGTAAGGTATACCTAAAGCGATAATGTACATACCCGTTCGTATTTCATTAAATTACAATATATAATAATGAGATAAAAACTAAACTAAATTCTGGTCATCAAGGCTTACCCCGTCTACTGCCGAACATTTCTCATAGCTATATTAACAGAATCAATGTTGGTTCTATTTTTATGGTGATACCACATTTCTTATTTTTTATTGAAAGATCGCTGCTCCGGTTAAACAGAGGTCGTGGGTTCGATTCATAATTCATAATTCTTTATTGCATCATCATGTTGTACAATAAGATGTTACATTAACTTTCCACTTGCGCTTCAGTGGATCACGTCCAATTTTGGCTTCCTATTTATCCTTTGCATCTATATACAAAAGAAAACTCAGCTTTATACATAAAGGTGTCTTCTGCGTGTGCCGTTTTTGGCTTATACTTTTTTGTAATGTCAGCAGCAAACGTAGCTAAGCACTATAACACGCTCACAATGATTTGTACAACACTTATTCTCTATAATAGCCGTGTGGACATAATTTTGAGCACCTGTCCGTCTAGCACAACTATGCTTCGCGACTCTTGTCGCGCGACATAGCGCCCCTGTCACTCTCTCGCAGTACTGCACAGAAAGAGATATACTTATACACATCTCGCGCGAGAAAGTCTCGTATCGCAGTTGTACTAGAGGTGCTGGTGTGCGTCACAATGTTTGCAGCTGACTGTACAAGTTTTGTCTGTGCCCAAGTATGCAATCTTCTAAATGATCTTGTGTCCGTGAACGTGATAATTATTCTTACTGTTACATGCTTCGACAAAGAGCTAAACCCACCTACTTTTGTCTGTTATCGTAATACCGATAGCTCGGGTCACTTCTGTTGCTGACCTCTTTATTTGGAGACATGCCACACAGATAACAGATTTAATATTGTGTACTTTTTATTTTAAAACTTGAAGTGTTACTAGGCAAGACTTTTATTTAACTTTGATATCTGGGCGAATCTCCGAGCATTTGAACCACGCGGCTTTAACGTCATTCTTGTCTCATAATTATTAGCATGCTATATTACCGCAATGAAACTTCAAGAAGTTGCCAGAGAACGTTTGAACTATACGACATCTACAGAAACGAACCGGTGCCAGAAAAGTAGGTTAGGTTCGGTTTGAACTGCGAACTCTACAGAAATGCAACGCTGTCAGACAAGTAGGTTAGATTGAATTAGAGCTACAACCCCTAAAGAAACGAAACACTGCCAGAAAAGCAGGTTAGCTTAGGTTTAAACTGCGACCCCTACAGAAACAAACCGCTGCCAGAAAAGTAGGTAGGTAGGCCCACGGAATTTGACGCTAAACTATGTTAACCGATCCGCATTTGAGCTATTAGGAATGTTAGCCGTCGATATAATCTCAGTAGATATTAAGATCATTCGCCATTTGATTTTCCTATATTTTAAACGTTGGTTTTTTGATAGTTCATATTTTGGGTTTCGATAGTTTTAATATATATCTTTCGATTCGATTGTAGATATTCGGAACTTTCGATAGTTTAGCCTTTCGGTATTTGAGGTTAATAGGAATTCAGACGTCGATATAATGATGGTAGATAGATCAATATTGTAATTTTCGATATTTACTACTGGGCAAAATAATTAAAATTCGTAACGCCTTAATATTTCACACGGCATTTGTTTACTCTATCAACCATATCACTGTATCGCAACAATAGGCGTACTATGGGCTGCGCAAATGCATGGTCCATTTATGAATCCATATCCATACTAATATTATAAATGCGAAAGTGTGTCTGTCTGTCTGTCTGTCTGTTACCTCTTCACGCTTAAACCGCTGAACCGATTTTGAAGAAATTTGGTATGGAGATAGTTTGAGACCCGGGAAAGGACATAGGATACTTTTCATCCCGAATAAATTTAGTGTTCCCGTGGGATGAGCGGGTAACACTGCGGGGCACAGCTAGTTCATTCATAAATGGACCATGCATTTGTGCAGCTCATTGTACCTACGTAATAATTAAATTGTATCGTCCTAATATCTACCTACCAGTTGAGTATATAAATTTCAAACGATCTCACACAAATGGACCTTATAGTCCTCGGTACCGACCTTTAGATACAATAATTTAGACAAAACATCCATGAGCCAGGAACAATTCGTGCTGAAACTTGGGTTTCGAACCGCCACGCACTTCGCTGAGCAACCAACTAAAGTGCCGTTAAACCATAAGAATGAGCCCTTTAAAATCAGATGTTTTGTAGTTGTAACGCGTTGCTCAAACGCACACACCGTCGTCGACTCCGGTGCAGAGGTCGCAAGCCACGCATATCCGTCCTTCTAACCAATAAAACCTCAGCTCCTGTCCTAATAGAGTACAGACTTCTATGTCTCTGCTCGGTATTTAAATACGGTAAAAATCTTAAATTCAAAGTAGGGTTAACTAAGGAATTCGTAAAAATCGTCAGTTAGATTTACAATTTGTCGGTGCGGTGTTGTGTGAATGTGAGGGAGTTGCGCCGCGCCGACAAGACAAGCCAAAATTCCAAAGTTAAAGTCTCAAAACATTTACAATGTCCCAAAGTAACATGGGCTCAGCATGTTGCCCATAATAATAGTAAATGAAGTATATGTAAATATCTATCCCATCAAAAACATAAATGTAAAACGAGAGCCAAGTTCAATATCGCGTGCACTTCGCCGACAAAAGAAGTGAGATCTGCAAGGGCGCCAAGTTCTTTGCCCTAAAATTTTTAGATACAAGGACATGCGACATACTCAATGCATTTCTTTTACTTGGGGAGTAATTCAATATCAAGATTTGACTTGGCTAGTTTTCACAAACTAACTAAATTTTATAAAAGTAACATAGTCATAGTTCATTATCAAGCTAACAGTATAAGTAACAAGACGTACACTAACTTGCGTACTTACCTTTACGAAAATAGGTTAATGATTTGATTGATTTTGATTTATAATATAAATTTATATTTTAAAACTAGCCAAGTCAAGTCTTGATATTGAATTACACCCCAAGTAAAATAAATGCATTGAGTATGTCGCATGTCCTTGTATCTAAAAATTTTAGGGCAAAGAACTTGGCGCCCTTGCAGATCTCACTTCTTTTGTCGGCGAAGTGCACGCGATATTGAACTTGGCTCTCGTTTTACATTTATGTTTTTGATGGGATATCATTACTTTTTGTACGGAAATTATTATGATGTGTAAATTATTTAATTCTTATTTATTAATTAGTTCTGTGTGCTATTCTAGTACATATTTTGAAAGTTTTGAACAAACAAAGAATTTTCCAAAACGGTTAGTACGTATTGGATTTTTATGTGCATGTATGTGTAAGTGTGTGCGTGTGAGTGTATATGCTATTCTAGTATATCTTTCAAACAAAAAAAGAATTTTCCAAATCGGTTTATAAATGACAGAGTTCTGAGGCAACTACCATCAATAATAATAATAATAATAAAACATAAAAAAATCACTGTTTTCGATTTTTATATGTATACACACACAATTACTAAGCTGGATGCCAAATTTCACCTTTCTAGGTCACCTGGAAGTGGGTTAGGTTTTTGATTACTAGTCAGTCAGTCAGTCAGTCAGTCAGTCAGTCAGTGATAAAAATACCGTTTTTTGGACTTTAATATCTCAATAACTATTTAACCTATATTAATGAAATTTGGGGTTCTACTTGTTCTAAAGGATCTTAATACATAAGCCAAATTTCATTTTTTTATGTTAAATAGATTTGGAGTTATTGGGGGGTCAAAAGTGGCTCCAAACGGTTCGTGTAATATAACACACGGCTGCTGCTCGCCAGTTCCTGCGGTGAACTTGGCTGGACACGCTGCCGCGTGTCTAGATCTAATTTAACTCTCATCTCTTTTGGTTCTTGGTCCAATTTGGCGAATTGTCCTCTACTTATAATACCTACCGAACACATTTTTAAAAAGTGCACATGGCGGACTTAATGCCTCAAGGCGTTCTCTATCAGTCAACCTCTGGGTTAGACAGAAATATGTAGTCGGTGCAGGATAACAGAATATAGATTAAATGAGAAACATATACACAAATCAAATTAATAATACTGCTGTAGGTACCTATAAAAGGTATCAATGGTTACAAAGTTTATTTTAAAATAAACACAAAAACATGATTGACTATACTAAACACTAGAGTGACTAGAGATAAGAATTAAACAAACAATTCATCAATTATTAAGGTTATAAAAATGAATGTACAAAAACTTTATTAGTTTTTTTTTTGTATGCTACCGTGTTTTATCTTAAACAATACAATTGTTTGTCTTTTGTTGACAGACCTCAAGACCCGTTTGTCTACCAAAACAAGATTTAACCGTATTGACTGTTTATTGTCGACCATTGCTACCTTGTGGTTAGTGAACGAAACACAAACAATCGAATTGTTAAGAACAAAGCCTTTCCTTTGTGTACCGTTTGTACTATTTTTGTATCGTCAATAGTCTAAAGAAACTTAGCTTCGAACTACGAGATGTTGTAGTAAAAGAAATAACAATTAATCATGCATCATTAGCAGAATTTGCAATTTAAAATTTGAGTATAACAATCTGTCAAATTAAATTATAGTTCTATATCTGTTACCTCAGAACTCTGTCATTTTATGAAGCGATTTCAAAATATTTTTTATGGATTACCGGTAAAACACGTTGGACAGGTAATCAGAGTTACCGGGTTCGATTCCCAGTGTCTTCCGCCAGGTTAGGCATTAAAAAAATTATTTGTGCTTTGATCTTTGTAACAATAGTTCAATATAAAAATATCGGCCAAGTGCGAGTGGGACTCGCGCACGAAGGGTTCCGTACCATTATCTATAAGTTTGTTGTATGGGACGCCCCCTTAAATATTTATTTTATTTTATGTTTAGTATTTGTTGTTATAGCTGGTGACAGACGGACGGACGGACGGACGGCCGGACGGACGGACGGACAGCGAAGTCTCAGTAATAGGGTCCCGTTTTTACCCTTTGGGTACGGAACCCTAAAAAATTGTGGTGTGCACCCACATTAATAATAATGAGACATTACATGTTTCATACAATTTTAACATTTATTATGTTCGAGAGTAGGCATGCAAAGGCATCTCCAAAAAAAAAATAGGTGAAGATTTAATGACGATATCCATCAGGAATCGAGGTCCTCCTCGATCACTCCTCAAATATAAAACGCACATCAGTGACGATATCGGTTTTTTTTACCGTAACACTTTCAGTTATTCTAGGAAATACAATTTCTTCTCGCTGAAGTCTGTTATTTTTTGTGAAAAAGTGTTTATATTTGTAGTAGAAGAGCAGGATCTCCTGACACAGTTATCTGGGGCCACGTTAGACAAACAAAAAAATTGTATCAAGAAGTTAAGTTTATGTCCTCATGCTAATATAATACAAAACTTAATTCCTTACCATATGGGCCAGACAGTCCGTTGGACTTATTTACGGTACTCTATGAAACGGCCAGGCCATTCTTTTGATACCAAGGTGTAGGGTTAGTAAAGTCAGGGCTTAGGGGCTTGGCTTTTCCTGGGATCTGATAACTTTTTACAGCGAAAGCGTTATGAGCATGTGAGTCTTGGCCGCCAATTTTACATTAAATGTTTTTGGTGACATTATACTTACTAGGAGATCCCAGCGTCATTGTCATTGTGTCTACTTTAAAGTAATAAAATATTTAAATTTTTTATATTTAAATTATTTTTCTACAACATGGGAAACAACTGGAAAGCGTAGGTCGGTATCGGCGAGATTTTCGTGTATCCATTCTGTCGCCTGCGTCGACATCTCTTCGTCAAAGTAGTCCACCCAGCCGCCCGCCTTGCCTGAAATGAAACAAGAGTAATTTCCTTATATGATATATTAAATTTCCTTTCGCATCATCCTTGCGATTCAGCGAGGAAATGCTGCCAGCGTCTTTGGGACAGTTGGGCATTTCTCAGGAGTGGCATTTTTAAGTGTCCGGGCTTGAAAATGGTTAAATTTACCATCGAATATTTCTGAATAAAATCAAGCTAGTACCTAACGGTTTGTTTCGTTTGGCGAGCTATGTAAACATTTCATGATAATTCATTAACATGACAATAAAAAAAAGTTATTACAAAAATTGACGTTCACTGGGAGCGTCCGCTTGCCAGATTTGTTGAAATAAAAAATCATAACTGGATATTGGGTCCGGATACTATGATTTCAAATGTGGTCCCGTATTCAGCATTAGTTTATTAATCATTTTGTTCCCATAGATATAATTTACCTGCTAAACATTTTAAATAAAAACTATTTTTCGGAGCGTCCGAGGGTAACTAGTGATTTCAGTGTAAACTTTAAAACACGTCAGCACTGCCTTAAAGAAGTATACTAGAAACCCGCAGCTCGCAAGCAACTAGCTTCAGTTGTGTTCTCACCGCCGCCGAGGGTAGACGTCGGCTCAATGGCTTGTAGGTAGAGTTCGTGTCGGTTCGTTCGTCATTCGGTGGATTTGGTTACGTGTTTTGTTGAATTCGGTGGAACAATTTGTGTTGTTCAGTGATTGTGTGTCTGCAATTTTATAAGTGAATAAACTATCTCCGGGAGAATGTAAGTCCATAATAATTTGTTCTTGTCTATATTACTTTTAGTATTCCTTAAATCGATAAAAAACATTAAATTTTTAAATCAGTGGAATTGATTTCCATTGATTCGGTGTAATTTTTGACCACTGAAGTCAATAAAAATTGCCATCGCTATTAATTTTTACGATAAAACCAACTGATTTTACATTATTTCTATATTTCCATGCCCCTCAATCGGTTCCTCAATGCTTATAATCGTGATTTTGTTAATGCAGCATAGTTCTGACTGTGCTTCTCTTGTTTTCTAATTTCGGTGGGTTGCTGTTCGTTAGGCTGCTTTCACCGGCATCTCATTGGCATTTTAGCACATGGTTTACCCATCTCGTTGAACTTGTGCATCAGGGCATTATGCCTCAACAGCCTGACACTACAAATATTCCTAAGGGTCGTCATTTCAGCGAGCTACACATCGAAAACTCTGAAGTATTGAGCCTTTGATTTCGGTGATTGTAAAATCTTAAATATCTTATGAACCACTAAGTTCAGAAGAGGGCATTTGCTACCAATTTTTTTTTTAAATTAGGCATTTTTTATATATTAAAGTCACGAATCAAAAATATGAAAAATAAAATTGACCACCGAAGTCAAGCAAAATAGCTCGGCCCGGAGAATCGCCCAGTTTTGTAGATTTATTTTAGTTTAATTTATTTTAGATTTTAGTTGTTTAGTTTTATCTTTTTAGTTTTAATTTTAATTTAATTGTCCTTTTATTTTTTCTTTTCTATAAATATATGTCACATTATTATACATATATTAAAACACACATGTTATGGAGCAAGTGATAAATTGGGCATTTTCCTTTATATCCGGGCATTATGAATAATGACTTACTTACTACTTGCTACTTAGGTTGGTTGGGAAAATGATCGCATTGTCAATTTGTCATAGAACATTCATAATCATAATGTAAAATATTTCGGTTCAATCGAAGACCGGGAATTGTGCCAAAAACATGCAAGATTGCTTACGGACCAACCCCGAGACACCGAGACAGGTGAAGCCAAATACGATAAAAGCCTGGTGAAACCCAAATAAAAGCTTGTAAAAACGAACCTGTGGTGTGCCTTTCAAATGAACAATGCAAAGATCGACACACAAACCATAAGGAAAAAATCGAAGGTTATCTGGGTGTTATGGTGGTGGAAAGGTTAACACGCTGGACCGGTAATCCAGAGGTACCGGGTTCAATTCCCGGTCTCTTCCACCAAGTAGCATTTAAATTTTTCTTTGAGCTTTGATCTTTTTATCAATGGTTTAATATAAAAATTGTGGTACGAGAGAGACATTACTTGTTTCATAAAAAAAAACAAACCTTTCCTGACATAATCCTCGCCCTCCCGGTTGCCGACGTGGTCGTGCCACGCGGGGTTCACTGCCTTGTTCTTCCTGAAGTTGTCGATGTTCAAATGATTGCTGAGCTTCGCTATTTGTTCATCTGTCACTTCCTTTCCGAAGAAGTTTGCCAAGCGTTTTATACATGAAGGCAGATCCTGAAATAAACAGAAGACTTTAAATACAGCAGTACGTCTGTTGAAAACCAGAACTCACGATACTTCGTACAAATACCTACTTAAAGCAAAGCTCGTACCTCGGTGTCAATATACTTATACTAGACACGAAGTTTTGAAGAGCAGTGACAGAAATTTTAGTCAGTTTTGATTTTCACCAGGCGATGTGTATGTTGCTGTCTCAAGGCACCGTAGAGATGCAGAACTAATACCCTCGCCTTGCTACCTCAGCTACTCTTTAGGCCTCGCTCTAACCAAGAGGGACCACTTGCATCGCATTTGACACAACAACCTCTATTTATTCTCAGTGGTTTACCGTTACATGTATATCTATAGCGTAAGATGTGACATGAGACTCTTACTGACTCCGCACACTACGGCTTCTGGTGGCTGCGACAGTACATATGTCTCTTTTGCACGCTCGAAGTGTGAAAAAGAGAGACACCAGAAGCCGTAGCTTGCGCTGGCTCTTAGTCGGTCCACATATACTGTCTGTCCCTTTCATTTCAATACCGTGCGAGCATGACTGATGATGCTGAGTCACGCGACAAGCGAAGTCGTGGCACGTGGCCCTTATGGTGTCATATTGAAGTTAAAAGTGATAGTCACCTGCGCCATATCTTCATAGAACATGAACAGCATGTTTGGATGGTGGCGAAGTGCCCATGCTTCTTTCAGGCGAGAGAAAAATGGTGTATACAATACTGAAAGAAGAGAATGTTTAAATAAAATTATACCTTCATTAAAGCATTTTCAAGTTGTAGGTATTTGTGAATTTTAATGACAACTAAAATTATAACTTAATCAAAAATTTAAAACCCTCCCGACATAAGTATCTGGTCATCATGAGACCCTCATTCTACGAGTGATATAGAAAATGCTACTAAAACTGAACATAACTACAAAATGTTGAATTCTTAGCTTGAATATTGTCCGAGATCTTGTCACTTGTTCCAATTAAAGCTGAATATCTTGGTAAGTACTGGTCCGATTTCTACAAAAAAAACACAGTCAGATTGATCCATCCGTGCTACATGGGAGCTACGATGCCATAGACAGACACACAGATACAGAGATGTTAAACTTATAACACCCCTCTTTTTTTCGTCGGGAAAAAATGTAGTTGATAAGATTATCATTCTCACTCAGATCATTGATGAACAGATTCCAAAAACTTTTAAAATCCCCTCCAAAATTTCTGAAGCGTGTGTGAAGATTAAAAAACGATACAGCCACGTCCCGCGGGTCTCGAGCCAAATACACCACTTTAGCAGTGTCCAAAAGATTTGCTGGCAGAAGAGAGAAGGGAATATGACTCTTGAAAAATCGGGGAGAGGGTGCGTTGTCCATATCTTCAAAAGAAAGCATGAACTTGTCACATTCTTCCAGAGCACGATTCATTTCTTCTTGGCTTGATATTGTGGGGTTGTTGATATGAATGACTCTGAAACAATACAAGGTCATTTATATTGAACTTAGAGAGTCACAGAGTTATTTTTTAGGATGGTGATCTGAAGTGCCTTGAAGATACTTCGAGCGTTTTTGCAGTTTGTTAAGTACTTGATACTAAAATTTGAGCCACACTTCAGTGACTTAACATTAAGGAGAGTTTATCTTTTTTTTAGGGGTTTACCCAAGTTAATATAAATACGGTGTTAAAAATGGGCTGCTCAGTTCCTTACTGTAAGGGATTGTGGTGCCATCTACTTGACCTATAATTTTCTGTCCATTGCACGAAAAAAAATCCTTTTTTGATACTCACTCGGCGAACATTGACCGCACCATCAAGGGAACCTTGGAAGCTGTGTCATAATCTAAGTTGTTGTTCAGCAGCCACACCAATTCTTCCGTCCAAGTCGTTCCTATCATCAGAAAAGAAAATATATCATCAGAAAATATGTACGAGACGTGTACAGAATTGTACGATAATTGAAAAGAAAATTAATTATAAGTTCTTCCGAGAAAACAATGTACCTGTTTACTGTCTACTGGTATTGTTTTTTTTATTAGCGTACAATTTAGTACATTTTGTCATACATCTCTCGTACGTTTTTTTATAAGAGTTTCAATTCCGTATGTACCACCAGCAGAAAGTATAACACCGCTTATTCCGTGTAGAGTTCTTGTCCCAAGTGTCCCAACTAATTTTAGGTATACACATTTACCTGATCGAGGATACCCGATTGTCCAGACGTCGTCAGGTCGCACTTTCATCTGCTTGAACTTGTCTGCATCCTCTTTGTAACTGACAGGGAACATGTATCCTTCGTCTCCGAAGCAGGCAAACTGAGTGCCTGCAGACAAAGCAAAAAGTGGTAAGCGATTTTGCGATTTTTTGATGCGAGGCGAGATGAAGCTGGGCGGGAATTGAAAGTGCCGGCCCTTTTATTCCCAAAAAAGTTGCCAACATTAGCTTCCGTAAGATTGGGACATTTCATAGTATTTTGTCAATTTTCAACTTTACACCATAAATTGATAATCGTAATAAAAATTTAATAGCATAATGTAAGCCTTAAATTCAGACACATCCAAAAATTCTGGTTAAATAAAAGAAAATATCAAAAAGTTTCTGAAAACAAAAAGTTACTGTAACCATCATTGCGAAATTAGTTTGTACTGACCTGGAAGGTTTTTGGGGATTCGATCGAAGAGTTTGGCCGCTTCACCATTGGCAGTTATAGCTGAATAATCCTTTCTAACCTGAATCGCGTCTCTTAATGTAGGCAAGTTCCTGGCTGAAAATAAGATAGGTATTACCACTTTTTAACCGCGTACCAGACGTTCAGATTTTGGCCGATCTGGGGGCCTAAAGTGTATGAGTGTAGTAATAAGTGATATAAGCATCTGTCACTCACACTCGCATTTTACCAAAACGTGACGGATGCTTTGTCACTTTCTTTATCTCATGTTAAAAGCAACCATCACAGGCCCGCTGGGTATCTGTATGATAATATATGTGTAAGCCATGTAGATGGCCTCTAATAAGTTTCCTTTTTATTTTTTATAGAAACTATTATGGTTTAAATTTCAACGACTACTTTAGCGCGAAGTTGAATAACGTACTTTTCGTGCAGGAGAGTGAAAAAAAGTTTATAAAGGCTTATTATACCTAAGGCATTATAAATATTTTTCCTATGATCTACGTATAACTCTTGACCTCATTGCCCATAACGGCTGGAAATATCAAGACATACCTTTGTTTAGCTTCGACAAATAGCCTTGAGTGCGAGGATCCAAGTCTACTACCTTGACTTTGTCACCCATTGCACCTGAAACATTGTAAACTAACAATTAAAACAAATGTTTAAAAGCATGCTGAAATTTCATCCTTAAATTGCACCTAGTTAAAAGCAAAGGACTTAACCTGCACCTATAATGAAATAATTTATAACTTAATTCTGCAAGTAGGCCACAAGGGCACTTTTGCATCTCTGAGTCTATCGGCATTTTACAAGAGGAGACCACTGTTGAGAAGAAACGCCGAAAGAAACTCAACAGTCAGTCATTTTATCAGAAAGGATACCAACACCTATTACCAACAACACAAAAAGCTAAGTTTACCACAATTTTCATCAGAGATGTGCTAACTGATAAACTACGTATAATAGATGGGCCATTTTTTCTAAAGTTGTACACTCCAATTTTTTTTAACTTGATATTTTGGGTATTTTCTACTCAGAATCACGAGCTCTTTCGATCTAATTAGGAGAAAAAAAACTGTCCCAAAATATTCATATTTTTTTTTGTTTTTCCATTCCGTTACCGCTGTAGTAGGTTAAAATATGGAAATGGTAACGGAATGGGACGTATAAGCATCCTAAAGCTTAAAGGCCTTGTTTTGTTTCCTTGACTTTGTAAATTGGGTCAAGAATAATATTAGTAAAATGGATTGGATTTATTTATCAAACGACTTACAGTCTACAGTTAAAACTGTCAGTAAGATGCAGAATATAATGATTGCGTGCTCAAGTTGTGTTTATATACGTAGGTATTAAAATGCGGGGGAGTGGGAAAATCGAGAGCTTCATTTGAATACCTGACCTGATAACCTCTAAGTCATAAATCGAGCTGCAGGAAAAACACTTTATTTGTGGGTCTAGGACTTGTGACTTGCATAATAAGTTGAACACGGTACGGTACGGTGAGTCGGTGACAGGCAGGGAAAGTAGTATTTTGAATAATAACTTAAATAAGGGCCTCAATATGCGTCAGCGGCGGAAGAGATCTGAGAATTATGGTTAATCATGTGCCATCATAATTTTAGCTATTTTACTGGAAAACTATCCAAAGTCACTTCATCATCATCATCATCATCATCATCATCATATCAGCCGATAGACGTCCACTGCTGGACAAAGGCCTCCCCCAAAGTTCTCCACAACGATCGATCTTGCGCCGCCCTCATCCAATTTCTACCCGCAATCTTAACCAGGTCCGACGACCTGGTTAAGACCGACGTCCACCTTGTTGGAGGCCTTCCAACGCTGCGTCTTCCGGTCCGCGGTCGCCACTCAAGAACCTTTCTGCCCCAACGGCCATCGATGCCACGAGCAATATGCCCCGCCCACTGCCACTTAAGTTTGGCGACTGTCTGAGCTATATCTACAACCTTGGTTCTCTTGCGTATCTCGTCATTTCGAATTCGATCCCGCAAGGAAATCCCGAGCATAGCTCGCTCCATTGCCCAAAGTCACTTAAAGATCCATTTTTAGTTTGAATATTTCTTTTAGTATCTCAGACAAAAACAGAACGGCGAATTATTTTCTACAAACCCCATTGACCAATATACGAGTAAATTATCCTTCCCTTGCTCTTATAACATTTAGGTATTTGGGGTCAGCGCAGTGCATACTGTGCATAGTAGTTGTCTACATTATGTAATATCTAGAACGATGTTTTAAAAATAAACTTAGCCTCAATTTAACTATACCAATAGGTTCGAATCCAAGCAAGAAATGAACACAAGATGATGTCGGCAATTTATTAACTAAGCTGCTCAGCTGTCCGTGGTGCCACTGCCACCAGAAGATTAGCGCTGGTTTTCGAGCTAGCATTACTGTTCCCAACCATTTCGAGGCATAGGATTTTTTTTTGTTTTTAGTTTGAATATTTCTTTTTGTCGGCGTGATACATACACATACTTATACCAAGTTTTCTAGTACTTATGATCACGGAGCTAAGCCGCGGACGGACAGACGGACAGACGGACATGGCGAAACTGTAAGGGTTTCTAGTTGACTACGGAACCCTAAAAAGATGCCGCGTATAAATCCTTTAATGATTACCATTTAGTACCTATATTTACGAGAATTTTTGTTCGATATTTATATAGTTATTATAGTTTACGTGAGGTTTGGCACCGACTTTAAAAATTAATTCAAATGTAATCTGTACATGAACGGGTTATTTTTGGCTTTTCAGTTTCTTTGAAGCCGGTTCTTTTCTTGTTATTATTTTTTTTTTTTGTTTTTCAATGATTCAAAATCATACGTTATTATAAAATACGTTAGGCGGGGTATTCGGTGAGGTCTTGTTTGCATGCATCTCCTTTGAATTATCCCCTAGCTCATAACAAGACAAAACGGTAAAATTAAATTAAAAGGAAAAAAACTTTTTTTCGGGTAGGTACCTCTCGTACATCTAAAGTGGGGGTGAATTTTTCGTTCCAACACAAGTGTGTGGGGTGTCGTTGAATAGCTCTTTTAAAAATAATAGGAGTCTCCAAACATTTTTTTGATAAATTCAGCAGTTTTGTAAATATTCGATCCGGAAATTCAAAAAATAGCGCCCTCCCCCTCTAACTTTTTAACCACGGGTCAAAAAATTATGAAAAAAATCATGAAAATGAGGCATTATCAGTAGGTACTCTCAATGAAAACTATATTGACTAAAATCGGTCGATCCGTTTCGAGCTACCTATAGCAAAATTTCATAATTTTCTTTAAAATGACGTAGGTGCCGCGCAATGTCCTTATACTTCGAACGTTACACATATTAGTTAAGTGTCATACTGCATTCAAACATTCCGCTCAATCTAGCGCGTATAGTATAATCCAGAAGGTAATAAGTAATCACAGTTACTTTGGCCTTTACGACCTTTTTATGGAGCTTGAAATCTCTCTCTTAATTTAAAACTCTACACTGAGCGTGGCCCGACATGCTCTTGGCCGGTTTTTAGGGTTCCGTACCCAAAGGGTAAAAACGGGACCCTATTACTGAGACTTGCCGTAACCTCAGTGTTGTGTAAAGTCATGGAGCGGATCATCAACGACCAACTGATCCGATACCTTGAAGATCACTCCCTAATTAATGATCGTCAGTATGGCTTCAGACCGGAACGATCAACGGGCGATCTTCTAGCGTATGTGACACACCTCTGGGGGGAGGCTATTGATAAACACGGCGAGGCTTTGGCTATCAGCCTTGAGCCCTTGACATTGCCAAAGCTTTCGATCGGGTCTGGCATAAAGCACTTCTTTCCAAGCTTCCTGCCTACGGTCTGCCCATCCAGCAATCCATGTGTAAATGGATTGCTGACTTCCTGCATGAGCGTAGAATCCGCGTCCTCGTCGAAGGGTGCGCTTCGCGGTTCATGACAGTGAATGCTGGCGTCCCACAGGGCTCTGTTTTATCACCCACCCTCTTTCTTCTGCATATCAATGATATGCTACCATTAGGGAACATACATTGCTATGCGGATGATAGTACGGTCCATGGTCGATATATTGGCCGGCCGGGAGCTTGTAGGGCGGAAATCGGTGCGAAACGTGAGAATCTTGTCGTTGAACTGGACCAGGTTCTGAACCTCATTAGCAAATGGGGATCTGTTAACCTGGTTGAGTTCAACGCCAAGAAAACCCAGGTATGTGCGTTCACTACCAAGACGTCTTCGTTTCTCCCTACTCCTAGTCTCCAGAGCACTCCTCTTGGTTTGCGTGATAGCCTGAATATGCTAGGCATGGATATCTGCTGCAATCTTAACCAAAACGAATACATCGAGTCACTGATTACCACAGCTTCCAAAAAACTGGGGATCCTGAACAGGGTGCGACGGTTCTTCACGCCGGACCAGCTTTGCCTTCTTTATAAGACTCAAGTTCGGTCGTGCGTTGAGTACTGCTCGCATCTTTGGGATGGCTCCGCCCAATATCTACTCGATGCGCTTGACAGATTGCAGCGTCGGGCGGTCCGCAAGGTGACGAGAAAAGTACCAGATTCCTCGAACCCCTTCAATTACGTAGGGACATTGGGTCGCTGAGCGTTTTCTATCGCCTATACCATGGCGAGTGTTCTGAAGAGTTATTTTCTCTTATCCCACCCTCCCCTTTCCGTCATAGAACCACACGTGCCAGCTTGCGATGTCATCGCCTCACCGTGGAGAATATTCCCACACGTACCAAGAAGTTTGGCAATTCCTTCATCTGCCGAACTATTAAAGTATGGAACTCCTTGCCGGCTCATGTGTTTCCTCCTTCTTATAACTTGGGACCCTTCAAACGAAGCGTGAAGAAGCACCTCTCGGGCCAGCATGGCAGTGTCAACTGACTTGGCACCGTTGGTTTCTCGTCAGTTGCCATTGCGACTTGGGCTCCCCTTTTTGCTTACCATCAGGCGAAGTGGAGCCACTATGTTGTGTTGTGCCGTTATAAAAAAAAAAAAAAGACTTCGCTGTCCGTCCGTCCGTCCGTCTGTCTGTCACCAGGCGGTATCTCAAGAACGGTGATAGCTAGACAGTTGAAATTTTCACAGATGATGTATTTCCATTAACGCTCTATAACCCCATATGAAGCCCGACTAAAGGAATTAGGCTTAACAACGCTAGAACAGAGAAGACAACGCGGTGATCTGATTGAAACATATAAAATACTCACAGGAGTGTACAATGTTCCTGCGATGAGCGACATCTACACAAGAAATACGAACGAGCGACTGAGAGGACGTCACTTTCTAGCCAATCGCATGGTCAAAGTGTGGAACAGTTTACCCGAATCCGTGATTAGTGCACCCTCAGTGAACTCTTTCAAAAATAGACTAGACAAACATTTACAAACACAGAACACAAGTGAATAGTGATATGATATGCACGCATCAGCTATAAGCTGCCTGTGCATTAAATAAATAAATAACAACACATACTAAAAATAAAATAAAATAAATATTTAAGGGGGCTCCCATACAACAAACTTGTTATAGATTATGGTACGGAACCCTTCATGCGCGAGTCGGACTTGCATTTGCCCAATTTTTATTTCATAGTAATAATTGAGTGGTTTTGCTATGAAGGCATTGAAGGGGTTATTTTTGGCTTTTTAGTTTCTTTGAAGTCGGTTCTTTTTTGTTATTTTTTTATTTCATTTCTTGCATTTCCTTTCTTTAGTTACGCTCAAAAACCACGTCGTTATATGTGAGAAGGGCAAAGTCTGGTAAAATGATTCTTTTTTACGTTATCGAAAGTAGTATATTTGTTAACCGATTATCAAAATAATACAAAAATTAAAAAAAATTAATGATTTTTTTGGTTTCTGTATATTTTACGCTGCTTCTGGTTTATGTATTTTTATTATCAGAAAAAAATAATATAATAGTTTCTGAACGTTTTCATAACACTGGCAACATTAACTTTCATGGCGTCGCGTTAAAAGTCAAATCAAACAAATCACAAGAGGCAAAACGTCAAATTTTAGTTTAATTTGATTATTATTTAAAATATAAGCAGCAACTATCATAATTAAGTGTTTTAGGATAAGATTAACTCGAATCAAGCATCTCAGTGAACTTATTAACACAAGGATAGGGAAAGTGTAGTGATAGTGAGTGAATGTGTAATGAATTAGCGTGAAGTTTGTCGTTTGTGTGTACCGCGTACGTGTAGTATAATATGGCACAACGGTTTCCTCCGGGTGGGCCTGGCCCCGGAGGGCCGGGTGGTCCTGGTGGGCCAGGGGGACCTCCTGGGCCGGGGCCAGGCCCGGGCGGGCCGGCTGGCGCCGCGCTGCCGCCGCAGCCTCGGTACGCCGGGCCTGCGCCGCCTCCAAACGCCATGCCTCCGCGCCCCTACCCGGGTCCAAACTTCCCAGTAAGTACGCCATTCATACTAATGGATGAAAGAAAAACAGTTTTAATGAAAACTTTTTTTACTTCTGCTGATTCATATAGCTAACATGATACAAATGCATCGTAATCAGTGCCGTATTTACTCCTAGGCCGACAAGACCTGTGCTTAGGGGCCCAGCCAGCCTAGGAGCCCCAGTCCCGGGAGCAGGACTTGTACCATACATGTGTTCTCTTAGGGGACCCCAAATGCCAAGTGCCTAGGGGCCCTGGCTCTTTAAATCAGGGCCTGAATAGCTATACAAAGTAATAAAATACAAAGCGGTCAAGAGGTATTTGGAATATTAAAGGAATTTTATATGAGTAAGCAATAGAATTTCAGTGTTTGATTGTTATGAACTTGATTAATTGTCACAAATTGATTCCATTAAACCTACTTTCACAGAAGCTGTCAGTATTGAGCAATATAAATGACTTAAGTGGATCCTAATTAGGATTGCAGCAATCATCAACAATTAGTTGTCCTCTGAGTTTGATAACATAGATGAACAATGTTGTTGACATTCAATATCTGGGACATCGGCAACAGTACTGTGAATTACCTTTTCAGGAGGATGTCTGTCTATAAGCATACTTTCTTGCTGTGTGTAATTTCATGATGTGATGCCGTATTTGTCTATTTATCTTCTCCCAGGTGTCTACCTAAGATTTATTTTATTCAAGGATTTCAAATAATTGTTTCTCATTACATATTTGTGCATTCTAGCAACGCAGTGGATTTACACCACCTCCGGTGTCGGGCGGTGGCGCGGGTGCGCGTCCCGGCGCGCCGTACGGCGGAGCGGGGCACGGTGGCGCGCCGCACGCCGGCGCGGGGCACGGCGCGGCGCCGCCCGCGCCCGCCGCGCTGCGCGCGCAGCCCGGCCCCGCGCCGCCCGGCGCCAAGCGCCCGCCCGACAACCGCAGCCCGCTGCCCCCGCAGCACAAGCCTCCCAACATGTACAACAAGTCAGTATCATATGTCCGGTGGCAGCTGTCCGATGAAAGCTTTCTTAAGACTCCACTCTCTTTCACTTATGACTCCACCTTGGGTATGGGTTAACACTTGAGAAACTGGGAGTGTATTCAGCTGTCTAGTACTTTATAAAAAAAATATACTTTATTTTTAGACAACTTAAGTCCATACTTTGTTAGTAGGTACTAAGGGTTGCAGTACCGGGAAATTTTTGTATGGCAGTACCAGGAATTCCTAGGACTCCCATACTAAAATTTCCCGGTTCTGCAAGCGCTATAAGCGGTACACATGAGAATTCTTAAGAAAGATGTTAGTAGATACATTAATAGTTAGTAAAACTTATTTTATTTTAACCTAAGTGTTGAACACAGCACACTGTTGACTGGGCACCAGTACCTGAACCAGATAGTTCTATTCTATAAATTTTGTTGTACATTACATACTTACCAAATATTCACAATTGGCAACATAATTAGAATTTGAATAATAATTTTGTTCTGATTAAATCTTCAACAATTATCAGGTGGATTTGTTTTTGACCATCCTATCCTATAATGTCATAATATATTTTTATTCCTTTCAATACGTATTTTTAGTCCGACATTGCTATTTGCTATAATTTGATTATTTTCCATTGGTTTTAATGACATGCATATTGAGACTATTGAGAGTCAAAGTATTGTACGCCAAATTCTGGCTGATTGTGATGTAACCAAATACTAAACGTACCACCATTTATAACCACTCACATTCAAACAGTAAATAATTTTGTATTTGTATAAATATGAAAGTTTTCAAAGACATTTTAATATTGCATAGTTTATTTATCAGTTATAACTAGTATAAATACTTCAACTAGCGGCATAACAATAGAGTGGCTTGCCAGGCACATGTGACACACCTGGGTTCAAGAGTGTTTTTTTACTACATTTATTATTAACAATACCAACTACAATATAAACCTTCATTTCAACAGTGAGTATGGCCCTGGCGGAAAACGCAAGAAACGCCTAGCTGACAAGATCCTGCCACAGAAAGTTCGCGACCTGGTCCCCGAGTCCCAAGCCTACATGGACCTGCTAGCTTTTGAGCGAAAACTGGATGCCACCATATTGCGCAAGCGCCTCGATATCCAAGAGGCACTCAAGCGACCCATGAAGCAGAAGAGGAAGCTGAGGATCTTCATCTCCAATACATTCTATCCAGGTAAGGCACTTTACCTATATGGTTATGGTAACTATTAAAAGTAGCTGACAATTTTACTAAAATTGACAATTATTTTTTGATGCTGACTGTGCAACTCGAATCATTAGTCAGATTTTTCAAAAAGCATTGGATTACTAGAGTGAGCTGTGTAACATACATTACTAGAGCCCGTATATGTAATGTTGCAGGGCAGGGCGACAACGCAGTGGCGTCGTGGGAGCTCCGCGTGGAGGGGCGCCTGCTCGACGACGCCAAGGGAGACCCCGGCAAGGTGCCGCAGGTCAGTAGTGTCAGTAGTGTCAGTAGTGTCAGTAGTGTCAGTAGTGCGCTCTCCGGGCTGGGAGCTCCGCGTGGAGGGGCGCCTGCTCGACGACGCCAAGGGAGACCCCGGCAAGGTGCCGCAGGTCAGTAGTGTCAGTAGTGTCAGTAGTGTCAGTAGTGTCAGTAGTGCGCTCTCCGGGCTGGGAGCTCCGCGTGGAGGGGCGCCTGCTCGACGACGCCAAGGGAGACCCCGGCAAGGTGCCGCAGGTCAGTAGTGTCAGTAGTGTCAGTAGTGTCAGTAGTGCGCTCTCCGGGCTGGGAGCTCCGCGTGGAGGGGCGCCTGCTCGACGACGCCAAGGGAGACCCCGGCAAGGTGCCGCAGGTCAGTAGTGTCAGTAGTGTCAGTAGTGTCAGTAGTGTCAGTAGTGCGCTCTCCGGGCTGGGAGCTCCGCGTGGAGGGGCGCCTGCTCGACGACGCCAAGGGAGACCCCGGCAAGGTGCCGCAGGTCAGTAGTGTCAGTAGTGTCAGTAGTGTCAGTAGTGTCAGTAGTGTCAGTAGTGTCAGTAGTGCGCTCTCCGGGCTGGGAGCTCCGCGTGGAGGGGCGCCTGCTCGACGACGCCAAGGGAGACCCCGGCAAGGTGCCGCAGGTCAGTAGTGTCAGTAGTGTCAGTAGTGTCAGTAGTGTCAGTAGTGCGCTCTCCGGGCTGGGAGCTCCGCGTGGAGGGGCGCCTGCTCGACGACGCCAAGGGAGACCCCGGCAAGGTGCCGCAGGTCAGTAGTGTCAGTAGTGTCAGTAGTGTCAGTAGTGTCAGTAGTGCGCTCTCCGGGCTGGGAGCTCCGCGTGGAGGGGCGCCTGCTCGACGACGCCAAGGGAGACCCCGGCAAGGTGCCGCAGGTCAGTAGTGTCAGTAGTGTCAGTAGTGTCAGTAGTGTCAGTAGTGCGCTCTCCGGGCTGGGAGCTCCGCGTGGAGGGGCGCCTGCTCGACGACGCCAAGGGAGACCCCGGCAAGGTGCCGCAGGTCAGTAGTGTCAGTAGTGTCAGTAGTGTCAGTAGTGTCAGTAGTGTCAGTAGTGTCAGTAGTGCGCTCTCCGGGCTGGGAGCTCCGCGTGGAGGGGCGCCTGCTCGACGACGCCAAGGGAGACCCCGGCAAGGTGCCGCAGGTCAGTAGTGTCAGTAGTGTCAGTAGTGTCAGTAGTGTCAGTAGTGCGCTCTCCGGGCTGGGAGCTCCGCGTGGAGGGGCGCCTGCTCGACGACGCCAAGGGAGATCACTTGCCCCGGCAAGTGATCTACTTCAGAAAATACGACCCAATATTGTAATCTAATGTATTCTAATAAAATGCGTGTTATACCTTCAGGTGAAGCGCAAGTTCTCGTCGTTCTTCAAGTCGCTGGTGATCGAGCTGGACAAGGAGCTGTACGGGCCCGACAACCATCTGGTGGAGTGGCACCGCACCCTCACCACACAGGAAACCGACGGATTCCAGGTACTAATACTGTATACCTTGCATTTTGACGACGCGTTTGGCTCCGTTTGTAGACACCTGCCTACTAAGCCGGCGGTTCTGGGGTCCGAATCCCGACCAGGGCGAATATTTGTGTGATGAACTCGAATATTTGTGCTTGGGTCATGGTTGTTCTATGTATTTATCTATATAAGTGCGTATATCGTCGTCTAGTACCCATAACACAAGCCTTCTTGAGCTTAATTTGGGACTAGGTTGATTTGTGTGAGGTTGTCTGATATTTATTTATTTATTATTATTATTTATATAAGTGCGTATATCATCGTCTAGTACCCATAACACAAGCCTTTTTGAGCTTAATTTGGGACTAGATCGATTTGTGTGAGGTTGTCCGATATTTTTTTTTTTCTTCACAATGTCACTTTCAATAATTTTATTAAAACTTTCGTGAGACATATTTAATTATTGTATTAAGCGGTTTACACTAACGTGAAATTGTCAGGAACGGCCCGACATGTTTCGAACTCGTATGGAGCCCTTCATCAGGGACGGCTGCCCGTACACCGCCGCGGCAAACTCGTCACTGACGAGTTCGAAACATGTCGGGCCGTTCCTGACAATTTCACGTGAGTGTAAACCGCTTGATACAATAATGTCACTTTAAATCCACATCATTTGAAATATGTCCGGCCGCATCGCTAACCCGAAACGAAATCTACAAATTTAAAGGACCCTAAATTTCCACGTACCAGGGTTCGAAAGGATAATTATCAACGATAATTATCGCGATAATTATCACGATAATTATCGTGATAATAACAGGTGGATAATTATTAATTGATAATAACAAAAAATTGTGCCCGTGAAATAGAACTATATTCTAAGTATCCAAACGTGTATTTCCGCACTTGTTGCGTCTATCCGAACGCACGTCTAGCCGCTTTTTTTGTTTTGAAACAATAAACCATCGATATTTCTTATGAAACAATTTAACAAATGATCTTTTAATACTGGTGATAACTATCCGATAATTATCGGATAATTATCCGAAAAATATCACGGCTCGCACTGTATTTAGTTTTACATTCGCATAGAATATTATTTTTTGTAATTTAACTGCAATAGTACCTATATATACCAGGTGGTTCCTGTAACAGGAGGAATAAATAAAAATATACATTTTACCCCTTAAAGTGAACAACATTTTTATTAAACAACTTTTAAAAATAACTCATTTATAATGTAACCCAAAGGTTGTCTGGAAGAGATCGCTTTTTAGTGATAAGATCGCCTATCGTTTACCTCTATTATAATGATAAGTGTTAACTGTATTTGTATTTCTTTCTTCTTGAGGTGTGCAATAAAGAGTATTCTATTCTATATATTCTATGCAAACCGTGATAATAATCTTGATAATAGGCTATTTGACTGATGTTGAATTCTACAGCGTACTGTAGTTATATGAATAAAATTAGCTAAATATTTCACGAAACAAAGAAAAAAAATCCAGAAACATATATCTTTTTTGGAAATATGTGACTTCAAAGGTACGCAAATTTTATGATATTTTTTTTTAATCCAAAATAAATTTTGAAAATGTTTTCAGAATCCTCATAATTTTACGAAACAATAATTGTATGTCAACTATGAACTTAAACGCACTTTTTCACGGTGAAAATGACAAATTTCTTAATTTTTCCATACAATTATTGGTACCTATACCGGCCTGTGACGTCACTAGCCTGACGCGCTTTGTATGGAGCGTTTTTAGCGCTACGTAGGAATGTTGAACTTTGACGGTCATTTCTGACTTTTAGAGCAGTTTAAATGTAGTCAGTCCCATATAGACATTTGATCACAATAAAAAATAGAATCGATTGACATCCTCAAAAAAAAAATTAGTCAATATGCCTATTTGGAACCCTGCCACGTACGATTCCAGGTGAAGCGTCCCGGCTACAAGAACGTCCGCTGCACGATCCTGCTGCTGCTGGACTACCAGCCGCTGCAGTTCAAGCTGGACGGGCGGCTGGCGCGGCTGCTGGGCGTGCACACGCAGACGCGCCCCGTCATCGTCAACGCGCTGTGGCAGTACGTCAAGACGCACCGGCTGCAGGTCTGGCAAACTCTAACTCTGTCAAGCTGGACGGGCGGCTGGCGCGGCTGCTGGGCGTGCACACGCAGACGCGCCCCGTCATCGTCAACGCGCTGTGGCAGTACGTCAAGACGCACCGGCTGCAGGTCTGGCAAACTCTAACTCTGTCAAGCTGGACGGGCGGCTGGCGCGGCTGCTGGGCGTGCACACGCAGACGCGCCCCGTCATCGTCAACGCGCTGTGGCAGTACGTCAAGACGCACCGGCTGCAGGTCTGGCAAACTCTAACTCTGTCAAGCTGGACGGGCGGCTGGCGCGGCTGCTGGGCGTGCACACGCAGACGCGCCCCGTCATCGTCAACGCGCTGTGGCAGTACGTCAAGACGCACCGGCTGCAGGTCTGGCAAACTCTAACTCTGTCAAGCTGGACGGGCGGCTGGCGCGGCTGCTGGGCGTGCACACGCAGACGCGCCCCGTCATCGTCAACGCGCTGTGGCAGTACGTCAAGACGCACCGGCTGCAGGTCTGGCAAACTCTAACTCTGTCAAGCTGGACGGGCGGCTGGCGCGGCTGCTGGGCGTGCACACGCAGACGCGCCCCGTCATCGTCAACGCGCTGTGGCAGTACGTCAAGA
Source organism: Apotomis betuletana (assembly GCA_932273695.1). Classification (NCBI taxonomy): domain Eukaryota; kingdom Metazoa; phylum Arthropoda; class Insecta; order Lepidoptera; family Tortricidae; genus Apotomis; species Apotomis betuletana. Next base: position 26,099,990 of record OW026305.1, on the reverse strand, counting down.
CGCACCGGCTGCAGGTCTGGCAAACTCTAACTCTGTCAAGCTGGACGGGCGGCTGGCGCGGCTGCTGGGCGTGCACACGCAGACGCGCCCCGTCATCGTCAACGCGCTGTGGCAGTACGTCAAGACGCACCGGCTGCAGGTCTGGCAAACTCTAACTCTGTCAAGCTGGACGGGCGGCTGGCGCGGCTGCTGGGCGTGCACACGCAGACGCGCCCCGTCATCGTCAACGCGCTGTGGCAGTACGTCAAGACGCACCGGCTGCAGGTCTGGCAAACTCTAACTCACTCGACAACAGACATTATTTATCGCTACTTCCGTGGCATTAGATCTATCAGGAACGGCACTCGTCATATAAACGAACTTTTATCGCAGCTACCACATGCTACTCTTTGCCTTTCTAATTTGAAAAACCCAGACGATTACATCTCTCGAGGGCACTCGTCAGAGCGATGGCTCGCCGTATTAAAATGCTGATCGGTAATTCGTTTCAGCGTCATCCATTGTATTAGTACTGTTGTATATTTAAAGCTTTTATTTAACTTGCATGGTGTTTAAAGTATGTTTGTTCGGGTGAAATCTTGCAACTCAATTTTGAAGCAGATATCGTCAACCGATTGAGCTGAAATTTTGCATACTTACTTAACTTTGATGACAATATAATAATATGGTACCATGGGGCTGATCTGATGATGGAGCCGGAAGGTGGCCATAGGAACTCTATAATAGAAAAAGCAATCCTACCGAGCTTGGGCTCTTTAGAATCGTCTCAGTGAGCATTTGATGGATATCCAAAGAAAAGTACAGTCGGTTATAAAAGCTTGCCACCAAATGTAATTTTTGACAGAAACTTATGTTTGGATACATGTATGTTTGGGTGAGCATGCATGTATGTTTGCTGAGTCGGCGGTCCCGGGTTCGAATCCCGGCCGGGGCAAATATTTGTGCAAAATATTTGTTCTCGGGTCATGGATGTTATCTATATATATGTATTTATATGTCGGGGGTACGGGTCTGGATGTTATCTATATATATGTATTTATATGTCGGGGACGGGTCTGGATGGCCGGGTGCGGTGTGTTGCACCTTAGATGAGCTATTCGATATAGTTGTGGACGAGGAGGTAGTTCGAGCGAGATGAAACACTTCAGATACAATTAACTTGATTTATTCCTTATACAATGAAGCACAAAATAACTGTTCCTGGCACAGATGTCTGTAAGCTAGGTTATCGAAGTCTCGAACAGAATAGTTTTTATTAAATGAACACTAGGCACATTGCAGAGTTATAACTGACTCTAATCAACTTGGTATAGCACAACGAAACGGGACAGTTCCAAGGTAGTAGTGCCCTCGACGGTGACCCAAAGTGAAGTGTGGTGGGCGTTCGCTGAGTGAACCGCCAAGACTCTGTCTAGCGCGCCAAAACAGGTTCTAGGGGGCGCTACTGTCGCTTTCCAATGACGCGCTGGTTTCGTTGAGCTTCCATACTCATGACCTTCTCCGACATATATATTATGTATATCGTCGTCTAGTACCCATAGTACAAGCTTTGCTTAGTTTGGGACTAGGTCGATTTGTGTATGATTGTCCCTTAAAATTTATTTATTTTATAATACATTTTATTTATTTATCGTCCCCAGGACCCGCACGAGCGCGAGTGGGTGGTGTGCGACAAGTACCTGGAGCAGATCTTCGGGTGCGCGCGCATGAAGCTGGCGGAGGTGCCGGGCCGGCTGGCGGCGCTGCTGCACGCGCCCGACCCCATCGTCATCAACCACGTGATCGGCGTGGAGGCGCCGCACGACGCCAAGCAGACCGCGTGCTACGACATCGATGTCGAGGTGAGTGCTGCAGCCACAGACCCCATCGTCATCAACCACGTGATCGGCGTGGAGGCGCCGCACGACGCCAAGCAGACCGCGTGCTACGACATCGATGTCGAGGTGAGTGCTGCAGCCACAGACCCCATCGTCATCAACCACGTGATCGGCGTGGAGGCGCCGCACGACGCCAAGCAGACCGCGTGCTACGACATCGATGTCGAGGTGAGTGCTGCAGCCACAGACCCCATCGTCATCAACCACGTGATCGGCGTGGAGGCGCCGCACGACGCCAAGCAGACCGCGTGCTACGACATCGATGTCGAGGTGAGTGCTGCAGCCACAGACCCCATCGTCATCAACCACGTGATCGGCGTGGAGGCGCCGCACGACGCCAAGCAGACCGCGTGCTACGACATCGATGTCGAGGTGAGTGCTGCAGCCACAGACCCCATCGTCATCAACCACGTGATCGGCGTGGAGGCGCCGCACGACGCCAAGCAGACCGCGTGCTACGACATCGATGTCGAGGTGAGTGCTGCAGCCACAGACCCCATCGTCATCAACCACGTGATCGGCGTGGAGGCGCCGCACGACGCCAAGCAGACCGCGTGCTACGACATCGATGTCGAGGTGAGTGCTGCAGCCACAGACCCCATCGTCATCAACCACGTGATCGGCGTGGAGGCGCCGCACGACGCCAAGCAGACCGCGTGCTACGACATCGATGTCGAGGTGAGTGCTGCAGCCACAGACCCCATCGTCATCAACCACGTGATCGGCGTGGAGGCGCCGCACGACGCCAAGCAGACCGCGTGCTACGACATCGATGTCGAGGTGAGTGCTGCAGCCACAGACCCCATCGTCATCAACCACGTGATCGGCGTGGAGGCGCCGCACGACGCCAAGCAGACCGCGTGCTACGACATCGATGTCGAGGTGAGTGCTGCAGCCACAGACCCCATCGTCATCAACCACGTGATCGGCGTGGAGGCGCCGCACGACGCCAAGCAGACCGCGTGCTACGACATCGATGTCGAGGTGAGTGCTGCAGCCACAGACCCCATCGTCATCAACCACGTGATCGGCGTGGAGGCGCCGCACGACGCCAAGCAGACCGCGTGCTACGACATCGATGTCGAGGTGAGTGCTGCAGCCACAGACCCCATCGTCATCAACCACGTGATCGGCGTGGAGGCGCCGCACGACGCCAAGCAGACCGCGTGCTACGACATCGATGTCGAGGTGAGTGCTGCAGCCACAGACCCCATCGTCATCAACCACGTGATCGGCGTGGAGGCGCCGCACGACGCCAAGCAGACCGCGTGCTACGACATCGATGTCGAGGTGAGTGCTGCAGCCACAGACCCCATCGTCATCAACCACGTGATCGGCGTGGAGGCGCCGCACGACGCCAAGCAGACCGCGTGCTACGACATCGATGTCGAGGTGAGTGCTGCAGCCACAGACCCCATCGTCATCAACCACGTGATCGGCGTGGAGGCGCCGCACGACGCCAAGCAGACCGCGTGCTACGACATCGATGTCGAGGTGAGTGCTGCAGCCACAGACCCCATCGTCATCAACCACGTGATCGGCGTGGAGGCGCCGCACGACGCCAAGCAGACCGCGTGCTACGACATCGATGTCGAGGTGAGTGCTGCAGCCACAGACCCCATCGTCATCAACCACGTGATCGGCGTGGAGGCGCCGCACGACGCCAAGCAGACCGCGTGCTACGACATCGATGTCGAGGTGAGTGCTGCAGCCACAGACCCCATCGTCATCAACCACGTGATCGGCGTGGAGGCGCCGCACGACGCCAAGCAGACCGCGTGCTACGACATCGATGTCGAGGTGAGTGCTGCAGCCACAGACCCCATCGTCATCAACCACGTGATCGGCGTGGAGGCGCCGCACGACGCCAAGCAGACCGCGTGCTACGACATCGATGTCGAGGTGAGTGCTGCAGCCACAGACCCCATCGTCATCAACCACGTGATCGGCGTGGAGGCGCCGCACGACGCCAAGCAGACCGCGTGCTACGACATCGATGTCGAGGTGAGTGCTGCAGCCACAGACCCCATCGTCATCAACCACGTGATCGGCGTGGAGGCGCCGCACGACGCCAAGCAGACCGCGTGCTACGACATCGATGTCGAGGTGAGTGCTGCAGCCACAGACCCCATCGTCATCAACCACGTGATCGGCGTGGAGGCGCCGCACGACGCCAAGCAGACCGCGTGCTACGACATCGATGTCGAGGTGAGTGCTGCAGCCACAGACCCCATCGTCATCAACCACGTGATCGGCGTGGAGGCGCCGCACGACGCCAAGCAGACCGCGTGCTACGACATCGATGTCGAGGTGAGTGCTGCAGCCACAGACCCCATCGTCATCAACCACGTGATCGGCGTGGAGGCGCCGCACGACGCCAAGCAGACCGCGTGCTACGACATCGATGTCGAGGTGAGTGCTGCAGCCACAGACCCCATCGTCATCAACCACGTGATCGGCGTGGAGGCGCCGCACGACGCCAAGCAGACCGCGTGCTACGACATCGATGTCGAGGTGAGTGCTGCAGCCACAGACCCCATCGTCATCAACCACGTGATCGGCGTGGAGGCGCCGCACGACGCCAAGCAGACCGCGTGCTACGACATCGATGTCGAGGTGAGTGCTGCAGCCACAGACCCCATCGTCATCAACCACGTGATCGGCGTGGAGGCGCCGCACGACGCCAAGCAGACCGCGTGCTACGACATCGATGTCGAGGTGAGTGCTGCAGCCACAGACCCCATCGTCATCAACCACGTGATCGGCGTGGAGGCGCCGCACGACGCCAAGCAGACCGCGTGCTACGACATCGATGTCGAGGTGAGTGCTGCAGCCACAGACCCCATCGTCATCAACCACGTGATCGGCGTGGAGGCGCCGCACGACGCCAAGCAGACCGCGTGCTACGACATCGATGTCGAGGTGAGTGCTGCAGCCACAGACCCCATCGTCATCAACCACGTGATCGGCGTGGAGGCGCCGCACGACGCCAAGCAGACCGCGTGCTACGACATCGATGTCGAGGTGAGTGCTGCAGCCACAGACCCCATCGTCATCAACCACGTGATCGGCGTGGAGGCGCCGCACGACGCCAAGCAGACCGCGTGCTACGACATCGATGTCGAGGTGAGTGCTGCAGCCACAGACCCCATCGTCATCAACCACGTGATCGGCGTGGAGGCGCCGCACGACGCCAAGCAGACCGCGTGCTACGACATCGATGTCGAGGTGAGTGCTGCAGCCACAGACCCCATCGTCATCAACCACGTGATCGGCGTGGAGGCGCCGCACGACGCCAAGCAGACCGCGTGCTACGACATCGATGTCGAGGTGAGTGCTGCAGCCACAGACCCCATCGTCATCAACCACGTGATCGGCGTGGAGGCGCCGCACGACGCCAAGCAGACCGCGTGCTACGACATCGATGTCGAGGTGAGTGCTGCAGCCACAGACCCCATCGTCATCAACCACGTGATCGGCGTGGAGGCGCCGCACGACGCCAAGCAGACCGCGTGCTACGACATCGATGTCGAGGTGAGTGCTGCAGCCACAGACCCCATCGTCATCAACCACGTGATCGGCGTGGAGGCGCCGCACGACGCCAAGCAGACCGCGTGCTACGACATCGATGTCGAGGTGAGTGCTGCAGCCACAGACCCCATCGTCATCAACCACGTGATCGGCGTGGAGGCGCCGCACGACGCCAAGCAGACCGCGTGCTACGACATCGATGTCGAGGTGAGTGCTGCAGCCACAGACCCCATCGTCATCAACCACGTGATCGGCGTGGAGGCGCCGCACGACGCCAAGCAGACCGCGTGCTACGACATCGATGTCGAGGTGAGTGCTGCAGCCACAGACCCCATCGTCATCAACCACGTGATCGGCGTGGAGGCGCCGCACGACGCCAAGCAGACCGCGTGCTACGACATCGATGTCGAGGTGAGTGCTGCAGCCACAGACCCCATCGTCATCAACCACGTGATCGGCGTGGAGGCGCCGCACGACGCCAAGCAGACCGCGTGCTACGACATCGATGTCGAGGTGAGTGCTGCGACAGACTTTGATTGGAGTTTTTTTTTTTTTTTTTTTTTTTTTTTTTTTTTTTTTTTTTTTTTTTTTTTTTTTTTTTTTTTTAATGTCATAGGGGGCAAACGAGCAAACGTATCGCCTGATGGAAAGCGATTACCGTCGCCCATAGACACCTGCAACACCAGAGGGGTCACAAGCGCTTGCCTACCCGGAGGACCACAGACAACCCCCAGTAGACGGAGCATGTAAGGCGACCCGCGCGCACCAGCGATGTGGTACGGCAGAACATTAAACTATCAACACGGCGGCCACCGTTTAGTTGCGTCCATGTTTATGATCCATGCGTGCGTCAACGAAAAAAGAAATTCAATAAATAACATGGTAAATTGTAGTGTTAAGTGGTGTGTAGACAGACCTCATAAACATGAACGCAACTAAACGGTGGCCGCCGTGTTGATACTTTAATGTTCTGCCGTACCATATCGTTGGTGCGCGCGGGTCGCCTTACATGCTCCGTCTAGTGGAGGTGGTCTGTGTTTACAGGCTACATTCTAGCGGGACCACCGAATTATCATAAATCATAAAATCATAAATAAATCATAAATCATTTATTTGCTTGAATAGGGTCATATTACAGGAGTTTAGTATATTACATTGGTATCTCCTAATTCAGCTGTCCACAAGACAGCATGCAAATATTAATACACTTATTAAAACATTTTTAACAGTAGTAAGTACTAATTTACGATTATTAAAATGTAACAATTATTAATTTATATTCATCATACACTAGAATGTCATTAACTAACTACCTACATTAAAATAACAAAGTAAAAACTATTATTACATTAAAGCTTTCACTACATAGTATAAAATAAAGTCGCTTTCTCTGTCCCTATGTCCCTTTGTATGCTTAAATCTTTGAAACTACGCAACGGATTATAATGCGGTTTTTTTTAATAGATAGAGTGATTCAAGAGGAAGGTTTATATGTATAATACATGCATTATTTATCAGCATTGCACCCGTGCGAAGCCGGGGCGGGTCGCTAGTGGAAATATAAAATACAGCTCGGACTCATGATCTCTTTGTATTTAAAGTATGTACATTGTTTGACAAGGGGCTAAAAGAAGCCATTGTGTAACTCAGATTATATTAGTTCGCACCCGTTCGTCTAACTGATTATTTCGTGTGATTAGACATTGTGGCTTTTAGCCGCTTGTCGTTTTGACTGCAAGAAAATAAAGAAATAAAAATTAAGTTAGCTTTGGCGGCTACCTCGGCGCGGGCCCGTGACCCCCCTCCCCCATACACCGGGGCTTTTCATCATCATCATCATCATCTCAGCCATAGGTCGTCCACTGCTAAACATAGGCCTCCCCTTTGGACTTCCATATATACCGGTTGGAAACGACCTGCATCCAGCGCCTTCCGGCGACCTTTATAAGGTCATCTGTCCATCTTGTAGGTGGACGTCCCACGCTGCGCTTGCGGGTCCTTTTTTGGCGGAGCTTTTCGCGAAGCTAAAATAACCACATTCGAACAAGAAAAGTCAAAATAAAAACGTACTTTTAATTTAATTCAAACCTTTATCCTGTGCGTGCAGGTGGACGACACGCTGAAGACGCAGATGAACAACTTCCTGTTGAGCACCGCGAACCAGCAGGAGATCCAGGGCCTCGACTCCAAGATACACGAGACCGTACGTGGCGTGATACAATAAGGATTATTCATAGAAATTATGTTAAGTTTCTGTGTTTTCTTTCTACTTACTCCTCGATACGCCGTATTCTATTTTGAGGAAATCGAAGCAAACATAAAAATGGCTGAACCGGGACAGATATCCGATGTTAATTCTAAGTTTTGGTACCCATTTAGGACCATTAACGAAACACTACTTTTAAAAAAACGCCTGAGTCCTACCTTCTTCACATTCAAATGGTTATCGTTAATGGTAGCTAATCGTACCTTCTTTACATAAAAATGGTTATCGTTAATGGTAGCTAATATCGTTGTTTTAACACTTCGTAGCATATTAAGCTTAGAAACTTACTGACATGTATTTGTATCGCAGGTGGACACGATCAACCAGTTGAAGACACACCGCGAGTTCTTCCTGTCGTTCAGCAAGGAGCCGCAGCAGTTCGTGCACAAGTGGCTCGTGTCGCAGTCCCGGGACCTCAAGGTGAGCGTGAAGTTGTTCCTGTCGTCAACGGCACATTATACATATTTTTGAATACTTTTTATCTCGTACTTATTGCCGCGCGAGCCAGTTTTGGATAAAAACCATCGTCCCAATTGCGCGCGGCAGCGACTGAAACTCCTTCAAAAACCGACACCGAACGGTTTACTCCGCAGCATGCCCACACTGCCGTGTGGCCTCCCCGGCCACATCGCGCGGCCGCCGCGCGAGACTATGTTCGCACGTTTGCCGCGCGTAAAGTGGACGCTGTGCCAGTGTCGTTCTGTAATTGAGTGGCATATTGTTGCACTAGCTTTTGCCCGCGACTACGTCCGCGTGGAACTTGGAAGTATGGAAGCAACCTCGTACAACACGATAGATATCCACCTAATCACATTAATTAATAAAAGGGATTATTAAAAGCGCCTAAGCAAATGTAGGAGCAATTGTGCTTTTGGTCTAATCATTACATTTCCTACAGGGTCATCAATGTCATCATGAATTACTTACTCACTTTTAAATCTTTTTAGGGATAATTTCCAGGATGAAAACTATCCTATGTCCTTCCTCGGATCTTAAACCATCTCCATGCCAAATTTCATCAAAATCCATTCAGCGGTTTAAGCGTGAAGAGGTAACAGACAGACAGACACACTTTCGCATTTATAATATGTTTTTTTTTTTTTTTTTTGTTTTTTTTTTTTTTTTTTTATAAGTATGGATTGTCGCAGACGCTGAACGGCGGCGGCGGCAACCCAGAAGAAGAGCGTCGCGCGGCGTTCTACTCGCAGGCGTGGAGCGGCGAGGGCGTCGCGCGCTACCTCGCCGCGCGCCTGCAGCAGCGCCGCCAGCAGCTCGACGCCGCGCTGCAGCCGCCCGCGCAGCCGCATCTGCAGCGGCTGTGAGGAGTCTACCCTCACACACTTCATCATGTGTTTTATATAGATTATTAAACATTTTATAATCATACATACTTGTTTACTGTTGATAGAGATAGTTTTCTTTTTTCAATATCCCTGACGGTCTGACCACGACTTTGCGCAACCAACGGCAGCGACGAGTAGCAAAAACCATTTTTTTTTTTTTTTTTTTTCTAAAAAAAACTAACGGTCCAACCAACTTTGCGCAACTAACGGCAGCGACGAGTAGCCAATATATGACACTTTATACTCTCGCGGTTTGTACTTTGTACACATAATTAACACAAATTATAACGAGTCTGGCATGGGTCTGCGGCAGCTCGACGCCGCGCTGCAGCCGCCCGCGCAGCCGCATCTGCAGCGGCTGTGAGCCGTCACGTCACACTCACTTCATCATGTGTTTTATATAGATTATTAAACATTTTATAATCATACATACTTGTTTACTGTTGATAGAGATAGTTTTCTTTTTTCAATATCCCTGACGGTCTGACCACGACTTTGCGCAACCAACGGCAGCGACGAGTAGCAAAAACCATTTTTTTTTTTTTTTTTTTTCTAAAAAAAACTAACGGTCCAACCAACTTTGCGCAACTAACGGCAGCGACGAGTAGCCAATATATGACACTTTATACTCTCGCGGTTTGTACTTTGTACACATAATTAACACAAATTATAACGAGTCTGGCATGGGTCTGCGGCAGCTCGACGCCGCGCTGCAGCCGCCCGCGCAGCCGCATCTGCAGCGGCTGTGAGCCGTCACGTCACACTCACTTCATCATGTGTTTTATATAGATTATTAAACATTTTATAATCATACATACTTGTTTACTGTTGATAGAGATAGTTTTCTTTTTTCAATATCCCTGACGGTCTGACCACGACTTTGCGCAACCAACGGCAGCGACGAGTAGCAAAAACCATTTTTTTTTTTTTTTTTTTCTAAAAAAAACTAACGGTCCAACCAACTTTGCGCAACTAACGGCAGCGACGAGTAGCCAATATATGACACTTTATACTCTCGCGGTTTGTACTCTGTACACATAATTAACACAAATTATAACGAGTCTGGCATGGGTCTGCAGCAGCTCGACGCCGCGCTGCAGCCGCCCGCGCAGCCGCATCTGCAGCGGCTGTGAGCCGTCACGTCACACTCACTTCATCATGTGTTTTATATAGATTATTAAACATTTTATAATCATACATACTTACTGTATTTTTTTTTTTTTTTTCTAAAAAAAAAAACTAACGGTCCAACCAACTTTGCGCAACTAACGGCAGCGACGAGTAGCCAATATATGACACTTTATACTCTCGCGGTTTGTACTTTGTACACATAATTAACACAAATTATAACGAGTCTGGCATGGGTCTGCAGCAGCTCGACGCCGCGCTGCAGCGGCTGTGAGCCCCCGCCTCACACTCACTTCATCATGTGTTTTATATAGATTATTAAACATTTTATAATCATACATACTTACTGTAGTTTTATTTTTTACTTTTAGAAAAAAAAAAAAAAAAACCGGTCCAACCAACTTTGCGCAACCAACGGCAGAGGCGAGTAGCAAAAACCAATATATGACACTTTGTACTCTCGCGGTTTGTACTCTGTACACATAATTAACACAAATTATAACGAGTCTGGCATGGGTCTGCAGCAGCTCGACGCCGCGCTGCAGCCGCCCGCGCAGCCGCATCTGCAGCGGCTGTGAGGAGTCTACCCTCACACTCTCACTTCATCATGTGTTTTATATAGATTATTAAACATTTTATAATCATACATACTTCCTGTAGTTTTCTTTTTTTTTTTAGAAAAAAAAAAAAAAAAATCTAGCGGTCCAACCACATAATTAACACAAATTATAACGAGTCTGGCATGGGTCTGCAGCAGCTCGACGCCGCGCTGCAGCCGCCCGCGCAGCCGCATCTGCAGCGGCTGTGAGGCCCCGCCTCACACTCACTTCATCATGTGTTTTATATAGATTATTAAAAAAATTATAATCATACATACTTACTGTATATTTGTATAGAATATTTTTATCGATTCATATTTTTTTTTTTTTTTTTTTTTTTATGTGGTAATACCGCATTCAATTTTTCTTTCTTAATTTACCTTTGTGTCATTATTTATAAAAAAAAAAAGTGGTATTACCACATAAAAAAAAAAAAAAAAAAAAAATGAATCGATAAAAAGATTCTATACAAATATTTAGAACAGCGCCATCTCTCTCGCAGTCTTCACACTTGCTGTAAAGCAATGGGGATTGGGGATCGTGCGTGTAAAACGCACATCCTAGGGTATGGCTAATGCGCGATAAGCATTTCAAAAACATATATGACGCAGAGGGCGCTCCAGTAGCGTAAAGGATTAAGGGATGAAAGATTTGGTGTGACTGACGTAGCGGTCGAATAGCTCAGTTGGGAGAGCAATGCGCCGGAAACGCAGAGGTCGCGGGTTCAAACCCCGCTTCGATTGTAGTAGATCGCATTCAATTTTTCTTTCTTAATTTACCTTTGTGTCATTATTTATAAAAATAAAAATGTGGTATTACCACATAAAAAAAAAAAAAAAAAATATGAATCGATAAAAAGATTCTATACAAATATTTAGAACAGCGCCATCTCTCTCGCAGTCTTCACACTTGCTGTAAAGCAATGGGGATTGGGGATCGTGCGTGTAAAACGCACATCCTAGGGTATGGCTAATGCGCGATAAGCATTTCAAAAACATATATGACGCAGAGGGCGCTCCAGTAGCGTAAAGGATTAAGGGATGAAAGATTTGGTGTGACTGACGTAGCGGTCGAATAGCTCAGTTGGGAGAGCAATGCGCCGGAAACGCAGAGGTCGCGGGTTCAAACCCCGCTTCGATTGTAGTAGATCGCATTCAATTTTTCTTTCTTAATTTACCTTTGTGTCATTATTTATATTTACTGTAGTTTTCTTTTTTTTTTTTGAAAAAAAAAAAAAATAAAAAAAAATAAATAAAAAAAATCTAGCGGTCCAACCACATAATTAACACAAATTACAACGAGTCTGGCATGGGTCTGCGGCAGCTCGACGCCGCGCTGCAGCCGCCCGCGCAGCCGCATCTGCAGCGGCTGTGAGCCCCCGCCTCACACTCACTTCATCATGTGTTTTATATAGATTATTAAACATTTTATAATCATACATACTTGTTTACTGTTGATAGAGATAGTTTTCTTTTTTCAATATCCCTGACGGTCTGACCACGACTTTGCGCAACCAACGGCAGCGACGAGTAGCAAAAACCATTTTTTTTTTTGTTTTTTTTTTTTTTTTTCTAAAAAAAACTAACGGTCCAACCAACTTTGCGCAACTAACGGCAGCGACGAGTAGCCAATATATGACACTTTATACTCTCGCGGTTTGTACTTTGTACACATAATTAACACAAATTATAACGAGTCTGGCATGGGTCTGCGGCAGCTCGACGCCGCGCTGCAGCCGCCCGCGCAGCCGCATCTGCAGCGGCTGTGAGGCGTCTACCCTCACACTCACTTCATGTGTTTTATATAGATTATTAAACATTTTATAATCATACATACTTACTGTAGTTTTTTTTTTTAGAAAAAAAAAAAAAAAAAACGGTCCAACCAACTTTGCGCAACCAACGGCAGAGGCGAGTAGCAAAAACCAATATATGACACTTTATACGCACGCGGTTTGTACTTTGTACACATAATTAACACAAATTACAACGAGTCTGGCATGGGTCTGCGGCAGCTCGACGCCGCGCTGCAGCCGCCCGCGCAGCCGCATCTGCAGCGGCTGTGAGCCCCCGCGTCACACTCACTTCATCATGTGTTTTATATAGATTATTAAACATTTTATAATCATACATACCTACTTACTGTAGTTTTATTTAGTAAAAAAAAAAAAAAAAAAACTCCAACGGTCCAACCAACTTTGCGCAACCAACGGCAGCGACGAGTAGCAAAAACCATTATATGACACTTTATACTCTCGGTTTTTACTCTGTACACATAATTAACACAAATTATAACGAGTCAGGCATGGGTCTGCAGCAGCTCGACGCCGCGCTGCAGCCGCCCGCGCAGCCGCATCTGCAGCGGCTGTGAGCCCCGCCTCACACTCGCTTCATCATGTGTTTTATATAGATTATTAAACATTTTATAATCATACATACTGTGGCGCGTGGCCACGTGGAGCAATGGACTGTAGAGATTAATTTTTTCTTAGTGGGTTGATTGACGGACAGGGATTCAGTGAAAATGCTTCTTGCTTGATGAAAGGAGGCTGCAGGCGAGGCGGGGTTCGGAGTTTCTTCTTAGTTTTGCTTCTTGGTGAGGGCTCGATCGAAAGTGAATGTATGGGAAGCCGCGCCCACCTTTATACCGGCGGCCGGTCCCTGCCCCTCTCACTCCGTACCCCACCCCCCTTGGGCCAATCTTTATTATTTTTCTCAAATTACAAGACTTACGTACTACTCTTATGTCTAATTACATTACTTACATCTAATTTCTTAATTTCTAATAAGAAACATGCCTGTGCGGCTGCGGGGAGCGAATTGGCGGCCGATTTTCGCGAACGGCATATTTCCCTGCCTCGCCCCCTTCGTCCCGCAGTGAGGGGCCGCGTCCCGCGCTCCCCTCCCGTACCTGATCACGCGATGCTTCGCGCATGCGCAGTGAGCACCACGTGGCTTTGTTTACCTTTTGCAATTACCTTAGTTACCGGGTTTATTTACTTTATTTATTCATTTGTTTACCATATATTATTATGTAATATCACATTTTATCTATCCTACATATCTTAGAGCTATGGGGTAAGAAATAGGCGGGGCAAAAAATAGTGTTTATAAAAAAGACACTTAAAAACTAATAGGAAATTATCTTATAGCTAAGTTTATACAAATGCAATTACTTTATTATGATTCCGTCGTGAACACATACTTACTGTAGTTTTCTTTCTTTGTTTTTTTTTTTTTTTTTTCTAAAAAAAAACTAACGGCAGCGGCGAGTAGCCAATATATGACACTTTATACTCTCGTGGTTTGTACTGTACACATAATTAACACAAATTATAACGGGTCTGGCATGGGTCTGCAGCAGCTCGACGCCGCGCTGCAGCCGCCCGCGCAGCCGCATCTGCAGCGGCTGTGAGGCCCCACCTCACACTCACTTCATCATGTGTTTTATATAGATTATTAAAAAATTTATAATCATACATACTTACTGTAGTTTTCTTTTTTTTTTTTTTGAAAAAAAAAAAAAAAAAAAACGGTCCAACCAACTTTGCGCAACCAACGGCAGCGACGAGTAGCAAAAACCAATATATGACACTTTATACTCTCGCGGTTTGTACTTTGTACACATAATTAACACAAATTATAACGAGTCTGGCATGGGTCTGCGGCAGCTCGACGCCGCGCTGCAGCCGCCCGCGCAGCCGCATCTGCAGCGGCTGTGAGCCCCCGCCTCACACTCTCACTGTCACTTCATCATGTATTTTATATAGATTATTAAACATTTTATAATCATACATACTTACTGTAGTTTTATTAAAAAAAAAAAAAAAACTCCAACGGTCCAACCAACCTTACGCAACCAACGGCAGCGACGAGTAGCAAAAACCAATATATGACACTTATACTCTCGCGGTTTGTACTCTGCAGCTCGACGCCGCGCTGCAGCCGCCCGCGCAGCCGCATCTGCAGCGGCTGTGAGCAGAGATGGGCATTAATCGATTAATTTTTTAATCGATTAATTAATCGATTAAAAAAGTTAATCGTCAAAATTAATCGCGATTAATTTAATCTAGATTAACTTAATCGAGAGAGTCTTCGATTAACGATTAACTAATCGTCATTTTAATCGATTAAATTTCACGATTAATTTCTCGATTAAGCCGCCACCTCACACTCACTTCATCATGTGTTTTATATAGATTATTAAACATTTTATAATCATACATACTTACTGTAGTTTTCTTTTTTCAATATCCCTGACGGTCTGACCACGACTTTGCGCAACCAACGGCAGCGACGAGTAGCAAAAACCAATTTTTTTTTTTTTTTTTTTCTAAAATAAACTAACGGTCCAACCAACTTTGCGCAACTAACGGCAGCGGCGAGTAGCCAATATATGACACTTTATACTCTCGGTTTGTACTCTGTACACATAATTAACACAAATTACAACGAGTCTGGCATGGGTCTGCAGCAGCTCGACGCCGCGCTGCAGCCGCATCTGCAGCGGCTGTGAGGAGTCTACCATAACACTCGCTTCATCATGTATTTTATATAGGTTATTAAACATTTTATAATCATACATACTTACTGTAGTTTTCTTTATTTTTTTTTTGAAAAAAAAAAAGTAACGGTCCAACCACCTTTGCGCAACCAACGGCAGCGGCGAGTAGCAAAAACCAATATATGACACTTATACTCTCGCGGTTTGTACACATAATTAACACAAATTTGGAGTAGGGCCTCGTGCACGGTCCGTCCGGATTGTTACTACCGTCTTGCCTGCTAACCCACCGCCAAACAGCAATGTTCGCATTGTTGTGTTCCGGTGTGGGGGTAAGATAGCCGGTGAAATTACTAGCATAGAGGCATTCTATCTTCGTCCTCCGGGTAGGCAAGCACTTGTGACTCCTCTGGTGTTGCAGGTGTTTATGGGCGACGGTAATCGCTTTCCATCAGGCGATACGTTTGCTCTGCCATGGGTCGATAACAACTCGCTGATTCACCGGTACATCCGAGAACGACGTACAATCCCCCCGGAATATCGCGATATACCCGTTATAATTTGTGTTAATTAAAAACCAATGTATGAAGCATGCCCCTGACCGCCGCTTTCTTACGGTTTTTGCCGCGCGACGGGAAAAATGTATCGACGACTAGCGAACATGCCACAACTTCAGAACGGCGAGCGCGGTGTACGTGGCATGCTTGCCGCCCCGCACGCAGTGAGTCGATACACCGAAGTTGTGACCGAGTTAATAAGTGCAACAACACACCTCTAGCATAACTGTCAACAAACGCTACCTGTAATTTTCCTTTCAATATCATGCGAACCTGACAGGTACCGCTACGTCAAGTAATACCCCCCCGTGACTTCGTACAACACATCTTGCTTGCACGGCATTGAAATGAAAATAAAGGACAACATTGGTCGAGCAACAGACTGTCTGCATTAATTGTGACGCCACGAAGTAACGTCAAAGAATCACAAAAACGTCTCACAAAGTTCTACGTGCAGCCTCGTCACAGGGCAAACACTGCCTTATAAAAACTGAATCTTGAATGTCATTGTCAATGTGTGCTCGTGAGACGCAGATGCCTCAGACTCATTGCAACAGCTAATTGGTACTTAAGTTGCACATATATATGACATACAACGGTAGGGTTGGTGATGATGGTGATTTTGTGGTCATCGTCATCATCACAATCATCATCATCTTTCTTCACTATCAGAATCAACACCGCTATCATCATACCTAATCACCACCTCCACCAGTCACCACACCATCATCATCACCACCTTCATCATCATCATCACCACCACCTTCATCATCATCATCACCACCTCCAGTTACCACCATCATCATTACCGTCACCAACATCACTATATTTCACGAGTTGACAGTACACAACACTTTCAAAATTTTCTACGCAGCCAACACGATTCCAACTCGGTACCCTTGCCGTGTGAGGTAAGGTAACTCGATTCAGTGCGGGGATGTGCGTGTCCATTCTGTATGTAGACTCAACTATACTGAAGAAGTATAACAGAAAAAGCACAGTAGGTATAAAGGAATACGCAAAATTCTTCAAGTAATTTAATATCGGTAGAAGTGCATCCGTAAAGACTTCTACAATAAGATAATAACAACTCCATAATTGAAGCACTCAGATTTATTGAGTGAGTCGTAAAATCATAAACACTAAACTTATATGATAAGTTACTCTCGGTTGTAAATCTCGAGAGCGATAACCTAATCGCTGAACACCTGTACCATGAGTTTACAGTGACCGTACTCGTTAGCAACTGCGTAAACGATTTGTATGGAGAATTGTAGTTCTACAAAGTAACCGCTAGGAGCGCTGTCTCCATACAAATCGTTTACGCTGTCGCTAGCTAGTACGGCCACTTTAACTCATGGTAAGGCCAATGGAGGCTTGACACCTAAGTAAGAGAGAGGGTTGTCAGACCTTGTAATGAAAAGGCTGGACTGGTATCAAAATCAGGATCGGACAGTTCAACTGCCTTCCAAAAACTATTTCATACTTTTCTCATCCTCCATTTATATCAACTAGCCTCCCCCTGCTTCATCAAGCTTGGTCTGACTGAGATAAAATCCATACTAATATTATAAATGCGAAAGTGTGTCTGTCTGTCTGTTACCTCTTCACGCTTAAACCGCTGAACCGACTTAGATGAAATTTGGTATGGAGATAGTTTGAGACCCGGGAAAGGACATAGGATACTTTTCATCCCGAATAAATTTAGTGTTCCCGTGGGATGAGCGGGTAACACCGCGGGGCACAGCTAGTACCTAAATAAATTTACATTGCGTAATAGTACATTACTGCAGAAGCCAGGAAAGAAGGGCTTACCGGGTGAGTAGGTATAGACTTCCGACCGTAGGGAGGCCGGATAGTGATACGAAGCCGGCAAGCCCTTTTCACGGCTAAGGCATGTAGTCATAGTTTTTTTCTCAAACATAGCTGTATGCAATGCTAAAAAAAATATACGACTCAAAAAATATATTATAATTCAGCTGTTTAGCCTGCTTAACAGACGCCATATTTAAAAAAAAATACTTCCCAACCTATTCAATTTTGTATGACATTCCTTTACAGTTCTCTCGAGTTGTTCCGCCCGAAACGTGATACTTCGAAGCCTGTTATGAAATTTCATTGCATGTTTAAGACGAGACGCCTTTAAAGAAGAGCCTGCCGGTGGTATGGAGTCATGTTTCAGAAAATATAATAACTCACCTGATGCAGATTTTTATGTAAAACATACAGCCGACATATTGCGTAAGTGTACCTACTTAATTTTTTTCAAACTTAAAGTCGAACAGCACGTCTAGCATAACTTTGACACGCGACTCATGTCGCGCGAGATGGCATCATCCGTCACTATCTCATAGTAGGTACTGTACTGTACAGATAGAGACAGGTAGTATATCTCGCGCGAGAAAGAGTCGCGTGTCAAAGTTATGCTAGCCGTGCAGGTTAGACCCCACGACAGCCGTCTAAAACCTGGCAATCCTATCGGAATCTATAAATACGTCGAGGCGACAGTAGTCAGTATAAGCAGTTTATCTCCGCCAACAAACAATGGTGTTTGAGGGAAGCCTTGTGCAATCAACAGCAGATAAACGGCAGAGTCAACAGTCTTATTCATGAAGTCATCCGTTCATACTTATTTAGTTATTTTAGTTCCGGTGAAAACATTATAGGTACCTACTTCTTTGACATTTCTAAACATATTGAGGCCAAAACTGTTTATTAGTTTTTTTGAAAGTCCCTCTCCTCCTCACTCCAATTCTCTCTTTCATACAACATTATAATTACTATCAGCCTGTCTAGCACAACTATACATCGCGTCTCTTGTCGCGCGACATAGTATCACCCGTCACTATCTTACAGTACTGTACAGAAAGAGATAGCTAGTATATCTCGCGCGAGAAAGAGTCGTGTGTCACAGTTGTGATATAGCTGCAGCAGTCTCTTCCTCTTTCGGCCACTGGCCGTTTGAGAAACGTGCTTAAATCGTTTCGCAATCTCCGAGTATTTAAATCCTACTCATTGTGCGAGGCAACAGGATTTACTTTACTTATTATTTTAAATATTAGTAAAGACACAGTCATCGCTTACGCATAAAGAGCTGCCGGGAAACCTATTCGCCTTAAACAGAGTGTGAAAATTAGTGCTTCTGTGTCATCGGCGACAATTCAACAGACGCTCTAAGGATTCAATTACACTCACACGTTTTTACGACTCTCCTGTCGTTTATAACTACACCTATGTACCTACACTCTATTCCAGCATGCTCAAGATAAAAAAAAAGCGCCTAGTATTATATGAAGGTATGTAAGAAGTTAAGGTACCTACCTATAAACAATGAGTATGGTAGTAATGATTGGTTAGTGGCTACCTACGAAGAGACGGCGAGTCATGCCATTAATGGAGTCACTAAAAGGCAATAACATTAAAAATCTATGCAAAAGGCATATACCCAACACTAGATAAACATGTACCTATTCTGGAGATGAAGAAATCTAAAGAAAAACTGTAAAAATAAAACTCTTCATTAACATTTGCCTATTTCTCTACCCTAATGCAACATAGGCCTCCGCCGCGGTATGTTGTGTAAAAACAAAACGTTTGTGAAAACGCAGCCTTAACAACATTCGTAAGTAGCGTCAGATTGATCCGCGCGACGCCTGTCCTCGGCGCGCGCGCAGGCAAACAGACCATAATATCGCGATAACGCGCTACCTACTCAACAACCTGTCACATTTCGGTCGAATGTCACCTGTGCTGTTGTTTTGACAAGGCTGAGGACATTCTTATTAATTGGATTTCGATTCTGGGATCTTCTGGGGAGCTGGGGAGAACTGTTACGTTGCGTCGGGCAACGCGGCTTAGCTGAAGCCGCAACAGTGAATTCCTCAACCTGTCGGTAATAGTCATCATAGGGTATCACAGGGTATCCTTATAAGACTGTGGACAGAAAGACTACTACTACTAAAGCCAGAGGGTGGGTTACGTGCGGTGCTGTCTCATCTTGAGAGCTCTGCTCTAGAAGCGAACACCAAAACAAGTTCAAAACTGAATGAAAAAGTGCAAAAAAATGTCGCTGTCGTCACAGGAAATACCCTCGCGAAACCGCAGTGAGTATATAAACAATGTTTTATTGCTTATAAATATAATTATGTCAAAATAATATCCCGAGATGTTTATTTTTTATCGTAACTTAAAAAGGAGGAGGTTCTCAATTCGAACTATTTTTTTTTTTAAATGTAAAACCTCGATCTCACCTGTTAAAGTTAGAATTATACGAACGTCTAGATTACGTTACGTTAAGAAGCATGCTGGCCAGTTTGTCACGAAAATACAAGCTTTGTGTTCACTCTCAACTGGAAGCTACCTGTAAAAAGTTCCGGAAAATAAGCCGAAGTAATTAGTTTTAGTAGTAAACACCATATATAGGCATTGGCATGGTCCTGCCATTTGAACTAATATTTAAAATAAGATACAGAATATAGAAAGTTCTCCGCATCATAACTTGTGACGTCATAGGACGTCGCCTGTGTTTGGCGACGTGATTGATAGTCTGCGTGGCGGCGGCGGCTCGTGTCTAGTGTTTGCGCACTGCCGTTGTCTCCTGAACATGCGACTCACGATGCTTAAACTTGCACGGTGGTAGATACTCACTCATATTTATTTATTTATTTATTTATTATTCAAATAAGTTTCACAGCATTACAGTAAAAACCAAGGCACTGTGAACTACAGAAATACATATAAACAAAGACTTAAAACTAAGATAAGATTGTGTTACTAATAGTAACTTACTATACTAGTCAGCCGTATATAGCAAAACAGGACTTAATCACGTTCAAAAAGTGTTTATTTCATTAAGTACCTCGACATTCACCTAGGGTTCCAAGCACCCTAAAGGAACATGCAATATCATGGCATTGCTGGGTTAGAGTAGCGCTACTCCTTTTCGTGAAAATAGGAACGCACGCAAAAAAGGAAAGATTCTTAGATGTCGATTTTCTGAAAATGCTCAGCGAAACTAACTACCTCGACGTTTCGATTGCGGTCCCTTCAAGACCCTAGACGTAACATCACGTCCAAAACATCGAAGTAATTAAATAATCGTTTTCTTTAACGCGATTAAGTCCCGTTTTGTTATAATGATGTGTGAAAATCGCATAGGCGTATTTACGGAGTGTTGAACCCCAGAATGTTGTTACCGATAGAAATTCATGGCTTCATCACAAAAGCCATGGCCAGGCCCCGACCCAGGCCCCATCTGAAAAATAATCTTAGATACGCCAATGGAAAATCGTCCAAGCTTAAATCAATATAAGATTGTGTTGCCGTTCTTCAGAGCCCCGCTGGAGCTGCGGGTTAAATTATGAGACCCGCGGTATCCTGCTAGCGGAGACGGCGGGCACAGCGCTCCTGGTGCTGCTGAGCTGTCTGCCCGCCTGCGCCGGCGCCGAGCCAGCCGTGCGCGCCGCAGCCGCCGGTCTGGCGGTAGCACTACTAGTGCAGGTACCTGGCTAATGGACATCTTGCCTGCTTGTAGCTGAGCTTCGATAACGATTTGATGAGATATTTACCCAGAACAGACACAGCGATCAGTCACGGATTATCAGGTGAAGTAGATATCGACCTAACACGACGACTCTAGTATAAGACGTATGATATAGAAGATATTACCAATGATATAGTTTCGTTTTACGTGATAAATAAGTGACAAAGCATCTGTCACTCACACTCGCATTTTGTCAAAACGTGACGGATGCTTTGTCATATATTATGTATCATGTGATAAAGGCAACCATCATAGGCCCGCAGATTTTTTTCTGTACTTCAATATTAACATCATTGTTTTTACTATAAGTACTTACTGTTTCTTTGACAGTGCTTCGACCACATCTCAGGCGCCATGTTGAACCCAACAGTGCTTCTAGCGGCAGTAACAGCTCGTAAAGTGTCACTAGGACGGGGCGCGGGGATGTTCGTGGCACAACTCCTGGGTGCAGCAGTCGGCGGAGGACTCCTGGAGATGCTGGCGCCGCCATCAAACACACAGCCCGCCGTCAACTGCCTCACGCTGCCGATGGACGGGCTGTCACTATACAAGGTAGGTATATCATCAATGGTGGCACAACTGCTGGGTGCAGCTAGGAGTGGTGGACTTACTGAAATACTTACGCTGCAGTCGTCCATGCAGCCCGCCGTCAACTGCCATTATCTTCACATAAACGCGTGCATTTATTTGCCCAACGGGGTGTTTTTCACCCCACGCCATATTACGGATTTTGGGGGTACCTACTAATTTACTTTACTGGCAACGAACAATTTTGGCAACTGACGTTGGAAATTCGGTGAATATCGCTGATGTAAACAAAAAGGAAACATGACTAAATATTCCGCAAACAAGTCATTTTGCATAATAAATCCAAAACTATCCATATTGATGATGATAAAAGTCAAGTTTTTTTCAATGGGATTCAGTGTATTTAATTGTGATTTCCGGTAAACGATGTTTTAACAAATCCTTGACAAATCGCTACTTAATAAAGCAAGTATCCTATGACGTGTGCTCATTATTGTCATATGAAAGCTGTTTGTAGCACCACTATCTGATCCCTGAGCCGGACCGACACTTTGTTATATAGGTACTAATCGACTAACCGACCTATCTTACTACTTGCGACATCTAGTAATGAATAGCGGATAAATAACCAGTCATTGTGGCGAGTAGCGGAACTAATCTCTTTCTCCATATATACTGTCGTGATACGAAATCAATATTTAATTACAAGCGCAACTTTTTCGATTGAAATAATTCTTTCATCAACTTGTTTCGACGATAGTTAAATGTTTGTAATTTAAGATATATTTTTATCTTTCGATTATTAATTGTGCATTTTGCATTTTAAACACTCACTTAACCATCTTAGACAACATATCAAAAATTCAAAACTACCGGACCGTTTGTAAGGTCACCCCTAGTACTTTAGTCTCTATTCACCAAACTATTTAGCCAACAGAGGATATAAGGACGGTTTTACATTAGCATACATTTCATTTGTATTTGCAGGCGGTGTGCATAGAGGCGATTCTGGGCGGGTTACTAGCGTTAGCCAATATGGCGTCATGGGACGCGCGCAACAGACTGCTTATGGACTCATGGCCTCTACATATAGGTCTCAGCGTTGCTGGTCTCTCCACTATTGCAGTGAGTAAAGCTAATACCATCGCCAAAAATCTAACCACGGACGGAGCAGGGCAGGATGACGGCCGCAGAGAGAGGAACTTCTGACGATGCGCGCCGTGTCCAGAGTCCCGAGGACTGCCTTCTGTAGGTATCTACCCCTTGAAGTAGCTATAAGCAATATAGCGAGAGTATCTTCACATGTCGGGCGAGCCGAGTGAGCGAAGTGTCACCGTTTCAGCCTGGCTAAAAATTATTTCGTATGTCCGAATCTTCGGATGTCCAGTTGTTGCGCTGTTCTCACATTTCTCAAAAATGCCGGAAAATCTAGTAATTTGACTTGCTACGCTGACATTGTCTATTCCTGTACTTCCAGGGTTCACTTACGGGGGCTAGCATGAATCCGGCGCGAAGTTTCGCGCCTGCGCTGTGGAGCTCTAACTGGGATCACCATTGGGTGAGTACGCGCCTCTTTGTATTTAGTCATTGTTTTTTTTACCCTCTTTTTACCGTTTTCACCCTTTGGGCACGGAACCCTATTATTAAGGCTCCGCTGTCCGTCCATCTGTCCGTCTGTCACCAGGCTATATTCTGTATCTCATGCACCTTGATAATTAGACAGTTGAAATTTTCACACATTATGTGACGTTGCCGCTATAATAACCAGGGACGTATTTTGAAATTTGGCGCCCCGGGCTTATAAGATTCGGCGCCCCAGAAGTCAAGGAAATATATAACTATTTTTTGTATATGGTAGTTGTGTCTATCAAGCACTTAGATATAGGAAGTGTAAGGGTTGGGTCAGTGAAAAAAAAACACATTATTGGCCATAAGACAATCAGATTTCAGCGCGAGCGCAGCGAGCGCCAAATTTTTCGGCGATGGGGTGCGTACTAACACAATCAGATGAAAATGCGAGCGCAGCGAGCACGAACATTATCGGCGCAGGTGTGCGTAGTAACAATCAGAAAAAAAAGCGAGCGTAGCGAGCGCGAAATTTTTCGGCGCGGGGTTACGTAGACTACGTAGTAACATAAATAAATGTGAATGCGAGCGCAGCGAGCGCGAAATTTTTCGGCGCGGGGGTGCGTCGTAACACAATCAGATGAAAACGCGAGCGCGATTTTTTTCGGCGCGGGGGTGCGTAGTAACTAAATTGACTGATATAGTGTAAAAAGATCCGATGTGGCAACGCTGATGCAATGTATGGCCTATTGCCCTGCTCCTCTCGCCGCGCCGCCCCGACCTCGCTCGGCGCCCGCGCGCGCCCTATATTTGGAGCATGTTCTTACTTACAGACGCGCCCCGGAGATTTTGACGAACTTACAAGCATGTTTTCAAGTTCTTGTTATTTTTCATGTTAATTTTAAATTGTGGATTGACAAAAAATAGGTAAGAAGGTGAGGTTGGTTGAATGGCGCCAATACCAAAACAAAATGCAATCGGCCAGGGGCGCCTACGCCGCCCCTGTCGGTTTGGCGCCCCGGGCTATAGCCCGGATCGCCCTAGGGTAAATACGTCCCTGATAATAACAAATACAAATAAAATAGGGATATTTAAGGGACAAACGTGATCGGTTGCGTTAACTTTGCACTTCATTTGTATCCGGCGCCATACATACCAAATGCAAACTTAACTTAACCCAGCCTGTTAAGATAGGATAAGTGTTTGTACGAAACCCTCGGTGCGCGTCTCCGACTCGCACTTGGCCGGTTTTTTTTTATCGTTTTTTTTCCCAATGCCTTCAATAATTTGATTGTCTCATCATCTTTCGCAAATCTGTTGCATAAAGACTCCAGGCGTATTTATTAAGCTTCCAACATGTTGTGTTTTGCAGGTGTACTGGCTGGGCCCACTGTCGGGCTCGCTGGGCTGCACGCTCCTGTACCGCGGCGCGTGGGCCCCGAGGCCCGGCGCCCCGCCCCCGGCGCGCGCGGCGCCCGACGCGCCACATGCGGGCGCCCCGCCCCCGCCGCGCCGCAGCCGCGTCTCTCTGGATCCTGCGAGAGACTCCGATCGGGAGTCTAAGAAAATGCATTACTCGGTGTAGCGATTTTTTTTTTATTCAGAATAGCCACGCATTTAACCTCGATTGCACCTGATGTTAGGTGACAATAAGGCCTAAGATGGAGCATGCTTGGCTAGAAGATGCCTATTCACTCTCGACTTGAAGAGATCCAAGTTATATTTTTCAGGAAACAGGTGCGCAGGAAGAGAGTTCCATTCATTAGCTGTCCTCATAAGGAAAGTAGACGCAAAGCGTTTCGTACGAATCAGTGGTATATCGACAACATAAGGGTGGAATCCAAGTCCGCGATTAGGTATAAGATGCCTCGATAAACAGTGTGGTACAGCATTTATTGGTGGAACCAGGGGTTACTGTGAATATAAACATACTATATTGAAAAAAAGAGAAAAATGCTTTTGAAAAAAAAAATATAGCCAGAATTAACATATCGCAGTTTTATGTGCATAAAAAATACAAAAAAGAAACACAAAATAAAAAGGTCTAGTAATAGAACAATGGCAACGAACAAGCTCAGCAATGTGCTGAGCCTAGTTGCTGTGGTGCGACGCAGTTCCAGCGCTGATTTTCAGCTTGCCCAGTTAGTGATTTTGGCGACTAACACTACTTTTTTTGATATTATTAACATATCGGTTATGATGGTGTTTTCCATTAAACCTTTATCAGTAACAGTGTCTTCTTTTTCCCATGTACCAGAGAAACCCAGTGTTCCTACGGTACCATCCTTATTTATTCATTAGCGAACATGATATAAATTTTGGGTGTTTAACGGCCGCTATAACAACTTATGATATAATATTGGTCAATATAACGATCAAGTAATATAATAACATTTGTTATAATTTACGTTATATATGAACTTTCTTTTATACTAATTAAAATTATATCCAATGAAATTATGCCTAATGTTATTATATCAAAAGAAACATTATATCAAACGTTGTTATATTTATTGAAATTATATGAAGTGTTGATATATCTATCATTACACACCCATAAATGTTCACCATCAGATGGCTCAGGACTGCTGACGCCGCCCGCCCATACAATACCTGTAATAATGAACTTTATTCTGAATCTACCGGTATTTCACAAGAGGAGACCACTTTTGAGAAGAAACGCCGAAAGAAACTCATAGTGAGTCATTACTGCACCGTGCTGTTACGATTTTTCCCGAAATAGTGATAAAGTCGCCGCACCGCTTTACGGGTAGCAGTCCCTGATGAAAAATCCATACGAGTTCGAAACATGTCGGGCCGTTCCTGACAATTTCACAATAGTAAACCGCTAATCTATTTCTTCTTCGCTTATACATTTATTAAATATGTCTCACGAAAGTTTTGCTGTTTTGGAGCTTATGATGGTTGCGTTTATCACGTTATTATTAAGATTGGACAAAAATAAAAACGTCGTTCAGTCCGTCATCTTTATTCGCAGAGCACTTTCATAGACAAGAAACACAGGAATGTAGAAATGCATTCTAACTTCAAACTATACACTACAACAGGTGGCAGCACTGGCCACTCAAACTAAATTGTACTTGTCTTTTGATACAATCTCATCACAGCCCCTCAAGTTTATAACGAAAGAAGCTGAAGTTAAAACTTGCAAAACAACTTAACTTTTATATAAACAATTATAACTAAGTTTACATAACTTGATGTAACTTGATATTACTTGATACATTCAAAGTCAAAGAAAAAATTATGTGTCTACTATCTAATCTAGCCCTACGATCAAAGTCTTGGGATCAGTCTGCACCACTAGATAATAAACAACATAACAACAACATAATTATTATGTTTTACTACACATTAATTAACATAAGTTCAAATGTCATATGAGTACATTGAGTACTAGCTTAATACATTTAAATTGTTTTATTTTAATTACACAGAAATTACTATACTAAATTTAATTTACTCAAGAAATAATTATGTTTAATACAAGGTAAAGCTTTTGTAAAAATATCAGAAATATTTTCATTTGTTGGTACATAGAACAATGATATGAGTTTCTTATTTACTATATCTTTCACATAATGATATTTAATGTCAATATGTTTTGACGCTTTACTATTAATCTGGTTTTGAAACAATTTAATAGTACTCTGGTTATCAATAAATAAATAAGCAGGAATATTTGTTTCATTACTTGAGAAATCTGACAGAACACCCTTAATATGCATGAGTTCACTTACAGCATGTGCACCTGCCACAAATTCTGCCTCAGCTGTTGACAATGCTGTGCATGTCTGTTTCCTTGAGAACCAAGATATAACATTTTCACCTTGATATATGACGCAGCCACTGGTGCTCTTACGATCTGTCTTGTCTCCTGCCCAGTCTGCATCGGAGTAAGCTCGAAGTGTGATGGCCTCCTTTGACTTCTTATACAGCAGCCCCTTTTCTGCAGTCCCTTTAAGATAACGCAAAATTCGCTTACCTGCTTTCCATAAGTCTGCTGTCGGTCTGTCCAAAAATCTACTCAGATAGGAAACAGCATAAGTGATATCTGGTCGACTGTTTGTGGATATATATAAAAGTGAACCAACTAATTCTTTAAATGGTACATTAATTACCTCTGACTTGGTGTCTGCGCTGTAGTTGATTTCCATTGGAGTACTACTTTTCTTACAATCTTGCATATTGAATTTTTCTAGTAATCTGTTTATCATGTCTGTCTGTTTAATTTCCATTCTGTCCTTCTTTCTTGTAATTTCCAGTCCTAAATAATTCTTTACTTCTCCCAATTCCTTCACATTAAATTCTTTTTTCAGTTGGGTTATGATAAAATTTCCATCACCTAGTATTAAAATGTCATCTACATACAGTAATATCCAGGTTTTTCCTTTTCTGTACAAACAATAGTCATATTTTGATTGTATGTATCCTTGTCCTGTAATAAATTCATGAAATCGATTGTTCCAGCATTTGGGTGCTTCCTTCAGTCCATATAACGCCTTTTTTAGTTTCAATACTTTTCCTTCTTTTATTTTCAATCCTTGTGGACATTTTATATATACATCCTGGTCTAAAAATCCGTTTAAGAAAGCTGTGGGAACATCCAGCTGTTTTATTATTTTATCTTCTTGAACTGCTATGCTCATCATTAGTCTCATTGTTGATGATTTAGCTACTGGTGCATAATTGTTGTATGAGCTACTCTGTTGAAACCCTTTAGCTACAAGTCTCGCTTTCTTTATTCCATCTTGCTTTGTTCTAAAAATCCACTTTGTATCTATAGCTTTACACCCTTTTGGTAAAGTCGCTTCTTCCCATGTATCTAATTTCTGCTGTGAGTTCAGCTCTTTCTTTATTGCTTGTTCCCATTCTTCACTTTGTATGGCTTCTTCAAAATCTTGTGGGTCACCTGATAGTAAGCAGTATGCTGTATAATTTAAGTCATATTTTTCAAGTAATTCCCTTGGTTTTCGCACTTGTCTTCCCGATCTTGTATGAAATTCCTCACTTTCTTGTCTTTGTTCTTCGATATTACTTTCCTCTTCAGTTTCTGTAAAATATTCATCATCCTCTTGATTCTTTTCAACATTTTCTACCTGTTTCTCTTGCTCTTCAGACTGTGTTTCCTTTAATTTCTGGTCATCTTCTTCATCATATTCATAATACCTGTATCTTACCTCTTCATGTTCTCGCTCTGACTGTTCAAACTTCACTTGTGTCTCATCAAATCTTATATCTCTTGTTACTATGATCTTATCCGTTTCTGGATCCCATACACGATAGCCAGTAGGTGCATATCCAACAAATCTCATTGTTTTCGCTCTCTTTTCAAGTTTGTCTTGCCTTGGTAATATATGAACCCATACCTTACATCCAAATATTCTTAGTCGTGACAGATCTCGATGTCCAAAGATCATTTCAGCTGGTGTATGAAAACTGATGGCAGCTGAAGGACATCTATTTATTTGATAAACGGAGCATCTTACCGCTTCACCCCATAATGTTTTTGGTAGTTTTGTTTCGGCCAACAATGTTCTTGCACGGTTGTATATGGTGCGATTCATCCGTTCTGCAACACCATTCGATTGTGGGCTATAAGCAATTGTAAATTGTAAAATTATACCTTTTCTATTGCAGAAGTCTTGCATCACTTGATTTTTAAATTCTCCGCCATTGTCTGCCCTAATTTTTCTTACTTTATTACCTGTTTGTGTTTCCATTTTATTTATATAATTAATTAATTTTTCTGTTGCTTCACTTTTCCTCTTCAATAGATAAATTTCGCAGAAATGAGTGTAATCATCAATTATTGTTTGGTAATAAATCTCACCGTTAGCTGTTGGAGTGCTGACAGGACCAGAGAGATCAGTATGAATTAATTCTCCTATATATCCGGATCGGGGCTTCGGAGTGGTACAAAATGGTAATCTGGTAGACTTACCTTCCATGCAGGCTTCACAGGGTTGGTCACTATATGGCAGCTTCATCATCCTCAAGTGTTTTCGATTAGCATGCCCTAGTCTCTGATGCCATAAAAAGTCACTGTTGATATTGTTAGTTGCTAAGCACCTGTCATCATCTAATTGCATAGGTATAACATACAAATTTCCAAGTAAGTTTCCAAAAATTTCCTGAGTTTTATTTTTAATTGACACATTTTCTTTATTAAATTGAACCATATAACCTTTTTGTAACAATTTCCTAACAGACAGTAGGTTGTGTGACAATTTAGGTACTATCAAACCCTCTATATTTACTGAAACATTCCCACATTTTAAATGTAATTTACCCCTTTTGTTACATGTCAGATATTGACCATTTGCTACAAACACTTTTATTTCTTTTTCTAATCTTACTACATCTGTCATATTTTGCTCAAATTCAGTTTTTAGCAAATGTTCAGTTGCGCCAGAATCTACAATGAAATTTATACAGTCATTTCCATTACTCACATTACAATTATTTGCATTAAATGCAGTGAATGATAATACATCCTCATCTACAAGTTGTACCATGTTGCTAGCTTGCCCCTGATAGTCACGATGTGGCATTCCCCGCTGTCGACTGGAATAGCTTCTGTATCTGGTAGGTCCACGATAACCTCTTGTCGCTGGTCGTCCTCGGTGAGTATTGTTGTGAGTGTAGGTCTCCGGTTGTTTCATCCTACAGTCCCTGATGATGTGTCCTTTCCGTCCGCAGCCATAGCATACAAGAAATGCCTCCTCCTTTGTGTCCTGATGAGGTTCTTCACTTAATTTTAGTTCCGCGTCGAGTAATCTTGCTTTGATCGATTCTATATTTAGCATTTTCTCACTGATCATCGTTTCAATTGATGTTATAACGTTGTCATAAGCAGATGGTAGCGCTGCTAGTAAGTAGCAAATTTTATCAATCTCCTCAACTTTAGACCCGATTGCATTGAGTTCTCCGAGAAGAGAATCAAACTTTAAGAAAAAATCTTGTAATTTCTCCGTTGCACCGCATTTCAACATGATAAGTTGTCGTTTTAGTCTTAACTTGTTGCAAATACTTTTCCTTTCGAAAATGTCTTCTAGTTTAGACAACATGTCCGCCGCAGTTTTCGATTGTTTCACTATTTCGATATATTTATCACTTAAACATTGCACGATTATGGATCTTGCTTTCGCATCACTGATGATATCTGCTGGCTTTGTACTATCGAAAGACTCTTCTAATAATACTTTATGTACGCCTTTTTCTTCTAATATAAGTTTCACTCTAAATTTCCAATTCCCAAAGTTACACTTTTCACTCAATCGTATTACATTATATTCTGTTGCCATTTTGCGCTAATTACTTATTTATTTTATTATTTCATCTGTTGTTTTACAAATAGCGCAGTGGAAGCGTATTAAGATTGGACAAAAATAAAAACGTCGTTCAGTCCGTCATCTTTATTCGCAGAGCACTTTCATAGACAAGAAACACAGGAATGTAGAAATGCATTCTAACTTCAAACTATACACTACAACAGGTGGCAGCACTGGCCACTCAAACTAAATTGTACTTGTCTTTTGATACAATCTCATCAGTTATAAATAAGTGACAAAGCATCTGTCACTTACACTCGCATTTTCTCGAATTTTCCGTCATAGAACCACACGTGCCAGTTTGCGATGTCATCGCCTCACCGTGGAGAATATTCCCACACGTACCAAGAAGTTTGGCAATTTATTAATCTGCCGAACTATTAAAATATGGAATTCCTTGCCGGCTCATGTGTTTCCTCCTTCTTATAACTTGGGACCCTTCAAACGAAGCGTGAAGAAGCATCTGTCGGGCCAGCATGGAAGTGTCAACTGACTTGGCACCGTTGGTTTCTCGTCAGTTGCCATTGCGACTTGGGCTCCCCTTTTTGCTTACCATCAGGCGAAGTGGAGCCACTATGTTGTGCCGTTATAAAAAAAAGGTATATGATGCTTTGTCACTTATTTATCGCGTGATAAAAGCAACCATCATAGGCCCCTGATAGTGATCTCCAGATTTTCAACACAATTTTAAAATTGTATTATAGATGCATAGAATAGATGAACTGCGGATAATAGCAGCAAGATTGCACAGTTATTTCGGTTAGTCAAGTCGCGGGTTATCATGCGGGCCGCGGGTCCCCGATAACGCACCAGCTTTATACTCTCCGACTAGTCAGTCAAATGTCAATTATTGCTGCATCTGTTATTCTAATTCATCTAACGCCATGATTGCGCCATGATGCTTCTTTGGTGGCAGTTTCTCTCAAGACTGTCTCACCATTATAATGAATTAATGATACGTAGTATCCCTGGATCGAGCTGAACAAATCAGCATGGATGGCATTAAGTCCGCCATTTGTATTTTAACTTTTTTATTTTGTGCAATAAAGTTTAAATAAAATAAATAAATAACTCCTTAGCCCATATTCGCCATTAATCAAATGTTAAGAACACGATGCATTGTTTTCGGATCTTTATCAATCTACAAGTTTCGAATTTAACTAAAGTCCAAAGGTTTAACGCTACTGATATAGCAGTACCACTCACTAAAAGATGTCATCAAGTAATTACTTAAATTTCATAACAAGAAAAATCGTTATCATTATCAGTACAAATAACTAATTAAAACACACTTAGAATCGCAATCGCGAAGTAGTGAAACCATTAAAATTAAATAATATCTATTTACAATGAAGTGAAGTTTATCGCCGGGTTATCGAAGCTGCGCCTGCGTCGCGTTACGTAAGTCCGTGTCCAACTTCATATTGCAGAAGATTCATACCCTTTACATTTATTATATTAATTTTCACAGGCAACACATAGATTCCTCTACGACACTGATCTCATTGTGTTTTCGTAATCACTCCTGTGAGGCGCGGGCGCGGAGATAATCCCATTAGCGGGTTATACTCCCACACAAAGTCCGACTACTGGTAGTGAGGGCTAAATACCCCTGATACAGTTGAAGTCATGTTTAAAAAAAAAGCCTGTTTGCGCTTCCCTTCTTTGTTCGTCCGTGGCCACAAATAGTCGCTTTCTATATCATAATTATAATTTTAATTATTTTAATAAAACGAATCCGATCTCATCGGTTACCTGACACTACCAATATGTACATTTAATTAAACTGCATCATGGGTTGAGCAAACTCATGATTTTATTTACGACGATACCACCATCCACCATCATCTTTCGTGCTATTCCAAGCAGAAAGGAGGGGCAGGGCGGCTGTCCCTGTGCCTCCTTTCTGCTAATAAAATTATACAAATATAACGTAGTTCCAATTAGTCTTACATGTTATTTGATTTTATTACGCATAAACCCTTAATACTTCTAAAGCAGCAACCTTTCGACAACAATATTAACTGGTGGCTCTTTGCTACTCAAATATAGCGATAGCCGTGCGGCAGCAGCGTGGCGTCAATAGAACCCGATTCCCACCAGCTTGCCTATTTAAAAGTCTTTAAGTACTTAACTCTTGAAGAAAAAGTAGGTCAAATCTGCTCGGATCCGGATGATCCGAGAATACTTACGCCCCGCCGCTGCCGGCCGATAGAATCACACTAATATTATAAAGTTTGTGAGTGTGTTTATGTGTATGTTTGTTACTTCTTCACGCTCAAACGGCTGGACCAATTTTGATAAATTTTGGTGTGAAGGTAGCTGACACCCTGGATTAACACATAGGCTACTTTTTATCCCGAAAAAAACTAGTGTTTCCGTGGGATTTGCGGGTACCACCGCGCGGTGCAGCTAGTGTTGTAATAAAGTAGCGTTATTATACACATAACCTCGTACAACAACTTGGAATGTCGCTTTGTATAAGGGCTTCTAATCTGGCACCGTAACCTTGCGCGGCGCGAGCTCATTACAATAGTATCTGCAAGTCAATCACTTCCGACGGGTGCTAATCACGAATAACAATGACATGGACCGGCCCGCAACTCGTCGGTACCCGATACTCAAGGAACTATATCCTATGTACCTGATGTCGATAGGACTCGACAGTAAATATTCAAAATGCTAATCCAATGAGAGAATTTTTCAACCAGTGCCGATTCGTATGAGCACGCTCAGTTTGCCCTGGCTGCCTGGTGAAAGTCTTTGACTTTAAGTCCACCATTTGTTCGACTGACTTTTTTGTTTTGTGTAATAAATTTTAAATAAATAACATCTTCCCCGACCTACCACTGCTGCATACATCGTCGTTGGCGTTGGACCCTCGGTGCGCGAGTCCGACTCGCACTTCGCCGGTTTTTACGCTTTCAACCCCCACATATCCGCCATTTTGAAACATTCCGATTCCAAAAAACAAGATCGGCGAAAAAATTCAATAGGTATACCTATCAACCCGAGAATCGGTTTAAAAATTTGGCTTGTAGGCGAGAACAACCGGAGATCCGAATATCCAACAACTTATCATTTACCGTCGGCTCAGGCACACTTCTTAATTATCTAATTAACATCGCCTTATTTTATCGCTTATAACCGATCGGACAATCGACAATTAAACAATGAAGTTTGCAAATCCATGAACAGAAATGATAGTCATTTCCGTTCTTCGCAAAACAGCGGCTCCACAAAACGAACATTTCTACCGCTTCGTATCTGGAAGTAATTGTAGTTCGTTAGGCCACTCAATAATCAAATGAAATCATAGCTAATTATGGACGCAAACAAGCCATCAAGACCTAGTATTTATTATCTATTCCTATTAGTTATCGAGTTTACATACTTTGTATCTGCGTCAGCGGAATGAATTGTTATTGTCGAATGTAAATAACTACTTACTTATTATTACAAACTAAAGGCTACCGAAGGCAAGTCGCAGACGCATATTTAGCATTAAATATTGTATAGAATTTAATTCAGTAAGTATTGCCTTCGTCCCGATGTGTTCACACGTTCATAGGCTTAAATTTTTGTAGAACATGTCGCAAATCAAAGACAAACGTCCCTACGAGCTGAGTTATGTTTCTATCTAAAAAAAAACCGGCCAAGTGCGAGTCGGACTCGCGCACCGAGGGTTCCGTACAAACACTTTCCATCCCTAAGTGGTTAAGTTAAGTTTGCACCTGGTATGTATAGCGCCCCATATTAATTAGGTGTAAAGTTAGGTATTAAAAAATAAAATTATTAAAAAAAAATATATTATGTGATGTAACTAAAAATTTATGGTTTTCGTAATTTTTCCTTTATCTATGCTATAAGACGTTGCTTCGTACCAAATTTCAAGATTCTGAGTTCACGGGAAGCACCCTGTAGGTTTTGATTCCCTTGCAAGTGTCGAAAATTTGCGGCATAAACGGCTGTATCTTTTGATTGCGTTGGCTTAGAAGTTTGATTTTTTCACAGCTTCAAGGGACAGTAGACTTGAGTAATTGATATAAATTTCAGCTTCATACCTCCACGCGTTCCTGAGAAAAAGGGTCTTGACAGACGGACGGACGGACGGACAGACGGACAACAAAGTGATCCTATAAGGGTTCCGTTTTTTCCTTTTGAGGTACGGAACCCTAAAAATAAGCTGTTTAGTTCAGGAAAGCGATTTTCTCCTTAGCTAATCTTAAGCTTAAAGATTATATGCTAAGGATTTATTTTTCCACACCAAAGCACCTAACTTTAATAAATAAGTTTAACCAGCTTAACTAACTAATAAACTTATAAGAAAAAGAGAATAAAACAGCACAATGGGAAAATGAAACAGTTCGGCAAAAGAATGCAGCATGAGAAAAATATCACACCAATTATAAATGCGTCAGTTTGTGTGTTGTTGTTCTTCACGCTGAAACGGCTGGACTAATTTCGACAACATCTGTGACAACATTTGGTACGGAGGTAGTTGCTCCCGTAGGATGAGTGGGTAGCACCGCAAACCGGTGCTAGTTGCAAAATAAATTGATCCCATCTGCAAATTATCAGTAAGTATCTCTTTATTCGAGTAGGTACCTATATTATAGAAGCAGTCCTTCAAATAATAATCAGAGTTATATAAACTACTATGCAACTAAATACCACACCCACTTATGCCAGTGAAGCAGCAAGTTCTGAAGTTCTCACTGAATTAGAATTAGAACGACACCTGTGACAACACACCTTCGGATGCCTGAATATTTATAGTTTGTTTTTTTTAAACATACATTTGACACCTCACAGGACCCATATAACGTAAATCTGCACGACCTATTGAATTTCATACAAAAAAAAACAAGCAATGATATAGCGGCTTTTCTCGTATTTATAAAACGTTTTTAACTTTCTATTTGGTACAATTGAGTTCATGTATTGTTATATTTTTTTCTAACACGATGTGGTATTTAACGATAATAAATCATTACATAAATTATAGTTACGCACTACGTGCTTTTTTTTTAAGCTGTGTTGTGACCAAATCTTGCGTTTCGATTCATGTGCTATTTCTATAAATTGGTAGAAATCGATTAAATCGATAAATTGATAACCTGAAGAAAGAACAATAAAACAAATTACTATTCTACATAGATCGCTTCAGTGAGCCTGACGGCTCGTATTAGCTCAAAAAAAATTGATTTACACAAAATAAACATTAAGTAAATGCAGGTTCGAAAAAAAATTCGACGATAAAATCGATTTGATCAACCATTCATAATCGTTAGATTTGGAAAACAATATGTATTTGCTACATCACTACAAACATCAACAGAGAACTCCTTCTAGGCTGACTACTTAGCAACGCTCCAAGCCAAGTAGGTCAAAAACTTTCCATATATGACAAAATAATATTTTAAACAATTTTTATCAAAGACTACTTATTAGCTTGTATTGCCGACTGTATTTTTTACAAATACCTAGTGATTGAAAACGAATTGAATTGAATTGAATTATCTAACCGTAATTTTCTTTCGGAGTTTCGTAGATCAACTTCAGAGTCCGTCATCAGATCACATGCATCATGCATGTGATTACTAGGGGATCACAAATCACAAATGTTCGTTTCAAAACCAAGAGATGGGTCAAATCAAACATACCTTGCATAGTTTAATTGCAGACATGAAGGTTTCAGAGCGAGGCGTATGTCTGTTTATAAATACTCACGGCTGGAAGACGAACGTAGTTTATATGTTTTTCTGTTTATTTCTAATACTTTTAGGTACTTAAATAATATTCTATCCCTATTGGTGTTTCTCTAAGCCTCCCGGCTATAGTTTTGGGACAGGTTGTTTTTTTATGTATTAATTTACATACAAAAACATACATAAAATACAAATTTAAGTAATTTCTCGCCAAACTATAACGTTTATTGGCGAGAGTCGAGACGCGCTCAATTTTAACAAACTTATGTACAACTTAGCGTATCTTATCAACAGAATAAGCATGAAGAGGTATATCCTTCTCGACAACAACAGGTGGACAGAAAAAAATAATAAAGGCTTATAAAAAATGCCACGACGTATCCTGTTTACGCTCGCGAGCCCTATTTACGTAGTAATTCTATGAACAAGCATTTGGGTAAACAAAAATTATCTTGACAGCAAATCATCTTGGACTGACTAACCAAACTGGGCTAATGTTTAGTTAGTTTGTTTGCCGGCTGCATTGTGCTGTCTCCATTACCGGAGCCGACAGCACAAACAGACATCCACGTGGATCCTGAACTAGGCGGGCAAACATCTGTAGTTCTGAAAACACTTCATTAATTATATTTTACATCTCAAAAGACACTCGCGAGGTCGACATTATTCGAGGTCTACAGAGAACAGCGCAATTTTATTAAGACAATATAATACTTATTGATTAACTATCAAAGAGCCACTAGTTTTTAACTCATCGGACACCTTGTAGTCCCCCTATTATTATTATAGGTATTTCTGTCAAAAACAGAGTATGGAGTCTAAGAAAAATACTTGTTGTTCAGATAGTTCAATAGATGGCGCAGATAATTACACGCAGAACGCGCTCTGCTGGTACAGCTTTTCCCACAGACACATATTTTTCTATGAGTTCGGTATGGCATGACATGGCAAGTTGGCCGTGGCTAAGTCACCTTGATGATGATGATTTGGTGTAGGGACGCCTGGCCGGAGACCGACGGGCTGTCGATCGCCTGACTGCGATTCAGCCCAGTTCCCAATTGGAGCCAACGGTTTCTGTTCCGGCGGCGGTGTGGGAACACAGCCTTCTTCCTCAAATCTTCTTATTCTCCTGTAGAAAGAAAGGACATCTTTAAGGTTAATGTACCCCTGGATTTTCGGTAAACGAATGATAAAACACTAGGCCGACATCAGACACTGCGGGACAGGTGGTCTCTGACGACTCCACCCGCTTTCTCAGACCGCCTCGCACAGTTGAAAGACTCGGGCCTATCAACTAAAGCCTGACCAGAAATATAATGAGGATGCGCCATGTTGCGGAATTTCACTGGAACGAATTTCTTACACCGACAATAATTTTATGATGGTTTGTCAACAACGTCAATGTCATTCGTGGTGCTTTCTTTAAAAAACAAATATTTAAGATTATCCAAATAAAATGCCGAAAACCATTCACAGTCGTGAAAGTAATATTATAAATAAAGTGTACACGTGTTTACTACACGAAAAACAGTCAGAAAAAGAGTGCATTCCATTAAATGATAATACGAGGTTAACATAGTGGAGCTGACAGGTATTTAAACTAATGTCATTATAGTGGGTTGCGATTGGTTGCGAAATTGTTGCCATATAAATCTTATAAATAGCGCCCTCTTGATCCTCATATATTATTGGTCAGGCTTTCCCAAAAAAAAAAGGCACCGAAAACCCTGGCTATGGTAATATTTATTTATGCTAAGGACGACAACAACATTATCTATAATCTATATGACATGATATGACCGAAGACATTCATACGGTGTCTCCTTACACCCGATGCGTGAAACACGCGCTCTTTGTTATCGTATCAATTGAATACCGCAACCAACAAAATGTACTTTATTCTTAGGAGTGTGCTTGAGCTAGGTCAGGGCACAGAATCGATAATAACCTGTGCAGATGGTCTACCTTTGTTCTTAGCGAAAGTCATGCGCACAAGCACAGTCATTATTAACAATCGCGCAAGTTATTGATATTATTTACAATTCTTCTTCCTCTGAAAGAATAATGTGACAGTAAATAAAAAACTTAAACACTAACTAACCACTATGTACAAAAAAGCTAAAATTAAAATAAACTAAAACAAATTCCAAAAATTGGTCCCCTTTGGCATGATACCGAAAATGCTGGCAGCATTTCCTCGCTGAACAGCTATGCTGATACGCTGTGCGAGGAAGCTGCCAGCTCTTCGATCCCCAGTGGTCTCTTTAAGCCTTTTGGAGAGCTCTTTGTAAAGTTTTTGGGCGCTGGGACCCCATGGACCTGGTCTCGACCCCAAAAGGTACAAAATTGTATTTCTTCCTCTTCTTGAATTTAAGAGCTGCGCTCTGGTCGGTGTAGCAATTACCAGCCGTTTCTACAAACCATTTCTTAAGAAACGGTTAGCGAATTACAACTACCGAGCTCAAAGATTTAACCAATGTGGATTACGCGGCACATCAAACTATCTACACGTGGGTGCCTTAAGGTCCAAATTCCATATACATCTCCCACTCTATGAAACCTAATGAATGAGTGCCATATGGCAAACATCGCGTTTTAATGACACTCAGAGGATAAATAAATATCAGACAACCTCACACAAATCAACCTAGTCCAAAATTACGCTCAAGACGGCTTGTGTTATGGGTACTACGCGACTATATACATACTTATATAGATAAATAAATACTTAAATACATAGAACATCCATGACCAAGGCACAAATACTCGTGTTCATCACACAAATATTTGCCCTTGCCGGGATTCGAACCCAGGACCGCCGGCTCGGTAGGCAGCTGCTTTTTACCACTTAGCCAACCGTGTCGTCAAAATTTACCTAAGACATCAATAAGTATACTCGAATTTAGCGCCCTAGGTTAGTCAACCCCTTGTCACATTCTCCACAGAGTTAATGGTCCGAAAATGCGAACATTATTTTATTCTTAAAGTAAATAGGTAAGTCATGTTTTATCGATATAGTGCCGCTCTCAAGGACTCGTTAATTGGAAGGTATTCCTGTTTCGATAAGACGATAAGTATTGCGGTTCGGGAGTAGAGGATAATGAGGGTGATTGGCAGGCAGGACGCACTTCATTAGCTTTAACTGGAACTAACTATGAATATCTCTTCGATAGCCGTCTAAGGATCCCAAGAAACTAGTCTATTCCCTACACCGAGATTATTATTACCTACTAAGTGGGTAGGCCCCTGACAAGGTGGACCGACCACCTGGTTACGATCGCGGGAAGCAATTGGATGATGGCGGCGCGCGATCGATCGTTGTGGAGAACTTTGGGGGAAACCTTCGTCCAGCAGTGGACGTCTATCGGCTGATGTATAATGATTATTATAACAAAACGGGACCTGGGTCATGGGTCTCGAAGGGCCATAGTCCCGTTTTATTATAATAATGTGTGAATATCGTGTAAGATTAAATTGATATGACGATAAGATTTTACTTGGATCCCAAGAGCTTTAACGCTTTTATGGGTCACTCTTTAAGTACGAGTTATCTTTGCACTTTCGTGGATACATTACTGTCCAAGTATCTGTAAGATTGTGTAGCATTTCGAGCTATTTATTTCGAGCTATAGAAATAATTAGAATCTCCTTTATACATTTCCACAGAAGTGATGCACATTTAACTCCTGAAAATGAGCTCTATAGAAGCGTTAGGTAGCGATTCTTCTGCTTGAGAGACTACTATTATTTCAAACCGTGACCTGGAACATACATCACTCAGTGGCTAGTCCTTGCGGCAAGCCTTCAACTGACTGGAATTGCTCTGGGACCCCAATATTTTTTTATAAATAAATAAATAAATATTAAGGGACAATCATACACAATTCGACCTAATCCCAAACCAAGCAAAGCTTGTACTATGGGTACTAGAGACGACGATATACATAATATATATGTAAATACATATATAGATAACATTCATGAGTCCATGAGTCATGGACCATGACCCATGAACAAATATTCGAGTTCATCACATTTTCAGTGCCATTTTACAATCCATTACCGGCGTGTGATCTGCCGATCCATCGGGTCTTATTGCAGCGTTCCCACAGATAAGCGTACTTAATGCCCAATTATGACATTGAACGCCTGAATTTTGGCTTATTAGTGACGGTATGGGCTGGGTGACGGTCCGTTGCGCATTTTTTAGTCTCCCTGCAAAGGATGTTATTCAGCACAAATAAATCGCTTCGAAGTAAACTCGATTGAGCGTGTCACCCGAGGAATCGGTTTGTCATCGTCACCTTGGTCGCTTTCGCTATGGTATCCCTACTTGTAATAGTGCCGTCAATTTTATATTTTTTGCCTAGAATAATGATAAACTTTAGGGGGTTCCAGACTAAGCATCTTGCATCTCGGGACGCGAGATAACATCATTTGTTTTTTTTTCTTGATACTTTTAACCCCCGACGAAAAAAGAGGAGTGTTATAAGTTTAACATGTGTATTTGTGTATCTGTGTCTGTCTGTGGCATCGTAACTCCCAAACGGACGGACCAATTTGAGTGCGTTTTTTTTAATAGAAAGAATGGCAGTCGAGATGGTTCTTAGCTATATTTGGTTGAAATAGGACGAATAATTTCCAAGATATTCAGCTTTAATTGGAACAAGTAACAAGATCTCAGCCAATACGTATTGAAGCTGAGAATTCCAGTAGTAATGTTCGAGGGCCGATATAAGAATTCCAAATTTTGTAGTTATGTTCAGTTTTAGTAGCATTTTCTATATCACTCATTGAATGAGGGTCTCATAATGACCTCCGGCTACTTGCGTAGTATAGGTGTTTTAAATTTTGAATTCAACCTAAATTCAAAATTTAAAACACCCACGGCGCAAAGTAGCAATGTCAGATTAGATATTCGTGGACATTGTATTGTGTACATTACGTTTTCCAAAAAAAACCTGATTTTAGAGAAACCGTCACCATTTTCGATAACTTTGCCAGCTTTTTGAGAGTGTGTTATGTACACAATTGCACATGTAATATTATAGGTACCAACTGAACATCTACGAACATAAATATAGAGGTTAAGTAGACATTTGTCAAAACAAAATATCACCGTACCTACCATATTTAGAGGTGCAACATATGTTATGAATATATTACGAGAATTAGGTACTCATCTATGTACCTACACATTATATAACATGCTGTCGCACTACACCGAAAATTGCTCAACTAGTTTACCTACTTGTGAAATAGCCAAATTGCGCTTAGTATAGTAAACAAAACTAGTATACTTTCTAGTGGATCTATAAATGGGAACTAATAAGACTTCACAACGTCTATACAGTTTTTGAAAAGAAAAATCCTTTCTACCTGAATTTGCTCATTCTATAAAATTTCCAAGTCCATAACAATTTAATAATCCCCACTGGACTGAACATTTACCGTAAAATCGCACTTGAACCTTGTTGAAATATTTGTAATGGAGATAACGTCACTCAGTAACACAAACATCACCAAAACGTTTACGTCCCACTTTGATTTCATGGGAACCATAAATAAATATTGATAATAAAATATCTAGAGGCAATCTTACACAAATTGACCTACTCCCAAATGAACTCAAGTACGAGGAATATCTAGGTAATAATTTACATGTATACACTATGATATAATATAAATAATGGGTAAGGAATACAAGATATAAGACCCTATCATATAACGGTCTAAAATTATGAGCGTACCAAAACAGCTTTTAAAAAGTCACTTTGTATAAGCTGTTTTGGTACTCAGTTCACTGGATATATAATGAACGAAACGAAAGATATAATTTCAAAATATCTACTTTCGCAAAGTATTATGTTATTACCTTACTTACTTTACTGGTAGTGGCGTTTAACACCTTTAAAATGTCATCATTTATTCTCACGTCAAAATTGTAAGATTTTAGAATTGTCAAAGCCTGACTTTTAATTTCACTCAAATTTTACGGGACCTTTGCATCCGATATAAACCTGATAAAAGTGATAAGACTGCAGCAGTAGCTATGTTACATAATTCCAAATTACGTCAACTAATAAAGTGTATTTTGTCATCGGTCACATCGTATCCGGTGGTCATGATAACGCGACCCGGTGCCCCGGCAGACGCTCTGTTGTGCTCTCGAGTCTCCGAAGTCGCCGGAATTCCGTCTGATGAATATTTAGCCGAGCGAGCGAAGCGAGTGAAGCGTCACCGTTTCAACATGGCCCATAATGGCCGCTTTCCAGCTGTTTTCGCTTAGAGATCGCGTTTCTCAACC
This sequence comes from Apotomis betuletana, assembly GCA_932273695.1. Classification (NCBI taxonomy): domain Eukaryota; kingdom Metazoa; phylum Arthropoda; class Insecta; order Lepidoptera; family Tortricidae; genus Apotomis; species Apotomis betuletana. The sequence continues at coordinate 26,057,177 of OW026305.1, read as the reverse complement.
TATTCTCGTGATTTTTTTGAGTAGGTTCGATACTTACCATATCTCCGAAATATATATAATATTTTCATGCTGATTCTGCTAACGAAATTGTTCTAAATGGCGGAGCTGATATGGGGGTTGAACTTGAAACCGTAATAAAATTTTGATATCTTAATTTACATAATTTGTATGTCCTTAACTGTCACCTTCTGTCTGACTAACTGTCAGTTTCAACCAATATTGGTGATATCATAACTCCCTAAAACTGGTCCAAACCAGGTTTTACCCCTCCAAACAAAGAATAGTGCGACCAACTTTTCTGTGAAACGGCGAAATTAGGAACTACGACTGTCATGCCAAAATTTTATGCGATTGTCAGTGTGTCTGCGTTCGAGTGTTCAGTGTGAGAAGATTGTGATTTCACTAAAAAGTTGGTCGCTCTATAATAACTAGTTTTTACTTTCGATTATTTGTCTTAATATGTCAAGATAATATGCAGGTGACGCACCTTTGTGTCTACTGCTATCGTATCCTATTACTTACTATTGCTTGATTATTATAGGTATATCGACGCTTAAGAATCAATATTGTCTAAGCAACAAAAATACAATTTTACAGGAAGCGTAAAAAACGATTTAAAAATTTGAATTTCAAATTATTGATTTTTTTTAAAAACGATTAAAATGATAAAAATGTACCTAAACTATTGTTATACGAGGCACCTCTGTAACATTGCCCTGAACAAAGATATTGTAAGTTAGGTGGTATTGCTTCAAAGTAAACTTATATTTTTTATAATTTGTAAGATGAGTGGTTAGAGTAAAAAAAATCAAAAATATGTTTTTATTACCGCTACACAATATTAGGTAATATAAGAAAACCTTGATAAAAATACTTTTATACCAAATTGAAAAGATGACTGCTGTAGTAATATAACCGTACAAAAAGTTTGTGTAAGTTTGGTGGTATTGGTTTAATTATAGTACTGTTTTTATTTAGTTGGTAAGATAAGTGGCTGTAACGAAATAATAAATCCTTAGCTTAATTTAACTTATAAAAAAAGTATTTACACAAATAACAAGTCTTTGCAAAATATTTTGAAATACCGTTAATGTCACAATAGGTGTAGCATTGCCCTAAACCAAGTTTTTGTAAGTTAGACAGTATTGGCTTCAATATTTGTACTTGTATGTATTTTAATTTTAATGTAAAGATAACCTGGATTAAATCAAACAATTGAATGAAATATAAATATAGACCTCAGGCCTTGGTACAAACAGTTCAACATTTCTACTGCCACAAAATTATCAAAAATATAACTAAATTAAGCCGTTTGATTACAAATTGTATGTAATATTGACAGAATTTCACTAAGTGTTTATCACGGTTCTTCTGGAAAGATTGTCTATCTCAATTTTCAAATATACCTAACGGCTACTTTTTTGTAGAAATACACGAAATTAAGAAATATAATCATGCGTTGATTATAAAATACACCAAAACATACCTTATACGGCTTAAGAAGTCACAAAAAATTACGAATTTATCACATTTTACTATTTTTTCACTACAAAATTAACGTTACGCACTTGCAAAAACTTGAAATACTAATAACACTGGCGTCGTCACGGGATAGCTGAGCCGCGCTCTATTGGTCTCTTTCACACGCGCACAGTACCTGCTGACCGCAGCGCCAATGTTTCGGCATTTTCGGCACCGCTCGCGGTGGCAGTCGCGCACTTCAATCGCGGGCAAGCAACAGCGGAGTATAGACGTTCGTCAGAGCACATAGATGGTATTGGCAGAAAAGTAAACGCGTTTAATAGTTAGATGATATTTCCATAGCGGATTGCTCATCCATTTCATGAAATAAAATTTAGACGATTTTGGCATGCTATGCGTTTTTTTTTTCTGAACCTAACTGTATTAAAAAGTGAAAAACGTCAAAATGTTAGTTAGCCGGTATTGATTCTTAAGCGTCGATATTATTATATTTATTATATCATATCATACTGTCGTACTGGATCAGCCAGATAAAAGGCGTTGCATTATTTTGTGTTAAGTGATAGTTGCAAGTTAAATAAATAAATAACAGACAACCTCACCCAAATCGATCTAGTCCCAAATTAAGCTCAAGAAGGCTTGTGTTATGATACTAGATGACGATATACATACTTATATAGATAAATATATACTTAAATGCATAGAACAACCATGACCCAAGCACAAATATTCGAGTTCATCACACAAATATTTGCCCTGGCCGGGATTCGAACCCAGGACCGCCGGCTCAGTAGGCAGATGCTTACAAACTGAGCCAACCGCGTCGTCAAAGTTACATACATATACTAATATAGAATAAGATTTACTAACACCATAGATGTAAACGTCTGAAATGAAGATTAATTTAATTTAAGAGGCCTTATTCCTTTTAAAATGCTGATTGTTTAGATATTTTTCTCTATGATCAAACATGTTTCTTAACATATTATTGATGTTACTACTTAGAACAGGGCTATTAGGATTTATTGGTATATATTTGAAACATACAGTTTGAATTTTTCATTGATAATTTTTGTTCGAAAAACTACTCGAAATTGACAAAATTCACGTGGAAAATTCGTTTTTTCAACTTATTTTCGATTGCTCGCAATCAAAGCATGAAATAGCTACGTTACTACCTAGAACTCGGGAAAAAGTATTATTCACTTCAAAAAGTTGGTTGAAATTATCAATATATTCGTCATAATATGAAAAAAAATTGTTTAAAAGGAATAAGGCCTCTTAATTTAATTTAATAGATGACACGTGACAAGTGTGACGGTGCCGGGGGTGTAGGGTGACCACAGTAGAAATCACCATTCCCTTTCGTCTCATTGTATCGTAGGTATTTTTATGTTACTAAGAGCCACTTGAACTTGAGCAGACGCAGACAAGGTTTCATTTCGTCGAAGTGTCGTTTCGTGGAAACCATTTTTCTCTGAAACCGTAAACTATTTGGGTTTGTTACTCGTATAAAGAATCAAAGCACTAGTTATTGGATAACAATATATTTTTATACTGAACTTGAACAATTAACAATCTTATATAAGAATCAGTGAAAAGCTCCTCCGCTCGGCGGCAATCTGGCTGTCAGTTTTTCTGTGTTGCCAGCCATCACGTACGTTCCGTTACGTGTTCTTAACAGTCGGCCATCCTGGTATAACCTTCGTCCACGAAGGTCATCTCATCAAGACCTTCTTCAACTTGACCAACAGCATCAGCACGCTCGTCTCAGCAAACTTCACTGGAATCATCCCGCCCTGCTCGTCACCTTAGCTCTGCGAGTAGACCAAAAACATATTTAGGGGAACCGTTACAATCGTCTTGGGGCGTACTTGGGCTGCGATATATTAACTTTATTCTGATTCAAAGAGATTACAAATTCATTTCAACTAGAGATGGAATTGTATTGACATGTAGGTATATGACGTACATTATTCTACCCAAATTATATCATAATTTGACATCACTAAGTTGTCTGATACGATAGCTAATTAGTTATGATATAAATGCATTTTCTTATGTTAATTTTTTTTACAGTTACAACTACGATTGTACAGATTAAGTAATAGGATTAATTGACATCAATCATGACATCAAAGCGACCGCCACTGTTAAAATGAGTGACCATCCGTATACACATTCACCCCGGTAGATTCCCTATCAGACATGGAACGAACTCACAGTTTATTCCAGCATAGTAGAGGCGGCTTCCACTCGCATAATCAGCCTTGGGTGCCACGCTTTCAATCCACAAAGACGTGCGGAACAGCTCGTGCAGTCTGCCACAGCAGTCGTTCATAGCAGCCCTCGCATACAGCTCATGGAAACAAAGATGTTTGTGAATAGTGACGTGGCAACCACTACGATTCATCTTAAGAGTACATTAATGATGTTATCATTGTCAGATAATAAAATTATCTATAACCACTTCAGTTATTTAGTATGTAATTATAATTACTGTATATTCAACTCTTCGAAACACAAACAAATTAAATTTATTAACATTATTATTATTACACAAAACGGCAACGTTATTTTTCACTAGGTATTGAAATATATACATAATTTCTAACTATGTAGTTACCTCAATCGAATACTCAGTATTTTTTTCTTTTTTTTGCATTAGCTATCTTAAAACAAGAAGTTCGCAGTCTAATAATTAGATAGAATAAAAAAATTAGTCAGAACATGACCAAAATTACATTTTACCCCTTGTATCCTTAAGTGCAGCTCTGTGCAAGACATTTGAACCTGACGTTAAAATATCAGTTAGTCTCAATTTGACTAGCAAATTTTGACATTACAAACGAGAGGTTAAGCAATCATGTATCTCGCAACGACATCATGCTACGTTACTAACAACTTTCTGACTGAGAACGAAAAGATCAAATAGTTACATTTACATTTCCTAGGTACAAAATCACACTTGTTAATATTACGTTCGGCCATCCGCAACTAATTGAATGACCCCATTCAATATTTTTGAAACAAGAACAGTCTATGGTAGATCGCCGCTCCACTCACTTGCTTCGAAATTCGAGATGAACTCTATTTATATAATAAAATAAGAGTGTTGACCAGTAGCTGTAGTTATCAAAAGCAATTGAGTGGTTAATAGCGAGGTATATGTTGAGGTTGCAACGGCTTCTTATGTCTTCGATTATCACGAGGTATAACTAGCTTTTAGCAGGTAATCTGCTAAAAGTACCTAAAACTCGTCCAACACAAACAGCTGGCAGTCTCTACTTAATGTGTATTAAAATATGCAACAAACTTCCGAGAGATATAAAAGACCTTACCTTGAGCCTGAAATTTTATGCATTGCTATGCGAATTTAACTTTTATTCAATAAGATAGTTTCTGAATACGAGATAATATATACTTCTAGAATAACAACTTCTCTATTTTGTTGATATAGAGAAACATCAACATTTAGACACCAATATTCGCATGCTGAGTAAGTAGAGTATGGAGAACAACGCTTATAATAAACACTGTGATACGTATGTAACATGTAACCCACCCATATTCCGCAAACTAATAAATATTTCATTTCATTTCAATATTTTTTCATTTCATTTCAATATTTCTTTTCATTTCATTTCAATGTTTCTTTTCATTTCATTTATTTAATTTCATTTCAGCTTCTGACGTCTTACAAAATCATGACAGCAAATATATATTCAGTTATTTATGACACATAATCTTATTAATATACTGTTTACCCCAAATAAGTTCAAAATAGTAGTAATAGTAATTTACAGTAGGTAAGAATAAGTTTGGGTACCGCTTCCACGCTTCTGCCCCCTCCAGTGATGGTTGACATTCCAAGTGTCGCTTGCACAAACCAGGGGCTTCGATATCCTCCAGAAAAATAGTCCGGCTACCGTTTGCACAGATTGGGTGCTCCGGCCTCGTCCAGAAAATAAAGTCCTGGGTGTCGCTTGCACGCACCAGGTGCTTCGATAACCTCCAGAGAAATAGTCCGGCTACCGTTTGCACAGATCGGGTGCTCCGGCCTCGTCCAGAAAATAAAGTCCTGGGTGTCGCTTGCACGCACCAGGTGCTTCGATAACCTCCAGATAAATAGTCCGGCTACCGTTTGCACAGATCGGCATCGTCCAGAATGAATCAGTCCAGAAGGCATCGTCCAAATTGTATCGGCCTCTGGAACACTAGAAACAGACACAGAACACCAGAACAGTTTCGGTATGCATATTGCACTAAGCCTGTAATTTACAGGTAAAGGAATCAAACCGAATCTGATCATTTAACCAATTGCTTTCATACTAGTCCACAGATTCCAGATCGCCATATCAAAAAACTAAACATTAATAGAAAAAAACAACTAGACAAAAACTAATAGATAATTCTTCTACTCAGTGGATGTATTTCTAAACAAAAATAATTAAATCGATGTAATAATACTACTAAATTTAATGTAATGTTGTAAATGTAATAATAATGAGTTATATAAACCTTGAAATGTAAATAATTTGACTTGTAACTGTTGTTATCAATAAATAATTGAATTGAATTGAATCAAAAAGTAGTATGGAAACGCATTCTCACAGCTGCATTAGCCTTAATTTTAGATGCTTTTCCAAAATCTTGCTAAACAGACTATTCCTAAATATAGGTGCTTCTGCCCTTAGTAATTCGGATTCAAATCGAACAACTTGCTCATTACCTAAGATATCATTTAATTTCCTTGATATTATTTCTATTACTCTATATTATCCACTGATATCCTTACAAGGTCATCGGTCCACCCCGAGAGTGAACCGACAGAAGAAAAGTGTGTGGCCATGTTTACACTAGAACTCAGACAACCTTCGCAAAGTATAACTACATAAGAATAACCTGCATACATATTGCATAGGTATTTAAAAGGGTCTTTACACATTCAAAAGGGTAATTAATGCTAAAATAAGCACATTCACATTTTCCATAAGTCATAACTCACAAGTTGCACGACCATAAACATACTGGAGTAGATATTGGTTAAACCATAATAAACACAACTTGCTTTGCCCAGTAAATTAAAAAACAAGTTAACTTAGCTTGCACTCTAACCACACATTATAACTATAGGTCTGCCATGAGCGGTCTTGTAACGTGCAAAAATAATCAAATGACTTTCCAAATGCATGACAACTCAGTATTCTTTTTAATTTTTATAAACATAGTAATATTTTATCACATTTACCCATTTTTATTAACTTTTAATGTGCTGAGCAGGTAGTCATTCCATAAAAATTCCATATTCAAATGTGCTTTAAGTAACACACTGTTAGTGTTAACTGTGAAATCAACACAATACAATAATTGTTTGTATATTAGGTGCTTACTTGTCAAACATCATTTTGATCATTATTAATCCATGTGAAACATAGGTTCTTAACATTAAAATGGATACAGGGATCAGAGACACCTCCATGCGGACCAGAGCCCATAATACCCCTACCACAATCTTACATATACAACCGTACCAATAACAGAAATACTGGAAAGATCTAGGAACATTTAGACAGACAAAAGAAATACTTCCGAGTAGCAATCACAAACTCGCACCATCTTACTGAGAATCCACAGGAACCAACTTCGCAAAATGGTAGGAATAATAGCGGGACATAATACTCTGAACAAACGCCTTTTCCATTTAGGTATAACAGACAGCTCTCTATGCAGAGCATGCGTGGAGGCAGAAAGAAACCACCAACATATTCTACTAGATTGCAAACAGGTAGACGCATACAAGATGGAAGTACCTAGGATCTCCAAGTACCGTACATGGGGTGCGTAACTATGCGTATCAATTTATTTGTACTAGTTTTAGTCGGTACAATGCTCATTCGATACAATTCCCAACCGATACAAAAACACTCAATACATTCACATATGTTACAATCATCATTCCATACAAAGATCATTTGATTGAATAACATTTAATATAATGCATACTTCCCACAAAAACAAATGAGATATAATATAACGTAAATTCTATCTGATGTACAGGTACAGTTAGCATAATAATAGGTAAGGGCGGAAAGGTTGCAATCCCTTTCACTAAATAACATAGATGATATCCTAACTCGTGTCTTTCCTGAAGTCAGAATCATTACCTAATCTACCTTAAGGCAGGTCAGACTTGGTTAGGTACGACGACGAACGAATCGCCAGAACCGAGATTTTTCGAATCATGAATATGGCTATAATAATAAGGAATCAATTATGCCTAAGTTAGTCACTTGTATATAAAATGAGCACTATTTAACATAATGATGATTATAATATAATAAATAAGCCTTATACCAAAACATTATTATAGTAAATAAAAATATAGATTTTGAAATTATATTAAATGTTCACTATATACAATGAGTTACTACATCCATTGAAATTACACTAAACGTCGCTATACTCAATGAAATCATATTATTTATATTTATACCGATCATTACACACCCACCGTATATGAAGCCACAAGCAGCAGCAAGGCTTGTAGACTTGTGGAAAATACCAAGCACAACTAATTAACTAAGTTCTTATTGGAGATCACAATGTAACTTGGCAAAACTCAATAGGCTCAACTCGCTTAAACCTTTAAATACATTTTAAATTATAACCACTCCAGACTATATGTTACATGCCCTGTTGCCAAATACTTTATGGTTCACTTCTAACTATTCAAGTCTTCACTTATTTGGAATAAATACTGAACAATTTCTAAGTATTTAACAAACCCACATATACACATACATTACCACACAAGTTGCATCGCTTGCACCCAATACTGCATTGCTTGATCACACTTTAGTAGTACATTAATGTGTGAACAAATGTCTTATAATTTACTCTTGACCTTTTCCCATATAAATTGAGTATTTTACATACAAACACATATAATATCAACAAGCTACATTACTTATAACATCAACAGTGCATGTTGATTGCATTCACACATAGTTACAACAGGTATAATTAATTGTAAACTTTAAACTCACCTATTAGGTCATAACATAATACTTACAATATTTACCTGACATAATATTCGTTCTTACCAGTTGATATTTGTTATTTATCATAACCTTTGCTGAACACTAGTTGAAGAAAGCTGTTAATCATTCCATTACCACTATATCCCCAATAGCAAACCACATTCTTGTCACCTTTGTTTGGACACCTTCGGTTCTCATCATCTTATTTCCTATTTGTTCACACTGGATGTCTGTATTCAAACACCAATTTAAGAAATTAGGTAGGCATCTAAAATCATATTATATGATTAAAATTACTATTATAGTAGTTACATAGTTCAACGGGGGGTATTCTGATTGTTGATGGCACCATATGCCTCCTTACTGCTGTTAATTTGCAACTTGTCATATTAATCATCAGACATCCTATTTCTCTGTAAAACACAATACACCACAGAAACACAATAGTAGCAATATATTATAGTACCGTTACCGTTAGTCAAAAAGGTATTTTATATAACTCTTGTTTAGGCTTTGAACCACTTTATCAATTATGAGATATGTTTCCAAATTCCTCTGTACTGTTCAGATATCCATGTGCATTACTCATAGTGTAATCAATCAATGTTGTCATTTATATTATATCTTGATATGTTCAGGTTTACTATAGGTATATAATCCCAGTTGTACTAAATAACTAACAATAATGGTTTTTATATAATATATTAGTTACTTGAGTATGCAATTTTAAAATAAACTAATACTCATACCTCATTTACTCCACCAGTTGCTTAATTACAAATGCAACTATTTACCTCTGTTAACTACAGAATTTCACCGACAACCATCTTGTCCAGGTTTCAAATAAAATATAAAATTCAGTTCACCTGTGAAACTTAGAAGCAAAACCACACACCACACCAATATTATGTTACAAAATGCATACAAATAATGAAAACTTGCTGTAAAGCCCACATGAAACAGGTAAGTAGTAGACCCAATCATAATAATAATCAATATATGTCATATCATAGAACACTTTAAGATGCAATCAGTAGTATCAGTACACCGCCAGATTGTATGGCTTTTATTTTAATGTCACACATAAAAACAGTGATATTTTAGTAAGCCACATGAATGCAACACACATATAGTTTATTAATAATAGAATCGAGTTCCTTTCATCAAGAATAGTAGCGATACACCCATAGTATCCAAAGTACTGCAAAATACCTTACCAATTTGTTATGGTGTAGTACAATACACTCCGGCCAATTTCTTACGGATTTTGAAGGACTTACCGCGTCACCGCCATATCGTTTACTTGCACCAAGTCTTAATGAAAACTATCAAATATATACTTAATGTTAACACGATAATACTCGTTATTTAATAAACTATCCAATAAGTAGTGCCTTTATAAAAAAAATACAAAGTAAAACGAACGCAAAGCGTCATTCCTTCGTTTTACAAGACAATCAGGATTTCATATGAGAATCAATTTAATAGACCGAAATATTTTGTAGGCATGGAATTAGAAGATCCCGATTCTGAACTATAAAGAATCAAAGCACTAGTTATTGGATAACAATATATTTTTATACTGAACTTGAACAATTAACAATCTTATATAAGAATCAGTGAAAAGCTCCTCCGCTCGGCGGCAATCTGGCTGTCAGTTTTTCTGTGTTGCCAGCCATCACGTACGTTCCGTTACGTGTTCTTAACACTCGTATAAAACAAACCGAACCCAATCAATAGATTGGCAATTTCAAGAACTATGAAAATTGTGTGACCTCAGAGGAAAAAAAATTGGGCAAGTGCGAGTCCGACTCGCGCATGAAGGGTTCCGTACCATAATCTATAACGAGTTTGTTGTATGGGAGCCTCCCTTAAATATTTATTTTATTTTATTTTTTGTATTTTTTTGTTATAGCGGCAATAGAAATACATCATCTGTCAAAATTTCAACTGTCCAGCTATCACCGTTCTTGAGATACAGCCTGGTGTCAGATGGACGGACGGACAGCGAAGTTTCAGTAATAGGGTCCCGTTTCCACCCTTTGGGTACGGAACCCTAAAAATCGGCAGAGTGTAGATTTGATGAAATTAAACATTCGCCTGAGATTCGTCTGAGGCAGATGCTACTTTAAAAATGTTAAACAACTCCTACACACGTAGCTGGTCCTCATGAGATCCTCGTTCAATGAGTGACATAGAAAACGCTACTAAACTAAAACTGAACATTACATTACTACAAAATTTGGAATTGTTCGCTTTAATATTGGCTACGATCTTGTCACTTGGTCCAATTAAAGCTGAATATCTTGGAAGCTTAGCTAAGGACCATCTCGACAGACATGTCCTTCGATCAAAACAAACCGCACTCAAATTGGTTCATCCGTTTGAGAGCTACGATGCCACAAACAGACACACATATACACATGTTAAACTTATAACACCCCTCTTTTTCATCGGGGATTAAAAATGATTAGCCATTGAAATCAAAGTTACGTAGCTTGTGAAAAAATGTGTAAAACACTTAAACGGGTTTACTCACGTCGTAAAAGTCGAATAACGCTCGACATGTTTCGAATCGGTACGCGATTCATCATCAGGAGAGACGATCAGTCGCGGCGGCGGCCAACCGAACACTGCGGGCACGCGCCCTGTCCGCGCGGCTGCTCGACGCGGGTGTCACCGGCGGAGGCGCAAAACTACCCTCATCATCACGCACAATGCCAATTGTCGGGTCGCACACAACACTCACTACGTCGTCACTACTCAAAACCGTCCTCCACCGTCCCGTTTAAGGCCGTTCCCTGAGCCAGATTTGCAAAAATACCCCAAAAATTATCCTATTTTTCTACGAAACGTTGATATTAGTAAACGAGGGAAAAATATATATCATTCTTGATTATATTATCTTTAATAACACAGCATTCGATACACGATTCATAACACTTCGCTCGATACAATTAATTCCCAAAGTAACCTCCAATTCAAATTTTTACTCCAACTTTACTTGTTTTTTTTCTACGTGACACTATGAAACAAAAAAAGGAGAAAAATCAATCATAACTAAAATAGTAATTTTACAGCTTCCGAATTTCAATAATTGAAGCCAATATTTTTAAAATAAATAATCATCGACAAATTCTTACGAAAAAAGATATCGCCTTACGACCCGCAAGCTCTGTCTCCGTCACTCTTTTGAAATGTGACTGTGATGTGACAGGGACGGGTGGCCTGAGGAGGGGCTCGGGGTTCTGGCTCAGGGAACGGCCTTAAGTGTTTTAATATGTCTGAGACTCACGGTAGTTTTCTATGTAAAAAAATGTGTAGTCCGTATTTCTACATAGTAAATAGCCATAAGAATAGAGTGAGATAATTTAAATGCATCTTATTTCTGTTTCATTGCGACATTTACTACATTGTAGTTGCCAGAAGCGAGCCAGTTATTTTCTAGCAAATCTGGTGCACTGAGATGCTCTAGAAAATTTATAGCTGGTAAGTAAAACATCTTGAATGTGGGTAGGTAAAATATAGATGGATTGGCGGTAGAGTGTCGATCGCGAACGGTTGTCATAAAAAAATAAAAATTGTTTAATTCTACTAAAAGTTAATTAATATTGATGTAAATCAGAGTAAATCATAAGTGAACAGTTGCTGCTCCATATACTAAATTAGTGGTGGTGGATCGGTAAGTGGTGGTTGTTTTGTCCTTGTGTATAGTCTTAGTATAGTAGATTTTGTGTTAGAGGGTAGTCTGTGCCAGCATCCTCATGTATGAGGGTGCTGGCTTGGATGACCCAGGAGATGGTGGTTTTCGTCCTTTTTTAAGGGACATCAGTCTTTCACAACATGAACAATTTGAGAACTCCCAGACAAATTCCGCCACTCCAATAATGGGTAAAAGGTCAAGAAGAAAAATTCGCGCGACCAATAAAAACAACGATTCTCGTTCTCGGTCCCGTTCAAACTCGCCCTCTCAGAGACAGTCAGAGGACCTCGATGTCGAAGATACTCAGCTCCCTCCAGGCCAAGATTCGACTAATCAGTCGACGCCTATCTTACCTACGCCTCCGGCTCATTTAATTACAGATTCGCCTACGGAAACTGTCTCACAATCTCAGACTCCCATCTCCCCCTTCACGCCTGCCGGGCGTGAAAGATATAATAATTCTGACCAAGGACCTTTTGTCATCCATGTAAAAAAAACAGAATCGTCACCGGACTCTGGAACTATTCTTTACCCTGTTTCCTTCGGCTTTTTTATCCAAAAAAGAAAAAGTTTCCGAATATAATAGAGGGTAGCATTAAAAGAATAGGACGAAATAGGGTATCGATCAGTTTTCACTCGGGTGCCGACGCAAACCAGTTCCTAGAATCGGCCACATTAAAAAACCACAAGTATGAGGCATTAATTCCTTCTTTCAATGTGACCCGTATGGGCCTCGTTAGGGGAGTCCCTGCAGAGTGGTCACCTGAGGAAATCCTTGAAAATTTGGAAGTTCCCCCTAATTGCGGAGGGGCTCGCCCCGTCAAAATCAGAAGGTTGAATTTCAAAAAAAATAAACCCGATGGCAGTTACAATTGGATGCCATCTGAAACTGTTGTCATAACTTTTGACGGGCAAACCCTACCGAAAAGAGTCTTTATATGTTTTAACTCTCTGGTCGTGGAGCAGTACATCCTTCCAACTGTGCAGTGCTTTAAGTGCTGCCGATTTGGACATACTAAGGAAAAGTGTAGGTCGCTGCCCAGATGCTTTAAATGTGGAGGTTCACATCCTGGAGACGTCTGTTCTATCGAAGAAGCGTATTGCTGCAATTGCCCTCAGGGGTTAGGCTCTGGCCACTTTGCCAATAGTAAAGCATGCCCGGAATTTCACCGTCAGGTAGCTATTAAAAAAACTATGGTAGACGAAAACTTATCATACGCTGAGGCATCTAATTTACATGCAAAAATTAGCAAAAAATCCTATGCAAATGTTACAGCAGTTTCACCCCAGTCTCCTCCCCAGGCATCAACGAGTATCTCCTACAAAAAAACCCTATTCCGAAATCCTCGCTCTCCTCCTTCACTTGCCAAAGGGTACGATAGACAAGCTCACGAAGCCATTACGAGGGACCCCAACGTCTCTTGTTCTCCAGTCTTCTCACCTAATCCTCCTCAAAAAACAAATGAGGATCTGATAAGAGAGCTTATCAAACTCATCTCCTCTTTCATAAAAGTTTTCTCCCCTTCCAGCCCCCTCGCTGACCCATCTTTGCTGTCCCACGTTGCCCCGTTTATTTCATCTTTAATCCTATCTTCTAATAATGGACCTCACAATTCTACAATGGAATTGCCGTAGTATAACAAATAAAAAACATGATCTTATTTTTCTTATTAATAAATTCAATCTCAACATTTTGGCCATATCAGAAATATGGTTAAAAAGTAACTCTAACTTTATACTATCAGGTTTTGTTTCTTTAATGGACCCACGGGCAGATGGGCGTGCAGGATGTGCCCTGTTTATTAGAGATCATTTAACATATTCCTCTGTCCCCGTCCCACAGCATTCTTCTACTTTTCATACAATTTGTGCTCGTGTGGAAGGTATTACCTTCTTATCCTTGTATATTCCTTCACCGTCTATTGATATTCTTGGAGAATTAAAAAAAATAATTGAATCCCTTCCTACACCTCTGATAGTTTTAGGGGACTTTAATGTTCATCATCGTGTTTGGGGATGTGACAATAACGACTCACTAGGCGAACAACTGATTGAGATTCTAGATTCGGTTAATCTTTGCCTATTGAACACAGGATCTCCTACACTACGCACTTTGCCTAATCAATCCACCAGTGCAGTTGACCTGTCTTTGTCTTCTCCGTCTCTTGCATCTCTGCTCACCTGGGATGTTCTGGATAGCACCCATGGGAATGATCACTATCCCTTAGTTCTTAGACTCCCACTAAGCTCTTCAAAACCCCCTCCCATTATAAAGCCTCTTTTAATTTACAATATTAATGATGCAGATTGGGACAGTTACAAACGTAGCTTGGACTCTGAAATAAAAGACTTGCCAGCCATTTCCCCCAAATCTATTCAAGCAATCTCGGACTTGGTGATATCAGCTATCAAGTCTTCAGCGGATAAATCCTTTCCTCTTAAAAACTCGGCTACTGGCAAAATAGCCTCACCTCCATGGTGGGATAAGGAATGCACCAAAGCAGTTAATGACAGGAGGAAAGCTGAACGCAAGTATGCAGGGAACATGACTAATGAAAATTTTGAAGCCCTGACTAAAGTTATGTCCGAAACAAAATCCGTGCTTAATAAGAAGAAATTTGATGGATGGAAATCTTTTTGTGCCTCTTTAAGTCCTTCTACTCCAGATACCGTTGTGTGGAATAACATCCGAAGGTTTAGAAGATCATTAGATTGCCGTAGCTACCCTTACCCTCCCTCTTTAGAATGGGCTGAATCTTTCCTAGCCAAAATAGCACCCCCTCACGTTCCATCTATTCTGGATACCATAGGGCTCCTCAACAACAAATCCTCCGACCCCCTGGATCAACCCTTCTCTTTGTTGGAGCTGAAGAATGTTCTTTCTTCCGTTAAAGACTCTTCTCCGGGCCCTGATGGAATTACTTACTCTTTTATCTCTAAAGCTGGAGATGTTTTCCTGAATTATTTCTTAGAACTAATTAATTGCATTTTACTCTCAGGCCATCCGCCAACTACCTGGAAATCGCAACTAGTTCTCCCAATTTTAAAACCTTCCAAAGATCCTAATGATCCTCAATCATATCGTCCAATTGCCCTATCATCGGTACTCACAAAAATTCTGGAACATCTGATTAAAAACAGACTCGAATGGTTCCTGGAAAGCCGAAGCCTACTTAGCAATTCCCAATTCGGATTCAGAAAGGGGAAAAGCACCATAGATAGTCTGAGTATTTTTACATCTGACATAAGGTTGGCCTTTTCGAAGGGTAAATACGTGGTAGCTGCGTTCCTAGATCTGCAAGCCGCCTACGACAACGTCCAGCTCCCAATTCTCAGAGAAAAACTTCGCAAGCTGAGAATCCCGGTGAAGCTGGCCTGCCTTGTGGGAAATCTCCTTTCAGAGCGATGGATTACTTTTCGGGGGAGGGATCCCCTAATTAACCCCTCAAGAATGGTGTGGAAAGGCCTTCCTCAGGGGTCGGTCCTAAGCCCTTTACTGTACAACATCTACACTCATGATTTGGAGGCCTCAGTCCAAGGGTGCCACATTTTACAATATGCCGATGACATACTAATTTATTCATTAAACAGTAATATTGAATATGCCTCTGAAACTATCTCAAACTCCCTAATTTCTTTAAACTCCTGGCTAAATAATAATGGTCTATCGCTTTCTCCCTCAAAAAGTTGTGTAGTGGTTTTCTCTCGTAAGAGAAATATACCCATCATTAGAGTCACCATTGGTGATTCGGAAATACCGGTTCAAACGTCGTATAAATTTCTTGGACTTATCTTGGACCCTAAACTAGACGGTGCCCTTCATTTTGATTATTTATTAAAAAAATGCGAAAGGGGCCTAAACACCCTTAGATGTTTATCTGGCGTATGGTGGGGGGCTCACCCCACCTCCCTACGACTAGTGTACAATACCATCATTAGAAGTATACTGGATTATGGCTCGTTCCTTCTTGAACCAGGAAACAAATTAGGACTTAGAAAATTGGACCTCATTCAATTTAAAGCATTAAGAATCATTTCCGGCGCAATGAAGTCTAGTCCTACCAACGCTTTGCAGGTAGAATGCGGAGACCCCCCTCTTCATCTTCGTCGTCAGTTTTTAGCTGACAGCTATCTTTTTCGCTCTCTTCAAATTTCCCATCATCCTATAATACATCGTTTATTTGATCTAAAAGAAGTATCCTGTGGAAATAATAAGGGACCACCTTGCCTTGTTAAAAGTCTCCTTAAATTTCAACCTCTTAAAGACCCAGTTTTTCATTCTTCCAAAATTCCTCTTTTTCAGTTTAATTACGAAACTATCATTCTGCGCCCTCGTGTTATTCTGAACTTCGATATTACCCATGATGATCCTCATGCTGATGAGTACCTTCGCCAGATTCTTTCCCGAGAATGGCATGACTGGAATACCGTATATTGTGATGCGTCAAAGTTATCTCCAACCGGTTGTGTGGGTGTGGGAGTTTTTCACTCGCAATATGATATTGTCCAAAAAGTTAAATGCCCTCCTGAAACCTCAGTATACACTGGGGAATGCATGGGAGTTCTGGAAAGCGTAAAATACGTCTTACTGTTTAAACTGAAAAAGACTATAATTTTTTCTGATTCGCGTAGCTGCTTGCAAGCTTTGATATCAAACCCTTTCTCAGTCAAACTCCATAATCCTATAATTTACCAAATTAAGGAGCATTTGTTGATTTGCGAAAAGGAAGGATATGAGGTTGCATTGGTGTGGGTTCCAGGCCACGCTGGAGTTTTCGGCAACGAGAAAGTAGATCAAGTCGCCAAGGAGGCAGTTGTGTGTGGCGACAAGGTCCCTTTCCGTAATTACTGTCACGATTTAGTCCCTTTAGCTCGTAATTATTTAACTCAGGCGTGGTCCGCCTCTTGGAGGTCTTCTAGCAAAAAGAGAGGAAGGATTTATTCGTTAATCCAACCTTCAATACCGCGAAAGCCCTGGTTCACAAAGGTGTTCCTACAAAAGGAGTTCTGCACGACCATAATACGAATGAGACTAGGACATTGTTGCTCCCCTTGTCATTTAGCCAAAATTCACATCCGGGACTCCTCTCTGTGTGAGTGCGGGCTGGACGATGGGGACCTCAACCATATTTTTCTTTCTTGCCCTTTACTCAATCATTCTTATTTATATAGTCAGCTTATAAGTAGAAATGTCCCATTCCCGACTCGTGTCTTAGATTTAATACAAAATTTTGACAAAGACATTCTCTTAGCCTTGGGAAAATTTTGTGAGATTAATAAGTTAAAATTATAATATATTCAACTATACTATTCTCAACCATGATTGATGTATGTTTTAATTAATACTAATCCCGTAGTTGTGTTTACGTTAATCTAATCTTACTAATTATACTAAGATTTTCTTTTCAGGAGTAGCAACTTGTTTTTTTTTGGTAAGTTAGTCGCGTTCGAGTGCGTTTGTTTTTCCTCACTAAATCGAC
Organism: Apotomis betuletana; assembly: GCA_932273695.1. Taxonomy (NCBI): domain Eukaryota; kingdom Metazoa; phylum Arthropoda; class Insecta; order Lepidoptera; family Tortricidae; genus Apotomis; species Apotomis betuletana. Next base: position 26,039,469 of record OW026305.1, on the reverse strand, counting down.
ATGACACTGGCTTAATCTATCGACATAGCCAATATAAAAAAAAAAAAAAAAAAAAAATATATATATATATAGATACTCTAGACCACCAGTAACCCTAAAATATTCTCAAAGTACCCAAATATTATTAAAATACATATGAAACGACCGTTGTTTAAGTCACATATTGCTCGATATGTTTCGAATCGGTTCGCGATTCATCATCAGGATCTCCGATCAGTCGCGGCGCCTGTTAATCGAACACTGCGTACCAACGCTCTGTCAACTTAAACGACGTGAGTAAAATATAAGTATGATATATGTCCTATAAGTAGGTATGTTAATATGTCTTTAGACTCACGCAAGATTTGCTCTATCCGAATAACATCGAAACTGATTTATATTCCCTTCGAGACCTCTTGAACGTAAAATCACGTTCAGAACGTCGAGGTAATTGAATAAACAATTTGGAACACCATTAAGTCCGTTTTTTTTATTATAATTTGATTGATATTGACAGGATAAGAACTTGGCCATGTAAATTTTTAGCCATGTTTCAACGGCCAAAAATTCATATTATGTCCGAATCCCAAATTCTGTATGGTCGTTAAAAAATCGCAAGCTCACAGAGCCACTATGAGGACCAAGGTAACCGACAAAGCTCTCAGGATTGCACGGTTGACGTGGCAATGAGCAGGCCATGCAGGCCCGGAGAATGGATGGCCGTTGGAGCAGCAAAAATCCTAAAGAGGCGACGACGTATAGGAAAGCGCAGCGTGAGACGGCCCCTAACTAGATGGACGGATAACCTCGTGAGGGTAGCGGGGAGTCAATGGATGCGGTCTGCACGGGATCGCATTTTGTGGCGAGCTATGGGAGAGGCCTATGTTCAGCAGTGGACGTTCTATGGCTGATAGGTAGATAGACATGATATTATTTATATTATCTACCTACATCTACCTACATGCATAATAAAAAAACCTACACAAATAATATCGCATTCTAAACAACATCTAAATTATATAGACACTAGCTGTGCCCCGCGGTGTTACCCGCTCATCCCACGGGAACACAAAATTTATTCGGGATGAAAAGTATCCTATGTCCTTCCCCGGGACTGAAACTATCTATATACCAAATTTCATCTAAATCGGTTCAGCGGTTTAAGCGTGAAGAGGTAACAGACAGACAGACAGACAGACACACTTTCGCATTTATAATATTATTACTTAAGTTTAAGTATTAAGTATATTAAGTATTAAGTAGGTATTATTAAGTATATTAAGTATTAAGTATATTAAGTATGGATAGTTCAAAAACACATAATTTAAAAGAGAGATGGTTCATTGTACACGATAAACACATTTGTGTACACAATGGAGACAATATTTGTTATTGTCGGTGAGACATAAAAATCAAATATTTTGTGTGATTGTTTTTAAGATACTTTACGTTTTAAACAAAGAATTATACATTATAGGGATCATGCAATGAGAAAACATCAGCCAGAAGCTGAATTCGATATTTCGAAATGATTATTTCTGTCCGAAATATCAATAATTCACTACTAAGTAGGAATACAATATCTATAACTAGGTACTCGGGTAGTCGCTAGAGTAGGTAGGTAGGTATCCTGAGATTTAATGAAATAACAGTTTCTTCCATTTCTAGCACATGATTATTATATATACCTATATTAATTTATCAGCATTTATCGATAAGAAAATGAACTGAAGTCTAGCATATTTTTATCAGTATTTTCATCGACCGCACGCGGGTCAATCATATTGCTGTCTCATTTTCGATGTGTTCATATAAAAAAATAACATCAAACTGTGACTTACATTGGAAACCGTGGTTTTGGATTGTCGAGAAAGGAATTTCCTGCCCAAGGACGAGGTGAAGATCAAAAGAAGGCAGCCGGGCAGTCTTCAGAACACCATACCCATGGTAAAACATAGTAAGGACTTTTGGGACTATTTGTATCACGTTACCAATCTGCATGCCAACGACCGCATATTTTTTCTGTTCGTTTGGTGTCAGTGTGAAAGAAAAGAAAGTGAAAAGTGGAAAAATGAATCCCGCTTGTAGCAAACATTTCATCAAGTGGCCGCCGCTTTAGCATAAACATTGTCGGACATGTCATCACTTCTTCCTATGTGTTGTATTCATTACTACGATTAGAGTCGTGACTTCCATTCTTCATTCTTCGGACGACCGCTCTCCACTTGTTTCGGTCTAATGCGGAACTCATAACATCGCGGGAAATTCAGTACTAATTGTATCGCGTATCAAAGGCCCCGGGCGTTTCTCTTGGTGTTCCTTAAATCTCTCCTGTCACTAGAAGTTTTATTGTTAATGTAAGTACATATTACATTAATTTTCACTTAGCCACTCAATTGTTTTGAATTTTGAGTTGGACTCTATTTATATAATAAAATAAGAGCGGTGACAGGTAGCCGTCGTTACCAAAAGCAATCTAGTGGCTAGATAACTCGCACCAATTCATGGGTAACTCGTTGGTAATTATGGTTTCTTACGGAACGTCTCCACCTAGTGCGGGGACCAGGGTAACCATCGAATAGAATAGCACTGAATGTCATCTAACAGATTCAGAAGTTTTAGAACAATCCAGTTCTTTGTAATAACTTGTAGTAAACAGAATAGGGTATTTGACTACCTATAGTGGAAATAATTTGTATCATTGAAACCTCAACCAACCCTAAACAGACATTCAATACGCAGAACCAAATAAATTACCATTAACTATTGTTCATCAAAATGATCAAAGCTTCTTAAATTAGTAGAAAAAAACTATTGGTAATTTTACTATTTTTAATTACATAACAGAACATGTGTTTTAACTACTGATTTTTATGACGTCACCAGCCAGTATCCTCATAGAAACTTCATACTAAAAGATTGTTTTTGACATTTCATATAAAGATTAGTGACATAAAAATACGAATACAATCGTAAATAAATAGTTATTGATAAGGCAAACGGTAAGCTGTTAGTGAATAGCCTTTTATTGCCTCTAATAAAGTTTTGATATGAATCACTATGGGAGCTATTCCATGTCCGTAATTGGTTAATTAAAGTAGGTGTGTTTTTCTGTCCCAACCAAGTCCCAACGTAGTAAGTGTAATAGACAATCAACAGCGCGTGACGTCGCACTCCTCGAAATATTTTGACATTTGCTAAGAAACAAGATTTGCTTGAGCGGCTTGTGCCAGTAAATTTTTTTGTTTAGTGGGAGGCGGCGTCATATGGCGGTAATTATTAAAATGTTTTTTTTTTTATCTTATATTTTTTTTAGATATTATGATAGCTGTAAAAAAATTATACTCGCCTATTATAGAACCGGGTGTAGATAAACTAAAAATACCCAAAATTCCTATTTGTTTAATAGGTACCTATAATAAATAAAAATCAAATGCGCGCCGATTCGGTAATCAGATTAGATAATAGATAGCAGTGAAGTGTCTGTCTGTAAGAGCTGGTAGATAATCGGTGCAAATATGAGGCTACTGGTTTTTCCAGTGATTTTCCACGTATTATTTTGCGGGATGGTGGACTTCACTTTTCACTTTTTAACTCTGGACAAAAAAGAGGCGTGTTATAAGTAAATATATGAATAAATATTAAGGGGCAATCTCACACAAATCGACTTAGTCCCAAACTAAGCAAAGCTTGTACCATGGGTAGTGGGTACTAGACGACGATATACATAATATATAAATGCATATTAGGAGGAAATAAATGTTCGAGTTCATCGCACAAATATTGCCCCTGGCCGGCCGGAATTCGAACCCAGGACACCCGGCTCAGTAGGCAGGTACACTAAAATTTGCACCAACAACGTCGTCAAAAAGGATGTAACCATATCTCCTCTAAAAAAATAACTTATGCCTGTTAATCTAGGCAACTGAATGAACATACTATGTCTGATAAAATGTCGTGCTATATAGCATTGCTAAAATTGGGACATCGATTTGACCGAAGCCACAGCGACCACACGTACCTGGTATGTAGCTTTTAGCGCCTAAATGCGTTGATAACGTTATGAATGACGAAATGTTTCATGATACTGATCTGGTTGAGTTTGACATCCATGGTACTTGAAAAAGTATTTTGAAAGCTTAAAAATTGGTATGCATTTAAGACTGACACAGCTTAATCATTTACAAATTAATTTTGAACTGTTTGTACTTGTTGCAAAAATGAATCAGGTTTTACGATGGTATGCAATTTTTTTTCTTGAACTGTGTCTGAATATTTGTAGATATCCATTAATTATCCATTCAGGTTCATATGGACAATACTTTCCATGGAAGCCTCTCGATACTAAGCCTCTTCCTTGTTATCAATAATATTTGAAGTTGTTAAAATAGTTTATAAATTATAGCTATCCAACCTTCTTATCTATCAGTACTCATGTTAGTCTTTGACATATATAAAAAGAATCACATCAGGTGACACCGCCGTTCAGTTTGCTGTTGTATATTTTTATCTCTATAAATAATTAGTTTTCTCATCTAAAACTGCGTATGTTATTTGGTTATGGGCCCAGAAAGCCCAGCAGAGTCATCGGGAGTGCAGTGAATGTAAAAATATAAAAAAATATTTTCATAAAAATAGTTCGTCGAAAATTTGACATAAGAGACAAAAGAAATTTTTTCTTCGGAAAATGTCAACAAATAATTCTATGGCTTTTATTGAAAAACTAACGGGTCGTGATAACTATCCGACATGGAGATTTGCGGTAAAAACCTACCTGCAACACGAGGACTTATGGAAGTGTGTTGAGTATGAAAGTTCCGTGACCGTAGACTCCAACTTAGACACGAAAGCACGATCAAAAATTATACTGCTAGTTGATCCGATTAATTACGTGCACATTGAGGAAGCCACGACTGCAAAAGAGGTATGGACGAACTTAGAAAACGCATTCAATGACTCCGGGCTAACGCGCCGTGTGGGTCTACTACGAGACTTAATTACAACAACATTAAACGGATGTCAAAATGTCGAGGAATATGTCAGTAAAATGATGAGTACGGCACACAAACTCCGCAATATCGGGTTTAAGGTTGACGACGAGTGGCTCGGTACACTGCTGCTCTCAGGTCTTCCAGATAGTTATCAGCCCATGATTCTGGCGATGGAAAGTTCTGGTGTGAAAATCTCCGCTGACTCAGTTAAAGCCAAAATTCTACAGGATGTGCGACAAACCGGCTCGAATGCATTTGCCGTTAATCATAGATATGGTTCAAATCGTAAGGGCTACACCAAGTATAATGAGACTCAAACAAGCAAGGGGCCACGGTGCTATAGTTGCAATAAATTTGGTCATATTAGCACAGAGTGTAAGGCAAAGAACAAGAAGAAGAGCCAGTGCTCAAACTACGCAGCAGCTTTTGTGGCATCAACATCAAATGATTCCTTTTGGTACGTAGATTCTGGCGCATCAGTACATCTGACAAAGCAGCAAAACCTACTTTTTGACGTGACAGAACCGTCAATTAAATTCATCAAAGTCGCTGATGACAAGTCGCTGTCAGTCAAAAGCTGTGGCAAAATAAGTTTGAATGTTTGTGATGTCAAAGGCGAGCAAAAGAATATACTTCTCCAGAATGTCCTCTACGTGCCTGATCTTGCTACAAACTTGCTTTCTGTGAGCCAAATCATCAAGAACGGTGGCCAAGTAAGATTTAATCCTAAAGGCTGTTTGATTATGAATAAGGACAATGCGATTGTTGCGACGGCAAGCTTAGTTGACAATATGTACCGGCTGAACACTGATGATGATCACGCATACATATCCGCAGTTGACGACAAGAACGCCTGTCTCTGGCATCAACGCATGGGTCATCTTAACTTCTCGGACTTGAACAAAATGCAGGATGCTACTGTAGGAGCACAAATGTCATCGAAAGACACCGTTGTGTGCTTAACTTGTTTGAAAGAGAAACGAACACAATCAACATTCAAAGAGGACGGTTCCCGAGCTTCGCAAAAGCTAGAAGTCGTTCATTGTAATCTTTGTGGTCCGATGGAGACAACGTCACTGGGAGGAGCGAAATACTTCATGACGTTTATTGACGACTTCACAAGGATGCTGTTCGTGTACTTTTTGAGAAACAAGTCCGAAGCCTTGGCAAAATTTAAAAAGTTCAAGGATGAAGCAGAAAATAAACTTGGATGTAAGGTAAAGTGTCTCAGGTCTGTCAATGGCACTGAATATATTAATAGGAACTTCTCAGACTTTCTCGTGACCTCAGGTATTGAGCACCAAATAACCTCACCGGACCAAGATGATGTTTCAGATACGATGAATCGCACGTTGGTTGAGACAGCGAAGTGCATGCTCCTAAATGCCAACCTAAGCAAGCTGTACTGGGCTGAAGCCGTACATACAGCCGCCTACATCGCCTGCAGATCACCAACCCGAGCGCTGTCATGCAAAACACCAATTGAATTGTGGTCAGGAATTAAACCAGATGTAAGTCATATGAGGACTTTTGGGTGCGAAGCAATGGTTCAATTGCCGAAAGAGAAAAATAAGAAGTGGGACATCGAAGAGAAAATACTATTTGTCGGCTACTGTGAGCATACCGAAGGGTACAGGTTCATCAAGCCCGGGTCCCAAATAGTTGTGATAAGTCGTGATGCTGTCTTTCTTGAATCTACCGTGAAGAGAAGTTTCGTTCCGGTTGAGTTAACAAATGAAAACTGCACTTCAATAGATCGGCAAGAAGGAAATAGCGATGATGACGACACCGAAAACTACGATTCCAGTCAGTCAACTGCAGAAATAACAGTTCAATCAATAGATGAAGCTGAACTGTCAGAAGGGTCTGAATACATACCACAAACGAAGCATGTTAAGCCCGAGGCTAGTACAATGACATTAAGGCCAAGGAAGCAGCGCAACGCTGAATCCTCTGCTGCTAAGCCAAGTGGCTTTTTATGTTACAGCGATGAGACAAGTTTAGCACCACTTACCTACCGAGTACTAGAGTGTATTAACTCAGTAGACGCTGAACATTTTAAAGTCTCGATAAATGAAGAATCGGGAGCAGGTTTTCATTTTCAGGAGACACCCTCATCCACTGACAATGTACCCCAAAACTCTAACTTAAAGCTGGAGGGTAATGAGAGAGCAAACCGAGTCGTCTCATTCAGAGGAGCTGCAGAGTCACGGAAGCACGCCACAACCGTAAGCGGGCCATACATAATGTACGCTGGGACCTTGGTGAGTCGATTCTTTACTAATTATTATCAGAATCACTGGAGCACCGTTCTTAAAGCTACTAAAGATTATGGTATCTGCTATCAACCAGGCATGGCAAGCGTATTGGTCGGTTACAGTGACGCTGATTACCCCAATAACCCCGACATCACACGCTCTGTCACTGGATACGTGCTTATGACGAACTGCGCAGCTTCGAAAGATATTTGGCCAAGGAAGCCAATGATGTCTGACTTCAGTCTATTTAAACAAAGATTCGTCTGTTTGAATATAAACAGTCAAAGTGCTATGTGTATGATTAAAAATGTGAACTACTCGTATCACGAACTGTGAAAACAAATTAAATTCAGAGACAAAATTGGTACTTATGGTCTTAAAAGTGGACATACATGAGTGAACTTATAAATATTTAGTTGTTGTTAATTTTATAGGTCACTTATATGTCATTTTGTATGTCACTTTATTAATTGTTTTGTTTTATGTTTGCATGTCTGTCTTTCAGTTCCTACTGATCTCATAAACGAAGGATAGCTCAAATTTGGCAGGAGTGTTAAAATAGTTTATAAATTATAGCTATCCAACCTTCTTATGTATCAGTACTCATGTTAGTCTTTGACATATATAAAAAGAATCGCATCAGGTGACACCGCCGTTCAGTTTGCTGTTGTATATTTTTATCTCTATAAATAATTAGTTTTCTCATCTAAAACTGCGTATGTTATTTGAAGTTACTCGGAAAAAGTTGAGTGACTATCACGAAAATGAAAATGAAAATGAAAATATTTTATTTCTCTAAAGCAGACACAATAATAATGGATCTCCTAGTAAGTATAATGATACCTGTGTCAGGAAATCCCGCTCTTCTACTACTACAAGTCAATTTACAAGAAAATAAAATAAATAATACATTTATATTTATACCTAATAAGTCTAATAACAAATTAGAAATAAAGTATTAGCCTATGAAATATAAGCTACTACTATACTAAAGTGTATTTAATAATGAAAGTAAAAAAGGTAGGTTTTGTTTTAACATTACTTCACGTTTGTATACGTTTGTGCGAACGCGAGTGACTATCACGAAGGCGGACCGACGAAAACTCCATCTTAATGAGCCGTTTCCCGTGGTTTATGGTGCACGAGTGATTTAACACTAGGTCGACAGTAAGGCGTCAAATCATACGTGCACTGAAATCCACGGGGAGTGTTAATGACTTGAACTGAATAAGAGGTGGTGAATCCACGCTACCAACAGGGCTGCAAATTTAGGGGTTTTACCCCTAAGGGGGGAAAGATAGAGAATGGGGATTTTTTAGGGGCTAAATAATTTTAGGCGTATATTTAGGGTTTTTTTTTTACCACATTTGTTTGGTAATTATTACTGGTAAACATGTTTACAATGTGAGAAACTAAATGATTAGTGGAAATGAAACGTTCTATGCCGCCAGTACCTCACTCTGTTGTTCGAACTCATAAGTGCGACTGAGATTTACGGTACTGTGATTTGTAGCGTGGTTGCAAAATCGGGAATTGCAGAAATTAAGACATATAATTGCTTTATTTTATATTTGGGGGATTTTCCAAAAAAAAAAATATTTTAGGGATTTCAACTTTAGCTACAAATACAAATACAAGTACTCTTTATTGAACACCTCATAAAATATACAGGAGAAATACAATGCAAGAAATTATAATTAGAGGTAAACAACAGGGGATTTATCGCTAAAGAGCGATCTCGTCCAGACAACCTTCGGGTAGTGGAGAACTGAAAAAATAAGATTTTGTTATTAGGCGGTGCAAATCGGAAAATAATAATAATAATATATACATAAAAAACAAAAAATACATAAATATAATAAACAATAAATAAATACATAGATTCAGCCAACAGGTAATAGGACCATTTGTATAAAATACGAATTATGAAAGGGATAGATAATGTTCTTTCAGTTGAATTTTGAAAGAAACAAGAGATTTAGCGCGCCTTAAGCTCACAGGCAAGGAGTTCCACAAACAGACAGCTCTAAAAGTACACGAATTATTATAAAATTTTGAGACGGAAGAAGGTACGGCAAGGAGCAAATTTTGGGCAGATCGAGCAGAAGTGAGATAATGAAACGCTCCTTGAGATAGCGGGGAGTTGCAGGATGAAAAAGTATACTATAAAGGCAAGAATATGAGAGTTACGACGAAAACGGATTGGGAGTCACTTGAGCTGAGAACGGAAACTAGATACATGGTCATATTTGCGTTACCCAAATATGAACCGAATGCCAACATTTTGAATGCGCTCAAGCTTATTAAGTTGCTCCTCTGTAAGATCGAGATAGGAGATGTCAGTGTAGTCCAGAATAGGGAATAAGCTCTAGGAGTAAAAAGAAATTGTAGTTGGCAACCCTGGCTATCAATGAGTAAGGATGTGTACTAAAGCTACAGACGGGAATATCCTTATCTCATTGACCGGATCATATAACACATGCTTCGGATACCGAGTAAATCAAACTCTTTGCTAGATAAGGCTCCTTATCCATGTTACTACATGTAATACTTAGAACAGGCCATTGCGATCTATTGGTATATATTTGAAACCTACAGTTTGAATTTTTCATTAATAATTTTTGTTTCACAAACTACTCGAATTTGACAAAATTCACGCAAAAAACTGTTTTTCGACTGCAAGCAAAGAAAGCATGAAATAGCTATGTTACTTTCTAGAACTCAGGGAAAAGTATAATTCACTTTAAAAATTTGGTTAAAATTATCAATATACCTATTGTCATAATATGAAAAAAATACAATTAATTTAAAAGGAATAAGGCCTCTTAAATCTGTAAGACAAGGTACACCAACCTCTTTGCAAAGTAAGTCTGTGAGAGTGTCACATCTCCTTATCTCGTCAAGCTCAAGCACTCCGGGATTCCGGCGTCCGCGCAGCCCGGGCGGTCGGCGGCGAGGGCGCAGGCGCTACGGAAGCTGGCGCTCAGTCAGTCTGCCGGCGAAGCCCGACCGCGACACACGACACCATGCCGCGAAACGGTCAGTACGCGCGCACGCGGAAATATCAGTAGCGACCCGGTTACAGACGGAGATACAGGATTTTTTTGAGATAAAAACAATTGCTCTCAGTCCGGACCTTCAGAAAAATTTCCCTATTGCCCTTTCTCTGTAGCCACGACTCGTCCTGGCACCATCCCTGAAACAAATTGTTTACAGTGCTTCGTAATATAGCATTCGCGTGTAATGTAACTATAAGCTTCTTTTCGAAGACGGTATATAAGTAGCGCTCGAAATTTTTTACAGTGTCTTGTGTATTTTTTATAATCCATAGTCATCAGTTAATTGAATGAACGAAATACATGTGTGAGGTAACTAAACGGTTGCCTCTTGTTAATACGCATACTTTTTCTGTCATAATTCTATATCGCATAATCACTGTAAGTAAGCATAATTGTCCATAATCATAATCTATTTACACCAAATACTCTCTTCATCGAATAATCTTTACGCATAACTTTTGAATGCCAAAATCCCAATATTCTGGCAGCAGTTCTCTTCTGTTTGGGATCGCAGTTCTAACCTAACCTAACTTCTTTTTCTGGCAGCAGTTATTGTCAAAGGTCGAATTGGCAAGTAACTAAAATTCGGCAATACAATGCGTATTAATCGACAAAATGATAATTCAGCAAGATGCACATTCGGCGGAATCAAATTATGTGAAACAAAATCGGCGAAATAATTTTCCGCCATTAAAAATTGGGTGATAGACGGCATAATTATAATTACTAAACATGACATTTATTATAGCAGGTAACATGTAATGATACTAAACTTAACAAAAACAAAGGAATGGTGGTCTGTTATTCTTACATTACAGGAAAATGCTCCTGTTTATAGCCTGGCAAGTTACGGGTTTGCCCAGCCCCAGCGATAGTGGCGCTACAAACAGCTTTCATATGGCAATAATGTGCATACCTCATATAATTATATGCATTAAAAATTCAGCGACCAACCGAATTCAAAATTTTATTTACGGGAATGCTGCTCAATCTGTCGTGCTTCTTCTGAAATAAATACTGAATCGTATTGAAAAATAACGTGCATCACTGTGAATTGTTTTGGCTTTATTTTGCGCAAAATACTTGACGCATTTTTTGGCCAGTTTCCTCTTTGTTTACATTAGTGACATTCGATAACTTTCAATTGTCAGTAACCAAAAAAAAAACAACTTGTTGTACTATCAAACGGATAACGCCTAAGAATATATGGTAACAGGAACGTCGGCACTGATATTATTATACATACAGTCAAAGATCACCCGAATATTTTAATAATAATCGAGTATTTGCGTAGCCGGCACGATTCCGCCGGTCGCTATCGCTAACCAATGCCACTAAAATGTTGCTTTACCATTGTTCTATAGGTACAAACGTTTCATCAAATTTTAATTTCATAGAAATTTCATTTCGTCGAAAGGATTTTTTTCTAAAACCATTAAATATTTTGGAATGTTATGACACAAACCTAACCCAACCTAACCTACCTATAGGTTGACATTTTCAAGATTTCAGAAAAATGTATAACTTCCGAGGAACAAGTCTATGAAATGTTTTTCGGTGAAGTGTGTTTTGGTGAGGAATGTTTCATAACAGTTCGATTTTTAATTAACTGAAGTGAACGATTTTAAGCATAAACTCTACTACCCAAAGGTTGTCTGAAAGAGATCGCTCTTTAGCGATAAGACCGCCTGTTGTCTACCGTTTTTAATTAGGGTTCCGTACCCAAAGGGTAAAAACGGGACCCTATTACTGAGACTTCGCTGTCCGTCCGTCCGTCCGTCTGTCACCAGGCTGTATCTCAAGAACGGTGATAGCTAGACAGTTGAAATTTTCACAGATGATGTATTTCTATTGCCGCTGTAACAACAAATACTAAAAATAAAATAAAATAAATATTTAAGGGGGGCTCCCATACAACAAACTTGTTATAGATTATGGTACGGAACCCTTCATGCGCGAGTCGGACTCGCACTTGCCCAATTTTTTGTTTATATGTGATTCCTTGTGTAAATGTTTTTTTGGTGTGCAATAAAGCGTACTTGTATTGTATTTTATTGTGAACTGACGGCTGTTAATGTGACATGATATGTATAACTGGTGAATGGTGATATGTATTATAGTAACATTTATTTACAAAAAAACACTGCATTGTTGGTACTACCCTCAAAGTCAATTTACGTCGGCTAATATTTTTTTCGGGATTTCGGATTTAATATTTTATTTATTTATTTTAAGCGATGCCAATGTGCCAAAACTACGTAGAAGTTTAGTCAGTAGCATTATCTACTAATGGCCACAATATAATGGACTTCAGAAGAATCAGAAGTGGGATCCGTATCGCATCCAATTCATATTTTGCGCGATAAATTTTGATTCAAGTAAGTACATACCACTCAGGAAAAACAATGTATGAGCCGTAGATGACTGATGGGCATTGTCTGTAAATATCTATATATTAGAGTGGAACTGGAAACGATTCTTGGCCTAAAAAGTGTTTCAAGTACGATATTATTATTTGTTGTATTTTAACATGTGTTCAGTCTGAATGTTTCTTTGTAATTAGAAAATTCAACAAATTGAAAGTGTGTAGTGAAAAAAAATTGTAAGTAACTGAGTATCTGCTTCGGAAAGCAGATTATATGTACTGCATTTTAAAAACTAAGGTAATAGCTGGGGTGTTAGTGCACGACACCTTGCACTTTGTGACTATGCGCTGAAACTTGGCACAGTTGATCCTTAGGTAGTCTTGAGTCAATTCAGACCGGTAGACATCGATAGCCACCGCGCGTTTAGTGGGGGGGAGGGGGGGAAGTTCGACGCTGCCGCGCTTTAATTAATGCAACATTTCTCTAAAACTATACATAATATGGCATGTGATATATCATTTTCGGATAAATCAAAGATGAGGAATCTATTTTTGGACTAAAGTAATGCACTTTCAAACAAAAAAAAATTAAAAAGTAGAAAAAACTGTGAAGCGTAATTTGTGTTTTTTTATATAAGTCAATTATTTTAAATGTTTAAAAGTAATCTCAAAACAAAAAATATAGTCGTAAAGCTAGAGTTATGTAGTTTCTTAAAATATATAGTTTATTATATATATCTGTTGATCCATGGGAGATACTAAATAATATCAAGCGTAAGTCAGGGCGATCTCAATGCATGATCGTCCGTGAAGTAGGGATTAGGTACTGCGTTAAGCAACATTTCTCTAAAACTATACATAATGGGGCATGTGATTTATAATTTTCGGTTAAATGAAGAAGGAATCTATTTTTTTAACAAAAATAATGCACTTTTTTAACAAAAAGTATAATAAACTATATATTTTTAAGAAACTACATAAGTTTAGCTTTATGTTTATATTTTTTTGTTTTGAGATTTCTGTTATACTTTTAAAATGATTGGAAATTATGTAAAAAACACTAACGTATACACTTTTTAATATATATTTTTTGTAAAAAAATTGCATTATTTTTGTTAAAAAAATAGATTCCTCATCCTTCATTTAACCGAAAATTATTAATCACATGCCCCATTATTATAGTTTTAGAGAAATGTTGCTTAACACAGTACCTAAACGCTACTTCACGGACAATCATGCATTGAGATCGCCCTGATTTACAATTCATCATCATCTCAGCCATAGGACGTCCACTGCTGAACATATGCCTCCCCTTTGGACTTCCATGTATACCGGTTGGAAGCGACCTGCATCCAGCGCCTTCCGGCGACCTTTATAAGGTCATCTGTCCATCTTGTAGGTGGACGTCCTACGCTGCGCTTGCTGGTCCGAGGTCTCCACTCGAGCACTTTACGGCCCCATCGGCCATCTGCTCTGCATGCTATGTGGCCTGCCCATTGCCACTTCAACTTGCTAATCCGGTGAGCTATATCGGTCACTTTAGTTCGTCTACGGATTTCCTCATTTCTGATTCGATCACGTAGAGACACCCCGAGCATAGCACTCTCCGTTGCTCGTTGAGCGACTTTGAGCTTTGAGATGAGGCCGATAGTGAAAGACCACGTTTCGGTGCCGTAAGTCATCACTGGTAACACACATTGGTTGAAGACTTTCGTCTTGAGGCACTGAGGTATGTCGGATGAAAAGACATTGCGTAGTTTCCCGAACGCTGCCCAGCCGAGTTGGATTCGGCGGTTGACCTCTTTCTCGAAGTTGGACCTACCTAATTGGACCACTTGTCCTAGGTAGATGTATGAGTCAACAACTTCGAGTACCGAGTTTTCAACAGAGACTGGGATGGGCACAACCTTGGCATTTGACATGAGTTTCGTCTTGTCCATGTTCATTCGAGCATCATGCTGAGTTCCTCCATCGACTTTGCCATGACTACGATGTCGTCGGCAAACCGAAGGTGAGTGATGTATTCGCCATTGATGTTGATGCCAAGTCCTTGCCATTCCAGGAGCTTGAAGGCGTCTTCCATAACGGCCGTAAACAGTTTCGGGGACACAACGTCCCCCTGTCTTACGCCTCTTCTCAATGGAATGGCATGATTTACGCTTGATATTATTTATTATCTCCCATGGATCAACAGATATATATGATAAACTATATATTTTTAGAAACTACATAAGTCTAGCTTTACGACTATATTTTTTGTTTTGAGATTACTTTTAAACTTTTAAAATAATTGACAGTTATATAAAAAAACACAAATTACGTTTTTCAGTTTTTTCTACTTTTTTTTTGTCTGAAAGTGCATTATTTTAGTCCAAAAAATAGATTGCTCATCCTTGATTTATCCGAAAATGATATACCACATGCCATATTATGTATAGTTTTAGAGAAATGTTGCATTAATTAAAGCGCGGCAGCGTCGAACTTAACTAAACGCGCGGTGGCTATCGATGTCTACCGGTCTGAATTCACTCAAGACCACCTAAGGATCAACTGTGCCAAGTTTCAGCGCATAGTCACAAAGTGCAAGGTTCCCATACAACGGCGTGCATTATCAACCCAGCTATAATCTTCTGCTGAAGATTTATCTTCAGTATACAGACAGCCGATTATTCAAAAATCTTTGAACGCAGTTCAAATGGTTTTTAAAATCAAAATGCTGTATTCTTTCAGTAAAATTGTCTACCTACAATACTTAAGGTACTTCCCCGCTCCATGTGGCATAGCCGTGGGACACCCTGTAGAATGTAAAACTATCTTTGAAATGTAGTGTTACATAGTATCTATAATATGCGGAACCAGTGTTAAATATCTGGTGCTCTAATGTAAAAACTCTGATAAAACACCTGTACTTAATCTATTCAACGCACATACGAGTACAGTTACGTGTTATCGATCGTGCTCTAGAAATTATGGAGGATCCCGCAAAAATCCGACTATCGTACATAAATCTTCTGTTTGCATATTTACACACATGTACTAATATTTTCGGAAAATAATGTACGTTGTCATTACAAAACCCATTCGGTATACGGGCGCTGCGCAGACGCCACTGTTTGTAAATGTTAATGCGACATTAATTAGCATACTAATCCCAAACTGGTTGCCATTAACTTTTTGCTTTATGTGTGTTTTGTCAGGAAATATGTTAATCATCTAGTTCCCAATATATTTGTAGTTAATTAAGTTTTATGTTGGCGGCTGCGTCTTATCTCTGGGCCATGAATTTTGTCTTGACTTTTATAACATTTTAGTGACAACCGTTACCTACCGCTTATCTACAGTCAAACCACGCCAACTCTTCCAAGCAAATGAACTGTCAAACCATACGAAGTGACTCATTTTGTATGGTTTGACTTAGCGTGGTTTTGACTCGTGGCTATTTAATGCAAGCTGACTACAAAATGACTGAAAATGCCAAACATCTTTATTTAAAAATCAAACAATTTCAAAACGAGGGAGCTTAAATGCTTGTACGGATGCTTAACATATTATACTCAATGACATATTGTTAGGGCTTATATATTACTCGCATCATTACGGTAGCATTACGGAGATGCCAGCGGCGCGACAAGCGGCTGAGCGAGATCCGAGCGCGACGGCTTAACGAGTGAGCGAGACACACGTACCTACCCCGATGCCGCTGGCATTAGTGGAATTATAATACCAGTTTTTGCTGCTCCCATCATTAGCAGTGCCGCAGTGTATCTGTTAAGTGTTAAATGGGGGATAGCCCCTATAATATACCCAAAATCGTAAAGAGCACCAATGATCACACGAGCACCGTGGTAGAGTGGCACATAACGATAACATTTGGCGTTTATTCTTTGGCATTTAGTCTGTTAGTCAATTTATAGATACATTTCTTAAATAAAACGTACGTACTTGCATCATGGGTACATTCAACCTTAAAATATGCATCAACGCGCGTATACCGTTGTAATTAGGACATCTGTTCTTATTTTTGGAAGGTGTAATGCTGTCATATAATTTTAAATAAATGTACACGCAGCCGCACGTTTTTGCGCACTTGTTTTAGCAATAATTAAGATAAAGTCGACAGATATGCGCGGGAGTCCGGTTACGTCCTCGTCGATTGCTCTATGACGAAAACGGAATAGAATATTTTAAAATATAAAATGGTCGTTTAATATGTAAAAGAGGTTGGGTCCCACGCAACACAATCGACCGCCTCATGCATTATTAATATTTTTACGTAATATTGCGTAGGTATTTATAGATTATCGAATAATGTCGATTCGCCGCAAACGCCCCCGGATAGACTAAACCACGAATTATTCAGTTTGTATAACTTTATTTATTAACTAGCATTAACCCGCGGCTTCGCCCGCGTTCCTATACAATAAACATTATCCTACGGGAACGATGCTCTTTTTTTCAGGATAAAAAGTGGGCTTTTTGTTAAAGTTAGGGTTTAATCTGCTTATCCCTCATGCATATCCGTCTAGCCTAGCGTTTTATTGTTGAAAAGTTTGAATGCATTTATTACGGCTGCAGGAAGTTTCCCGATAACTACTCCTCCAGTCCCGCCGCGCCACCCGCACTGGCCTTGACGACAATCGAGATGGCACCAAATACAAATTTAAACATCTATTAGGATAACGGGACTCATTCCATACCTCAAAAGCAAAAATAAATCCCTTATAGGATCACTTGTAGCTGTCTGTGAGTCCGTCTGTTACAACCGATTTGCTGCAAAACTACTGCACCGATTGAATTGCAATTAGGCACAAATGCTTTCAAGAATTTTCATGTCCACAAATGTCCCAAAAAAACATGAAAATGACACCCATATTCATATCACCCACAATCATAAAGTCATCGCACCGCCACAGGGGAATGGTATTTCACGTCCGTTACGTTGAGTTTTAAAATAATTGCTGTACCCGTAATCAGCGATCTGATAAATAATAAAAATAATACCCATGTTGATTTTCAGACTTTGTCAACACATTTCCCCCTTTTAGGGGTTCAATTCTTGAAAGGCCTGAAAAGCGTGTTTACTCATATTCTTAGAAATACTCCTGTGAAGTTTCGAATAAAATAGTCTAATCTTGTTTCCCCATACAAACTTTGGATCTCTATTTCACCCCCTTTAGAAAAATCGTTTATTAGTGCGCCCCTATACCCTATAAGGAACCTACGTTCTAAATTTAGACTCTTTAGAATCAGCGGTTTGGGCTGTGCGTTTAAAAACGACACCCATATGTTTAGACATATTTAGACATTTCTACCCCATCGCACCCTAACATGAGAGATGGTATTACACGTCCGCCATGTTGAATTTTAAAATCGTTCTTTTTTTAGTAATCAGCGACCCGATAATCCATAGAAACCAACTCTTCCCTCTTCCCCTTCCGGGATCCGGGATACAGGGTACCAAGTTATCTAATCTTGTTTCCCCATACAAACTTTGAATCCCCATTTCACCCATAGGGGGTGAATTTAAAAAAACCTTTCTTAGTGCACCCCTACCTACGCCTTATAAGCAACCTACGTGCCAAATTTGGACTCTCTAGAACCAGCGGTTTAGTATTTAGACATTTCAACCCCATTTCACCCCAACGGGGGAGATGGTAATTCACGTCCGCCTCGTTGGATTTTAAAATCGTTGCGGTTTTGGTAATCAGCGACCCGATAAACCATAAAAACAATACCCATGTTGATTTTCAGGCTTTGTCACCACATTTATCCCTTTATAGGGTTGAATTTTCAAAAATTCTGAAACACGTGTTTACTCATTTATTGTTAGAAATACTCCTGTGAAGTTTCAAATAAAATAGTCTAACTAATCTTATTTCCCCATACAAACTTTGGACACCCATTTCTCCCCTTTAAGGGGTGAATTTTGAAAAATTCTTTCTTAGTGCACCCCTACACCTTATAAGGAACCTACGTGCCAAATTTGGACTCTCTAGAACCAGCGGTTTATTATTTAGACATTTCAACCCCATTTCACCCCAACAGGGGAGATGGTAATTCACGTCCGCCACGTTGGATTTTAAAATCGTTGCGGTTTTCGTAATCAGCGACCCGATAAACCATAAAAACAATACCCATATTGATTTTCAGACTTTGTCACCACATTTATCCCTTTTAGCGGTTGAATTTTCAAAAAACCTGAAACACGTGTTTACTCATTTATCGTTAGAAATACCCCTGTGAAGTTTCAAATAAAATAATAATAACCAATCTTATTTCCCCATACAAACTTTGGAACCCCATTTCACCCCTTTAAGGGGTGAGCTTTGAAAAATCCTTTCTTAGCGGATGCCTACGTCATAACATCTACCTGCATGCCAAATTTTAGCCCGATCCGTCCAGTGGTTTGGGCTGTGCGTTGATAGATCACTATGTCAGTCAGTCAGTCAGTCAGTCAGTCACCTTTGAGTTTTATATATATAGATTTCAGTAGCGTTACATTAAACGTAATGTAATGTGTTGCGCTTTAATTGTCAATATTAAATAACGGTCCTGAAATATAATGCAAACAATAACGAAAAAGACAAATGTGGAAGAATTCTTGAGAATCGAAAGCGATTGATCTCGTCGTATCGTGATTAACGGCCAAATTAATTCAGGATTACAGTCCAAAAACTTTTGTCGGTTTCTAAGTACCTATATAGAAACGTGTCCCCAGAAACAATAAACTGTATATAGATGAAACTCTGGTAACATTGTATTGTGTACAGATATAACCATCAGTAATTTTATCTCCTCGTTCGGGAGGTTATCGAATTATCAATCATATTTACAATTCATCCTTAATTTATCATCAGCAGGTCTGAATAACAATTAACAATAACATTCAATTTCATTTTAACCAAGATTTATTTAAAGTATAAAACTATAAACTTCCCTAATCCCAACCTTATTCCTTTTAAAACTCATTTTTTGACACTTTTATAGTTTGACAACGTTTTGAAGTGAATTTTCATACTTTTCCCCGAGTTCTAGTTAGGCAGTAACAGAGCTTATTTCTATTTCATGCTTTCATTGCGTGCAGTCGAAAATAAGTTGAAAAAACTAATTTTCCGTGTAAGTAAATTTTGTCAAATTCGAGTAGTTTTTGAAACAAAAATTATTAATGAAAATTTAAACTGTAAGTTTCAAATATATACCAATACATCCCAATAGCCCTATTCTAGGTAGTAACATCAATAATATGTGAGGTGAGGATGTTTGATCATAGAGAAATGTTTAAAACAATCAGCATTTTAAAAGGAATGTCCTGTCACTTTCCTTTCAATACCGTGCGATTAAGAGAGGTGATGCCGAGTCGCGCAAGCGAAGTCGCGGGAAGATATGCTGTGCTAGCATATGCTGCTGGAAAAATTATCAACAAGAATAATAAACAAAACTATTAAACGTCAGGGGTGTGTGTCACAAGTTGTTGTGTGACATTAATTGGAATGACTCCAAATTGGAATCATTTTCGATCTCAATTCCCCCGCGTTGATATCGTCGCACGATATTCGTGTTGTTTTTAAAGATTATTTTTGTAGCACATCCTAAATATAGTTCACAAGAGGTCATTACCATAAAGCGACGCGTGTCTGTGTCTACAAAAACGAGTTGTACAATAATGTAAATATTAACGTACAGACTGGGAAGTATCGACCTTCGTACGGAGCTAATGTTTGATAGGCATTTAGAAATAGTACGCAGTGCAAATATAAAATACTAAATATTTTGTTATAAATCTCTCGATGAGGGGCAATGAGGAAAAAAGTACAGGCGGAGTACATAATGTATCTAATATACTGTGTAGGATATTATTATAGCCTTTATTTAACAATCTTACCTATACTATGAATGAAGGGTGGCAGTATTTTATATTGTGGCGGAACATACCTGTAATTTTATTTAACCATAATGTATGTTCAGTAATTAATAAAATAAATTAATTTAATTTAATTTTAAAAGTAAATATATCACGCAAGAAATATATATGAAAATAAAATGAAAAAATTAGGTACCTACTACATACATGTATTAGCAACCATTCGTCCACGGACATAAAAACTCACCGGAAGATATCCGGATTACGTATAGTTTAATTAGCTTAAAAACTCTATAAAAGCTATAAAAATATAAAATAATAGTAGCGATTATCATGGAAAGTCGAATATTGTTCATTCTAGCGTTGATGTCATTATCGAATTTACCTGGATTTCAGTAATCGTAACTAACAAATTGAACTGGTGTTGCAGATGAAAGCCGTGGAGTGAGCGGGGCGCTGCGGACGCACTGGCGCGCCGTGCTGGGAGAGCTCATATCCACAGCGTTGCTGGTCCTGCTGGGCGTCGCCTCCTGCCTACCCTCGCTCAAGATGGTGGACGGCGAGGAGATTCTGGTCGGAAATCCGCTGGCTGTGCCCGCTCTCGCCTTCGGCTTCGTCGTAGTGTGCTTGATACAGGTTAGTCTGTGGTGTCCTGCGGTCTCAAGCCCTCGCTCAAGCTGGTGGACGGCGAGGAGAAGCTGGTCGGAAACCCGCTGGCCGTCCCCGCCCTCGCCTTCGGCTTCGTCGTACTGTGCTTGATACAGGTTAGTCTGTGGTGTCCTGCGGTCTCAAGCCCTCGCTCAAGCTGGTGGACGGCGAGGTGAAACTGGTCGGGAACCCACTGGCCGTGCCCGCTCTCGCCTTCGGCTTCGTCGTAGTGTGCTTGATACAGGTTAGTCTGTGGTGTCCTGCGGTCTCAAGCCCTCGCTCAAGCTGGTGGACGGCGAGGAGAAGCTGGTCGGAAACCCGCTGGCCGTCCCCGCCCTCGCCTTCGGCTTCGTCGTAGTGTGCTTGATACAGGTTAGTCTGTGGTGTCCTGCGGTCTCAAGCCCTCGCTCAAGCTGGTGGACGGCGAGGAGAAGCTGGTCGGAAACCCGCTGGCCGTCCCCGCCCTCGCCTTCGGCTTCGTCGTAGTGTGCTTGATACAGGTTAGTCTGTGGTGTCCTGCGGTCTCAAGCCCTCGCTCAAGCTGGTGGACGGCGAGGTGAAACTGGTCGGGAACCCACTGGCCGTGCCCGCTCTCGCCTTCGGCTTCGTCGTAGTGTGCTTGATACAGGTTAGTCTGTGGTGTCCTGCGGTCTCAAGCCCTCGCTCAAGCTGGTGGACGGCGAGGAGAAGCTGGTCGGAAACCCGCTGGCCGTCCCCGCCCTCGCCTTCGGCTTCGTCGTAGTGTGCTTGATACAGGTTAGTCTGTGGTGTCCTGCGGTCTCAAGCCCTCGCTCAAGCTGATATACGGCGAGGTGAAGATGGTCGGGAACCCGCTGGCCGTCCCCGCTCTCGCCTTCGGCTTCGTCGTAGTGTGCTTGATACGGGTTAATCTGTGGTGTCGGTGTCTATTCTTGTCGGTGCAGTTCTCTCCAGTCCAGTACTTTCTCCAGTTTTTTCACCTCTCGATACGACGCGACGTCTACCTTTTTCTTTATCTGGTCCAAATAACTAGTCATCGGCCTTCCTCTTCCTCTCCTTCCCTCAATTTGTCCCTCTATTATCTTTTGTATAAATAGCCTATCATTATCCCGCTTCTAGTTTCTATGGTATGTAGTATATGTCTCTTCTCCTCTACTCTTTCCGATACTTCCTCATTGGTTACATTTTCTCTCTTGGTAGCTTATTCTCTCCATTCTTCGCCAGCACCAAATCTCGAATGCCTCAAGTCTTTCTCTGTCTCGTTGTGTCATGGTCAATATAAAGGGTATCTGACGGCTATGACACATGGAGGGGAAGTACATAAAATATTTTAGACAGGATATTGTGCTCCATGGAGACAACCTTTTATTTTTAAAATTAAGTAATACTGCATTAACGGTTAAAAAAATATGGAAAATTCGTATAAACATTTTCACCGAGACATATTATAATAGTTGGAATGTAAAAAAAACGGTGTTCTTTTATTTTAACATATTATGTTCCTTAAGGAGAATTATCTTTGCCATTTACTCTTTCGATTGGCATCATAAAAATACAGGATTTTTTTTTCACTTTTGGTCGGTTCGAATATCCGATCATTAATATAGCCGTGGGACACCCTGTAGATATGTAGGATTTTAATATGCTTATTTGACTTCCAGGTGTTCGGTGACATCTCAGGCGCACACATGAACCCCGCCATCACGTTAGCATCAGCCATCCTCGGCCGGACGCCGCTGGTCCTGGCATTGGCTTACGTGATCGCCCAGGTGGTGGGCGCCACCCTCGGCTTCGCGGCACTGATGGCGCTGACGCCGCAGAAGATCGTAGACCTGTCGCCGGCCTTGGGGATGACGCTGCCGGGGCGCGGTGTGAGCGAGCTGGCGGCTGTTGCGGTGGAAGCTGGGATTACGGGACTGCTGGTGTTGCTGGCGTGCTCGCTGTGGACGAAGCCGCACTGCAACTCGAATCCCATCAAGTTCGGGCTTACAGTCGCCGGTCTCGTCTGTGTTGGGGTGAGTTTATTATCGCATCTGCGTAAGCAGAATTCTTAGGCACAGACTTTAGTACTGACAAGGAAGGGTACCCGACTGTCCGACTCCGATTTGATTTATTTTGATATATGTTATAGAGTAGTCTAAAATAGCAGACACGTATTTTTTTTAGCTGCCCATATTCAACCGACAAATTGTCCTTCCAAGTACTGAACGTTGGTACCTATAACCATATTTGATCTATGGTCAAACCCTCTAACTTCTGTAGAGAGATGTGTTCAAGCAAATTGATAATTAATTACTGGTTTCACTATATGTTGGAGAACATAAAAAAAATAACATTTAAAAAAAAAAAAGAGTACCTAAGTGTTTTTTTTTTAATATAAAATATGAGTTAGAGGTGAAATGACAAAACACGTGTCCATTCTTTTTTCATGTTCTCTAACATATAGTGAAACCAGTAATTAATTATCGATTATTTGCCCTAACAGGTTGAATTTGGGCAGCTAAAAAAAACGTGTCTGCTATTTTAGACTAAGTACCTACTCTATAACATATATCAAAATGAATGAAATCGGAGTCGGACAGTTGGGTACCTTTCCTTGTGAGTCCTTGAAGTGGCGTTCCTTTCGTGTCTCCAAGTTGAAGCCGTAAATGATCTAGAGAATAAATGATCGTTAGTAGATTCGACTTGATTTATCTCCAGCCGTGGCACGGCGGACGGCGGCCATACGAGTGAGCGGGACACCGCGCTCGGACCTTCCGCTTCCTTTTATGACCGCCGCTCACCGCTGTCGCTTGCCACCGAAGTCGTGGCCGAGGCGTAATGTTAAGTGCGAGGCGTCCGCGATACATTAGCGCCCTGTGCCTGGAGAATGGCAATGCTAATGGATTTTTAAACAATATGTTTTCTCATTCCCATATTGATGAGACAACATCATGTACTTACCTAATAACAATAACATTTGATCGAGAATTGAACTTATGTTTTGTGTTTAAGTAACATTTGATAGAGAAATAAACTTATGTTTCATGTTACAGGGCGAGCAGACTGGTGCCAGTCTCAACCCTGCACGCAGCTTCGGCCCCGCGCTGTTGATGAGCAACTGGACCAGTCTTTGGGTTAGTATTTTGGAATAACATCGTATTTATACTACTACTACTTCACTGACTCAGCGACCCGAAGTGGATCTTGGCCTCCGGCACCAAGCTACGCCATCCTACTCTTGCGCAGCTTGTCGCCAATCAGTCTCCCTGAAGCTGGCACACGTGTTTCCCGACTTCGTTCCAGCGATACCTCGGTCGCCCGACCGGTCGACGTCCATTAGGACGTCCAAGGTAAACTCGTATCGTATTTGTAGGCTGCATAAAATTTAACAGAGCTGTAACTAGGGTTGCCAGATCGAATAACCCTATTATCGGGAGAATCAACATTTTTTTCGGGATTTTGTGACTGGTCTGATGAAACAAAAAATGAATCACATTAAAGTAAATATAATTAGTAAAAACAACGCCGTTCACTTCCGATAGAAATGTCTACATAAATAAATACTAACAAAACTCATCATACTCAATAAAACAATGTAGGTAACCATACTTTATAAACGCATACATTGCAAAACGTATAGTCAAGTCGGTTCATCATTGCAAGTCGGTTCTGGCCAAGTCGGGTTTCAGGTCATAAAAAAAACCTAAACCTAACCCAACCAAGTCGGACCTAACCTAACCTAACCCAACCAAGTCGGAACTAGCCAAGTCGGGTTTTAGGTCATAAAAAAAAATAACCTAAACCTAACCCAACCAAGTCGGGTTTCAGATCATAAAAAAAAGTAACCTAAACATAACCCAACCAAGTCGGATCTAGCCAAGTCGGGTTTCAGGTCATAAAAAAAAACTTAAACCTAACCCAACCAAGTCGGATCTAGCCAAGTCGGGTTTCGGGTCTTAAAAAAATTACCTAATCCTAACCTAACCAAGTCGGATTTCGGGTCATAAAAAAAATAACCTAAACCTAACCCAACCAAGTCGGATCTGACCAATATAATATTGATAATTATAATTATAATTATCAATATTATATTATATTGATATTGCTTGAAAAGTGTATGACATTTGCAATTATTACTAAAAAATGTATGACATACGATAGAATAAATGAAAATGAAATATGACATCGTACAATTTAATTTATGCCAAAAAATAATTATGCGTAGCAACTTTATGCGTAAACTGTTATGACAATCGATATTATGACAAAAGTTGTTATGCGACCAGAGGGTCCCCCTACTGACTCATTTGGATTGACGATGACTGTTTTTTTTTTCTTTTTTTTTTCTTTAGGTATAGAATATTTTTATCGATTCTATTTTTTTATGTAATGATAAATGGGGATCGTGCGTTTGAAACACACATTTTAGGGTAATGGCAAATGCGCTTAAACATATTAAAGAACACATGACGCAGAGGGCGCTCTAGTAGCGTAGAATTATGGAATCAAACATGTGGTGTGATTGACGTAACGATCTGATAGCTCAGTTGAGAGAGAACGCCGGAAACGTTGGGTCGCAGGTTCGTGTCCTGCTTACATTGTATCAGATCTCACTGACACAAGTGAATTTAGTCACTTACTAGGAGATTCCAACCCATTCTTTTAAACCCCTAATATGTATAGGTAACTGAATAGGTATTTACGTAGTTATGCAAAAACGATTCAACCCACACGTCACTTAAAATTGAAATTTGAATTTATTAACATTTTTTTTTTTAATATCGGACAACCTCACACAAATCGATCTAGTCCCAAATTAAGCTCAGGAAGGCTTGTAATGGGAACTAGACGACGATATACGTACTTATATAGATAAATATATACTTAAATACATAGAACAACCATGATCCAAGCACAAATAGTCGAGTTCATCACACAAATCTTTGCCCTGGCCGGGATTCGAACCCGGGACCACCGGCTCAGTAGGCAGGTATCTACAAACCGAGCCAAACGCGTCGTCAAATATGGGTAGTAAGTTTATATACGACGACGCGGTTGGCTCAGTTTGCAAGCACCTGCCTACTGAGCAGCGGTCCCGGGTTCCAATCCCGGCCAGGGCAAATATTTGTGTGATGAACTCGAATATTTGTGCTTGGGTCATGGTTGTTTCTATGTATTTAAGCATATATTTATCTATATAAGTATATATATCGTCGTCTAGTACCCATAACACAAGCCTTCTTGAGCTTAATTTGGGACTAGATCGATTTGTGTGAGGTTGTCTGGTATTTATTTATTATTATTTATATATTTATAAAATTTTGAGCGACTCGTGGGATGGAACCTTTTTGTTACGTCCAATTTATCTTTACGTCAATATTTATAAAGATGAATGTTGTTGCAGGTGTACTGGGTGGGCCCGCTGCTGGGCGCGGCGCTGTGCACGCTGCTACACCGCTGGGTGCTGGCGCCCGCCGCTCACACCGCCTCCGCGCCCGCGCCCGCGCCCGCTCCTGTCGAGGAGCTGCCGCTCAACGACAAGACCAACTGCTGACCGGGTAGAGCTGGGCCGTTCGAGGGATGCCGACATCGAGAACATTTATACTATACTACACAATTGGAGAAGTCTCAAGAACGGTGCAACTCTAGTCTAATTTAGCGTCAATAAGCCCAGCATCTCTAGTGTAAATGTCAGACGCGACTATATCTCGCGCGAGATAAGTACAGTTGCCGAGAAAGTTCTTGAGCCTAACCTTGACTGCGCAGTAGCCGATTTACGTACAAATATGCATGCGCAGATCCGCCATTTTGGGTCAAGAAGTTTCTCGGCAACTGTACCCGTCTCTTTCTGTGCAGTAATGTGAGAGTGACGGGTAGCGTTATGTCGAGCGACAGAGTCGCGAAGCATAGTTGTGCTAGACAGGCAGAGGAACCTTCCATCACTATTTCAACCTGAAGTTCGCTTCTATCTGAATAAATGTCTCCGACAAAGATAAAGTCACATAAAATGGTCCAAAGCGAGCGTTAAACAGCTCGGAGAAAACGTTCGATCATCTCTTAATTCTGAAGAGGCTTATGTTAAAATGTCCTGGCGTGATTCGGAATCTTTTGCCACCCGGGACTGATTTAGCTTACTTTTAAATAATAGGCAACATTTTCTAAAATGTGTAATGGATGCCACGCCACTGCTAAGGTGGCTTTCTATTACGACCAATCTGTCCAGGATAGTTGCCTAGTTTTTTCTTAAGCTAGTTGATAAACTATAGCATAGTTGCTTAGTAATACCTAGTATACGTAAAGACAAAAGATAACTTTGCGCATATAGCTCGAATAAATTATGATACCTATGGACCGGTGGACCGTCGAACCAGCACGGATAGCAGTCCTTGATGAATAGCTCCATACGAGTTCGAAAAATTTCGGGCCGTTTCTGACAATTTTTACGGGAGTTCAAACCGTTTTTAATCATTTTTAGAGAAGATAAAGTTTTCCAATATCTCGAATCTTTTATTTTGTATGTACTCTTTATACAAAATAAAATATTCGAGGTAATTAATCGACAGACTGTGTTCATTAAAAATAACGAAGAGTAATACACAGTTATGGAGGTCTTTGGGGTAGACTTATGTTCATTAGTAGACTTCTCCATCTTGAAATAATGATAGTGAAATATGCCCAGCTGAGGGCATTTGACGCTGCTTTATTAAGACTATTACGAGCACAAATCTCAGAATCAAACATCACAATCGGTATAGGAAACGTGTACGAAGGTGCTGCCATCTGGTTTCAGCAATAAGAATCTTTCAAGTTGACATTTCCGTTGATAGTGCTGCCACCTATAAGTTCGTGCACGTTTCCTATAGCCCGATAATAATATAGCTTTATTTTAATGCTGTACATATTTTTATTTTTTATAAGATGTTTTGACATAATAAAATACTGTTGACACGTGGTTCGTATTATTTGTATAACAAGCAGAAAATAACCGTACGTACCTTAAGAGCACGTGGCATGCGAGGACATGAATAAAAAATAAAGATTTTCGTCTTTAATAATAATTTAAAATACCTACTGATACAAATCCCGACCAAAAGAGAACCCCCTTTTTTGAAGACGATTATAAATAGTACAAATCGTCCCGTTTTGAAGAATATCAGTTTATGAGGTCGCTAGCGCCATCTAGCGTTGAGTAGAAAATTTAAATAAAGCTTATGTTTATTTTCTCAAAAGCTGCATTATTCCTCAAATATTTCAATAGCTCTGCTTCTTATCGGGAGTAACGCCGTATAACACTAGTTGTGTAGCAGGCGTGTTTCCGACAGTGTTACACTACCGGAGGCACGATTGTTAATGTCTATATTGTATTTATTTGCTTTGAAGACAACGTCGCATTCTTTGTACAGCTGAATTGCAGGCCGTCGTTCGACATAGCTCTGACACTTTCTTACCAGTTAGGACATGGTGCCGCCGGGCCTCGCTATTAATAGAATTAGGCAATGGTGCATAACATAATCGATGCTATCGATCCTTCGTCTTATTTTACATGCGAGCCGTCGAGTTTTTCGATCAGCCGGTTTAGAGTTTGAACACCGGCAATAAAACACGAAAATATAGTAATCAATTATGTAGTTTATTAAATATAATGTGATTCGAATGTCATAATATTTGGTGCGGGGTAGTCTCTAACGACGGCGCTCATAACCGCTTGAGCACTTTACGCTTGTCTCGCGCCGGCGCCGGCTTCACGTCGCGGCGCCGCTCGCGCTTGTGGCGCGCGCCCGCCTCCGCTCCCGCTTCCGCTCCCGCTTCCGCTCCCGCTTCCGCCTCCGCTCCCGCTCCCGCCCCCGCGTCCGGCGCGCTGCCCGCAGCGGGCGCGGCGCTCCCCTGTTGGCTCCCGGCGGAGTCGGCGGCGCCGGCGGCGGACGCGTCGGCCGCGGCGGCCGTCAAGTCATCGCCGCTTACGATATTCGCACTTTTGTCATCCTGAAAGGGTACAGGTTTATATTTAGATAGTGTATTTCGGACTCGAATTAATAAAAACTCACAAAATATCTTGAGTGATTGACAAATTGAATCTCGCATCCTCGTGTGAGGCGAGACGGAACGTCCATAGAACGCCTCAGAGCGACGCCTCGCCGTCAGGGCTAGACGAAGATTGCCGATGAGATGGACCGACCGAATCAAAACTAGTGTGTCTGGCTGCTCACGGAACGCGGCGACGTTCACTCCCTATTCTGCTACCTTATTTTACTATCAACCTGCCTCAACGTCACTCTATAAGATAAATTATGCTAAATGTCCCGGGACGTTGAGTCTGTGACAACATGTACTGACCGGACAGTCTCCGGGGCGCGGGCGCGCGTGTATGTCGGTGAGCAGCTAATGTGACAACTTGTACTGACCGGACAGTCTCCGGGGCGCGGGCGCGCGTGTATGTCGGTGAGCAGCTGATGTGACAACTTGTACTGACCGGACAGTCTCCGGGGCGCGGGCGCGCGTGTATGTCGGTGAGCAGCTAATGTGACAACTTGTACTGACCGGACAGTCTCCGGGGCGCGGGCGCGCGTGTATGTCGGTGAGCAGCTGATGTGACAACTTGTACTGACCGGACAGTCTCCGGGGCGCGGGCGCGCGTGTATGTCGGTGAGCAGCTAATGTGACAACTTGTACTGACCGGACAGTCTCCGGGGCGCGGGCGCGCGTGTATGTCGGTGAGCAGCTGATGTGACAACATGTACTGACCGGACAGTCTCCGGGGCGCGGGCGCGCGTGTATGTCGGTGAGCAGCTAATGTGACAACTTGTACTGACCGGACAGTCTCCGGGGCGCGGGCGCGCGTGTATGTCGGTGAGCAGCTGATGTGACAACTTGTACTGACCGGACAGTCTCCGGGGCGCGGGCGCGCGTGTATGTCGGTGAGCAGCTGATGTGACAACATGTACTGACCGGACAGTCTCCGGGGCGCGGGCGCGCGTGTATGTCGGTGAGCAGCTGATGTGACAACTTGTACTGACCGGACAGTCTCCGGGGCGCGGGCGCGCGTGTATGTCGGTGAGCAGCTAATGTGACAACTTGTACTGACCGGACAGTCTCCGGGGCGCGGGCGCGCGTGTATGTCGGTGAGCAGCTGATGTGACAACATGTACTGACCGGACAGTCTCCGGGGCGCGGGCGCGCGTGTATGTCGGTGAGCAGCTGATGTGACAACATGTACTGACCGGACAGTCTCCGGGGCGCGGGCGCGCGTGTATGTCGGTGAGCAGCTGATGTGACAACATGTACTGACCGGACAGTCTCCGGGGCGCGGGCGCGCGTGTATGTCGGTGAGCAGCTGATGTGACAACTTGTACTGACCGGACAGTCTCCGGGGCGCGGGCGCGCGTGTATGTCGGTGAGCAGCTGATGTGACAACTTGTACTGACCGGACAGTCTCCGGGGCGCGGGCGCGCGTGTATGTCGGTGAGCAGCTGATGTGACAACTTGTACTGACCGGACAGTCTCCGGGGCGCGGGCGCGCGTGTATGTCGGTGAGCAGCTGATGTGACAACTTGTACTGACCGGACAGTCTCCGGGGCGCGGGCGCGCGTGTATGTCGGTGAGCAGCTGATGTGACAACATGTACTGACCGGACAGTCTCCGGGGCGCGGGCGCGCGTGTATGTCGGTGAGCAGCTGATGTGACAACATGTACTGACCGGACAGTCTCCGGGGCGCGGGCGCGCGTGTATGTCGGTGAGCAGCTGATGTGACAACATGTACTGACCGGACAGTCTCCGGGGCGCGGGCGCGCGTGTATGTCGGTGAGCAGCTGATGTGACAACTTGTACTGACCGGACAGTCTCCGGGGCGCGGGCGCGCGTGTATGTCGGTGAGCAGCTAATGTGACAACTTGTACTGACCGGACAGTCTCCGGGGCGCGGGCGCGCGTGTATGTCGGTGAGCAGCTGATGTGACAACATGTACTGACCGGACAGTCTCCGGGGCGCGGGCGCGCGTGTATGTCGGTGAGCAGCTGATGTGACAACATGTACTGACCGGACAGTCTCCGGGGCGCGGGCGCGCGTGTATGTCGGTGAGCAGCTGATGTGACAACATGTACTGACCGGACAGTCTCCGGGGCGCGGGCGCGCGTGTATGTCGGTGAGCAGCTGATGTGACAACATGTACTGACCGGACAGTCTCCGGGGCGCGGGCGCGCGTGTATGTCGGTGAGCAGCTTGGCGCGCGCGAAGTACTCGTCGTATCTTGCGCGCAGCAGCGCGGCGGCGTCGGCGTTGAGCGCGGAGTCGGCGTTGGGCGCGATGAGCAGGCAGCGCAGCGCCAGCAGCGCGTGCTCCAGCCCCAGCTCCGGCTTCCAGTCGCGCTTCAGGGTGTTCACGCACACCTACAATACACATGTTGAAGGTTTATACCTGACTGTTGAGTTTTCAGCGTTTCGTCTGGTCTCCTCTTGTGAAATGTTGGTAGACTCGACTCATGTTAAAGTGCCCTTGTGACCTACTCGCAGAATAAAGTTCATTATTATTTCATGCTTTGAGTAGATTTTTCTTTTACAAATGCAAACTCTCAACTTGATTTGTATTTATGATTTACTAACTACGCCCCACAGTATTACCTGCACATCCCTTAGGAACACTAATTGCTTTCAGTATAAAAAGTAGCCTATTTACTGCAATGAAATTTCGATTTTAGGAATACGATCTAACAAATCATCCAGGGTACCAGCTACTTCCATACCAAATTAAATCAACTGCTCAAGCCATTTAAGCATGAAGAAGTAACAAATATACAAAAAAACACACTCGCAAATATTCGTGTGATTTTGTACTGCGGAGGCAACCAGGTTAAGATTTGAGTTAAAATTACTATTTTCAGTTTCAGTTAATATAGCAGTTTAGATAATGTGTTTGAAACTTATGAGCATGGTATTTAATAGTATATACCTCCCCGGTGCGGCCCACGTTGGGATGGAAGATGCGCGTGAGGAAGTAGGCGCGCGGCGGCGCGGCCGGGAACTCGCGCCCCAGCGCCAGCCGCACGCGGAACACGCCGCCCGAGTATGGGGTCTCCGCTGTAATCCAACACAATATTAATAAACATTTTTTCAAAAAATATTGCAGTTCAACAATCTTTTGAGATATGAGACTCCAAACACAGAGTAAAAGTAACAAATCAACATTTGTATAAAAAACATGAGTAGCATTAAAAGATTTCTTAACTAGACCTACATGTTTTATGCTTGTGATTGAAAATGGGAAAGAATCTGCCGCGCCGACCATTGATGATGAGTGAGAATACTAAATTACTAAACTTTTCAGTGTAGTGTCGTGACTTCATGACTTATCCAGTAGAAAAAAATAAGAAAAAACAATTCAACTAACAGCATTCTCCAGCCTCCTACACAAGGATGCATTTTATGAATGTGTGCCCTGTGCAGCTCACATTAACACCCTTGTAAATGAATCAATATTGCTCTACATTCCCTGTAGGACCCCTCTAAAACGAACCCCTACCCTCTAAAGCAAACAGGTGGTTCAATTGGTAGGTTGGCATAGCTTGCTCCATGATAACACAGTTATTGATTATACTGAACTTGCCCCTTGCCATAAATAATGAAACTGAAGTGATAAATAACAGAATAAACCTATTAATAACCTATGAACTACTACGATTATTACTGTTCACTGACCATACTATCATGTGTTGCGTAGATTAACTATCTTATTATAGGCTTTGTTTCATATGTACAGAGGTTTCAAATTTTTAAACCGGCCTGAAACTAAAATTTGCAAGTTTATCCTTGGGGCTGTTTATACCTGGGCCTTCGATGAGCGCAACAATATCAGTGAGATCGTCGTCTCGTAGCAGCAGCTTTATGCCTGCGGGCGGCCGAGCCGCCAGCCGCCGCAGCTCCCGCAGCGCTGCCCGCCCGCGCTGCGGCGACACGTTCTCGCTGTTCCACATGCTGAGCCCAGCCCTGGTCACTAAGTCACAATCACAATCCGTCCGCCATCACCCTTACAAAAACGGCAACAAGTCTATCTCAGCGACGTAATTTACTGCTAAATCGATGGTTCTAATCGCGTTGTTGGATTAAGTAAATAATTCATGTACACCGTTGATTCCCTTAATTCCTAATTTCTTATAAATACACAATTTATGCTTTGCTCCTCTGTTTGACAACGAACGACGACACGAAATTGGTAATAGACAATGTTTTTTTTTTTCAGAAATACAAAATTTATTATCCAACGGTCGTTTCAAACCGGATTGTTCTAGATTTCGCCATAAACTATGATTCTAATGGAAAAAAAAACGAAGAATAAAACTAATAAAAGATAAACACGTAAACTGAAATCTTAAATATTGAAAAGAACTAAATTAATACTAATTTTTTGATTAAGTATATAACGCATTTAATTTATATGCTTATTCCATTCAAATCAAATGTTATCTGAAAATCATTGGAGATTAAATAATTCCCTAAAAAGTAATGTTCGATAATATGGAACATTACTTTTTAGAGAATAATAAGATAAGTAATTCCCAATAAATATTTTTTTATTTATAGGGAATTACTTATCTTATTAGAGATAAAAAAGATCTAAATGATCTAAATTGTAAATCATGGAGGAAAAAAAATACAGCTTTCGTCTCTTAGAGGTTCCTTCTTCTAGGTTGTTTATATTAAGAATGTGATTGGGAATATTATACGTCATACTTATATTGACCGTTTAATTTATCCCCGACCTGGATAATAATATCGCCAATATCGGACGGCATTCGAACGTACCCCTGCGATGTCATTAAAACGAATGACATTGAATTGACAAAACAACAAGATCTGGGAGTACCTATGTACCTACCACTGTTTTCAGTTAGAACAAAGTAGCGGGTTCTATGGCGGAATGTAACTCCGCCATACAACAACAGATGGAGCTTAAATTAAACGAGGAATGCAATTTTTGTTTTACATGGTATCACTGACAATAGTTTTTTACTTAGCAACTCTAAGCGGATGTATCTTTTACGTTCCGTTTCATGCAAAACAAAAAATATATTTATTGAATTTATTTTTCAAATTCCTAGTAAACAATTGAAAATATTTATAAAAGCGACTAATCGTTACTTTTGTAAATGTATATCGATGCAATTTATTGATATAGACGATGATTTGATATACTTGAGGTGTTAAATTAAAAAGTAAACAATGACGTTAATGTCAATTATTTTCGCAAACGGAACGCTATTACTTCGCCGTCGTATTTTGATATTTTTGATTTCGAACCACTTCCGTTTATTTTCGTGATCGTGAAAGTGCTCTTCCCTCCGTTTTGATTTAATTTCAAGATTACGACTTGGCTATTCCTGGACTCTCCGACCCCTGCTCATTACGTTTGACCTGTTTTTTGATACTGGATACTGATTTGCCTCTGATTTGGATTTGCGACGAAAATGTCGGTGTCGGTGGACAAAAAGTGTTGTGTTCCGTGTTGCAGGAAAACTCGTAAGTATAAAATTGTAGATACTTGGTATACGTAATTTGTATGATTACATGTTTTTATGTCCAGAGGTAATATATGGTCATAATTTATCCTTGTTGCTTGTAAATATTTAAGTAAGTCGGCAAGGCATTTCAAACTCCTTTACTTTACTATTGTCTTATCGAATAATATCAAACGTGAAAAATGCACAAACTTTTGATTACTTTCGTCGTCCGATCTTCTTATTATTTTTTCATATAAGTTGTGTGAATATTTGGTAATCAAAAAATAATTACGTTTGAACACTCGGCAGCATGTTACATAAAAAAACACCACGCATCAGCTTCGAAAGTCGTAATAGTAATATGACAAAAGAGTTTTTAATGGATTGATTGGAGATGACTTGTAACAATTTGTGACGACTGTTATGGTGAGCGCATATTACGAGTTGAGCTTCGCGCAGTTCTACTGCGTCGCAGTGTGCTAGACCTTGTGCGATTTCATACGAATAATAGTTAGCCGCGCCGAGTTGCTCCGCTGGAGCGAAGTGTGCTCACCTTTAAAGTACAATATCAAAATGACCAAGGTATTCACATAATATCTGAATATGTCCCATTACTCAATAATATTAAAATATAGTTATGAACGCCTTGCTTGCCCCTTTACGCGTTTGGCGCAATAAATGAGAACATAGGTTCTATTAAGGGTAAAAATCTTTGTTTTCATTTATTTATTTATTATTCAAATAAGTTAAACAGCATTACAGTCAAAACCAAGGCACAGTGAACCACAGAAATACACATGAACAAAGATTTAAAACTAGTTTTTTGGGCGACACAATGGCGTGGCTCCGTTGCGACGTCAGATCTGGTGTAGAATAAACCATCAGCATTTTAATATCCTATTCCACACCAGATATATCTGATGGTCATTAAGTACAAAATAAATATTGTGGTTTATTATTTTATCAAGCATTATATTTTATATTGATATTTCCTGATGACTCATGTTAAATCATATACATATTTCATATATTTACAGGATTGGATAATGTGATACTTCATATATTCCCAAATCCTGACACACAAGCAGAAAGATTTCACTTGTGGGTCCATGCAATTGGTGGCGATATTTTGGCATTGGACAACCAAAAGATATACAAGCAGCGCAGAGTGTGCCATGATCACTTTGAACCAAGATTCTACACTACAAGCAAACGATTGTCTGCTAATTCAGTACCAACATTACATATGTCAGGTTTGTTCACATTTACTTAGTTTTTTTCTGTATCTCTACATATATAATATTGCTTATAATTTTTTTAGTGTAAAAAAGTAATTGTAGGATTTAAACCTATATTTAATTTTCAGATTCTGCACTTCAAGCTCCTCCGATGGATGTCACAAACCAGAATGCAAGAAACATCCAAGCTGATATGGAAATACCTTTAACATCGAAAGGTTTGTATTGTGCAATTGTATATAATTATTTTAATTTTCGTTGTTATATATTTTTACTTAAGGGTTAATTTTAAGGTCTAGTCTTGTTGTTTAAAATGTTTGTACCATGACTGTATATGTTATTTTATTAAATAAGTTAATTTTACTTGTAAATTCTTAGTAGGTTTTTTTACTAAAAGAAATATTGATTAATTGAAAGAATTGTGGGCTTAAAACCTATGTTTAATTTTCAGGTTCTGCACTTCAAGCTCCTCCGATGGATGTCACAAACCAGAATGCAAGAAACATCCAAGCTGATATGGAAATACCTTCAACATCGAAAGGTTTGTATTGTGCAATTGTATATAATTATTTTAATTTTCGTTGTTATATATTTTTACTTTAGGGTTAATTTTAAGGTCTAGTCTTGTTGTTTAAAATGTTTGAACCATGACTGTATATGTTATTTTATTAAATAAGTTAATTTTACTAGTAAATTCTTAGTAGGTTTTTTTACTAAAAGAAATATTGATTAATTGAAAGAATTGTGGGCTTAAAATCTATGTTTAATTTTCAGGTTCTGCACTTCGAGCTCCCCTGATGGATGTCACAAACCAGAATGTAACGAACATTCGGACTGATATGGAAATACCTTCAACATCGAAAGGTTTGTATCGTGCTATTCTTTCATCCTTACCACGTATATAGATAGTTGGCAGTCCACAACTGTGCGGTTTACTATAAATTTCCTGCCACACACGACTGCATTGTGGAATGATGGTCATAGGATACTTTTTATACGTCTACAGCAAAGAAAAAAATACGTGGACAAAGTTGCTAGGGGGTGCCCCCTAGTCTAGTATAGTATGAAATACGTGCGAAGTTTCTTTGCTGGCAGAACTGAAGTCTCATAGTAATTCTGCTTGGTTTGTTTCATCGTCGTATATATTTATCTATGTAGCTATAATAGTATGAGTATTTTAATTATGTGTAATTATGTTGTTTGATGCACCGCCTACAATATCTCTGCTTTGCCCTAAGGTTGACTGGTAGAGAATGCCGCATGGCATTAAGTTCGCCTTTTGTACGTTAAGTTTTTCTTTTGTGCAATAAAGTTTAAATATATAAATAAATAAATAATGGTTGTCATAAAAGTGTAAAAAAATAAAGAAAACATACCGAGTTAGAACTTTTTAGAATCGTCTTAGGGAGTAGTTTTTGAATGTTTAAAGAAAAGTACAGTCCATAAAAGTTTGTCACAATATGATCAAATGAACGCTTTATCAAAAAAAGTATTTAGGATTAAATATATCTCGTACTTAACTGGCAGAATATGGAAGATATAAGAAAATAATTATATGTTTTACAGATACTTTCTTTGAAACTACGAGTTCAAAAGATAAATTAACTAGAAGGAATGTGGAAACTACTCAACCATCACCTGTAAACAGTGGTAAGTTTCATAAATTCTATGCCAAGCTTTATTACAGTGTCTGCTCAATTCCTGATAATGCAATCATTTTGTATTTCTTCAGTGAAAAAAAGTAAACAAATACTTATACAATGTTTTTACATAAATGGAAATGTATACTACATAGATTTGGCCATCGTTATAAATTGTACCAAATAGGTACAATTATTTTTTGTTATTACGGCGCATGTGTAATATAACGTAACGTAACGATGTAGGAACTTTAAGAGGTAATACAGGGGACCATTTGGAAGATATTGAACCCTAAATGTGGTAGTCCAATCTGTGATATATATATTTATATTTGAATTGCGTTTTCAAAATTTTAAATTCGTCCCAAAAATTTACATGAAATGTAAAATTTAAACCAAACTATGCATTCAATCAAATTTCTTTCTGTCTGATTAACTTCGTTATTAATTTATTAAACAATAAAAAAGTTCCCTCCCACATACTTACTAAACTTTTATTGTAAAAGCGTTTTTGTAGCTCAGTGATTTCTAACAAAAAAAAACTTTAGCAGGCAGTTACAACAATAATTACTTAGGATATTGACCAACAATTCATTTAAAAATTGCTTGATTTGTTTACTGTAGGTACACATAAATACTACGGCATAATTGCCACAAATAATAAACATTTCGTTTTTTGAAAACCAGAATTCACTAAGTAACAAGTATTTACTACTTGAAACAAAGCTCGTATCTCAGTATCAATCAACTTGGTGATTTAATGTATAGTTTAGTTTAAATGTATCTTTTTATGTACATTTTTGGTACGGATTGAAAATTTTTGAAAACTTGATTTAAAAGAAAACTATAACAGATTAGACTAAGGAATATAGGGTTAAAAATCTTCCAAATAGTCCCCTGTATCACCGTTCCTACATCGTTATACCGAACACCCTGTATTTAGATTGCGAGAACTTACACTTCAAACTCACACCCCAACTAAAGAGGGATTAAGATTCATATAATTTCGACCGGACATAGTATGACACATCCGAGTATGTCTGAATAATATTTTTTATACAAGTTTTTGTACCATACTATAGGTAGTAATTGTTTGGTTTATGAAAATTGTTAAAAAATGTGCCTTAAAGTTATCACAATTTCTGTTTCAGGATCAATGAAACTGAAAGGGAACCAATCCAGGATATTTTGCACAGAAGCCAGTACGCTGTATAGGCAAATCAAAAAACTAAAAACAGCTAAAGATAAATATGCTGCAAAGCTGAAGAAAGCTCTCAAGTTAGCAGAAAATCCGACATTTCAAAAAGCTGTCAGTAATTTCACATCCACCGCTCTGTTATTTATTTTGTTACAATTTCGAGAAATAAACAAAGATAAAATGGGCAGAAGATTTACGAAAAAATAAAAAATTATGGCATTGTCATTGTACAAACGAGGCCCTAAGGCTTACCGCTGGCTCCGAAACATATTTGTTCTGCCTTCTCCAGCTACGTTAGGCAGAATAATTTCAAGGGCGAATTTAAAAACTGGAATCAACGAAAACATATTTCAACTTTTAAAGAAAAAAGCCACTAACTTGACTGAGTCCGAACGGAAATGTGTGCTTTTATTCGATGAAATTGCTATTTCGCCACATTTTAACTACAATCGCAGACGTGATGAAATTGTAGGCTTTGTGGACAATGGAAACGAAAAAACAAAACAAATCTCGGATCACGCGTTGGTGTTTATGATACGTGGTGTCCAAAAACAGTATAAACAGCCAATTTCTTATACTTTTTGCGCTGGCAGTACGCAAAAAGAGAGTTTAGTCATCCAAATTAAAGCATTAATAAGAAAATTAAAAATAAACGGATTCGATGTTGTGGCTACAATTTGTGACCAAGGCACAAGTAATGTTAGCGCTGTTAATTATTTAATCAGCCAAACAAGAGCCGACTATTTGAGAGCTGGCAAAGAATTAAAAGAGAATATATTTGAAATTGATGGCCAGGAGATTATACCGTTATTTGATCCACCGCATCTAATGAAAGGTATTAGGAACAACCTATTAAATAAAAATGTAAAGTGTGATATTGATAAAATTCAAAAGGTGGCGAAATGGGATCACATTGTTCAACTATACCATGAAAATCCAGCCTACCAAGGTTTACGCTTATTACCAAAATTAACGGAGAACCATGTTAATCCTAATAAAATTCCAAAAATGAAAGTTAAGATGGCAACACAAGTCTTTAGCAGGGCAGTTGCTGTAAATATGGGATATTTAGCTGGTGAGTTGTTTAGATTTACATACATGTTTAAACATTATGTACAATTTTATCTATTTATGTTAACTGTTTCCTTTGGGAGACAAGCATTTATATTTGTAGTAATGACTTCGTTATCCTTTTGTATTTTTTTGTTTTGAAATCCATCACGTGACATATCAAATATAAGGGCTCTGTGAGCTGCTTATAATTATAAAGTATTTTTTGGGGAAATGCCCATAAAGTTTTTTTTTATACAGTCTACGTCAAAAATATATTTACAATTGAAGATTACAAAAATATCTTTAAATTGAAATAAGTTTCCATATAATTTCATGTCATCAACCAAAGTGCCTTATATTTTTACATCTATTCATTTGTAAAACTTGTCATACAATCTGATATATAATTGTTTATACAACATGTGTCAAAATTATGTTTCCATTCAATGTGCCAATTTAGCACTGCCGAATAATATACACACCAAGAACGATAATTAAAATTTACGTTTCATGATGCATTAAATGTTTTAGCATTCGGCTACGTAAACATCCTTACATCATATCTTGAATACGAATAAATTATTAATGTTCATTAATAATAATAATGTATCACAGCATGGTGAAGGTATTTTAAATGAATTTCAGTTTATAACCATTGTATACTTTTATTTCAGAGATCGGTATATTGGATGCGCAGTGTAAGGAGACTGCTGATGTGCTGTTGTTTTTCGACGAGCTCTTTGATTCTGTCAACGGATCATACGAAGGAGCGAGGAAAAATGCTGCGAAACCTTTGCTCGGGCCTTTGACACCGTCATCTTGTCACCAAATAGTATGGGAGAAGGCGAGAACAGTGCTCAAATCGATGAAGTTCGTAACCAGCAACGGAAAGACCAGTGTTGTGCCATCGATAGCTAATTGGTTAAGAACCATTGAAAATTTTCTTTATTTAAAAACCAAAATATTTGGGCACGATTTAAAATCTGTGTGGCTTCGACATTTCAACCAAGATCCATTAGAAAACTTTTTTGGGTGCATAAGGTCACATGGGGTTCGGAACATTAACCCCACCTCTGCTGGTTTCGAAGTAGCGTTTGTTTCGCTTTTAATCAACAATGTAAATAATTCAGTACATTCGTCAGGGGCTAATTGCGAAAAAGATTCGTGCTTCAATTTTAAATGTTTTAAGCAACTCTTTTACAAAACCCGTAGATTTTCAAATAGTTTAACGGAAATCAAATTTGAGCATTTAAATGACCAAATCTTGTTAAACTTGCAAGAAAAGATAAAAAATCCTAAAATTAAAGCACACTTGGAATACGTAGCGGGGTACGTACTTCGAAAAACGAGAAAATTTTTTAAAGGCTGCAAGGAATGCAAAGACTGTTTATACGACAAACAAAATAAAAGTGTGTACATTAAAAGAAAAGAACATTCAAATAAAATAAGGCGACTTTCTTACCCCGCTACTGACTTTCTGAAAACTTTTTCATACATTCAAGACGTGGTCATTTATATTATAAGGCATGACATCAACATGCCAAACATTAAAGCATACATGAAGATGGTAATCTCCTATCATATTAGATTTGATTTCATCAAATGTGATGACCACAGGGCTCAACTCGCCGAAGAGATTTCGGACCTGTCGTGTCGCTTCTTTTTAAATAACTGGTGCAGGGACACCAACAAAATATTAAAAGGTAAAAGAACCGACTACGACACGGCAGATTCCGTGCAAATATATGCTTTCAGGTATTGTAGCAAAAGAAATAAATCTACGCCTTTCTGAAAATAAGATTTTTATTTCACTCCTAGCGTCTATGTTGATTTTACAACGCCTTATTTACAATTTCTGACACCAGAAATCTAAATACGGCGTTATTCGTTTGATATCTCATGTACCTAAATAAAAAACAGATAGTGTCCCGTCGGGTAGAAAGTCTATTCTGATACAGGTCATCTCAATATATTTTATAAACCTAAAATCGATTTAGTTTTATAAAATATATTGAGATTCACAGGTATCAGAATTGACTTCCTACCGGGCGGCGGAGCAGTTGAAACGTTATATATATAGGTATGGTTATAGCTAGGTATATTACTTTTGATTAATTTCGCCACACATCAATAGATGGCGCTGCAATCGAGATTGTTGACTGACGACTCTATTAATACATTATTCAATATACTCTATGTGTACCTATCTGGAAATTCTGGGGAACTGGTCCACCGGATAAACTGAACCATTATTTCCGATAAGAAATTTCTTTCTGAACATTTTTCAGTGGTATTTACGTAAAATATTATGACTTAAAAATAAACATGCCGGAACCGAGTACATTGCATCAAAACGGCGGCGCCGACACAACAGGTTAGAAATTTCAATAATGGTCTTCTGAATCGTCGTTTGTGAATTGTATTTACATAATGTACGATTATTTAACTCCTAGTCTGCCACAGGATCTTCGTTTCGTGCCTTCGGCACCAAGACTAAAAAATACGTTTCTGAAATAGGTAGGAAATTTCACTTCATTTGGCTTCGACTCGACTCACACTCGCTCTTCCAACACTTTCATCCAGTCATGGTTAATAG
The DNA here is from genome assembly GCA_932273695.1 of Apotomis betuletana. Lineage (NCBI taxonomy): Eukaryota > Metazoa > Arthropoda > Insecta > Lepidoptera > Tortricidae > Apotomis > Apotomis betuletana. Next base: position 25,997,135 of record OW026305.1, on the reverse strand, counting down.
AATCAACTTTATTTCTCCAATATTATGTATGAGAAATTGGAACATTATATATAACACAAGTTAAACGTCAAGTTGTGCAAGGAAGTTAAAAAATAGGCAACTACAATGCTGCAACCGCTACAATGGCAGGAGTTTGACTCTTAATATTTCGCATTGTCATATCACGTAATCTGCTGAAAAATAATTGCTACCCTGATACCATAGTCATCAAATAAAGCCCAAATTTAAATTTTCTATGAACAAAAATTTCTTTGCTATGGTGTCAGGGGCACTAATTACTTCCATGGCATTCAAAAGTTAAAATTTTACATGAATGGCAAATTGATATGAATGGAGGTTGAGAAAAGTATGAAGTTGTGATAATGTTCAGTTGAATTTGCATTTTACTACTTTACATTTTAAAAGAGCTATTCAGTACCTATTTAAGGAAACAAGTTGGCTGTCATAATTATGTACCAAAATTTATTCTTGTAAGACAATGAATGAATGAGGCATATGCAACATAGTTTAAATATAAAAAGCAAATTTTGAACTTCATACCAAGTTTATAAATTTTTATTTTATGCATTAGGTGCCTTTGCTAACTGCATTTCATTTTATGTCATTTTTTCTTGCCTACATAAATTCCTCTAAATTTTGTCTCTTAGTCAGTTAGGTTGCCCCAACTGACAAAGTATGTTTCCACAGCCATAGCTACAAAGCTAGCTTGTCTATTTTTTTAAATATATTTTGCAGTGTGCTCAGGAATTCCATTATTTCATCCTATTATTCCCTTTTCACCAAAACACATGAAGAGAGAAATTTCATCCCCTTATTGTCAATAATTATCAGGAAATACATGGTATTATGGTCATATTCTTCTGATAATTATAATTTGGATGTCTTCAATCAAATCATCTTCAACTACATATCCACCATTGTTAGGGTAAATAACTGGACAGTTTCTCAATAAAAAATCAGTCTTATTATCATCCATATATGTGCTGAACAATAATGGCTACATTATATTTAGATGACACAGTTGACACAGTGGTAAAGCAGTGGCTTACTGAGCTGAGGGTTCTGGGTTTGAATCCTGGAAAGGGCAAATATTTGTGTGATGAACACGAATATTTGTGCCTGGATCATGGATGTTATTCGTATTTAAGTAGTTATTTATCCATATAACCACTAGATTGCTTTTGGTAACTACGGCTACCTGTCACCGCTCTTATTTTATTATATAAATAGAGTCCAACTCAAAATTCGAAGCAATTGAGTGGGTAAGTATGTTTATCAATGTCTAGTGCCCATAACACAACACAAGCCTACTAGTTTACTGAGGGACCAGGTCAATTTGAGCGAGGTTCTCGATATTTATTTATTAAAAAAAAAAACGCTTACAGAAAATGCGACAGTGGAATCTGACGATGACTCCCGTGGATTCGCACTAAACGTGGACCTGTCGGAGTGCGTAGGCCTCCCCGCGCACTTCCGCGTGTGGGTGCGACGCGGCGGCCGTCGGCGCGCGCGCAGCCTGCTCTGGCTGGGTGATCACGTGCGCCGCGCCGCCGACATCCGCGGCCCGTTCCTGATGCTCGTGGATAAATATCTGCTGCCGCCGAATGAGTCGCTGAGTCTGTTGCGGAGCGGAGACGCCATACGGTCAGTATTGAGATCATACAAACCTCTATGATCCTCTGAATATACTGAAATTCTTATTGAGTAAATATTACAATAACCGGATATTAACATAGAATCTCATAATCATAACCGAGCCAGTGTCTATCTATCTATCAACTACAGACATCCACTGCTGAACATAGGCTTCCCATGACTCGCCACAAAGTGCGATCCCGTGCAGACCACATCCATTGATTCCCTGCTACCCTCATGAGGTCATCCGTCCATCTAGTCGGGGGCCGACCCACGCCGCGCTTTCCTATCCGTGTTCACCACTCAAGGATTTGCTGCCCCAACGGCCGTCCATTCTCTCGGATACATGACCTGCCCATTGCCACTTCATCCATGCAATCCTGTGAGCTATGTCGGTTAACTTGGTTCTTCTGCGGATATCCTCATTTCTGATTTTATCGCGCAAAGAAACTCCAAGCATAGCCATTTCCATTGCACGTTGCGTGGCTCTTAGCCGCCTTATGAGTCCCATTGTGAACGACCATGTCAATTCCGTAAGTCATCACTATCACTGACAACATGCACTGTTCGACTTCAAAAAGATGGTGTATTCAATACTAATTATTGTGTGTCTTTACAGCTTGGCGCGCGTAGAGAACGAATGGCAGCGCCCGTTCACCTACAACGACTCAGACGACCCACCCTCACCTCCGGACAATCCCGTCGTTCTGAACAAGACTCCAAAGCCTGTTGAGCCACGAGCCTCGCCGCCCGTGAAACACTCGCTACACACTCTCCCTGATAACGCAATCAAGAGCACTGTTGAGCCTGTGTCTCCGGACTTTCAACCTGACGAAAACCTTTCAGTTACCGACGAAAACCTGCAACGCGTTAAACGACGCGCGCTCGCTCTGCTACATAAAGTATCAGGGGAGGAACAAGAACAGCAAGGGCAAGATGACGTGGATGCGCCTAAAAAACGAAGGCGTCGCGTCCGTCGCCGCCGCCCCGCGCGCCCTATCTCCCCTTTCATAGAACCTACTGAACCGATGTCTGTTTCTACCGAATCTCCAGTCTCAAAGTCTAATCTAACATCGCTTCCAGAAGCTCCATCTATCCCAAACACATCCCTCCAAGTTTTACCGCCATATGACATCCAATCTCAGTCATTTCCAACATCAGATTCTAACACAGCGCTATCGTCCAACCTTGATACCTCACCTCGGGCCAAGTCTCCCTTAGCTTCAGCAGATCCACCTCTTTCTCCGACGTCAGAAGCGCTTGCCTCCTCGTCTCCGACTCCACCGACTAGATCAGCTCCGATGTTCAACCACTCAACCACTTCAACAGCAGTACTGACGTTGGAGCCTGTTCCAGAGCCGGTGGTACGTAACCGGTCTTCGTCGCGCGCGCCGCGTGTAGTACGCGCGCTCGACACTGGACCAAATGATCTGTAGTCTGACAAAAAAAGGAGTAGAAATTAAAAAGTGGCAATACTGTACTGTTGTCCCCGTTTTCTTAGATTATAAAAATAAATAAAAAATAATTAGAATGGGACGACACTACAGTATTACTCTTTTTTGCCAGACTATAATAACAACTGCCAGTGCCAATTTATGCAGCACGAAATAATTTTGTGTAACCTAAACATTTTTGAAGAAAAAAATATACTACTACGTAAAAAAAACAGAGCTTCGGATCGGACGCGGTGTGCAAGCGCTTAAAGTCTGTACAGCGCCATCTGTTGTAAGTTCTTGACGTTGTTAACGAGCGAGTGCTACTTATAATAAGAACCTATTAATTGTTTAAGAAATACTACGCCCACGTAGTGGGTGCATTACGCATTTATAATAAAGATTGTAATTACAGCTAGTATTTTCCTCCTGTACCACCCACACCCCGATACTCCGCGCTTCTGGCTTTTGCTAAAACACTTTAGGGTGCTGTGTCGGAACCCGTCCTAACCAGTAAGAGCCCTAGATTCGGACTTTCCCAGCCTAGTATATCGTACACATATTTTTCTGATTGTTTCATTTAAATTTTTCAATATAACATTTCAAAACTACTACACTCTTTCATCCAAATCCCGATTTTAACCGGAAGTGGGATGCTCTGATTCGATTTTGAGATACCTAAGGGTGCGTCCACACTTGTATCATTTCGCCGATCCGATCCCCGTTGCGTATCTCCACCGCGTATCATGAACGGTAAGTGTGGACGTCGCGCCGGCGCGATCATGCAACGCTCGCGCGAAATCCATGTTGATACGCGTATCTTCAGTACCCCGCACACTCGCGATCACGAAAGCATTGCATGATCGCGACGGCGTGACGTCCACACTTCCGTTCATGATACGCGGTGAGGATACGGGGTGAGGATCGGCCGTGATCCATCTCCAGTGGGTTTTTGCCCGATCATCAAAGGCGCTATTTGAGTCATCGATCCACGCTGCGGTCATTGGTTTTTAATCTTTACGATAATTAAAAAATACCATAGCACTGATGGACTGTCTACTTTGTTAGGCCTTTCCATGCGGCGTCTTCCGGCACGCGGTTTCCACTCGAGAACCTTTCTGCCGCATGCCATAAAACAAACACAGTCATACGAAGGCCATGTCTCCGTGAGCGGGTGCCTTAATCGAAGGCCTCCCCACGCGGCGTCTTCCAGCACGCGGTTTCCACTCGAGAACCTTTCTGCCGCATTATGTATTATAAAACGAGCACAGTCATGTGCTAAATCTCCATGAGCAGTTGACAAAAATGGAGGCCTTCCTCGCTGCGACTTCCGGTACACGGCCCCCACTCAAGAATATTTCTGTCCCAAGGTTCAGTGAGCGATCTCAGCGGGCGACATTTTTAAATGGGACGCAACTCCGCACAGAACAACGATCACAAACGAAATGAAATCATGAAATGTTCGACGAAAACGAAATGCCAAAATGATCGGGGCGGTGATACGGTGCTACGATACGGATAGCGTCCAAACTACTGCACGCCGAAATGATCGGTGCGGCGATACGCGACGAGGATACAAGCCAATACTGTAGTGTCGTCCCCGTTTTTTTATATTGATTAGAAAGGGAGGACTTACAGTATTGCCACTTTTTAATTTCTACTCTTTTTGGTCGGACTGTATGTTAGCATATGTTAGTGCTGGACCGGTTTGCTTGGTAGTTGGTACACGGCTAGGCATCACACGACACAATACTTTTTTATCGAAACAGAAGCAAAAATGTCATACCCATTATTTCTTCTGCGCGGATGAAGTTCGCGGACATCTTTTGGTATCAACCTTGGTATCAACAGGGTATCACAATAAAATTAGTGACATTATGATTATGACTTGACCTTATTTAAGTCTTGTAACTGATCCTGATGCAATATCTAAACGCAAGTATTTATTAATGCTAGCAATACTTTCAGGCAGTGTGTCAAACGCATAAACAAACAGAATTCGGACGTTAACGTTTTGATTTTGAATTTAAAGACAAAAAAAACATACTTGGTGAACTTGGTGGTTGTTAAGTTAATTAATACTTTTAAGTGTTTGAAAGCTAAGAACAATGAGTGAATTCAAGACACCAGTGAAACCTAAGGCGTCGGATTTGAATGAGAAGATCACCATTCCCGCATCGCCGTATTTAAATCGACTTGGATATGGCACAGGTAAATACATTTTAATTAATTAGGTGATCTCTAGTCTTCCATTAATTTTATCGTATAAAGCAATAATGATTAGCAACAATTTGTTTTTCAAGCTGAAAAACTAATCAGGAAGAATTCAAACTGTTAAAGCTATGGTAAAGACGAACACTAGTTTAATTAATTAACTAACTAATGCTTCTATTTCTAGGTAATATTATGCTGAAGTGGGACCTTCTCAGGGCAATGCATAATTAGTATTATACTTACTTAGTTTTTTTTTCGTTTGTTACTCTTATTTATGTAATTATGTTTTGTTCCCGAATTTCTTTCTTTCTTTCTAGGTGTCAATGTAATGCAGCTGATCCGTTCCCCAAGGGCCGGGCAGATTCGGTCCCCATGGGCGCTCAAAATGATAAACAAAAGGGTGAAGCCATGCAAAGTGTACTCGGAAAGACTCCAGGCGGAGGCAGACTTGTTAAAACGCATGTCCCACCCGAATATAGTTGGGTTCCGGGCATTTAGCAAGGATAAGATACTATACTTGGGTATGGAGGCGTGTGACCTGTCACTGGGAGACATGATTGAGAACAGGATTGATGATGAAGCGGAACCTTTCAGTCCTAAGCAGATGTTAAAGGTATTACATGATTACTGTACTGCATGTATGTTTCTAATTTACTTTTCTGCCATTTAACACTTTTAGGATAGCACACTGCCAGCGTGTGTCTTAGGCTTAGAGAAACAAATAACTATGCAACGTCTATTGCTCATCCAAAAGTGTTAATGTGTACTTTTGTTTCAAGAGTAAACTAGGAAGCTAATTTGATAAAGTAGCAACAATAAAGATGCCTGAAATAGTTTGAAGTGAATTGGGTTTGGTATAAGGTCTGCCAGCCATTTGTAATTTATTATATGGATAATGTATGTAAGTAATTCAAGATGAATAAAATATATGAATGCAGTAAAATCTTACTAATCTGGCACTATTGAAAACTAATATGATCCGGATTATTGGACTCTTTGGAATTAACAAATTGTATAGAAAAACAAACGAATAAATATTAACATTTTTATTAAATATTTATAAATTTTATCTGTATACGCATCATCTTAAAGTGAAATGCAAATTGTGTTCACAGGCCCTCACGATACAGGCTTGACCTAGTGTGAGGACCACTGATAAAATCTACGCAAAATACTCTCACTGTATAAACCCTGTCATATATGTACTTGTGTTAGCATGTAATACTTTTTGGTAAATAAATGAATTTTGAATTTTGAATTTTTGAAATAACATTATAATGCAGCTTGGGAGTATAAAAGGGTGACAAAGGAGCGATCAGCATTCCCTGAGCTGCACAAATGATTTAACACTAGACCAACACTAGGCGTCATAAACCCCCATTTGTGCACCAAAAACCCCCAGATTAGCGAGACTCCTCTGTTTTGCCATTTAGAGAAAACCTAAGCAGTCCTGCAAAATATTTCAGGTTGTGCTAGACATTGGCAGTGCTCTGGACTACCTGCACACGAAAATGCAGATCCTGCACGGTGACATGAAGTCATACAATATCCTGGTCAATGGCGACTTCGTCATATGCAAGCTGTGTGACTTCGGTGTTACTCTACCGCTAGACGAGAATGGTGTGGTGGACCAGGAGAAGGCAGGGAAAGCTGTTTATTTTGGTATGTTCACTGACTTACTGTTTTACTTAATACAGATTTTGCAAACTCCGATGTAGAAAAGGCAGCCATGTCTCCTTTTCCCCTATTACCCGCCTTTTAACTTTTACTGTTCAAGTTGCCCAATTTATGTATGAACAGGGTTGTATATGCTTCATTTTAGACTATAGTTATCTCATCATCTATCAGCCGCAGATGTCTACTGCCAAACTTAGGCCTCTCCCAAGACTCTCCATAAAGGCAGACCGCATCCATTGATTCCCCGCTGCCCTCACGAGGACATCCGTCCATCAAGTTGGGGGCCGAACCACGCTGCGCTTTCCTATATGTGGTCGCCACAGTTCTCATACATATTGATAAATAGGTATAGCATTTTAAAATTAAGCTACTTGAATACTTGTGTTTCTTTTCTGTAGCTAGGCTTGCCAGGTCCAGCCAGTTTTGGCATACATTTAGGTAAAAAGACACCCTACATTATTAAGGAATATGTGTCTCAGTATTGATAGCTACTAAAAAGGTGTCTCAATATTAAAAGCTTATCTATGGCCGGCTTTATCCGACGCCTGGCAACGCTATAAGTAGCCAATAACATGAGGTGAGAATAACTAGATTTGTAAATGTAACTTCCAGGAACAGAAGCATGGAGTGCTCCAGAAGTAATCCATGGTGGAGAGATCTCCAGCAAAACTGACATCTGGCCGCTGGGGCTTGTGCTGTGGGAGATGATGGCGCTCACACCGCCACACTCGCAGGTACAACATGTAATTTTTTTTATATGTCGGAGATGAACTACATTGTATGTTAAGACTTTACAGGCTTGAGCTGGCTAGATTTTATAAGTTGAGTTAGTTTCATTTGTTTTGAGAATAGGTATTTCAGTTTTTAGGGTGTTACGTAGATCTGTTTGGTACTCTCTATAGGTCGCTGGTTCATATCCGGCTCGAAGGACCAACAATGTTGGGTTTAAGCTTTTACCGCACTCTATACCCGTACCCCGCGTACTAAGTATAACATAGCGTCGGGGATAGTGCAATACCGCGTAAGCAACAAGTGTAGTTACGAATCACAATTCAAACAAATGCAAAGTATTTTATTGATGTGAGAACTATATCGACAGCTGTTATTTACGCGGTATTTGCAGAGATTTGCTCCCTTTTTGGAAACTTTTACTTTTTGGTTTAGTCCCATTTCATAGCCAAATCTGTTTTGGATCTTAAGTACTTACCATTTTAATAATTAATTCAGCAGGACGACACAATGGACAGCATGGACATGGATAAGACGGCTGAAAGTGAAGACTGGTTCTCCGAAAGATATGGTAAATATTATTATAGCAAAGCAATATTTCTGTTTTAAATACTATTGTATCAAGTTATGCATTGACGCCCGCTGGTGCAAAAGTTGTCCATCGCAATGCAACGTGGCAACACGGCTAGTGTGGTTTTGCGCCAGGGACAACTCGAGCGGGACTTTTAGACTAGGCTTAAGAGTTTATTTATTTTATAATATATTTTCATTGTATTTTTCTGATATTGAAATAATTTTACAATTAAAAATTAATTACTTACGCATTTATAACTTACTAGCTGTGCCCCGCGATGTTACCCGCTCATCCCACGGGAACACTAAATTTATTCGGGATGAAAAGTATCCTATGTCCTTTCCCGGGTCTCAAACTATCTCCATACCAAATTTCATCTCAGTCGGTTCAGCGGTTTAAGCGTGAAGAGGTAACAGACAGACAGACAGACAGACACACTATCGCATTTATAATATTAGTATGGATGGATACATCGGCTATAGAAGGAACGGCTATCAGCCACATTATCTGTCAGACTGGGGTGGAAGCCACGAAAGTTTCAGTACACCACCAAAGGACTGAAAGATGTATCTGATTGCAGGCACCCGTCTATTAAAAAAAAACTGCATCAAAATCCGTTGCGTAGTTTAAAGATCTAAGCATACATAGAGACAGACAGCAGGAAGCGATTTTGTTTTATACTATGTAGCGATTGTATCAAGTTATGGCTTTTTATAAATCGTGTTGATGTGACGGCTATCAGCCACAGTATGTCAGTCTATTGGGGTGGACAAGGACAGAAAAGGACTGAAAGATATCTGATTGCAGGCACTCGACCTCCAATCCCGGCCAACATCACAGTGTCAGTATATGCGGAACCGTTGGGAGTGTTCCACGCCTGCACGGACACAGACCAGACTAAACGACCGAGTGGGAAGCATCTCGTCGACGCCGCACAAGCCATGCTGGCCAAGGTATGACCATGTAGTTATTACATGTACCATAAAACCCCGTAACTTCGCCTGGGATACCTGGCATCGCATCATTTTTTAAAAGTTGAAGTTCCCGTCTAGGTTAAACTACAAAAACTAATAAATAGAAAGTGTTGTTTATGAATGGCGATGTTCTCGCATCAACTGTGGCTAACTTAAAAACTAGGTGCAACTCTTTTATAAAAATAGGCCATGATAGGAATCCCAGGTGAAGTCACGTGGTTTTACGGTATTTATTATAGGCAAAGTAAAATGATAATTCAGATCATTTCCCAGTCTTGTATACAAATTAGAAAATAACAATATTCTCAAGTTACATATAGGTCGGGACCAATACTGAATCGTGGCAGTTATAGAGAGTAAAAGATTCGTTTATTTTTTTATTGTTAGATAAAATAGAACAAAACGCTTACCAACGTGTGTTCAATCTGGGACTGATTTGGCTTGAAGCCAATAAATCGCCTTAAATTCTCACACCCAGATTCACACATACACAAAATAAATAGTATTATGTATAATGTTGTAACTCTTAACCCTTTGAGCGCCAACCGGCAAAGCAATTCACCGTGCCACTGACGCCAAACAAAAAAAAAGTGCTCCAAAATCAACAGACATTGAAAAACACAGATAGTGGTTTGAATTAGCATGTTTTTGACCATTGAAATTTTTGACGTCAATAGGCGTCGTTGGCGTCAGTGGCACGAATTCCCGATGACGTGATTTGCCGTCTTTGGCGGTCAAATGGTTAAAATAACTCAGTTCAGAAGGAAAAGACACAGGGAAACCTACTTTGATTGCGGCCCACACTACTCACTATCATAATTATTCGCCCTAACTCGGCCAACTTTGCCAGTAGTGTAGTGCTAGGGTGAAAACCTAGGCAATAAAATGTATATACTGGAAGTTGCAAATAAAGATTCATTTACAGGTTGTAAAAGAAAACACGACTTAATTTGGAAAACAACTATATTTCCGTAACATAAATAAAAATTTAACGACTATTCAACCTTACTTACATTCAGTCCAGTTTCGACTAACTGATTAAACATCTATTGCATCCTATGGAAATGTGACCAAATGCTAATATGCTTTGATTACCTACTCAGATGGCTAAATAAAACAGAATTCTCTACCAATCAAAAAACATAAATTAATAGAAAACATTGCATTACAACATAATTTATGTCACTGTTAGTATTTCGTCGCCTCGCGAAAACAGGGTTCTATCTGACAATTTTTAAGAAACCTGTGTTTTTGTATTGAACTAACTTCCTTCACATTACGGGTATTTTGCTATATTTAATTTTCGAATATCAATAATGGGCTATGAGAAATCTAGAGGTATACTAAGTTCTATCTGCAAATGTTGAATTTTCGGAGCATGAAACAAGGTTCCATCTGGAATTCTGTATTGATGATATAACTAATACAGAACGCTTCAACATGTTAATCAGCAATTCATCATCCACTATCAAAACTTAATGACTTTTAATAATATGATAATCCTAATTTAACTATTAAAATGATCATTCAGACATTTAAGGTTAAAATGTTTAATTAATGTAATGTTTGGTTTATTGTGCTATATTGAACGAAACATTTGCAGGCAAATCTGGATGTAATTTTGCAAGAGGATTAATTAAAATATTGAAGACAATCCTCAGTAAATATTAGTATTAAAAAACTCACCTGTGGAGTGACTCTCGCGTGCCTCAGAATCGTAATTCGTTGATGTCATTTGCGATATTAATTTTTTTGAAGGAACATGACTACATTGAATCTATAGAGCTAAAATATTCAACCCCCGGACATTCTGCTGTGCAGGGAGTAGATGCTGCTCATTCATGCATTGACAGAACTATGTCTGCTGCTGAATTTTATTCATCACTTCTTCTTCGCTCTATAACGAAAGTTGATTTGAAAAAGCCCTCCAATGTTAACCAAATGCAGAGGGATGACTTTTTGATTACAGTAACTGCACAAAATATCTGAATTATGGTACAATTCTCTACACAAAAGTAGTTGCATTGAAGTTCACACAGCGTTATTTCACTGTGTCTTACAAAACCAGTTGGCATGAAACAGAATATGCTAGCATTTTGAAAATTCTTAGTCGCCCTCGCCGACATACATGCACAATAATTATTACAATATGAAGATGCATTAATTTATTTTATTTTGTTATATGCCTATATTTTTTTTATATTTTCTGAAATTTGTATTAATTCTATTACCTGTAATTTGACGGCTAAAGTCTCAAAGTTCTAATCGCAATGAACATAAGGGTTCCAAGGTTCCAGCTCACATAGCACCTTGTTGTTTTACAAGCCCGCAGCAGTACTTACTAATTTCAGATAGAACCTTATAAATACGAATTTAACAAATAAACTTATTTGGCGTTTGCTACAAACACATTTTTGTATTTTAATCGATAAAGTTGCATATCATTGTCTTTCTTCAATCACTGTTGCTTACAAAAAAGTAAAAATAAGTATATATTTAAAATGCAAAATTTCATTTCTCTGTTCTTGAAAACCTGTGTAAGTATCACATGGAACCCTGTTTTCGCGAGGCGACGATTTGCGCCGTTTCTGAGAATTTTACTCTTTTTGTATGGAGCGAAAACTTTCTCGAGAATGTAGCTATAATACATAACTGAAAGCGTTTATAAGAACGTTAGGGAACGGCACAACCTTTATTGCCGTATAGTGTATAGATTCGTTGATTTATATGAATATCAAAGTATTTTTCATCTGCGACGGATGACATTTAATTGATTTTGGAACTTGTCAATTATTTTGTATGTATTTATGATATTTGAGATTCTTATTTGATTAAATAATTTTAATAACATATTATGAGATAGAAATTAAAATATAGATCAATACATATTTGATTGAAAATATTGCATTTAGTTTTGAAAGTTCAAAATCAATTTTACCTCGGTGAAATCCATTTATTACTATTTCTCTTATTATTGGCTTTTTGCGTTTAATATCATGAAAATTTGTGCCAATTTCCATTCTTTAATACATTCCTGCATGTTTGTTAACGAAAGTTGATTAAATACGATACAACACTTAATTAAATTTACATTGAGCGATTATTACGCGTTTAAAATTATTTACAAACTTACAAACTAATGCGGAAATAAATGAAACTTGACACTGCGGTGGTGCAAATTATAAAAAGTGAAGTAAAAATAATAACTAATGATTAAAAAGTAACTGGCATTCCTGATAAAAATCATTACAAACAAACTCGAGGCTAAAACTTGATACTTAATAAGACAACTTTACAAATCGAGAAGGTACATAGTAAAAAAAATCAAGATTATAAACTAAAATGGAATTAAATGTTTACATTGGAGCGAAAAAATTAAAAGATAATGCTTCAGGCGGGGTTCGAACCCGCGTTTCCAACGGCTATCCAGGCTAACACGGGCGACCTACCTATTAGACCACTGAACCGATGCGAGGGCCACTGAAATTTTCAACCAGTTGCTTCACCATGTCGGTAAAATGGTATTGTTAAATTGGTATTTTTTTCATTTGTGTTGGACCATAAATTAAAAGACAATAAACAAATGAATATCTTGCATTTGAATAGATTCCTTTTCGATCGATTTAGCAGCAACTAACATGCTGATTGACTAGTATAAAATGGTGATCAACTTTTCCTTGTTATTCTGTCCTGTGACCCAGGGGACAATAGTGATTAAAAGAAGTGTTGATATTGTCAGATAGTCTATTATAAGAATGGGCTTGTTGCAATTTAAATTTTTGCGTTAAATATAACCGGCGAAAATCGTAGATTTGAAGAGTGACCCAGGGGATATCACCATGGTAACAGTAACAGAAAAAAGTTGATTGACCCAAAAGTGTACTTGTTTGTATGTTTGTACTTAGAACTAAAACAGCACCAATTATGAACTCATAGGGAGTTGCTAAAGATAAATAAACTAAAAAAAAATACTAAACTAATTTTTTTTTCGAAAAATCACTTTTCCATTATTATTATTTTTTGATAATAATACAAAATGGTTTTTGTACTTACATACCATACAAATTAAATAAAAATTCGTAAAAACACAATATCGAAATAAGTCGTTTACAACTTCAGTATCTGCAGGACAAAAATATGGAAGAATTAAATTGATGTATTGTTAAGAACATATATTCCTAAGTTGAAATGCCTTTTACTTTAAATTGACGCAATAAGCTCTGTATAATGAGAACTGTGTACTTATGTACTTATGTAACCCAGAGATAAATCCAATAAGTACAAAATTCAATAAAAAAAACGTGAAATACAAATACATATATGTTCAATGTATACGATCGATTTGATACTTATTGGATTTTTCGCGTACTAATACTAAAAAGTATTAGTAGAATGGTCGACAATTACACGACAATTTCAGATGAAAAATTAGCACCTTTTTATCAAAAAGCGACAATTGACAATTGTGACAATGACAATTTCATACTAACTGTTGTAACACGTGAAGATTCGAGATTCGGATTTCGTCATTATGATACGTCACTGTCATTTATCATTTCACCTTTCCGAATGTTAGTTTTTTCATGGAGTCATTTTTAATTGTCACGTATATTTGTCGACAAGAGATTCTTAACTGTAATATAGTGAACTATGATAACAGATCTACGTTAGTATTAGTGTGAGGTATATGTATGCGTAAGGCAGGCGTAAAGCTTACCGATATGACGAAAAACCAGAATAGGTAGTACAACTTAGGGCGATTTGCACTGCAGTTTCGCCAATCAAATCTTTTTATGCTATTTCTTTAAAATTTATTGAAAATAGCCGTACTGCGCCATATATTGGTAAACATTTCGTTATCTGGATAGAGAGAGAACCCTTAGAAAATATAATTTGAGCAATGTCAATGTGCAATGCTTTGACGATGCGTTTGGCTCGGTTTGTAGACACCTGCCTACTGAGCCGGCGGTCCCGGGTTCGAATCCCGGCCAGGGCAAATATTTGTGTGATGAACTCGAATATTTGTGCTTGGGTCATGGTTGTTCTATGTATTTAAGTATATATTTATCTATATAAGTACGTATATCGTCGTCTAGTACCCATAACACAAGCCTTCTTGAGCTTAATTTGGGACTAGATCGATTTGTGTGAGGTTGTCCGATATTTATATCGTTTCATCGAAAGTATTGCATATAATGTAATCTTTCAGGCTGGATTTAGTTCGAATTCCCGTCTTCTATGCTCGGTTTATACCCTCGCGGTTTGTACACATAATTAACACAAATGAAATCGGGTCTATCGCGATTATGAAGGCAAATAAGAAATATCGCAATAAACCAGTTGTGAAGAATGCTTCTGTTTTTGTCTAAGTATATTATGTACAAAACCTGCAAAGTGGTACTACCTATTCCGATCCTTGGATATGACTATGCTATGGCTATATTAACCTGTTTACACATAAGGATGTTATAGGAAATGTCCTTATGTGTTCAGAGCAATGTGTATACATATACAAAATAGTTATATTTTGCAGCTATGCGATAATATATGAGATTTTATAACAGATCCTTTCGTTTTATTTAGCCTTTTAATGTAATGGGATATAGTCATGTCTGAAAATATGCATGTTGTACCTTGTTTCTTGAAAATACTTTTAAAACGTATATTTTTAGACGTGAATGTACAACCATGTAGCTTACAGTAGATTAAGGGGGTGTGACATTATGACTGACAATTTGTAATGAGGATTCTCGGATTTCGAAAAATAGTTAATTTGGGCGCCAGTGTAACTTGGAGGCTATTCGGCAACAAGTGTCGCGTTCCTGTGTTCAGTATAACTCTCGCACGGGATATGGTCACTCTTTGTCAAACAGACTCCATGTCTATGCTATATCGGCCCTTGTTAATATTTTTTTACTGTGAAATCATTCAGTTCTCTTTAAGCGATTAGGTATTTCACGTCACGCTAGCCCGTAAGTGGCCAAGACAAGACGTAAAACTTAAGACAAACCACGGGCAGTAATTCGTAAAGCCCCAGATCGCATCTTTATCACAAACACCTGCGATCTGGGACATTCACGAATTCATCGCCCCAGGTATGTAATGTACTTATTATGTCCTATAAATGTACAAATCGAATGCAACGTTACAATATCGTAGTCGGTCCCGGCCGCTCGCTTCGCTACGTGTCGAGTCTCTTGAGATACGCGGCGACATCGTTCTTCCTGGCCGCAAGAGCGGCCTGTAATGGCGTGAGGCCGGCCGCGTTGCGCAGGCGCAAGTCGCTGCGGCGGGCGAGCAGTTTGACGCAGGAGAGCTGCCCGAACATGGCCGCGCCGTGGAGAGCTGATTGACCATTCTGGAACGCAAGATTGAAAAATAATTGTTATGTTTCATCAAACTTTGATGACTATCATGTAAAGTCAAGGGTACGGGAAGTACGTATCTGGAAAGAAAGAGATAAACAGGAGGCATGGCATATCTAAAAAGTGGGATATTAAGATAACAAAGGGTGTTAAGTAAAAAACAAGCCCGTAAGAACAAGAAATAATGTAAAAATACTTGTTTATAATCTAACGTAACGTACATACCTAAAACAAAAGCGTAAACATTCGTTAAAGTGTTATTGTCCAAAAGTAATGTAATAACAAGTGATGTTTACAATTATAGATGAGCTAACTTACAGGAAGTAAGCCGAGGTTGGGCCGGTACTTGAGCAACTCCACGACAACTGCGGCGTGTCCCTTGTGCGCGGCTTTGAACAGCGGCGTCGCTCCGTCCTGAAATATTTTTTTCGCTTTTTAGTCTATGCAAAATACATCAGCCCAACTAGCACCACTATGCTTTACTACTCTTGTCGTACGACATAGCGCTACCCGTCACTCTTACACGTTACTGTACAAAATGAGACAGATAATTATTTCGTGCGAGAAATAGTCGCGTGTGACAGTTGTGCTAGAGGAGTAGCTCCGCAAATGGCAAAGCCATAAAGAACAACGTTATAACCCAAGTAGCAAACAAGCTGCAGAAGCTTTTATACAGCCCTTATACTGCTAATTTAATCAGAATAAAGGCTGAATAAGCGCGTCTGCAGCTTTTTTTGCTATTTGGGAATGGTCGTTAAGTAGTATAGATCGACCCCCTTATTAAGGCGACAAGTAAATTAGATACTTTTTCAGTAATTGCAAAAGTAGGAATTGGAAAAAAAAAATGGCCGGATTTTTTAAGTTTGCCTGATGATCCTGGTCACGGCACCAAAATGTAACGCACGGTGTTCACTGACCTGTAACAACCAACAACACCGTCCTGCTGTGACATATGCTCTACCTATGGAGGAATCACTGACTCTCGAGTCACAGGCTTTGACCTAGTTCGAGAGACAGAGGCTCATTCTTGGTGTAACTGCTACAAACCTAATGGTTAACATATAGTTATAAAACACTATTTGATGTTATATATTAGGTTTTTAAGTCAATAAAGTTTTATTATTATTTGTATGTCGCACCCTTTCACGGGACAATGGTGTCCCGGACCTTTGGGAGGCGTGCACGGAGCCGAAGCCAACGAGCAGAGGCCCTTTCGACAATTTAATGAAATGTAAGGGGTACACCATGCGGATGCTCCCCCTGCCTGTGTCATGGGACGCACACAGAGACAGCACCCGCAAGATGTAAGAACTATTGTGGTTGTATGGAGTCTAAACATGGTACTAGGCTATTACATGAAATGCGATGGACTAACTACTGGGCTATTGTTTGAGACAGCCGGACGTCTACCAAGAAAAGTGTCTCATAGCAAAAAAAACTGGTAGACGATGACTCGCCTCCCGCTAGATGGGCCCCCATAAAAAGCGACACATAGAGTGGCCTAAGGGCAACACCAGTGCGGAAGGCTAAGGGCGGAGAGGTGTAATACTGGGGTTTAAACCGCAGCCAACTAACCCCTTACGTTTCCACATCCGCCCCCGAGCCGAAACTCTCGCGACTCCACTCTGCCCGGCCGGTTAAGGCAAGACAGAGGCGGAGGCCCCGACCCATCACCCCCCGTCAGGACCCCCAGGAGCGCTCAGGTCCGTGGGGTCGCTCCCCCCCAACAGCTCGCCATAAGCTGCCCTGCGTGACTGATTGCGCTGGTCATACCAGCGGGCGATGGGGTCGTCACATCCCTACGCCTTATTATTATTATTATTACCTGCCGCACCTGGTCGACGCGCGCGCCGCCGGCGAGCAGCGCGCGCGCCACGTGGTCGTGCCCACACTGCGCCGCGATCCACAGCGCCGTGGCGCGGTCCAAGCGCGCCAAGTCTACACGCGCGCCCGCGGCAAGTAGCGCGCGACACACTTCCTCGTGACCGTTCTGCGCAGCTATGAAGAGGGGCGTGGCTTTGTCCTGGAACCAATCAACACAGACATTGAACGATACTAATCACGAACATCCCACGTAGAACACAGGCTGCGTAAGAGCTTAAACAGCCCTTATACGACTTATCCCAGATTGATCAAAGAAGAAACTATCATTTCATTTAGTCTGAAAGTCATAGCGGCTTGAAAAGTAATGTAATAAAATCGGTCCGCGCGCGCCCGCGCCCAGCAGCGCGCGACACTTCCTCGTGACCGTTCTGCGCTGCTATGAAGAGAGGCGTGGCTTTGTCCTGGAACCACCACATACACATCACGGGCACTGAACGATACGAATCACGAACATCCCACGTAGAACACAGGTTGCATAAGAGCTTATAAAGCCCTTATACGACTTTTTTTCAGATGTATAAGCTTCTTAGACAGCATGTGTGCTACTTGAAATGTAATATCCCAGATTGATCAAAGAAGAAGCTATCATTACATGTAGTCTGAAAGTCATAGCGGGTTGAAAAGTAATGTAATAATACTAGGTCGATGCAGAGTCAGCCACCGGCTAAGCTTGCACCATAGATTGAAGCGGTTTTTTTTTTTTTCGAAATTTTCTCTTCGCTTCGTCACGACCTAGCGAAATTTAATTTGTGCATTTTAAAACAAAAATTTCTAAAATCGGTTGAGAACTCGCTGATATCTGCGCATTGTCACAAAGTCCATTCGAGTCGATCCATGGGAGCTACGCTCGAATAACACTCAAATGCATAAGTCTAAAAATGTTACCTTCATGGAAGAATTCACGTTGGCGCCCCTGGCAATAAGCTCGTCCACGACGGGCAGGTGCCCGCACTGGCACGCCACGAACAGCGGCGTCCCTCCATCCTATAAGACGATACAAAATGTATCTATATATGTTATCCGAATGAGTAATATCCTTGGCTCCCTGAAGATTGGTGCGGAACAAAGGTTTTTAAGGCTTCCACAGACCGACCGCGTAAGGCAATTTGAAACACAAAATAATAGTAAGAACGTTTTCTTTTAAAGCTGACGCACACAATCAGCGGAGGACTTCAAAGCCCGTGTTTTTCTTTTAAAGCTGACGCACACAATCAGCGGAGGACTTCAAAGCCCGTGTAGGTACCTAGCTAGGCTAAGCTAAACTGATCTGAACTTGAAAAACGAGCCTCGACCCTTCTTACCATTACTGTCTGTTTTGTACGTTTACAATCAGCAATCAGATCAGTAACCAATCTGGCCAAAAGTTGTAGAATTATCCATAAGATTAAGATTACACAGTAGACAGAACGTAAACTCCGTCAATAAAGATTCCGCGGTCGTTTTTCTGGAAGTGATATCCTTTGCGAATTTGCTGCCTATTAAAAGAGGTATTAGGTATATGTTAGTTAGTTAGTTAGTTGCGCTGGGCATTTTCCGCAAGTCGACATCCAACGTGCCTATTTTGCGTGAAAAGGGGGTAGCGCTACTCCAACCACCCCAACTCCTCGACAAACCTTATCAAAGCTTTTATGTTGCTTGTGGCGTCGTGTTGGGGACTTGGGGATCCTAGGTACTTCGTCCTGTATACTTCTACCTGTTTGCAATCTAGTAGAATATGTTTGGTGGTTTCTTCTGCTTCCATGCATGCCCTGCATAGAGGGCTATCTGTTATCCCTAAGTTGAAAAGGTGTTTGTTCAGAGTATTATGTCCCGTTATTAGGTATAGGACAAGTACTCACGGTGCTGGGTGCGTCGATGCCGGCGCCAGCGTCCAGCAGAAGACGCGCAATGTCGAGGAAACCGCCCTGCGCCGCGAAGAACAACGCACTCGTTCCTGTCTGACATAAGCCGACACTTTAATACTTTACATTTCTTAAATTAGACTATAAAAGTGTGAAATATCGTCCCGTTATCCCAATAACGAGTTAAGAAATGAAATCTCTTCAAGTCGAAAGTAAAAAAAAGGCATTTTTAGTAGTTGGATGGAGGTCCTTGGGAGACTGTATCCGGCAGTTGATTTTGGTGGCGCCTTCAGGCGACGATTAGCTATACGTCATGATCTGACAAGCTAGTCGCGCCATCTAGCAAGCAGTAGAAACCATATCCGACTTTAGTGACTATACAATTAGTGGCGCCATCTATCAACGAGTAGGACAGGAACTCCGAAGACTAACGCGATTTCAACTTGCTGCGCTTGGTACTGGCGGCGCCACTATCTTTATGGAGAGAGCCGGCCTCAGTAGTAGTATCAAATAAAGATCTACGGCGCAGGCCTATGATGGTTGCTTTTATCACGCAATAAATAAGTGACAAAGCATCCGTCACGTATAAACAAAATGCGAGTGAGTGACAGATGGTTTTAGTGTTCACGTGATAAATAAGTGACACTTATTAGGGCTCGCACGGTCTTTCTAGGAAAGTGATGGTTTTTCCAAAATTATTTTAATCGACATGACAATTTGCTATTTTCTTGGCTGAACGGCTCAGCCCTTAAACTCCAATTTAAAAATAAAAAACTGGTCAATGTTTGACACTTGTTAATGTCTTAAATAAATTACCCACCCTATTGTATAGCCTAGTCACAATCAAAGCTCTTTACAATTTCTGTCACTGCTCTTCAAAAACCTCATATCTAGTGAGTAGATTGACACTGATACGAGCTTTGTTTTAAGTACGTATTTCTTACTTAGTGGGTTATTTTGTCAACAGACGAATAACAGGGAAACATACCGTGCGACTACAGGCCGGGTCTGCCCCCTGAGCCAGCAGTTCCCTGACGCACTCCGTGTGCCCCATAGCCGCTGACAGGATCAGAGGCGTCGTGCCGTCCTGGAAATAAAATATACGGATTGATTAATACGGGAATCTTCTACGATTGTTAAATACAACGTCCATGACATCTACAGAACGTTGAACATTTGTGTAAGGCATAGTGTTTGAAGCTGTGTTAAAAACCTATTAAGCAAGTAATCGCGTATGGGGTAAAATAGACCCTGAAACATCTGCAACATTCGATGGAACCTTATGGTCTTCAATAAACTGTACCATTTTTTTAACAGCCAGAACACTATTAATTCAGCTTACAAACAATAAAAAAAACAATTCACTATTCTTTTTTTTTTCTGATTGATAGATTCTTTACGGACATGCCACGACTTCGTTGTCTCGCTCACTCGTATGGCCACAAGGCTCGGACCTCTCGCTCAACCGCTCGTCGCACAAGTCCAGGCTGGTCCTTTATTATTTCACATAATGTGTATCTGTATGCAAAATATAACGTTTTATCTATCTATAGTATCTATCCGCCACAGACGTCCACTGCTGAACAATTGAACATAGGCCCCATGACCACCCATGACTCTCCACAAATGCGATCCAGTACAGAACGCATCCATTGATTCCCCGCTACCCTTACGAGGTCATGCGTCCATCTAGTCGGAGGCAAACTCACGCTGCGCTTTCCTATACGTGGTCGCCACTCTAGCACTTTGCTGCCCCAACGGCCGTCCTTTTAAATATAACGTTGCTCCGTCGATATTAAATACTAACATGGATAAGAATTTAAAGCGCGTATTACGGTACTAACAAACATTAACATAATCAAGATTATCAAATTCAAAGCAATTCTTCACTGCACAAACATTCTTCCAAAGAAATCTTCCGCTCCATCGGCGCTTAATTGCATTTTTTTGCAAATAGTCCATAAAATAACATCGAATGCCATCGTTTCTCAAAAAGTATTATGTCTATGGCAAAACAATGTAACATACGCCTTTTTGGGTGTAGTGAACATGGCTGCAATAAACGGTTGAATCTCAACGCTGCAACGCGCTCTGAGTGCACTGCATCTGCACGCTCTAGTTGGCGAAGCTAATGTGCTTGTTCATGTGTGCAAGGTGTATTATGTTACTATGTGTTAATTTTCCCTAGGCTTTGCTACTTATAGAGACTGGATACAGCAAATGTCTTGCGTATATTCAGAGTAGCATAAGTTTATCTTTCTTGTGCGAAAATACCTTCTTTGCAATTCGCTTTCTATCACCGATCTGATAAGTGATCGCGTGCTCATCCCAAATGAATCACTCACGGAGGTTCCATCTTTCCAGTCTGCACCTCTGTTAACCCATTCATTGCCGACGCCTCATATTTTTACTCATCACGCAGTGCCGCCTTCCAAGCGACGACGCGAATTCGCGTCAGCGGCATTAGGTTAACCCATTTCAAGGACGCGAATTCGCGTCCGCGGCATTACGTTGTCAAGGACGCGAATTCGCGTCCGCGGCATAACGTTGTCAAGGACGCAATTTCGCGTTTTCGGCATTACGATTACACATACATGGGACGCGAATTCGCGTCTTCGGCATCCGTGATAAGAATTATGAAAATTACAAATGCATGGAATCCAAAAACCAGCAACAGTATAATATTATCCTTCATAAATAAAGTAACATTTTGGTATCAGCAATTAAGTACAGTTGTTTTCTAGCAAAAAAAAAAACAAATATCTCGAGGACGTGAATTCGCGTCCTCGGCAATGAATGGGTTCCCATTCATTGCCCACGCCTCATATTTTTACTCATCACGCAGTGCCGCCTTCCAAGCGACGACGCGAATTCGCGTCCGCGGCATTAGGTTAACCCATTTCAAGGACGCGAATTTGCGTCCGCGGCATTAGGTTGTCAAGGACGCGAATTTGCGTCCGCGGCATTACGTTGTCAAGGACGCAATTTCGCGTTTTCGGCATTACGATTATACATACATGGGACGCGAATTCGCGTTTTCGGCATCCGAGATAAGAACTATAAAAATTACAAATGCATGGAATCCAAAAACCAGCAACAGTATAATATTATCCTTCATAAATAAAGTAACATTTTGGTATCAGCATTTAAGTACACTTGTTTTCTAGCAAAAAAAAAACAAATAACTCGAGACGCGATTTCGCGTCCTCGGCATTACGATTGCACATACATGGGACGCGAATTCGCGTCCTCGGCAATGAATGGGTTAAGTTGGTCTCTTCATTGCTAAATGTCGTGGTCAGGGTTCGAAATTATCAAGATGATTACGCTTCTTGATATTATCGGATAATTATCATCAGTGTAAGAAATTCTAATTATATTATTATAACATTGCTTCATAACAGATTCTAACCAAAAATATTATATTTTAATTAATTCTATGTTTAATTCAATATTTAACTTAACAAACCAAAGCCACGGGTTCATTCAACTTTGCATTATCCGAACTGAATTTTTCTTGTAACAGGAATCCACAGGCGCGTCACGTTGATACTTTACTTCGAATACAGTTTACTTTCACGAGCGCAATTTTTTGTTATAATCAATCGATAATTATCCATCTGTTATATTATAATCCACGATGATTATCCCTTCGAACCCTGGTCGTAGTGGTCTAGGAAATCTCCCACTTTTGGTCAGCAAATAATTTATAGGACTTTTGCTGACCATTTTTTTTCTGTTAACCATATCATCAATAATTTACTTACTATGTAACTTACGTCTATGTATTAGATATACAGACATTTTCGCGACCACGTTTTGCATACCTATGCCTAAAAATGAATTAATGTTTCCTACTCCCTATACTCAAGTCTATTTTTTAAGTTTGCTTATTAACATTGAGGATGCTCTGGATACCATGGACAGCCATGAGGACCAACAAATCCACCCTAGCACAACTGAGGGTGAAAACCAGACTGTCGACCATGTGCTACCAAGGGATAATGTGGTATTTTGGTCATGTTGCTCGCCGGAATACCGACAGCCTTGACAGGCTAGTGATAGTGCTAAAAATGAATTAATGTTTCTAACTCCCTATACTCAAGTCTATGTTTTAAGTTTGCTTATTAACATTGAGGATGCTCAGGATACCATGGACAGCCATGAGGACCAACAAATCCATCCTAGCACAACTGAGGGTGAAAACCAGACTGTCGATCATGTGCTACCAAGGGATAATGTGGTATTTTGGTCATGTTGCTCGCCGGAATACCGACAGCCTTGACAGGCTAGTGATAGTGCTAAAAATGAATTAATGTTTCTAACTCCCTATACTCAAGTCTATGTTTTAAGTTTGCTTATTAACATTGAGGATGCTCCGTATACCATGGACAGCCATGAGGACCAACAAATCCATCCTAGCACAACTGAGGGTGAAAACCAGACTGTCGACCATGTGCTACCAAGGGATAATGTGGTATTTTGGTCATGTTGCTCGCCGGAATACCGACAGCCTTGACAGGCTAGTGATAGTGCTAAAAATGAATTAATGTTTCTAACTCCCTATACTAAGTCTATGTTTTAAGTTTGCTTATTAACATTGAGGATGCTCAGGATACCATGGACAGCCATGAGGACCAACAAATGCATCCTAGCACAACTGAGGGTGAAAACCAGACTGTCGACCATGTGCTACCAAAGTATACTTGGGTATTTTGGTCATGTTGCTCGCCGGAATACCGACAGCCTTGACAGGCTAGTGATAGTGGGCAAAGTGGAAGGAAGAAGACCCCGTGGTAGATCCCCGCGTCGATGGTGTGACCAAGTGACCGAAATCACTGGTCTTCCGGTTTCCTCTGCCCTGAAGGAAGCCGAAAACCGAACAAACTGGAAACAGCTGGTACACAATACAACGAAAAGCTTTCAGGGACACGACCTTCAGCTATGAAGTATACGATCAAGAAGATTAACATTAGGTAAGTATTCTAAAGATCAATTGCTCCAGCAAGCCTAGCCTAGTATTTAATGGCACATAAATACTTCCCATCTGCAAGCTAATTTACAACGACCTTTGGCGTCCGGGCGATTACGACAGTTTACGACTATAGCTAAACCTAAGCATTTCTTGAAGGATGACAGGTTTTCGATTAGCATGTAGGAATACTATTATATTCAGACCCTACATGTACAGTGATCTGCAGAATTGCATGGCCCATTTATGAATGAATTTATTCATAAATGGGCTATGCATTTGTGCAGTACCAGGGTTCGGAAATTCGGATCGATATTTACCTAAACTTTGGCGGTGGCTTTGTTATTCGGTCGTAGGTATAGGCGGCTTTGTTTGACGTATGAGAGATAGCAATAGGATTTTGTCAACTTTAGGTAGGTAAATATCGATCCGAATTTCCGAACCCTGCTTAGTACCTAGTATATATGGCTCCGAACCATCATTCGATGAATGTTATTTTTATTTAATTCAACTTTAAATATTTACATGCCTACATGTAGGTTGAATACATGGTACAAAAAATATGTAGGTAAGTAATATCTTCTATATGTATAACATAGTATTATAGCAAATAAATCTTTTCAATCTTGAATCATTTTGAATCGCTTTCTGAGTACTTACGTGTATTACGTTAGTTTTACCTACTTAATTTGATTTTTCACTTGGATCAAAGTTGGAAAGATGGTTCGCTTGATTGACGATCTTTTTTTTTATCGAGTCTAAAGACTAGAAAATGAAAACTACTTAGTCATTTCCGTCACATTCCTGTATAATATGTGTTTAAAATCACGAGGTCTCACGGTGCACGAAACGGCGAAAGTCATTAAAAGTACCGTAAATAAAAATTGGTTCCATTGTGCTAGTGAACTAATCCAAACACGTTACGTAAGCGTTACGAAACGTTACGGTCATGTCTGATGGGACCCGGCACGTCATAAGTTCGCGATTAACGCCTTATTGTGGCAAGTGTACGCCATAAGCGGCAAGCGGATAGGACTTCTAAATGCAAAATCCATACTAATATTATAAATGCGAAAGTGTGTCTGTCTGTCTGTCTGTCTGTCTGTCTGTCTGTTACCTCTTCACGCTTAAACCGCTGAACCGACTGAGATGAAATTTGGTATGGAGATAGTTTGACCCGAGAAAGGACATAGGATACTTTTCATCCCGAATAAATTTAGTGTTCCCGTGGGATGAGCGGGGCCGCGGGGCACAGCTAGTAGTTAATAATAGTGTTTTACTGCAGACGCCGGGAAAGAAGGGCTTGCCGGGTGAGTAGGTATTGACGGTCGATCGTAGGGAGGTCGGATAGTGATACGAAGCCGACAAGCCCTTTTCACGGCTAGGCATTGTATAGTGCTTTTCTCGAACATATGCAATGAAATAAAAACTACACCACTCAAACGAAGTATAACTCAGCTGTTTAGCCTCTTCATGAACACAGACGCCATGTTTTAAAAAACATTACTTCCCGGCTCAGGCCTTAAATTTTGTATGAAATTCCTTTACAGTTTTCTCGAGTTGTTCTGCCCGAAACGTGATAGGTACTTCGAAGCTTGTGATAACGCATGTTATGAAACATTTCATTGCCTGTTTGAGAAAACACTATTATTTAAATGGTATGGATCATTTACACAACGCTATTAGGTAAATCGAGGGAGCTCCTTTTCAAACATGAGATTTTTAAATTAATATTTGTGTCGCGCCGTGGCGAGCGTCTCTATGTGTGCATGATACACGCAGCGTACATGTACGCGATTAACGCTCTTGCCCCGAGGGCTATTTTTAAACTTTTGATTCTTTTGAAAAGGTAAGCGGTGTGGAGAGCTAGCGCTGGATTACCTTTAATTTTTAAAAAACATCTGCAAGCCAGAACTTTGCAAGTTCAAGCATGATTAAAACAATATCGATCAGCGATTGTAAAATCGCTTCCGCTTATCACTTGCTACTTAACCCCTAATATTAGTAAATAGCTATAGCACAGCCACAGCGAGCAATAAAAAGCCTGGTCTAAAAGTGGGGCAAGCGGTTACAGCGAAACCAAAGCTAGGTAGGCATCAAAGCTTTGAGTTATCGTCGGATAGTTTGGCGCAATATGCTGTAATAAGCATAACTGCTGCCTTTTTGCTAAATGTTTTATTTACATCAAGAACAGGTTTTTATGTGATTTTAGGGCATTTGCTGTTTTGCGATTGGGATGTAAGAGGTCTGATTGTGAGTGCCATGTTGTTATGCCTGGGAATTCAGTATCATTGCTGCTCCAAAGTTGGCCGGAGTATGGATTTCTGCAGCAAAGGACCTGTCTACAGTCTCCACACTATCATATTCGCTCTTTGGTCAACTTCGCTAGTAGGAGCCGCATTCAACCTAATCCACTTTGTGCCTAAATCAAGTTATCTGTTCGAAGGCGCACACATCGAGAACTACGAATAACTATGTACGTCAAAGTGGCTGGACCTTTATATTGACGACTAACAATATAAAGGTCAATCCGCCATTCGTCATCAAGCTAATAGGTTCTTAAAGGGTCGGCAACGCGCGTGTGATGTTCCTGGCGTCGCAATCGTCCATAGGCGGCGGTAACTGCTTATCTGGCAGGCCGCATGCTTGCAAACAAAACGATCCTAAGTGAAGTGAGATTGGAAGTAGACTCACCCGGTCTCGGGAGTCGATGTGCACCTTTCCAGTGTCCAGGAGCTGTCTTAGACGCTCGCAGTCTCCTCGCAGCGCCGCCAGGTGGAACTGCACATCGGTTCGAGACTCTTTCTGCAACAATAAGAAAATACTTTAAGCATTTGATTTAGTGCTGTTTGTCAGACGCTAATGAATAGTTTCATTGGATGTTTCGACGATGTGGTTGGCGCAGTGGTAGATGGAGGCGTGTCGTTCGAGTGAGTGATTCAAATTTAGTATACATTACGACACAAAAGAGTTAGAAATTAAAGTGTGTAGTGTCGTCCCAATACTGTAGAGTCGTCCCTTTTTTAGGGTTCCGTACCCAAAGGGTGAAAACGGGACCCTATTACTGAGACTTCGCTGTCCGTCCGTCCGTCCGTCCGTCTGTCACCAGGCTGTATCTCAACAACGGTGATAGCTAGACAGTTGAAATTTTTACAGATGATGTATTTCTATTGCCACTATAACAACAAATACTAAAAATAAATACTATATTTATTTATGATATAAAATCTGCTCTTACTTTATAACAATCAATATAAGATCAGAGTTCCCTTGATCAAACTTGATCGAACTTTTTCTGTTTTAACCTCGATTGTAGGTAACTATTGTTAAAAAAAGAACGCTCATTTTAATCGCATAAATAGGTATAATATACGAGTAGCTCTTTTCGAGCCCGTTAACTATGTGCATCGCCGCCCCCTGCGCAGGCGCAGGTAACGGTGCGCGCAGACTAATTGCACTTTATCGCTGTCAGATGCAGCAGATAGCTATGAGATATGCGCTGTTTGTATGCATCATCTATTTATAGCAGCGATTATTCAAGTTTTTTTTACAATCAATAAAAAACAACGCAGTCCACAGCAAGGCAGTGTACAGTCGGCACAAAAAGTTACGTACGCCATGTCCTCAAAATGATATACACACGGGCACAGATTAATATAATAGTTCACACGGGCTCCATTATCTAGAGAATAAGGGTTGTATAGATCATCGTGAGTGTTATTATGCCTAGCTACTTTTGCTGTTGACTGTATATGCAAATTAGACATTGCTATGTGATTTATTAACGTTTTAATTTGCGTTATTTTCTTACGATACCTGTTTAATAAGCAGAAGAAATTGTAAGTGCAACTAGAAAACTTTGTACCGTGACAATTACATGTAGGTACCTACTTCGATTACAGAACGGTAAATTCACGTTGATGAAAGCAGGGATGTCAAAAGCGCGCTCTCAATTGCCGGTCATAATAAGTTTTTCTATTTTATTTGTAGGCATACCTACCCACTGTTTCAGCTATAAAACTGAAAAATGATCGTCAACGTTCAGGCTTTCCGCTCCAATATTAGAGCTAACGGCCCAATGACCCGGCCTTGACCCGCGGAATCGTTTAACAGTAGACTCGTGTTGTACCGATTATTTAACGACTGGGGTTCAAAGTCACGAGATTAACTCATGCTTAATACCTATGTATTATGATCAGCTCGGCATTGACATTCATATAATCGTATTATTGCTTAGGTTTCTGAAAAAGCGAGAAAATAGAGAACTCTCACGCAAGGAACGTAAGGCAAAATGCGGATCTGCGCATGTACATTTGTACTTAAATCGGCTACTGCGCAGTCAAGGACATGCTCGAGAAGTTTGCCGGCTTCTGTACTGTTTGCGTATTACCAAACGTTTTACAAAAAAAAATATGCAATTCGAATCTACTAATCAAGCTGCGTCTAAACCCTCCATCATTATGATTTTTTTAGAGACAAGCGTGTAATAGATTTTTTACAAAAATAAATGCGAAGATTTCAATGTCGACGACGCTGTTGGCGCAGTTTGTAGTACACCTGCCTACTGAGCCGGCGGTCCCGGGTTCGAATCCCGGCCAGGACAAATATTTGTGTGATGAACTCGAACATTTGTTCCTGGGTAATGGATGTTATCTACGCTGTTAAAATCTTTCGGGTTCTTAACTCTGTAGACCTAGAAAAAAACACAATTCCATGCGACGTCTTGAGAAATCTATTCTAGGCCCAAAAATAGATTTTACCAAGATTTCAATGACAGCCCCATATTAATTAAAGTGCAGTTTCTCCGAGATTGCACCCATTCGTCTATGACAGCGCTTAGTTAGAATACTAATTGATTACGAGACTCGGCTATACATAAATCAGTATTAAGAATCGAAGTCTGCGACTTAATAGAACTTTGCAGATGTGAAAGTGGGAGGAATTATTTAGCTTGAAATATTAATGAAAATATTCTCAATCAGCATTTTAACTAAGTACTTATAGCCTACGTTACTAGTGACGTGCATGCAACCCGATTCCCCCCGGCTTACCCATTTTAAGACGATTGTATTCTACCCCGGCTTCCCCTGAGTTTTTGATTGGTGCCATGCGATTGCGGGTCATGGAAGTTTATCTTCTCGCAATTCTTGAAGCCAGGGGCCAAAATCTAGTTTTCAAATTTAGCAACTTAAACTAACAATGTAAATAAATTCTAGAATTTAATAGCCATCCAAAGAGGCAACGCTGCCAGCCTCTTAGGTACAATATCTACTGAAGGCGACCTGGCGGGTATTTACAACCTTTAGTGTCTATTTTAATTATATTTGTATTTTAGTTGTTTATTAGGTATTTAGTTTAAGTAATAAGTAAGTTTTTTTAATAAGTATTTGTGTTGTTTTGTGTTATGAAATAATAGCCAGTTTCCTGAAAGATGAAAGAGATCCATTAGGTAAATCAAAGGGTAGATTTTTCTATATACGGTTTATGATAATAGTGAAAGTAATTATATCATTGAAAACACTAAAACACATTCTAAAACTCATGGAATTAAATAAATTACCACTAACTTTTGGACATTTTACTATTTCTAATCGTACAAAAACTAAAAAGAAGACATGTTTTGACTACTGATTTTTATGACGTCACATATCACGTCACGTTTTGTCGAGATGCGAGTGTGAGTGACAGATGCTTTGTCACTTATTTATCACGTGATAAACGCAACCATCATAGGCCCACAGGTTTGACTTAAGTACAGATTAGTTTTTGACATTTCATAAAGAGTAGCTGATTTAAGCTGTCATCAAATACCGTACTAAAAAAAAAATGTTTTTTTTTTTGTAGTCTTTAACAACCTTTAGGGAGTTACTTTTCCTTAAAGGAGGTAAAGTTATTCCAGCATTTAGAAGCAGCGTAACGGAAGCTGCCTCTAAATGCCTAAATACGGTATAGCGGCACTGAGCTAGTTTGTTTACCGGATGAACTGGGGCTCTAACGAGCTAAACAGCATCGCGTGACGCTGAAGAATGAATTGCAGGTACAATTCTGTTGAATCACTTCCTTTCCGTTGCTCGTACGGACTGAAAATACCTCGTTTCGTATCCAACTACATTACTTACTACTTTGCTTAATTTGATTCAAAATATGTACGAAAGCGGGTATATAGGGAACGTACACAAACTATAGGCAGCACTGTAAATGTAAATTTCAAGGTAAAGAATTTAGGGTACGTCTCCACTGAAGGGGAGCGGAGCGGAGTCGTGCGGAATCGACCAATCACAAAAGTGTAGCGGAGCTGAGATACAGATTTCAGCTCAGGTGATTGGTCTATTCCGCACGGCTCCGATCCGCGTCAATGCAGACGCACCCTTAGATTGGCGGCACCAGTTGACACCACTGTCGTTGCGCACGTTCCCTACAAAAAAAAGTTTTCATTGCTCTTCCGAATGATATCTACTAGACTTAAAAATATATGGTGTCAGAACACACGATTACAGACAATAGGTTAAAGGTAGGACCGTACTGGGCGTAACTACGCGGCAGCAGAGCGACGCGGTTAAATATTCTTTGTACCTATGAAATTGTATGATATAGAACGCACTACGCGGTAGCGGAACTACGCGGCGCGATATCCAATTCTATACGAACATATTTGGTCGCGTCGCGTAGTTACGCTTAGTGCGTAGTGTTCCTAGATGGGTTACCCGATGCGAACTGGTTTCTAAAGTGAGGATTCCTCTGATGATTCAAACATGACTTTCCCGGTGAATATAATAGTCAAAATTGACAAAACCATCCATCACCGATGATTGATCAGCTAGTCAATTTTACGTTCATGGTAATTTTATATCACGGTATCGTATTTCGATGATTTATCAACTGAATCTGCACGCAATGTCTACATTTCTATAGCTTGACATCAAAATTCTTTTTGTACTTACTCATAGTTGCCTGTCAGTATTTCGTTCGATTGTAAACGAAATTGCTGTTACATAAAAGCTATTCGATTAACTTCGGACATGGCAATTTGACACCGCATGTGCATTAAGAAAAGGTTGTTAGTTATTACTATTGGAATTGTATCGTCCAGTACACTTGGCGTCACGTAGGCAGGTACATTAAACTCGTTTATAAAAATCAAGTATAATAATCCTAATAATAAATATACCGAGTTTTGCTTACTCCAAGTATATTTTATCCGACAGTTCAGTACTTAAAAACATGGATGCTACTGTGTGCTGTCCTAATGTAGCCTTTATGTCATGAATTCATGATATCATTTTAAACATCGACTTATGATTAAGTAGACTTCAGTTTCGCGTAGTAATTAGGTGAAAAATAATAATATGTTGGGTTATCGATGCGAAAGCCTAAGGCTATATATAGCCTTAGGATAGGCTTCATCGCGTCGACCATGCCTCAGGAACCAAGCCCACCCTGAATAAGCCAATGAATAGGTGGGGGTCCTATTCTAGAAAAATAACCGTTTCATCACGGTAAAAGCGTAGCTGTGTCGGCTATCTCATATCGAGGCCTTTTAGATACGCATTCCTTTGCTAAAAGGCTGCACACGCGTAATCGTTATCGACTTTGCTATCTATACAACGAATATTTAAAGATTCAATTCGCTGTGGTGTTTCTTTAGAAAAAGTTGGACTTTTGTATTGCGTACCGATCTACCTACCGCTTTTAGAAAGAAGGAAATAATCGCACAGAAATATGCGAGCAGAAAATAAAAGTCAAACTAAGAAAAGTCACATTATGAAGGCAGTAAAGTAATAACGAGGATTCTGCAAAATAGCGAAGTAATGTCCTCAAACACCACTAAGAGGACGTAATACCTATGATGTATGAGGAAAATATAAATCCTTCCACTGTGTCAAGATTCGGGTTAATATATAAATCCAACAACAAAGTTACGTACATGTCTAATATGGCTAATTTAAGTTACTTAAGTTGGAGAACGTTAGGCGATGTTATTTATCGGTGGCTGTAATCTGTAAAGAAGATAAGTACGTAGATTTCGTGCCATATACATAAGTTGCCACATAGTCGTACGTATATTTATTTTAACGCAAGACTAATTATTTTTATCAAAGACTAAACAGCGACAATGACACTATTAAGCAACTCCATCTGACTCTTAAACTACGAGTATTATAGGTAGGTCCTATAAACTGACTACCCTAAAAAAATCACCCGTGTTCAACTTTGACAAAGGAAACCTTTGATGTTTGAAATTAAAATCTCTTTTGAATGCGTTCGCTTTGAACATCCCTAGCTGCAGTGTAGCCAGCGTTTCGTTTAATTTATTGGAGTGTATTTAACATGTTCTGCCTATAAATGTTTTTGAGATTGCTGTGGAGGCGTTTTCTACAGATATCATGTTATATTTAAGCGAAAACCCTTGTCCGTGATAACGTTTATATATCCGTTCGTTTGAATTTTAAACTTGTAAAATATTGGATTGAAGATTTGGATAGTTCATGTCATTTTCAAAGTAAAAGTACCTATAGCTTGTTTTCAGAGTGTTTTTATTATTAGCTTATGAATGTATTAGTATGTTAATGTTATGATTGGTTGATTGCTTTCATTTAGAAAACATCAACCTATCATATGATATATTTTTCCTACTTATTTATTTTAACTTTGCTGTTCAAAATAAAAAAGTACATATACGTAGGTATATACAAATGGCAAGTCAATTTTAGGTGGTGGTGGTACCTACTTACTTATAATACCTATAGACTATATAACTTATAACACATTTTATGAGTAAATCGATGAGAAATAACAGAACAGCTGTATAAACACAAAATAATAGTTTTCAGTGTCCTAGATAGATACTGTTAATTTTCCGCTATTGAATGGTATTGTGTGAAAACAATTCAGTGTTATTTTATGTAAATCAGCGGAAAATATCGCAGTATTATTCTACGGTTAGTTATAATAGTTATCAAAACAGACCTGTAATTATTCAGAAATGTCTTCAGTCGAAAATATTAAAATATTTAGTCGCAATATTTAAACATTTCCTCAATATTGTAATTTTTCCTACAGAAAAAAATAAAAATGAAAAATTTATTCATAACATCGTTACATGTCTGTATGTAAAGTTATAATAATTTCGATGTGAAGGGAAATAATTTATTAATTGAACGAGCGAGCAGAGTCTCCGTTTCTGCTTGGCCAACAATTCTTTAGAATGTCCGAATTCTGGATTTAGGATATCCGGCTGTTCTCGCCTACAGAAAAATTAAGAATTAGGAACTAATCGTCGACAGGGTGCGATTTGGTGAGCAGGTTCGATAACTGGGTAAGGCTCAGGAGCGTGTCAACTGCTCGTTCCCTTGTGTTACGAAATTTAGACGAATGTAATTCACAATTCGCAACAAGCGCTCTGTTTAGGGCCTGCAAATATTCGACCATTTTAGGTATTCGAATATTCGTTTTTTTTTTCGCAGATATTCGAATTATTCGAATACTATTCGAATAGTTGAAATTATTTTTAAAAAGTATTAAAAGTCGCTTTTTTTAAAATCCTGTGGTAAAATTAAACGAACAGCAATTCGTGAATACCTAAACATACAGTGCCGATGACAATGCAAAGCGAAATCGACGATACCCTGTATCCAAAAGTGAAATCTTCTGTATGTGTCCTTTGACCCAGCCAGTGGCTCGCGAACGAGATCCTTTTAAGGTGTTTTAGCGAAACCCTGGTAAGGACCCTGTAGAACAACCCGTACTGCTCCTTGCTCTTCCATACGTTCCTGCGGTCATCGGTGCTACGCAGCTCTGGTAAAAGTGAAGGCTTTGTCTACTGCCACGTATTTTCTACTACTACACTGCGATTAATTCCATACTTGTTGTTTAGGAAATATTCCCTGAGACTGTACATCTCGCGGTTGTGGAGATTCTTGGCGTTTAAAGTCACGGCCTTGACTCTTACGCAGAATGAACAGTCTCATAAATGATGGCTTTAACATACCATATACCATATGTAGTGAAGTAACACCTTCCTGTCCAAAGCGCCTAGCTTAGTCTGAGTCCGCAGTCCAGCTCAGTAGGCCAAAGGAGTAAGTGATCAGAGGCATCTCCCAAACACACCTTGTAGCCACCCGACAAGAATTAAGTAATTTTGTCAAACGACAAAAGAAGCGCCTCTTTGAAGCCTGCTTCATGTCCCCGCAATACCAAATAGTAGTGATGATGATGATGATGGTATCCTGTTATCCCTCATCAGGGACATAGGGCTCTCAGAAGGATTTTCCATTGCCGCCGATCCTGCGCTGCTTCCTCGAGTTTTTTCCTGTCGAGACCGGTTGACGCGGCCTCTTTGTTGACTGTGCGTCTCCAAGTGGTGCGAGGACGACCGAGTCTTCTTCTACCGGATACTTGCCACGTCAAACCTTGTTTGGAAAGATGGTTGTCAGGTCTTCGCAGTACGTGACCTATCCAGCGCCACTTCCGAAGAAGTATCTCCTTAGCGATAGGATTTTGGCCGCTCAGCTCCCATAGCCTTATGTTAGAGATGGTCCGTGGCCAGTAGATTCCCAGAATCCTTCGCAAGCTTTTGTTAACAAATACCTGGAGTCTATTTGTGATTACGTTTTTTACGGGTCACGTCTCACATCCATACAGGAGGACCGACTTGACGTTCGAGTTAAAAATTCTCAATTTTGTATGGCGAGTGATAACTGGGGACGTCCATACGGGCTTCAGCTGCGCATACCAAATAGTAGTACATAGATTTAATTTCGGAAAGAGATCTAAGGTGCTATCGCCACTAATTCTTTCTGTGACTTTCTGTAGCTCCACCACGTTTAAGCCTTCTGGGGCACTCAGTTTAGGGTTGTCAATGTACAGAAAATGAGCAATGACCTTGCGCCCTCTTCGAAACCGGCATTCCAATCCTGAAACCTTCAGAAGAGTAGGCTCAGGGCCAGGCAGAACCACAGAGCCCTGAAATAAGTTTCTCAATCCCTATAAAATCCTGCGGACCAGGAGAAGAAGACTTATCATTCATAATATTCACATATACATACATAGTTCGAAAGTTATTTTTATGGATATATTCATTATTTACGTTAGTCTACAATTTTATACATAGGTATTAGGTAAACATACCCTATTTTGCTGAAGTGAAAGGATTACATTGAATTTGTTACATTTTTCATTAAAAAAAAAATATTCGAATATTCGAATACCGCACACATTAGTATTCGAATATCAAAACGAGTCGAATATTCGCACTATTCGAATATTCGAATATTCGAATTGCAGGCCCTAGCTCTGTTATGAGCTCACTAAGTAACGCTTTTTTTGCAAAAAAAGTTATTTGAGCCTTACCCAATTATATAATTTTTGTTGATTATTTTTTTCGTAATTTAACGTAAAAACATTTCAGCAATTTCAAAAAATGTACTCGAATGTTAAACACTCAGTGTTTATAAATAGAATAACTTAACGTCAGCCCGTGACGGAATGAATATTATTCACCCTACCGGGCATACCTTCGCCACTTGTAATGATTTGTCTCACTTGACATTCAACTCCCCTGTCGGGGTAGGGTTGCCATTCGTCAGGATTGCGACCGGACTTGGCAAATGATCGGATTTTTAGAAATTGTAAAAAATTTATATTTTATGATGTATTTATTAAAAAGTTTACACATTTTTAAGAATAAAATGATAGGTATATGTGAGTGTATTACATACTCGACAAAAGCAAGCATTAAAATGTTATTTTTTTTTCATTAATATCATATTAAAACACAATTGTAAAATCATGTTTTTTAGGGTTCCGTAGCCAAATGGCAAAAAACCGAACCCTTATAGATTCGTCATGTCTGTCTGTCCGTCTGTCCGTCCGTATGTCACAGCCATTTTTTTCCGAAACTATAAGAGCTATAATACTGTTGAAACTTGGTAGGTATTTTTTAATGACATTTAAATAAAAATGACAGGAATTTTAAGGTGATGTCCGGATTTTTATCAGGACATGGTGATGTCCGGATTTTTATCAGGACATTTAATTTTTCCATATAGCAACCCTATCTGTAGGGGTGAACGCTCTACCCCGTTGCCAGCCAACCCTCGAGGTATTGAGAGGACAGGTTGGGATTAAGATTGATAAACATGGGGTGCACTGTTGCAATCGTTTACTTCGGGGTGTTTTGAGTATTAATCAGACTCCAGTAAAGGTAATTTGAAATTTAATTACAAAGTTATAAATTAAATTGCGACTGTTTGTTGCAATATGCTGGAAATAAACATGTTTTAACATTATATTTTCCTAATCGAGTATACAGTAAAAAACAGAATTTTCTTAAAGGTTACATTTTCAGATTCCATTTGATACTATTTTCATCAGCATTGAAAACGTTATTGGGTGGAAAGGTCTTAAATTTATGAAGTTGTGACATTAGCCTGTAGTTTCGCAGATATGAGAGGTACGCGGATGAACTATAAATATGTCAAAATGTGCGTCTGCCGGAGGGCTTCAAAGTGCAATTTGAATCCCCAAAAATTCAGCCTGTAACTTTCTGCGATTTTCTAAAATTTGTCATTTAAATTTTTTCGCTGACTTGGATCGAGAATTTCCCAATAACTTTTTTTGAGCTGGCTATTGTAGAAACGGAAAAAATAGGATCTCAGGATTGAATTACGCTACAGTTTGAGCAATTTTAGGAGGCAGGCGGACAAAAAAATGTAGGCGGTAGCCCTTATGCGCGAGGTCTGAAAACAAAGAGTATAGCCGTGTTTGGATGGAGAAACTGCGGAAACTGCCTTTGACGAGAAAATGGTTTTCCTTTTGCTCGGATAATTATCTTTATATACGTTGTAATTCCACCAAATATCAGCCCTAAAATCGCCGTGGAATTGGGATAATTAAAAAAAATATATCCATAAAGATAATTATCCGAGCAAAAGGAAAACGAAAACCATTTTCTCGTCAAAGGCAGTTTCGCCATCCAAACGCGGCTATACCCTTTGACACTTTTTATCATGTGCTTTATTTCTAAATTGCCTACATTTTCAATGCCTTTGGTAGGCGCGTAGTGTGAGATCTGTAGATTTTTCGCGAAGCAAACAAATTTTTTCGTAGAAAACTGCCGTTGTCTCGAAAACCAGGAGCAGAGAAACCAATCAGGATACATCTTTGTGAAGTCCAAAATAAGTGCAATGCCGTATCTGAAACATTTGATGGGTCTATTTCGCAAACCAGGTAGCGAGGGCAACGATGGACCGGGGCCGATGGAGACAAATCAGGCAAAACGAGCCTGCGATCACGATCCTCAGTAATGAGGCACAGATTGAAGAGAGATTTCACACAGCTCCGCTTTGTTGGAAAGGCAGCCTAAAACGTATGGTCTGTTCAGTAAGAAAAATAAAGCGTATATACATCAGCTGACTTTCCGAAGCTCGAGCTACCAAAGTGCAGCGAGCGCCTAAACAAAGCATCAGCATGAGTTACATGCGCAAGCGCATTAACGCGCGTTTTTCACTCGTCGGCCACGCAAATAGAAAGCGGCTTCCGCGGCTATCAATCATCCAAAATAACGCTTTGCGTGGCTTTGTTTGAAACGCCGACTCCATAACGTTGAACACTACTACAGTACCTACATCCGCATCTTCAAATAATTAGTAGCGGTCATAGTAGCCAAATATATCGGAAGATATCTTTACTTGCATTCACTGAAAAAAAAAACAATAACCCAAATCTTAGCTGTTATGTATACCTACATAAATCGGAGGACCGACAAACAGAGGGCTAACTAGCCACTCAATTGCTTCGAATTTTGAGTTGGACTCTATTTGTATAATAAGATAAGAGCGGTGACAGGTAGCCGTAGTTACCAAAAGCAATCTAGTGGCTAGTAACCAAAATAAATCTTGGAAAATTAGCATAAGTAATTTTGGTTACTATTAAGCACAATTTGGCTATTTCTCAGGTAGTTAAACTTATTTGAGCCATTTATTTTGTCAGTGTAGCAGTAAGGATGTTTTACGATATTATTTTGCCACTTTGCTACTAACTATATGCCGCTGATTGTACACGTACAGTCCACTAAAATGTATTCGAATATGAAGGATTAGACAGAAGTTGGACTTTATAAGTCGTTAATAGATCCGATTCTATCTCAATAAAGAATATTCTATCCGGTTATAGTAGTAGTAGTGTTTGTCCGAAATAAATACTGTTTGTCTCTTTTTTTTTTTTTTTTTTGGCTGTATTATTAAATTATTATAAATAGCAGCGCGCAAGGCTCTTTTTGTAATTATTATTGTGAATAAAGTCCAATCTGCCCCGCCTTACCCAAAAATAACTAGTTTTTGACGCCACGCCTCAGATAAAATAGGTTTTTTAGCACAGGTTTAGGAATTGAATATGCAAGGATTGTAGATTACTTTCTATACAGCTATGACGATTCGGAACG
Source organism: Apotomis betuletana (assembly GCA_932273695.1). Classification (NCBI taxonomy): domain Eukaryota; kingdom Metazoa; phylum Arthropoda; class Insecta; order Lepidoptera; family Tortricidae; genus Apotomis; species Apotomis betuletana. The sequence continues at coordinate 25,958,397 of OW026305.1, read as the reverse complement.
GAAGATATAAATAAAGTTAACGATGTCATGAATAGGACTATATAAAAATATTGTTTGTGCCAAAACCAGTAGTCTACGTTGTAAAATGGAGGATAGCAAAGAATGCTACGAGTTTTTGTAAAACACACGTCATTAGGGAGTTCAATGATCTTATAAATACTGACTAGTAAAATTTACAAAATACGCACTTGTGTATTTAAGATTTTAGAGTAGTTCATCGTCAAAAATAGGAATTTACCAAGACAAAACATATTACTTGATGTGTTGGTGTGTTACGAGTAGCATTGGACAGCATCATGCACAATGTACGCCCAAGTTTCAATTAAGAGGCCTTATTCCTTTTAAAATGCTGATTGTTTAGACATTTTTCTCTATGATCAAACATGTTTCTTAAGATATTATTGATGTTACTACCTAGAACAGGGGTATTGCGATTTATCGGTATATATTTGAAACCTACAGTTTGAATTTTTCATTGATAATTTTTGTTCGAAAAACTACTCGAAATTGACAAAATTCACGTGGAAAATTCGTTTTTTCAACTTATTTTCGACTGCACGCAATAAAAGCATGAAATAGCTACGTTACTACCTAGAACTCGGGAAAAAGTATTATTCACTTCAAAAAGTTGGTTGAAATTATCAATATATTCGTCATAATATGAAAAAAAAATTTTTTTAAAAGGAATAAGGCCTCTTAAAGTTGATGCTAAGACTTAGAATAAATACGCCTAGAAGAGTCTTCATACAACAGATTTGCGAAAGATGAAGCCGCTTTTGATTTTAATGTGTGCGTGTATATGAACCAATCATAGAGACGTGTTGCTTGTGACATTGACGTTGTGACAGATGCGCACACGGACGAAACTGAGCCCGAGGCTAACCAAAACTGGGTTCACTTTCAAGCGCTGACTAGGTTTCTAGGCGTATTTTTTTAAGTGTAAAGATTATTTCGACCGACAGCTTTAAAAAAAGATTTTCAGAAAATCAAAATTTTCTACATAGCCCAGTAGTTGGATTTGAGATATCTATTAAAATAAAAGATCAACGTAAATAAATTTGTCCTTGGAGTCAAATGGAGAGCCCTAATGTGATACAAGTGACTGATACTGCTGGTAGTGCTGGTACATACTTAGTATGTATAAGTACAAATTTTCTAAGCTAAGCTTATCCACTTAAGAACTGAATACCATGGAGTGGTAAACCACAAATTAAGATAGCGAGCTCGTAGTAAAAGCAGATTGTAACCACCTTGGAAGGTTAATATAGATTATCGACTCTATTTCCTTGGACATGAAACTACAAAATACACTAACAGAATAATGGTAAGTAATCATAACTTTTTTGGAATTTTACAACCGTCCGACTCTCCACAAGAACGTAGTGTCTTGAAAAAGGACTATGAACTCTCATCATCAACCATTTTAAACCTATTCAACAAGGAATAAGGTTGAAAATTCAATATCCACGAAATGTAGTTCTAACCTTTTTTGTAAGTAACTGGTTGGCGCTTACGAGAACAAAAGCAGATAGGATTGTATTAGACACAATGGCATTGTGAATGCAGTTAAGTGGATGAGCTTAGTTTAAAAAAATTGTACTATACTAGCTATACTATACCAGCACTACCAGCAGTATCAGTCACTGTGTCAATCGCATGTCATTTTGTGTCAATGAAAGCTCACAATGATTGGTATCGAGTATCCACACAATGGTTAATTTACCCCATTCACGGGCACACCAATCACACAATACAATTGCTTGTGGGATTCAGTAATAAAATGACTTATGTGACAAACAAAATCCTATATACACAAGTCTTTAGTATGCTGTGGTTGAATACGGTTAAATACAATACAATGCTTGTTTACTATGCGACGGCGCAAAAACTTATCAAGCGAAAGTTTTTTACGTTCAATGGTAGCTTTAAGTTACCGGTTGTTATTGTTCGCATTTGGGTTCCGCGGTGAAACAATAAACCTATTGTTATTGTAAATATGTAGGTATTTATAGCCTCATTGTCGACCATTTGACAAATGTAATCAGCCATTAATAAATTACTTACGGAGGATTATCGTATAATGCCTATATATCTCCGACATTTTGACAAAAAATTCGGTTTAAAGAACTTTATTTCTCATTAAGACAGTTGTCACTTACATGAGAACTTACAGGCTAATGCAATGTTAGTATAGAACAGTATGAATTTAGATAGTGATGTTAGTAAATTACAAAATGGTATGGTTTTAGATTAGGTATGATATAAGTATCGTAAATTAAAAATAAAGAATATAACTAAAAAGGTTCTCTAACCTAATAATTAACATGACCAAAATTTAAAAACTTAATCAAAAAATAAAACGAAGTACTTATCAACTCTTGTCGCGCGACACAGCATCACCCGTCACTCTCTCACAGTACTGTGAAGATAGAGGCAGGTAATATCTCGCCCGAGAAAGTCGCGTGTCACAGTTGTGCTAGAGGTGCACTGTGCAGCTTACAAAATTTCATGAGAATCGGTTGAGAAATGTGGCCTGTAGGCGAGAATAGCCGGACATCCTAACATCCGAAAGAAATTTTGGCGCAGCTCGGTCAGTAAGTGTGACGGCCGGCATCTAGTTCGAGATCTCATGATTCTCGTTTGATCACCGTTTTATGTGGTGTGTTTATAATCTTGGGACAATGACGTTAGATCCGCGCTGTTAAGACTTGGAGATTCGCTCGTCTACGGAACCGCAGGGTAAAGAGACTCGCACTTGGCCCATTTATCCCGTGCTGTACCGAGTCCATTGAATCTGTTTTTGTGGCCGAACTAGTAAACAACTCTCTATTTCGATGGTGCGTTGCGTCAGTTCCGATCCATTAGGACTTGGCCCGTTATTTCAATTGTTGAGTAATTGCGTTACACAATTAGTGAGGTAATTGTGATATTAGAACATTTAGATTAATACGCCTTTTTCTATTATAGCGAATTGAGCTGAGAAGTGAAAGAAGTTAGTTTAATTTTTGAAATATGCCGTTTTTGAGTAATGCGCTCTCATTTTCACGTTTTTAATGTTGTTCGAGTGCTGATACGTTGGTTACTTGAAAGTTGACACTGACAAATTTTAGTTTACATAGCCGTATAGTTAAAAAATATATAAAAAAACTGAAAACTGAATTGAATTTATAATTTTGTTTTAGCATTTTATTAACTAAAACTACCATTTTCCGACTCCATTTTGCCTGAGCTATAGATATATCAATATTTTTTAATTTGTTTACACAGTATAATAAAAAAAATTTACATATACAGTATAATACCCTATTGTTCGTGGGGTGTGCTACGAACGAGTCCCAAATTTACACAAAAGTGGAATGCGGAGCCTTGTACCGTGGTGTAGGCTGGCGAGCGCTATTAGCGTGGTCCACGGCGCGTAACGAGCTCCTCTTGAACAGACCAAGTATAACGCTCAAAACTAATTTTACGGGCCGCGTTAAAATTTTATATCTTTGACCCAGAAAAGTTAATAGGATTTCCTATTTAATTCAGTTGGTGCTGATGGCGATTGCTATTATAATTGGTTCGCACTTCGTAGTTCGAAAATATAATAAACTTTTTTTCTATTTAAAGTCCCACAGTCATATTATTGCATGGCAACTCAAAGCATCCCTTTTCTAAGAGTTAGAAAATGGGTGCTTTCGAGTTTTGGTGCCACAGAGTAAGACGCTACAGAAAGTACTGTTTTGATCGTAGCAATAGCCGAAAAATTTAAAAATTAATGCACCCGTCTGGAAAGCCGTGGGTACGTGTGTTCGAATCCCGCTCAAAGAATAAGAAATTAAAAAAAACATCGGTTCTATATTCAACATTTTAGTTTACGATAACGGAACAGACGTTACTGTTTTAATAAAAGATGATTATTGGTAGTTTGTGTACACGTAAAGGAGATGTATAGATTCTCCAAATCAATGTTAGGTACATTATAGTAAAATTTAAACTATCAATTTAAAATATTAAAGATTCCCAGAGATGTATACCTAAAGCCTCTAGGCGTCACAACTGTACTTCCATTTGTGTAGTACTTACATTAAATGCATAGGACGTTGAATTCGTGAATGACACAGATCGCAGGTGTTTGTGGCCCGAGCCGAAGGTGAGGCATAAATACGCGATCTGGGGCTTTACTGATTACCGCGTGTGGTTTGTCTGAAGTTTCAAGTCTTGCCTTGGCCAGGAAGTGAGATTTTCTCCCCAGAAAGCGTAGCGGCTGAAAATACCACTTACGGCCTAGGGTGACGTTTTAAACTTTACACTCACTTAGTTCACATTATGTGAAGTTATAACTATGCTGGAAAGTCAATATAATTTGACGCACGCACGGTAATAGTTCGCATTAGAAAGCGCCAAGTCTCTTATCTACGCCTATTACCTTTTTTACGCCAGTGATTACGCCGCCGTCGCTAATGGCCAAGCAAGACATATGAGTTTTTTTTAAATGACATTAAGCTAGCAGTTTGGCGGTTACTTACTCAGTAGGAAGAATTATGCGCGGTTACAGGGCGGTAATTCGAGTGTACTTTGAGATATCTCCAAGTAAGCGATGGCTTAGGTATACAGTGTGTATATTTGATATAACCGCATACTTTACGGGGGCTTAGTATAGGCACTTATTAATATATTTATCCATAAATTATAAAAAAAATCGATCATTTTTTTTCCATATAAAATAAATCAGCAAGCAGTGTACATTTTTGTTGTTGTTTGTTGACACATAACATCGTGATGTCACAACTGTCACTAGTAATAACTACGCCATACATTGCTGCTCAGAAAATTTTCAAAAATTAATTACGCTATGGTAGTTAACGCTAAGTTAATAATTGTTATAAATATCAGATTATAGCACTAAAATCTCCGTCTGGCTACAATATGCGGTTGTATCAAATATACACGCTGTATATCGCCTTAAACTGTCATTGAAACGTATGCGATTCGAACTGAAAGTGACATGTCACGGTAGTTCCCGGACAAGTTAAGTTTGCGCGTGATACATATGGCGTTGAATATAAATAAGGCGCAAGCTTAGGGTGCGTTTCCACTGCAGCCGAGCGGAGCTGACTTGTGGTGGAATCGAACAATTACAAATGTGAAGTGGAGCTGAGATACAGATTTCAACTCAGATGATTGGTCCACGCATTCGGAACAGGATTGACGCATTCGAAATGTGGTGCTGGCGAAAAATGCTAGGAATCTCTTGGACGGCACGTCGCACAAATGCGTCGATCCTGGCCGAACTGAAGATCAAGTGCCGATTGTCGACCATTTGCCTCCAGCGGATCCTGCAGTACTTCGGTCACGTGGCTAGACGCGAGCCAGATAGTTTGGAAAAGCTCATTGTCGTTGGCCACGTGGAAGGAAAAAGGGCACGTGGGAGATCACCGACCCGATGGACCGATGCCGTGAAAGAAGCCTGTCAGGAAAATCTACAGGCGTCAATCCGGAAGGCGGAAAACCGTGTGGAGTGGAGAGCTTTGGTGCAACAGATAACGGCCTCAAATACCCCTCCCTCAGTCATAAGGAAGCGAGGAAGAAGAAGAAGAAGATTGGTCCACAGAAGCGGGGCGGAGCGGAGATGTGTGAAATGAACCGATCACATTTCTCAGATTTGATTGCACTTCTTTCGGGCGTCACAAGGACACAGCCTGATTTGTTCATTTTCTCGAACGGGTTGGCGAAAAGGCGATATAGCAGTTATATTTTAGAGAGATGATGGAGATCTCTCCATTTCATCGCCATCCGTCACTTTTGAGTTTTGACGTGTCCCTACTGGACAAATGGCGATATCCCTGGAACATTGCAACTTCGTCAATCCGGTCGCGCTTAATTTGCGTTTCCTTTGTATATGACGGCATATAAGCATAGCATTTTTGACAATCGTTATCGCCTTCGTATTTCCAAAACTGAGATGAGATATGTCACTTGAAGCTCCTCATCACATCACTGTTATCTAATATTAAAGGTTTGACGTTTGGCGATCTCTCAAACCGTATTCTCCAATTAGGTCCCTGGCTGATGTATATGGACGTCAGTAGGTACATAAAAATAACTATCGTATTGTATAAGTATCATCATTATTTCGGTCATTTAAAAGTAGATAGTAATAGTATAGTACCTACCTATGTTTTCTTACGGTTATTTTATACGCGTAGGTACACACGGAAATGGCATTTGGATTATCCTCCGAAAACTGTGTTTTTGAGACTTTTAGTATTTTAATCGTACAACAAAATATAATGACCCCGGTACCTACATAAGAATGCGGCAGCATCTCTCCTCACAAATCCGTGTGTTTCGCCACTCGCAAAGAATGTTATCGTCCTTATCACGATCAAACATGCAGGGGACGCTTTCACCGCGACATCTTCACCTATCTACGTGACGTGGAGCGCATCGCGCAGGCGCGGAAAGTATACTTAAGTGACAGTTTAGCGAAATGGCTAAATGAGAACTAGTTTTGAAGTTAAATGTCTCCACTTTTGATGCCATTAAATAGTGGCTCAGCGGCACCAGTGTTTTGACAATTAGTCACTTCCAAAAAGCTATTAAAGCTGGGCATGTTCGGGTCTGACTCACTCACAAAGGATTTCGTACCAGCGTATACAAAAGGCGTGGTGTGAATTCAACGCAGAGATGACCGTCCCGAGGACCTTGAAGGACCCTCTAAAACGAGTTCGAAACATATGTCAGGCCATTCCTAACAGGTAACTGTGAATGACGCGTGGAGGTATGAAGCTGAAATTTATATCAATTACTCAGGTCTACTGTCCCTTGAAGCTGTGAAAAAATCAAACTTCTAAGCCAACGCAATCAAAAGATACAGCCGTTTATGCCGCAAATTTTCGACACTTGCAAGGGAATCAAAACCTACAGGGTGCTTCCCGTGAACTCAGAATCTTGAAATTTGGTACGAAGCAACGTCTTATAGCATAGATAAAGGAAAAATTACGAAAACCATAAATTTTTAGTTACATCACATAATATATATTTTTTAATAATTTTAAACTTACTACCCATTTCCTCATAAACGCGTAGAGGTATTAAATTGATTTGGTTTGTACGGAACCCTCGGTGCGCGAGTCCAACTCGCACTTGGCTGGTTTTTTATTATTTTGATGATATAACGACACTTACATTTTTAGTTTTTTTCCTAAATTTGTAGTAGAAAGATGTGCCCTGTAACTTTTGCAATCGACTTGATCTTAAGGTTATGTTTATGACAAACTACACAATGAATATTTATGAAAAGCATTAAATTTCTAGTAACACAATACATCGACGGCCCAGTTTAAGAGGCCTTATTCCTTTTAAAATTTATTTTTTTCATATTATGACAAATATATTGATAATTTTAACCAACTTTTTGAAGTGAATAATACTTTTCCCCGAGTTCTAGGTAGTAACATAAATATTTCACGCTTTCGATGCGTACAGTCGAAAATAAGTTAAAAAAACTAATTTCCCCCGTGAATTTTGTCAATTTCGAGTAGTTTTTGAAACAAAAATTATCAATGAAAAATTCAAACTGTAGGTTTCAAATATATACCAATAAATCCCAATAGCCCTGTTCTAGAAAGTAACACCAATAGTATGTTAAGAAACATGTTTGATCATAGAGAAAAATGTCTAAACAATCAGCATTTTAAAAGGAATAAGGCCTCTTAAGTATTAAATTAGCACGAATTCATTATACTAATGCATGGTAATGTCAGCGCGTGATATTAATTAAAATTCCGAGCACAGTGAAAATGCGTAGTCATTCACACTATACTATGACTACTTTAGCTAATAGCAGCTTCACTGTTTAGTGTACATATAGGACTAGTAATGTGATAATGACGTTTAAATATTAAATACAAAAATAAGTAATTCGCACAGCGCATTTTTTTATACTCCGATCGGCGAATGATGAAAATGCTTGTTTTTATACCGGGTGATCAATCCAAATGGGTCAGTAGGGAGAAGTAGTTTGTGACTTCTCATGGTTCCTAAGAACAGATTTCCCTATATCTCATAGTTTTCATTTTCTCCCTACTGACAGTACCTACTGACCCATTTGGATTGATCAAACTGTATATTTTTATCGGGCTTGCAAAAATGTTGATGTGACAGCGACGTCATTTCAAGGATATTTTTTTAAATGTCCAATGCAGTGTATACCGGTGATCATCATTTGTCGTCAGGGGTTTATCAACACTAATAAGGATTTCCACTATAAGATGATACATGTTCTTTCTATCATATAAACCACAGCACTATGAATCATGTAATGTCTCATTTTTAGGGTTCCGTACCCAAAGGGTAAAAGCGGGACCCTATTACTGAGATTTCGCTGTCCGTCTGTCCGTCCGTCCGTCCGTCCGTTTGTCACCGGGCTGTATCTCAAGAACGGTGATAGCTAGACAGTTGAAATTTTCACATATGATGTATTTCTATTGCCGCTCTAACAACAAATACTAAAAATAAAATAAAATAAATATTTAAGGGGGCTCCCATACAACAAACTTGTTATAGATTATGTTATGGTACGGAACCCTTCATGCGCGAGTCGGACTCACACTTGCCCAATTTTTTTTTATGTGGGTACACACCACAATTTTTATATTAAACCATTGATACAAAGATCAAAGCTCAAAGCTGTAAGGTTAACGCGCTGGACCGGCAATCCACAGGTACCGGGTTCGATTTCCGGTATTTTCCACCAGGTTACGCATTTTAATTTTTTCTTTGAGCTTTGTTGTGTTTTGATGTATGGTTTAAACCACAGTATTCCAACTCAGCATCGATAATACATATAACCTAGCGCAGTGAAAATGTCATAAAACGGACGTGTCAATACATTAAAAGTTAATGGCGTTCGGATGGTTCCGCATTCGCAATCCATGAACCCATGAGTCACGGGTGAAAGTGGGATCAGATGCCATGCACAATTCATGCATGCCAAGCACAAGTACCTACAATACAAGTAACTAACAATGGAAACTTAAATTACGATTGCCTTTCCAGAATACTATGGTTGACCATATGAATGATTGACCGGGCGAGGCGCCAATTAAATACAAAGATGTTTCACACAATATTGTTCATTTCCTTGTTTTTTTTTTGCATTTGTAGAAAATTTAGGTTATTCCAACTCCTGAGAATCCTGAGCACTAATGATTCTAGTAGGAAAAAGAAGTTTCCTAGAATAACTATAATTTTTTCCGAATGCAAAAAACAAGAATAAACAACGATTTAGTGAAAACGCGTATTTACTATTTCCGACAATAGTTTGTGAAGTGAGTTTGGTGTTCAGAAGACTGTCCGCAGTGGAGCTGTAGGGAAAGGCATACTTTTCCGTGAGGCTGAACTTTATCTAAGCTCGCAATATGCTGTGCCGTTTTTGACATTAAAACGCCAGTTAAGTTTCAACAAGTAATTTTTTTTTATGAATCTTGTAAACAAGCGAAAAATATCAATTCAGCAATTAACATAATAAAATAAATTGATTTCCTCAAAACCGCAATGATATCGGAAAATATACTTATACAAAAACAAATACATTTCCTCTAAGACTTGTATGTACACAGCCGCTTTATGTCAACAACTGTGGCCTACTCTCACTTTATTATGATGAGATGACGCACGCTGGAATTAGTCCACACGATCGGATAAAATAAATAATTAAATATAGTGTCGCTGGTTACAGAAAACGTGCCTACACTTCTGTGTCTGGATCTGGAGTCTCCGGACTGTCTGGGGATTGGAGATTCCTCATTTTGCTTGAAATACAGCAGTAATCTAGATATTATTTTGATGGAAACCATAGACACCTGCAACACCAGAGGAGTCACAAGTGCGTTGCCGGCCTTTAAGGTGGGAGTGCGCTCTTTTCTTGAAGGTTTGAAGGTCGTATCGAAAATACCACAAGCGAAAATCTATTCCAAAGTTGTGGACTGCCAACTACCTAAGTGGTGAGGATGAAAGGATTGTCGCGTAGAATCATGGCGGAAAGATGCGGCAAGAATCAATACGAACAAGTCCTCGGAGCACAAAATAAATTAAAGTAAATTGTTCGAATGGTGCTGTTCCCGGTGTCCTTAATTATTGTAAGCAGGATAGACAAATTCGAACCTAAATCTCGGCATGGGGCACTCGTATGAGGAAAGCTCTTTACGAATTCAAAATATGTATGTCGGGCCGTTCCTGCAATGACAGTTTCACGTGAGTGTAAGTAAACCGCTTAATACAATAATTAAATATGTCTCACCAAGTCACGAAAGTTTTAATAAGATTGTTAGGAATACAGTTAGGTAATTATATTGTAAAAAAAATACAAGAACATTTTCCATTTTCTTCGTACATAAGTTATTTTTCCTTTGTGTTCAGTTCAATGAATTTTCTTTCTTCCCTGCATAAACAGACTGACAGAGCTGAAAAGAAATCTTATTTAGGTACCTACATAGATAGGTACTTTGTTGTGAAGAAGTAATTTTATTCCTAAACGAATCGGGTAAGTAGTTTATGATAAGACTATAGCAATATTAAAACGAACTTAATTTATGAACGTTACACATCTTCCCAGTTTACAAAAGTATCTGGGAGTAATTTACCAAGGCTTAAGTGTTTGCCAAAATGGAGTCTACATTTTTTGTCGTAATTTTTTTGTTCCTTTCATAATCGCTCCTTTACAAACGCTTTGTTTAAGGGCATTCAAAGGGACAATAGAAAACCCGACTTACGAACGTTTCATTTACAAAATACCCAATACCTAACGGTGCCGGTCATTATGCATGTGTCTCAAGGCCGGCGCGCGCGCACGTAGGGTTACCACGTAGAAAATTTAAAAGTCCGGAATTATATATCTCTTGAGAAATGGTGTGATTTTTCTGGCATTTTGCGAATTCTCTCACAAACGTACGTTTATACCTTTGATTACTTCTTATATTACTTAAGTTCTTATCTCAGTTGTTTGGAAGAGATCGTCTTTAGCGATAAGACCGCCTATTGTCTACTATTGTTTAAATTAAGATTTCTCATGTAATATTTTTCTTGTTGGTGTGCAATAAAGTATTGTATTGTAAACGTACTTTAGTGCTTTTATAAACTATTTTTTTACTGGTTTTGTGCTATCGTGGTTCTTTAATAAGACAGTGTTGATTTTATTTGTACAATTCACACGACCAAAGTTTATCTTTAAATTATACATCCAAATAAACAAGCTAATATATGGTACTTTGTAATGAATTAAAAAACTATTCAATTGAAAATTTGAAATATCTTCAATTTCCCTTTTTTTTCAAATCTCAGGACAAGTCCTGAGCTATGGTGACCCTAGTGCGCACGCGACTTTGTCATTCAAATTTGTGGACGTTTGACGCAATGCAATTACGCTTTTTGTCGACTGCACGACTGGAATGTTATTGTTGTAGTGCCCAATTAAAGAAACACGAGCTCAGGCAATTTGCTCTGATATTCGACTACTGAATTTAACATAATTAAATCGTTAGTACTTGTCATGTTTGCTGCCAATTATGGCTGTATTGTTTCACAGTTTTGCTCATCTTTCTTCGTTTATCTACTGCCGATGTCTTTAATTATCCATTGATGTCTTTGACATATTTTTCAGTTTTTTTTATAAGAATCTTTTTATCGGAAATACCTCATTTTTATTTTTATTAATAAATATTGACACAAAGGTGAAAGAAATGGTGTGTGCTTTATATTGCACTGGATTACATTGCATTTTTGTCAATATATATTATAACAATAATATGCCTCTGTGTCAATACTTATTTACATTTCTTTGCGATAATAACCATAACTTGGAGCTGGTTTGAAGCACCTGGCTGATGGATGCAGTTTTATGGCGAACACCTTTCACGATAGTACTCATGCTTACCATCAGCATCAGCCTATTCTTGTCCACTGCTGTACATAGGGCTCTCCAACTGCACGCCATTGTGAACGATTCTCGGCTACTCTCATCCAGCTCATGCTCATCCTTACCTGAAACAAGACAGTGAAGATATAAAAGTGTGAAATATTTGCTCTGGCCGGGATGTGAACCCAGGACCGTCGGCTCAGTGGGCAGGTGCCCTACACAACCGCGTCGTCGCTGTAGAACCGTGGGCAGTGCAGTCTTGGGTTCAACGACCGCCTGCCCTTAGTTTTTGTGCACCATTGCACAACGAGCGATCTGTCTTCGATTACATGCAACTGAGATGGCCGGTACTGGAGCCGTTGTGCAATAGCATGGTAATTTGTCGATGTTATGATTTTAAGTGACATCTTGTACAAGAGTTGGTGCATACTCCGGTTTGTAAGAAAGTGTGACGCACAAAAATCAAATGTACGACAAATTGAACATTCATTAAGTCATTAGGCTTAGGCTCATCTGTTTCTTAATACTGTTTCTTCAAATGTATCTTGTATTAACATGATATCACAATTCTGATCATCAACATTTTGATCATATTTGAGCGGTCTCAGAAAATCTTCTATTAAAACATTCATAAAGTTTGCTGTTTTGAGTATGTCCGCTTTGCGATCTTCACTGTTTGATGGAAAGCAATAATTTTGAGAGTCAACAACCAATCATTAATCAATAGTCATTCTTAGACATTGTAAAGAAACAGACATTTTAGAAATGTGTCATGATGATGTAGGCATTTTAGGAAAATAAGTATATTTCTAAACAATTATGAACCCTGGAAATTCACCTTGTACTCGTAACGGCGTCGATGTTACATCATCATTTTTGTGTCGATACTGTCGATAGAAATGTACGAGCATAACACATTTGGTAACAAAACTTCGCATTCAAACAACATTATTTGGAAAGGGTATGAAGATATTCGATCAGATAAAGCACTCGGAAAGTTCTACGTAAATTGAACTAAAAACTCCTCACAGACACAATTTCACCTTCAGTGAAACATGTTCCTTTTTATAACATCGTTCGATACAATGTAGCAGCTAACTTACACGAAATCAACAACCATGCTCAACAGATACCGAAGAGCCTTGACATTCTGCGACTCATAAATCTAATTTCTTGGCAAGAGGCCGAACCGACGCAGAACAGGCACTGAATAGCAAAAGATAGTGCTGTATACAGGGTAGAACAGATCGAGGGACTTTTAAGCAAACAGGGAATTGTTCAGACTGAGTACTTCATTTCTCACCAATGAACTATGTATATGTTTCTATCCATTTTTGAGATACAGTTTGTTAAGCATTAGTGTAAAAATCTGCACATTTAAACCCTAGCATCTTTTGAACACCGCTTAAGTTAAAGACGTCATAAACCTTTGAATTAGTAGGGTTGTCACTAATATTAAAATATTTTATTTTAATGACTATTTGTTTACTTTTAAATCCAGCTTTACAATTATAATAGGTCGATTGTAGATTACTCAGACGGCACTATCCTATCAGCCCAGTCTTTAAAAATGTTCCACCCTGTATAACACAAGGCACAAGGTCTTGGGTATATATTCAAAGCAGGAAAACCAACGACCTCCATATACTGAAGCACCTACAGCTGGGCGCAACTAGCGACGTCGCTTGTCATATGACACAATATGAGTCATATTGTCTTTCTCGTATAATATTGAAAGAAAGGAGACAGAACATATTTGTCACGCCACAGAGTCGTGTGTCAGTCTTCGTCAGCCAATCAGGCGGAGCGTAACGAGGTGCGAAATCGACCAATCATGTGATCTGTATCTCGGCTCCGCATTGCTGTTGTAAGTTGTGCTATTATAGGTGCAGTAGAAATTATCACTCATATAGTTACATTTGTTTACCAGATGATGGTACTAAATGGCAAACAAAGGTACGGTCTGCTCTGACAGATGGTAAGCAGTCACTGCTATTAAACATGCAAACTGGAGGGAGTTGTCTTTAAGAGGAAATATTACTGCCCATCTTTCCTTACCGTAACCTACCTTAATACCTTTAAAAAAAAAATAGGTACATTCTGCGACATATAAATCTTATTTCTTGGCAAGAGGCCGAACCGACGCCGAACAGGCACTGAATAGCAAAAGATAGTGCTGTATACAGCGTGTATATTTGATATTATCGCAAACTTTACGGGGTGTTAGTATAGGCATTTATTAATATATATTATTTCACTGTAAATTATTAATAAAAATTGGGCAAGTGCGAGCCCGACTCGCGCATGAAGGGTTCCGTACCTATACATATATATAATCTATAACATGTTTGTTGTATGGGAGCCCCCCTTAAATATTTATTTTATTTAATTTTTAGTATTTGTTGTTATAGCGGCAATAGAAATACATCATCTGTGAAAATTTCAACTGTCTAGCTATCACCGTTGTTGAGATACAGCCTGGTGACAGACGGACGGACGGACGGACGGACGGACGGACGGACGGACGGCGAAGTCTCAGTAATAGGGTCCCGTTTTTACCCTTTGGGTACGGAACCCTAAAAATCGAACTTTTTTTCCATATAAAATAATTCAGCACGCAATGTATTTGTAAGTTGTTGTTTGTTGACACTTAACATCGTGATGTGACAACCTGTCACTGGTAATAACTACGCCATACATTGCTGCTCAGAAAATTTTCAAAAATTAATTACGCTATAGCAGTTAACGCTAAATTAATAATTGTTATACATATCAAATTATAGCACTAAAATCTCCGTCTGGCTTCAATATGCGGCTATATCAAATATACACGCTGTATAACACAAGGCACAAGGTCTTGGGAATATATTCAAAGCAGGATACCTCCATATACTGAAGCATCTGCAGCTGGCCGCAACTGGTAGAGACATCGCTTGTCATATAACACAATATAAGTCAAAGAGTCTAACCACGCGAACTCTTCCAAGCAAATGAACTGTCAAACCATACAAAGTGGGTCAGTTTGTATGGTTTGACAGTTCATTTGCTTGGAAGAGTAAGCGTGGTATGTATATATTGTCTTTCACAGATAATATTGAAAATAGGGAGACAAAACATAATTTTCATGCCACAAAGAGTGTCAGCCTACGTTGCCAGTGAGGCCGAGCGGAGCGGGGAGGTGCGGAATCAACCAATCATGTGAGAAATCTGTCTCAAGGCTCCGGATCGCTGTTGTTGTGCTATAGATGCAGGTATAGAAACTATTTATCACTCATATAGTTACATTTGTTTAGCCGATGATGGTAGTATGCAAACAAAGGTACGGTCTGCTCTGGCGGATGGTAAGCAGTCACTATAGCTAATAGCATGAAAGCTGGTGGGTGTTCATCATCATCATCATTTCAGCCACAGGACGTCCACTGCTGAACATAGGCCTCCCCCAGTGACTTCCAGATCGGCCGGTTGGAAGCGACCTGCATCCAGCGGCTTCCTGCAACCTTTACCAGGTCGTCTGTCCACCTTGTGGGACGTCCTACGCTGCGCATGCCGGTGCGGTGCGTGGCCTCCATTCGAGAACCTTACTGCCCCATCGGCCGTCAGTTCTACGTGCTATGTGGAGGGTGTTGCCGATTATAAAAAGAAATATCACTGCCCATCTTTCCTTACCTACCTACCTACCTTAAAGGCCTTTCAAAAATAAAAATAGGTACAGAGATCAAAACGGATGGAGAAATAGAAAGCGTTCGTACAGTCAGTCTCTGGTCGAAAGATTGAGACATTGGAACGGTAATCCAAAGCCTGTTAGACCAAGTATGAGCGCAATTAAATTTTTCTTTGCGTGTCGATCTTTGTATCTATATAGCAATTACTATGATTAGTGCCAATGTTAATTATGTGTACAAACGGCGAGAGTATGAAGTAGTATATTCTCAATCCCTCGCCATCTAATCGCTTACGCTAAGGAGGATCTTTGGCCATAATCTTTTGACATAATCGATGTCTAACCGAATTTGGTTATTTAATATATAACTAACTCTATTTACCTAAGTACATAAGTAAAACTGGCTAATAATTAGGTGAATAATATAACACTAATAAGAATTTTATCGCTAACCTTAATACTCATAATCATAAACCAGTTAAGGATCTCATGATTAATGGACGGATTAACTAAACTCATAAATAATGCAGGCAAGTTAACGAGCGGGCAACACGTTCTCTTTGAAGTTGGTTAGGGAAGTGTTTTCCTTCCGCGATTTAAGTTATTTTTGTTAAGTATAGATGAACACTGAATGTGTCGAATGTGTATTGTTAGCGTATAAGCAAACCCGAAATATATTATGATGGGATTTTCCATTATCACTTTTTTACAAAAAATAACGGACGTCAATCTCAGAACAACTGTTCGAGTTGCTTAAAATAATCCCCAAATCACTGTAAGTGTGCCCCTTACAATAAATATGCCTAGAAACCTAGCCAGTGCTCGATAGTGAAGCCAGTTTCGGTTAACCACGATGGTCTAATGTCCGTTCCGGAAACTTTCCTCATTTCCCATACAAAATTTTGAAAGTTTCCGGAAATTTTCGGAAAAGGCACATCTCTAGATCTGACACAACATCAGTGTCACAAGGGGTTGTGCACAAATCACGTGAGGTTCATTTCGGCTACTTTTTGCAAGCAAAACGTCTCTATGATTGGTTCGTAGACACGCACACATAGAACCAAAAGCGGCTTCATCTTTCGCAAATCTGTTGTATGACGACTCTTCTAGGCGTACTTATTCTAAGGTGTACCTATAATTTGTCGTTTGTTTTTCACTGGGCACACTTTACCGGGATAGACTGGTAGAAAAATCCAAATATCGGCTTCCTTTACCGTCCTAACGGCATTTTGTGAGCCATTTTGGCAACATGACTTTTCCGATGTAAAAAAGCCTGCTGAATTCGATTCTGGATGTTGCCAAGCCGAATTTTGCCCCCCTCCCCCCATTTCCCCCCTTTTTACCTCAAAATATGTCCCTCATCACGGTTTTTACGGTTTTATACAAAAAGTCTTATAGTTAGAAAAAAGTGTCAAAGACAAGAATGATCTCTATAAAATTTCCTATAACATGGTGTATAAACTTTTTTAGTAGGCCTTATGGTTTGTGAGCAATATCGTCCCGAACTTCATAGACTGGTAGAAAATTCTAAATATCGGCTTCCTTTACCGTGCTAACGGCATTTTGGGATCCATTTTGGCAACATGACTTTTCCGATGTAAAAAGCCTGCTGAATTCGGTTCTGAATGTTGCCAAGCCGAATTTTGCCCCCCTCCCCCCTTTCCCCCCCTTTTTGACCTCAAAATATGTCCCTAATCACGGTTTTTACGGTTTTATACAAAAAGTATTACAGGTAGAAAAAAAGTGTCAAAGACAAGAATGATCTCTATAAAATTTCCTACAACATGGTGTATAATTTTTTTTAGTAGGCCTTATGGTTTGTGAGCAATATCTTCCCGAACTTCATTATATTTTTAAAAATTGATAATTTTCGAGGCTTTCAGTCATAAGCAGCCGTCAGATTTACACGCAGAACTGTATCCAAGTCGGGCTAAAAGCGACGTAGAAAATAAAAATGCTTTACTTCTGATCAGAAAGTCATTCAAAATGCTCAGCCATACGCCAGATTCTCCAAGAACGGGCCTTAGAAATGCAGTTACCCAGGATCTTGCAACAGAAAAAAAAAAGTGTCAATTCTCACTACTAAGCAGCTTGGCTCACTAAGTAACGAAGTTTGTTTCCGAAAGGCTCACCAACAGCAGGTCTACAATACAACGCAAAATTAACAAAGGTCCGACCTTCAAGACCTGTACAAGGCAGGTCGTTCAAAATCTACCATATTTGCGTCTGATGTGGGGGGCAAACGCTCAGGCGCTGGAGTGGTGCCAAACAAAGCATAGCCTGCATCGTCACATACTCGACACAGTACAGCAGGGACAGGAACTTCTCAGCCTTTCGCGTATGGGGTGTATGTCGATCTCATTGAGTAATTTACTGTGCTTTCGATAACGGACAACGGAATACTTTTAATCAAAGGAGTGTCTAGGTAAATGTTTTAGAAACGCAAATGATTAATTCAATTATTTTATTACCTGCAATAAAGCCGAATCGAATCGCCAGTGCCTGAGTAAAACGCCAGAATATTCTAACGTTCTAAAGCAGTCCCTTAATTTTGTCATGATGATGAATCATAAGCAACATCAACACTAATAACCAGTCTTCTGGGTGGGCTATGCACAGTGTGGAGCACATGTCGAGTGTCGGTTTCCTCATGAATAGCACGTAATTTTGAGGTATCGACCTCAGTTGGTGACGCTTGAACCTTAGTCTCGTCTGCAAATCCTCGCACTACGACCACATTAGTCCCGCTCGCGCGTTCGCGGGATAAAAACTGCGAGCCTAACCTTGTTTGAAGGTATTGAGTAATCTTTAAGGAACTGCTTGGCAGTGAGAAGTGACACTTTATTGTTTTCTGCTGCAAGATCCTGGGTAACTGGATTTCTAAGGCCCGTTCCTGGAGAATCTGGCGTATGACTGAGCATTTTGAATGACTTCCTGATCAGAAGTAAAGCATTTTTATTTTCTACGTCGCTTTTAGACCGACTTGGATACAGTTCTGCGTGTAAATCTGACGGCTGCTTATGACTGAAAGCCTCGTAAGTCTTGAAATATAATAAGCAGCACGCCAACTGGATGTCAGCGTCAAGAGCTGCAGAGCGGCTGGATCCTGTGCGAAACCAATTATCCCAAAATAAATGTATTTAACTGCCTCGACCAAGTTTATCAATTTTTAAAAATATAATGAAGTTCGGGAAGATATTGCTCACAAACCATAAGGCCTACTAAAAAAAATTATACACCATGTTTTAGGAAATTTTATAGAGATCATTCTTGTCTTTGACACTTTTTTTCTAGCTGTAATACTTTTTGTATAAAACCGTAAAAATCGTGATTAGGGACATATTTTGAGGTCAAAAAGGGGGGGAAAGGGGGGAGGGGGGCAAAATTCGGCTTGGCAACATTCAGAACCGAATTCAGCAGGCTTTTTTACATCGGAAAAGTCATGTTGCCAAAATGGATCCCAAAATGCCGTTAGCACGGTAAAGGAAGCCGATAATTATAATTTTCTACCAGTCTATGAAGTTCGGGAAGTTATTGCTCACAAACCATAAGGCCTACTAAAAAAATTTATACACCATGTTATAGGAAATTTTATAGAGATCATTCTTGTCTTTGACACTTTTTTTCTAACTATAAGACTTTTTGTACAAAACCGTAAAAACCGTGATTAGGGACATATTTTGAGGTAAAAAGGGGGGAAATGGGGGGAGGGGGGCAAAATTCGGCTTGGCAACATCCAGAATCGAATTCAGCAGGCTTTTTTACATCGGAAAAGTCATGTTGCCAAAATGGCTCAAAAATTGCCGTTAGACTTGAAAATTTTGATTTGAACTACCAGTCTAGGAGGTGTATATTGTATCCGGGTCCATTAATACAATACTCTTAACCTATCAGAGATGTAAAGGATCTCTAGGCGTCATCATTAATTTTCTTACGATGGAATAAAAATACAAAATAATAAGCTTATAACGAAGTTCAACAGAGTTGTCGAGCGTATCCAATGTCAAAAGTAAAAAGTTTTGGAGTTTCCAAACGTCACATACAAAAATTAAAACACAGTTAAAAATCGAATAGATATGCGAACATATATTATTATTAATATGAACGTTCTAATAAAGCTATTAACTTTTATCAAACGCGGCAACTGTCCTGGCTAGGCTCCTAGCACTGGGTCGATACCAGACTTAGTGCACAACTTGGCTTGCATTATAAATACCTCGTGCAAATATTCGCAGTAAGAGTTCCTGCAATTTTATCCGACGGCGAAAAAGCCATAAATTACCCTCTATTCGGCTAGACAGTAGTCTCATAAAAAATACCCAGCAAGTATGTAATATTTTTGATGTCCCAAACGCAAACGCTTATGACGTTAATTTTTTGCCCTTTATTGAGGAAAAGGGTCTCGACTACTTTTGAAGTCTTGATAAGCGACCGGACAATACAGTGACCCGAAATTGGTATAGTATAGTCCTTTAACGGAACATTTCAAGCTAATTTTTTTTTTTGCTTGATGAGGATCATAATAAATAAAACCTTTTTAACAAAAAGAAAAAACCGACTACGAAACGAGGTTACGTTATGGTATTTGACAATGGGACCAACAAGAATATGCTCTTTGAAACCAAGAAAGAATTTTCAAAATCGATTCAGCCGATTTGTTTCCCTTACCCCACCTGACCTTAGTGCAAAACCTTCCACCCAACAAAACTGAGACATTTACGAAGCTCTGGTGGGGTCAGACAATTCAGACATGTTATGTAGTAGTAGTAGTAGTACTTTAATTCGTCAAGATGACGTGCTCTGGTCTGGTATTGGAGGCCAAAACTCACTTAGGGTTGTTGCGCAAAAGCAGTTAGTTATTTTTTAATTTGAATTGTTAAATATACTGTTTGAAAGAAGGGGGTCCTAATACGCCATTGGATGAAAATAACATTACCTAGCTGCTTGTATGCGTATGTATGGTAATTGTACAACGTCTGACTGTGCTCGCCAACCCAACCAAAACAAACACATTCACCAAGTATAATATTTCTATAGAGGATATGCACGGCCCATTAAAAACTGCACACTATGCGAAAGTGGGTTTTTCAATTAACTGGAGTCAACTGACTTTTGCATGTGTATATTCAACTTGATAATCACATTATGGTTTAAGTATCAATTAAAGTTAATTAATAATTACGTTTTACACGTGTCGTGCCTCTGTAATAGAATTACGAGTGGAAAGCACGATTTCTGAATAAATTTTCATGTTTTAATAGCTTTTGCGCAAAATTCAATTTTCCTCCGAGATCCCGCCGGTATAGGTAGGATTCGTAAGCTAGGGGATTCCTGTCGGGTACCGTTAAGTAATTAAGTAAACTGATATCTAAAAATAATTCAAATTCAATTACAAATCTGTTAATTTATTTCTGGGCAATTGATAAGCGAGTTTACTAAGTGGTTTAATTCAGGGTTCGTAAAGTGCGAGAAAAATTGATTGAAATTTCGTATGACAACCAGCCACAGGACTTAATGAAATTTGCTCCCATTTTACGAACCCGGATAATATTTTCTTCGGTTTCTGCGACGGATTATATCGCGATTGAATTGTCAAAGGCTGAGTAACGGCAACTGTAATAGTTACTGAAACGTCGGGAAGGCTCAAAATAATGAATATACGCGATATAATCCTTTTAAATACATAGGATTGGAGAGGCCTATGTCCAGCAGTGGACAAGAATAGGCTGATGATATAAATAGGCTGATATATCAATTGAAATACTCGATTTAAAGTCTTAGGGTTTTTGGCTTTTGTCAGCGTTACTATAGCTATAGAGTATTAGTAGACATTAAGAAATAAAATAGCCTAATCAATGCTCTTTTTTATTTGTTTTGTGTAGCCTAACAGAAATAAAAGAGGCAGCATTCAGTCTAAACTAAGTAAGTATTCATAACATATAGATACTTAACGTTTCACACAACGTTTTCAAGTGCTATTATGGTGGTGTATCGCCCTTTTATAAGTGCTTTGTGAGGCGAGCTCGGCTTTTAACGGGTAAGTGATACATTTGGCTCGCAGAAAGGTTAAAGACATTTGTCTGTTACATACTGCGGCATGAGATATCTGCCAAGCATTACAGCAGTAACTCACATTGTAAGTTACTTAAAATCTTAATTAAGAATTGTAAACTAAGATAAAACCTTTTTATTGTAACATTCTATGTGCGTTACTGCTGTTATGCTTAGCACGGCTAAAGGGAAACAGAAAATGGCGAAAGACTTTGTACGTAGACAAGCAAAAGGAAAATTTATGTCTATTTCATATAGAAAACTCTCGCGAGTCTCAGACATTAAAAATATATATGAAAAGGGTTTCATTTCTATTATTTCTTAAGATACTTAAATACGGTTTGACATGACAGGCCCTTCATGTTTGTTCACAACTTCAAGTATTTATTCAGTCGTTAGCGCTTAGTTGAAGGAGAACAACTAATACAATAGTTACTCCGCAATTCCAAAAATGAAGGGCGTAAGTAACAAAATTTACATGTTGACATAAGCCCTTTTGCTGCGGATCATGTGACATGGTGGACTGGTGGAGGTGCTGACCGAGTTACAAGTGACATCATGTCGAGCTGACATAATCCGTAAGAATAACTTACTTTTAACTGGAACGAGATACTATATATTATTAGATTAATTTCCAGGAAGGTAACTAAATTAAAACAGAAGAATAGAAATAAATAAATTCATTCTAGCGCATAAAATACCACACAATAATGAAAATAAATGACCTTGACCTTTTCGTCAGAGGTTCCTCAGAAGAATATCCGAGAAACAAAACAAGCACCACAAATTCGCGTAGTTTTCCTTCTCCAAAAGTATGCATAAACTATGAAACAGATTTTTCATAATTAAAGTTACAGATGTTTTTCTACGTATTATTTCTATTTTATTACGTTGTTTTTATGCGACAAAAATTAACAACACAATAATGAAGGTGTAAAGTATTAATGTATCATTATTCGATGGCTAATTTGTCGTCGTACAATGGAAAAAAGGATACAAATTTTAATTAAATGAGTTAAAGCAGCAAACTTTTTGGTCTTCACCCTTGTAGGACCGTTTGAAGGAGTTCGATTAAATCAGACTGGAATTGCGCGACAGTAGAATAATTGAGGAGTGTCTTTTCAAAAGGGCACGTTTTTGTATGAGTTTCTTAGAGAGATAAGCCCTTTTGAAAAGACACTCCTCATTTATGATAAGCGATAAAAGGCGACCTTGACATTATGTATTATGTAAACATGCAAATTGCGACGAACGGTATATATATAAATAACCTTGTTTACGTGCATATTAATTACGTATTGACTGTAGTTCTTCCCAATATACATTTAATGTTAATTAAAAATATAAGAAATCTTCATTTGATGATCTCTAAACTCATTTGCGCGTTTTATTGCCTGTAGAGGGCAAATCGGTCACAATCGCTTCTAAGCCATCTTCACACTATATAAGAGCAATAAAGATCTATCAAGCGCATCACGCATTGCCTTAAAAACCGAGGACGAATAAGTACATATTTGTGGGGAAATTTTGGAAAACTTTTATTTTTGAATCTACAGTTGTAAGTTGTGTAGTCTGTCAGGCAATACCGGAATTTTATCGTAGTTTAGCTCAAACATCCTCTGCTGGACAAAGGTCTTCCCACATCTCCACAACGCACAGCCGTATGCCGCAGCCATGCAGCGGTTTCCTTCGATCTTCAAATCGGTCTACCATAATGTGGGCCTTTTTGTCTTCAGTCACGTGTTAGTATGGTACATGTACGTAACAATATCGAACCTGTGACCTCTCAGGTTTGGGCGAAAACTGAGAGTTTATCTGGATCGCGTAAAAGCGAGCGATACAGGTATAAGGGTGCGTCTCCACAGAGCGGAGCGGAGCTGAGATACAGAGAGCATTATTCTACAACCAATTACCAAAACAAATAAAAGAATGTAAAAAAATTAATATCTTTAAACGAAAACTGAGAGATCATGTAATTAAAACCGTCTAAATCCGGCCCTGGGAGTTCTGCATCGTAGACAAAAAACGACTGATAAGGAAGTCATTGAGCATTTACCTTAAAATTTTATTTGAAGCACATTTAAAGTAAACATAAATGAAGGTGTTTTATAAATTTACTGTATGTACCTACAGATAAATCTCTGCGTACCCAAATTGTACTTTACTTGCTCATTTTATGTTAAATGTGTGTGTATTTTTGTATCTTTATAATAATTTTGTGGTATATAAGTGCAAAGTACCTTTAGTAATGTATAAATAAAACTTCGATAATTTAACGTAACTTTGTATGTCGCATTCGATGTTCACTGAAATAATTAACTATTTTTTTAGACAATAAGTTCTCATTAAGTGAAATGCAAAATTTCTTTTGAGAAATAGTTCTTTAACCATAGATACAGATCTCAACTCAGGTAATTGGTCTATTTCGCACGTGTACGCTCTGTCTCGCTTCAATGGGGAATTGGAGACGCACCCTAAAACGCGAATCGCATCTTGACAGCTCACGCACTGCACATACCTACAGTATGTTAAAGCCATCATTTATGAGACTGTTCATTCTGCGTAAGAGTCGAGGCCGTGACTTTAAACGCCAAGAATCTCCACAACCGCGAGATGTACAGTCTCAGGGAATATTTCCTAAACAACAAGTATGGAATTAATCGCAGTGTAGCAGTAGAAAATACGTGGCAGTAGACAAAGCCTTCACTTTTACCAGAGCTACGTAGCACCGATGTCCGCAGGAACGTATGGAAGAGCAAGGAGCAGTACGGGTTGTTCTACAGGGTCCTTACAGGGTTTCGCTAAAACACCTTAAAAGGATCTCGTTCTCGAGCCATCTGGCTGGGTCAAAGGACAGATACAGAAGATTTCACTTTTGGACACAGGGTATCGTCGATTTCGCTTTGCATTGGCGTCGGCACCGTATGTTTAGGTATTCACGAATTGCTGTTCGTTTAATTTTACCACAGGATTAAAAAAAAACGACTTTTAATACTTTTTAAAAAGAATTTCAACTATTCGAATAGTATTCGAATAATTCGAATATCTGCGAAAAAAAAACGAATATTCGAATACCTAAAATGGTCGAATATTTGCAGGCCCTACCTACAACACAGCGCAACCAGCTTAAATATCCAAGAAGGCAAAGGTTATAGTAACAGTATAAGCTGAACGGTTAAAGGTTAACTGCTCCGATACCTCCGTAAGTATTAGGATTAGAGCCCTTTCAAGTGTTAATGCACGCCTTTTATATACGGGGATTAGCTAAAGCGGCTCGAGGTACATTATAATACATTTTTACATCCACTAGTACACATATTTAGTAGTTCGACTTTTGTACGATAAGATAAGTATTTTTTTCCAAAAAATATTATTTATTTAAACAAGTAAGGCGACACATGATTGGAGAATTACACTTCTTAGTCAATCCTCGCTTCTAAAACTATTCTATCATAAGTGTATCATATAAAAATATGAAAGTTTACCATTAGCAGAAATTTATAATATAAACAGAATCATAATCGCATTTAAATTACTCTTTAACAGCCCAATTTCACAAAAGCATTAGTGATATGGCGCTAGGCTAGGCGTATAAAGCGCGACACACACTGAGCGTCATAACATGCCGAATATCCCGATATATTTGTATTTAAATAGAGATGACGACTTATGTTAGATTCTGCAACATAATGTAGTTATATGAATAAAATTAGCTCAATATGTCATTAACGAAAGCACAAATAAAAAAAAATAGTTCCTAATATTTTTTGAAATATGTGACTTCAAAGGTACGCAAATTTTATGTTTTTTTTTATATCCAAAATAAATTTTGGAATTGTTTTCAAAAGATTCATAATTTAACAATATAATCAATGACAACAGTAACTGGAATGTTGCCGTTACATCACGGAGACTCATACAATGAATATACCTACGCGATACATCCGTTTAAATTATTTTATTTAAATGTTACAGTTTCGGAACGTCCTGCGATAATACATAATATTCATGTAATTTATTGAATAGGTCGATAATGGTCACTTTTATTATGGGATACATAAAAAAAAAAGTATCATCAGCCACTCTAGTACACGAACTCGTATTGAGTCATGTGGGACAAGTCTACTCAGTGGGTAAGTGTGCGCAAACCCATTCATTTCAGACTGAAATGAAATTAGTCATTTGGGGCAAGTGTACGCAGAGGGTAAGTGTGCGCATACCCGTCCATTTCAGTCCGAAATTAATGGGTTTGCGCACACTTACCTACTGTGTACACAGTGTACCGCACATGACAACGTGTGAGAACACTTACCACATGAAGTTACAGATAATGGTGTAAAAGACCCACAGTGTGTTAAGGCTTAAGGTGTTAAACTGCCGCGCTACAAAAAAGGCTTTTCTACATTGCAACAATGAAGTGTGTGGGCAGTATCCATAAATGCATATTCATATAGGCTTAGTAGGCGCACCGCGGGTTAACCGGCGGCTTAACTTTGACTAATTAGTTACGCAAGGCTTAGTTAACGAGACCTCTTCCGTTCCTGTACTAGCAACAAATAAAGGAAATCTATTTTCATAAATGAAGTATTTATATTCATTCATCAGGAAAATCTCAAGAAACAATAGAACGCAGAAGAGAACAATATGGTGTAGTAATATCAAGGAATGGACCTAACCGTCGGCAGAGTAGCGAAGAGAGAGGCACATCCTCCTCTCTCCAGCATTGAGGGGAGAAGACTTTTTTCTAAAGATCGCCGAACAATATTAGTATATGGCACAAAAGAAGATGATACGCTCGCATACCTTGCGGGTCGGCCCCCGAACTGACTCGTTCATCTATTGCTTACTTTCCAGCCTCTACAACAATGTACTATTTTCGAATCTTATATCTAATCTGTGAATAAGTATGCAATGGATTTAACTTCAAGCCTAACATGTAGGTACTGAGGAAGACAATTAAAGACCAATCAGATAATACAAAGTATAACAACTTAAGACATAATTAAACAGATAGACATCACTGATGGAATATTTCAGTATATTCTGTCACGCAATGTTACAAGGAAGTCTTAAATTACGGCATTACGGTAAGCACTGACCATTACATCAGTTAGACTAATTATTTGCGCTTGAAACTAATTGGCAGTTGACAGTCTGTCAATTAGCCTTTCGTTTTCACGAGCAGTGACTATGACGGGTGTGTGACTTGTGTTTGTTAGATGGATGATGTCATTGTAAGTATGTGTTCATAGACCAATAATGCGAAAAGACTGCTAATGCCTATAATTCGTAATGTCTTCTTGTAGACGGCTTCTTTGTGAGTGAGTGAGTGATCGGACGCGCAGGCTTATGTTTAACAAGTAGGCAGGTCACCACAATCTATCTAGAATCGTTCTAGTGTGTTAAGCAGGCCTAGGCACCATATTAAAGGTATGACAGACACCTTACCTACTAAGGCGCAAGCCAAACAGAAGAGACGTAGGTATATTGAAGACGCGTCGGAATTGCGGCGCTTCTTTTCATACAAAATGTATCTGTGTCCTCGTCCTACGTTTCTCCTGATTGGCCTGGAGGCCAAGATCCACTTCGGGTCGCTAAATCAGCGTAGTAAGTAAGTATTGATTTAAATAAATCTTTTCTGTAGACAGTACCTTTCGACTAGTTAAAGTAAAACTGTGCTAATGACGTACTCATATTTACTTCAAACTCCGTCTTGCCTCGTTAAATGTGAAGCCTCGAATTCATCGTGCGGAAAACTATATACAAACAAGACATTAAAACTCATCATCCTCCTAGCCTTGTCCCATTTTTTTTGAGAATGAATTCTCAATCGGGGTCGGCTACCTAAATCCCAAGATGTGGCGTAGGCACTAGTTTTTACAAAAGCGACTGCCATCTGACCTTCCAACCCAGAGGGGAAACTAGGCCTTTTTGGGCTTAGGTGGTTTCCTCACGATGTTTTCCTTCACCGAAAAGCGAGTGGTAAATATCAAATGACATTCCGTACATAAATTCCGAAAAACTCATTGGTACGGGCCGGGTTCGAACCCGCGACCTCCGGATTGAGTCGCATGCCCTAACCACTAGGCTACCACCGCTTTTAAACAAGACATTAAAACTAAAAAAAAAAAAAAAACATTTTTTTTAGTTTACTCGCTGCAATGTACACGGAAGTGCTGGACCAAGTTCTTGAATGTTAACGAGCGAATGAGTGATATTGAGTAGTACAAATTATAAGATTAACAAATATTCGACAACGCGGTTGGCGCAGTGGTAGTGCAGCTACTGAGCCGGCGGGTCTTGGTTCGAGTACCGGTAAAGGCAAATATTTGTGTGATGAACTCGAAATCAAAGAGATTTGTGGGATGAGATGATAGTTAACAATCAAATTATTCGAGTTATTATAGAAATACATTATATGTTATCGTCGTCTACTTAGTACTCATATTTAGTACTAGGTTTGGGACTAAATAAAATAATTAAAACAATAAGAATAATAACAAAGCGATTTTAACGCTTTGTCCTAACGATCCAAGCCACACCAAGCTTACTCCGACTTTCTCTCGAACTTCGACGCCAAGCCGTTGACAGCTTCTTACTAATCATATGTCCCAATTACCGGTAACCAATTCAGAGCAACTTAATAGGTTAAGTAGTTCTTAGCCACTTTTTTATGATATTACTAATTACAACAAGCTCCCATTACGTAGCTAGCCGACCTTATTGGGCAGTGCTGCCCATACTGACACACTGCAGCGACTGGTTCCGCGAAGCAGATCTCTCTCTAGATAAGGGAGTCTAGACCAGACCAGACAAGCGTTATGAAATAGTCGCCGAGGATAGGGTTAACTCCAAGTGCAATTTTGCTAGTTATTTTGTACAACTTCTTTTAAAAGCAATTTTTATATTCTTCTAGAACCGTATTTTTTTGGGCAGGGAGTCATCGTCCTCCGGTTATGTCATGAGGGACCGTTGCTCTGGTACTGCGCGAAAAATTGACAATACTATAAGGTAATTTAAATAAATCAGTAACAAACCAATACACATACGCACAATTTAGGATTTATAATATAAGTTAATTATTTTAGCATGACGTACTAACATTAATTATTAAATAATTATTGAATAGCATTATAATAATAATAAGGCGTTATTGTTTTTTGCAACGTTAACGTAATTTTTTTACGAGTAATCAGCATAGGTGTAATTATTGCATAAGATTTGATAAATAGTCCCTTACATTTGTTTTACCTAAAGATTTATTTTCCATAACTTTTGAGTATCAACCCTAGCGACTGAGACAGTCGCGACACCCTTAACCCGTCAAGCGTCCAGTAGACTAACGTTAGTCTACAGCAATTTTGTGCCGGTAGCGTCCAGTAGACACACGCTAGTCTACAGCCCAAACCGCTCATTGGATCAATTTCTCTGCATCGATTCGTTATGGTGGCAGCTTGATAGATATTTTACTATCCAACAACAGCTATCAGAGCACACAAATTTGATTTTTAACCAATCAGAATCCTCATTAGTGACGTGTAAATATTTTTTTTTCTCTACATTGGCGGAATTCGTCCGCCATTTCGAAAATCACTTGCATTTGAGGTGTCGTGTCGTGTAATAAATATGTCCAAATCTTTTAAACGGAAAGTGTTTATATTATGTATTATATATGAAATTACTGGCAATTAAATAAGGTTTTCGTTTTTAATGTTAAATTTAGCCGCACGACATTGTTTCCTAGTGAAAAAAGTCCTCAACTTTGAATGACGCAATAATTTTGCAATGATGGCCGTCGTAATTCATTTGTTTCCTAATTTTCAATTGTTTTAAACCTTACGAACAAATAATAGTTTTATAATACACTTTCTCAGGATTTCATTTCATATATTAGATTGGTGTAAGGTCTTGGGAATTTTGATAGATTTATGATTTTGTTCAAACAGTGCTCAATTTCGCGGCAAATCCGCCATGACAGTTGCGACTTGGACGGCGCAAGTTTGTAGCGTGCGCGCACGTTCTCGTGAATAAATATTTGTTGTGAAGTAATTATTAGGTGTTTAGAGGTGAATTTACGTAAAATTGACGCATAAACTAGCCAGTATCATTTTAGTGTATGTAAAATGTGATATGTGGTTTTAAATTGAGTGTAAATTGTGAATGATTAGTGACGGATGTGACGGAAATCGAACATCTTGGAATATAAATAAATCTACATCTCACTACAAGTAAGTGCGGCTATTATAACATATTGTGCCGAATTCCAAATTTATCTAGCTCTCTAACGATATATAACACATCTCATATAATTATTCTCGGGGTAGGTAAAATTCCCATCTTTAGCGGAAATTCAGCCGTTTCTTGTTTGTATGGGACATTTCGCGGTGTTTTGTTCTAGGGAGGTCTGACACTTGACGGGTTAAATGTCATTAGAGGTCAGAAAGACATTCACCAGACACTTGAAGGTTTTATACGTTTCTAATAAATTCCATGCACAAAAGTCTAGACATTTCGGCTATTATTTGCGTTACAGATTCTGTGAGTCGACGGCTGGCTTTTGTTATATGGTAGGGTAGACAATTCTCATTGATTTACGAAATCATAAAACACTGAGAAATAATAGCGAACGAGAAACTTTGAAGTTGAAGTTTGGTGGAAAAATAAGTGTCGTTTGGTTAACAATGTGCTGTGCTGTCAAAATTTAAGGTTATTGTAGTTAAATATATAATAAATCGAAATCTATTCTGTACCTGTAGTACTCCATTGTAACATGATGGAAAGAAGAAATTATGCAAAGCGAAACTGACGCCTTGCACATGTTGATAGTCACTGTGGTAATGGCCAAGTGAGGTTGCACTTAGAAACAAGGAAATGGTTTTATCGTTTTTTATGAAACAGTAGTAATTGTTCTGTTAAAAGCACTTAAGGTAACAATCGTGAGCCTTGTACCTTTATAAGTGTACATATTTGGTCCCGACAAAGAACGTCAAATCCCAAGAACCAATATATTTCATAACAAATTCCGTACACGTAAGTGCCTAGATTGCAAAATTCGTTCGACAGCTGTTGCAAATTGCTAGTCTGAAAAAGGGTTCATAAAATTCATAACAGTGTACTTAGAAAGCGGTGATAAAAGGCAGTACATAAGCACAGCCAATATTTCCAAGGCGAAATGTCTAGAACTCGATAAACTTTTCCTCCGTGACCTTGAAATATTCTTAGTAAAAGTGCTCGGCAACTATTTGTTATTTTGATCGTACATTTGGTTAAATTGAGATTTAGCTTTGAGAAACGTGATGAGAAATACAGATTTTTGCGTAGGTGTCGATAGTCCCTGGGCCGTCCTAACAAATCTCATTTCATTTACGACCATATAGTCATCAAACCGATCCCGTTACAGTAATAACTTTGAATATAGAGCGAGCATGCATGTTTAATGTCCAGCCCACACGATGTGTCGGCATTTCGCACGTGAATGGCAGCGAGTATTTATAAACGACCTACTACGTCTGGCGTGGATTTAGACATATTGGCGAAAATAAATATAGTTTGTGAAAACGCTGTCTGTACCTCCGTCTGTCAGATTTAGCGTGGGGTGTAATTGCACGGTTTCTTCCCAGGCTACAATTTTATTGTGGTAGGTAGGTTAGGGTTCACTAATAGACCGCAACACAACGAGAGAAACATCATCACTTGAGTTCACGATGTAGAATGTGATTTGTGATTTGGAATGTGCGATATGATTTTTCACTATGAAAATCTGGTGAGCTTGGTAAGATTCACATTGATGTATCCGAACGTATATGGTCACAATCACAACTTCATACATACTGAATAAAATATATTGAGCTTACTAGTCACACACAGAAAACTGCCTATTTCACATGTTGTCACCTACCGTGCAGCGTTACGAATCCGTGGAGAAATAATGACATGGTTTCAATCAAATTGACTTCAAGGACTAATGTAAGCTAATTTTAAACGGTAAGTGGCAAAACACAACAAAAATGGAGATATTTGCATGGGTTTAAACAACTGAAAATAAATATTAATAAAACACTTTCAAGGGATAATAGCAAATCCACTTCTTCCACGAAGGAAAACTACCGCTGGAAAAGTATATGAATAATGCTGTAATGCAAATTAGAAGCTTAGGGGGTTGTGTAAAAGGTGTACTTGTCCCTTTAACACATTTCATTTTTATTGGGTCTGCATCTATCAGATAAGAATCACTCATGTTCACTGCTGAGAGCAGCTTCTAGACTAGTGTAAAATAATAGGACAGTAGATAATTAATGAAAGTTGACACCGGCTTCAAGCTTCGGTTCAGCGGCTCGGAAGCGCCGGGTCAAATGGGCTCGAGCTATATACGGAGCCTTCAACCGGTTTGCTATGGCGTGAATAAAGAATTGGCGACAGCCCGCAGGTTTATCTATAGCCTAAAGGTCGTCTTTGTTCGTAGGAAGTGAGAGCAACCAGGGCGGCATTCTTTCTCGGTGTGTTTAAAAATATCAAATTTTCGATCGATTACTAAAGAAAGGATTTTCTGTTTAACATGCTTTTAGCTTTTCTTTAGCATCACTTGTAACTAAGTAACTAACAATGTAGTAAATTATATCCTACTTCAGATTTTTCTATCGAAATGTTACTTTGTGTATGTAGTTGAGATGACAATGTAATTTTGATTTTATGATGAAGGCGGACGATGCTCAAAGAAACTCCTAAACATTCTGAAGTGCTGTATCTTATCTGAGATATATCCATCGTATTTTTTTTTATACCGCACCGCACATAAGTATATCGATTTCTTTGTGCCGTTTTTGAACCGATTTGGGCGAGTATTTTTACTGACAAAATTTATGAGATTCTCGGTTGGATGTGAAATTATATAAATTTGGTTGTATTAAGTTACAGCTATAGCGTGTCTGGTGAGCTTGAAAGCTGTGCATTTATAAACTTCAAAACAATTCCCATTGTAATTCGTGATTCATTCGTAGGCTGTATCAGGTTAAATGAGTTTCGACATCCCTTGCAGACAGGTTCGAATCTCCGACAATAAACAATTGGCATGATTGCTTCAGGTTTTGTTGCAAAAGTACTAGCATTTTGATTGATTTGTAATGTTTATTTTATTTCTTGATTGTATGTGATCCAGCATTCCTTTGTCATTTCTGGGGTATGTAAGTAATATTCGTAAATAACCCTAGCTTTTGCTGCACTCTAGGTATTTAAATACTTTTTAAGCTAGTATTTTGTAGTATGTAAATCAAAGTTTTTTTCTTTATTAATAGACTAGATGCGCTCCGCGGTGTTACTCGCTCATCCCATGGGAACACTACATTTTTTGGGGATATAAAGAAGCCTGTTTGTCAATCCCGGGTGTCAGCTACCTCCATATCGTTACCAAAGTTTATTAAAATTGGCCCAGCCAGTTAAGCGTGAAGATGTAACAAACATCAAAGTCACAAACTTTAGCCTTTAGAATATTAGTGTGGTAGACTTGATTTTCACACGATTGTAAATAATTCGATTTCGATTCAATTTTAGCATGGAAATGCCTAACTAACAGACGGTGTCTGCCGTTTGTGCATTAAACCGATTCACTGGTTGCAAATGCGTCATTCACAGAACTTCAGCATTGGTGAATTGATTAATTATTGAAAAGAGCAAAGTCATGTTATTTATGAAATAGTATATATTAATTAATTATTGAAAAGAGCAGTTATTTATGAAATAGACTGTGATTCTATAAATCAGTTGGCTTTCTATTTAGTGAGTAGTACTGAGCATAATAAATTATTACATCCCTATCTTAGTCTAGTAAATCACTACCAACGCCAACATCACTACGCACGTCATATCAAATTAATCAACAGAGATACAACACAACATTAATTCATCGAATTGACACTTCCACTCATAAAACTTGGCGGATGAACTACCATGCGCCTTTTTATGCAACTGCGCGCTTTTTAAATTATTATTCGTTATTCTTTCAAAATAAAATAAAAATTGGTTTTATATTGGTATGCCTATTATTAAATACATATTAAAAACTGTAGGTAAGCGATAGATTTATAGCAAAAAAAAATAATATGAAAAATATTTTTTTAATTCTTAAATAAAACCATGGAAACTGATTAAGTACTTACATATAACGCGTATTATTTGAGCCTGCCCGATGTTACAATAACTACATTTACTGATGTCAAAGGGTTGACTGACAAAAACAAAATTTTTCTCTATCAAAGCTACATTTGTGTAAACTAAAAAATAAATAAAAATAATGAATAATATAAACTTACGCGATATCCGTATTCATTTGTCTTATAAAAAAAAGTTGCTGATAAATTTAATTTGAGTGCAAGGAAATATTATTTATATTTTATTTATAGGTTGTAATGCAATTTAATTGTGTTATTAGAAAGAGAGTGCGTGTAAGAACACAAATCTCTTCTATCAAGAATAGATGTATTAGTACCGTTCCCGAGATACTGGGTCTCCAACGGTAAGACATACTCGCAACATCGCAAATCTTAATAACAATGCTCTTTTTATTGTTCGTAGGTACCTGAGCGAAAATAAGTTGGAGTACGTCGGTTTAATCTACGAAAATAATGTCGAATTATCCGTAGAAGAGATCGATTGTGTTGACGAAATGTAGTGAATAGGCTATTTTTATTTCATGTTAAAAATATTAATATTTTAAACGTTAAGAAGTTAATCAAATTGAACATAGTATTATAATTTAAGATATCGATTATCGAGTAAAATCGGTTGCTCAATCAAACACAATCCCGCATAAAATAATTATAAATTCGTAATTACGCTATGCGAAAGCCGTCAATCTACCCGAAATATTATAAACAACCCCACAAAATAATTAAATCAATATTATATTGAATGAAACAAATCTTAGACACAGGTTAAATATTTACTTAGATTGATGAGCAGCATTTTCATTCAACATGAAAATAATTTAAGAAACACGATGTTTTTGCACGCGAAACACGAGCACGAAACAAATTGAAAACCGATACGCAAGGTC